>JARHVA010000708.1:2802500-4002500 GCA_037957365.1 Torreya grandis | reverse complement strand
GGAGTCCTATGCAAGTCCAAGATCATATCCTAGTCAAACTAGACCTCCAAGATGAATTTTCTTCCACTTCTTCCCATTTGGGTAATTAACAAGGGTTTTAAAGGGTTTTAGGTAGTTTTCCACTATATCCTTTCTTAGGACCCTCTGCAACCTATCGTAGATCCTCAGAATCCTGTACTAGGTATCCATACTAATGTGAGTTTCCAAACTTGGGCTCTCGAGCTCTTTAATGCATTTTGTGTACCCTATCATGTTCTTGTGCTAAGAAATGATCTCTTTGTGGCCTTATCTATAAAATAAAGGTTCTATATATAATAACCTTAATGTACTCCATTTCCACCTAAACCATTAACCCCAAGCCCCCAACCCTAAACACTAAACCTTAAACCCTGATCATTGAAACCTAAACACTAAAACCCAAACGTTAAGCCATAAACCTTGAACCATGAACATTAAATAATATACAAAAACCCTAGACCCTAAGCCATATCTTGGAAGGATAGGGATCATTTTAACCTATATAGAAAAAGGAATGACTAGGGACATTCATGCAAAAGTCTTGGAGGTGGATTCAAGATGAATTCCTAATAATTTGTGGGTTTTTTAATCAATAGGTCTATCAATATAAATAAATGTCTAGCTTGTATCATTCAACCTATATCATACATATAATAATGATACAATCATTCAAACATTAAATCTACCCCAGACCTAGTATTACATGTATGTATGTTATCACTCATACATGACATATTCTTGTATTCATGTACAATCACTCATACCAGACACAAATGTAGCTAATCACCCTAGTACACTCCATTTATACCTAAATCATTAACCTTAAAACCTAAACCCTAGACCCTAAACACCATAAACCTTGAATTTGAAATCATAAACCTAAACCCTAATGACCTTAAACCTTGAACACTTAACCCTAATACATTATCCCTGAACCCAAAATAATAAAACTAAACCCCAAAACTTAGATCCTAAGCATATAAGCTTAAAACCTTAAACCCTATACTTTCTATCCTATACCCTAAGCCCTGAAACCTAAACTTTAAGCCCTTAATCCTAAATCCAAAACCATAAGCTTAAAATCCTAAATCCTAAACACTAAAACATAAAAACCTTAAAATTATAGGTCCTTAATATTAAACACTAAACCTTAAATACAAAATTCAAAATCATGAACATTAAACCTTAAACACTTAACCATAAACCCAAAACCCAAAACCTTGACCCCAAAACTTTTAACACTAAACCCTAATCTTAAAACCCTAAGCACTAAACCATAAACCTTGAAAGTTGAACCCTAAACCACAAACCCAAAACCATAAAACCTCAAACCCAAAATCATATACCCTAAATCCTGAAATAGGATAAACCATAAACCTTAAAACCTAAATGCTAGAACCTAAATAGTCAACTCCAAACACTAAACTATAAACTTTGAACCCTTAACCTAAAACCCTAAAAATGAAACCTAAACACTAAAACCCAAACGTTAAGCCATAAACCTTGAACCATGAACATTAAATAATATACAAAAACCCTAGACCCTAAGCCATATCTTGGAAGGATAGGGATCATTTTAACCTATATAGAAAAAGGAATGACTAGGGACATTCATGCAAAAGTCTTGGAGGTGGATTCAAGATGAATTCCTAATAATTTGTGGGTTTTTTAATCAATAGGTCTATCAATATAAATAAATGTCTAGCTTGTATCATTCAACCTATATCATACATATAATAATGATACAATCATTCAAACATTAAATCTACCCCAGACCTAGTATTACATGTATGTATGTTATCACTCATACATGACATATTCTTGTATTCATGTACAATCACTCATACCAGACACAAATGTAGCTAATCACCCTAGTACACTCCATTTATACCTAAATCATTAACCTTAAAACCTAAACCCTAGACCCTAAACACCATAAACCTTGAATTTGAAATCATAAACCTAAACCCTAATGACCTTAAACCTTGAACACTTAACCCTAATACATTATCCCTGAACCCAAAATAATAAAACTAAACCCCAAAACTTAGATCCTAAGCATATAAGCTTAAAACCTTAAACCCTATACTTTCTATCCTATACCCTAAGCCCTGAAACCTAAACTTTAAGCCCTTAATCCTAAATCCAAAACCATAAGCTTAAAATCCTAAATCCTAAACACTAAAACATAAAAACCTTAAAATTATAGGTCCTTAATATTAAACACTAAACCTTAAATACAAAATTCAAAATCATGAACATTAAACCTTAAACACTTAACCATAAACCCAAAACCCAAAACCTTGACCCCAAAACTTTTAACACTAAACCCTAATCTTAAAACCCTAAGCACTAAACCATAAACCTTGAAAGTTGAACCCTAAACCACAAACCCAAAACCATAAAACCTCAAACCCAAAATCATATACCCTAAATCCTGAAATAGGATAAACCATAAACCTTAAAACCTAAATGCTAGAACCTAAATAGTCAACTCCAAACACTAAACTATAAACTTTGAACCCTTAACCTAAAACCCTAAAAATGAAACCTAAACACTAAAACCCAAACGTTAAGCCATAAACCTTGAACCATGAACATTAAATAATATACAAAAACCCTAGACCCTAAGCCATATCTTGGAAGGATAGGGATCATTTTAACCTATATAGAAAAAGGAATGACTAGGGACATTCATGCAAAAGTCTTGGAGGTGGATTCAAGATGAATTCCTAATAATTTGTGGGTTTTTTAATCAATAGGTCTATCAATATAAATAAATGTCTAGCTTGTATCATTCAACCTATATCATACATATAATAATGATACAATCATTCAAACATTAAATCTACCCCAGACCTAGTATTACATGTATGTATGTTATCACTCATACATGACATATTCTTGTATTCATGTACAATCACTCATACCAGACACAAATGTAGCTAATCACCCTAGTACACTCCATTTATACCTAAATCATTAACCTTAAAACCTAAACCCTATACCCTAAACACCATAAACCTTGAATTTGAAATCATAAACCTAAACCCTAATGACCTTAAACCTTGAACACTTAACCCTAATACATTATCCCTAAACCCAAAATAATAAAACTAAACCCCAAAACTTAGATCCTAAGCATATAAGCTTAAAACCTTAAACCCTATACTTTTTATCCTATACCCTAAGCCCTAAAACCTAAACTTTAAGCCCTTAATCCTAAATCCAAAACCATAAGCTTAAAATCCTAAATCCTAAACACTAAAACATAAAAACCTTAAAATTATAGGTCCTTAATATTAAACACTAACCCTTAAATACAAAATTCAAAATCATGAACATTAAACCTTAAACACTTAACCATAAACCCAAAACCCAAAACCTTGACCCCAAAACTTTTAACACTAAACCCTAATCTTGAAACCCTAAGCACTAAACCATAAACCTTGAAAGTTGAACCCTAAACCACAAACCCAATACCATAAAACCTCAAACCCAAAATCATATACCCTAAATCCTGAAATAGGATAAACCATAAACCTTAAAACCTAAATGCTAGAACCTAAATAGTCAACTCCAAACACTAAACTATAAACTTTGAACCCTTAACCTAAAACCCTAAAAATGAAACCTAAATAACAAACACTAAACATACATTATGGTGACCACACTATAGAGGAATGATGTAAGTATTGGTAGTTCAGCTCAACCCCCTCTCCACTTTCCTATCATAATTCTTACATAAGCATAAAGATTTCAATGCAAGGAGAAAACATGCCATAACAAAGTTAATGGCACAAATTCTAATAATTTATATTCATGACCCACATCATTTTTTGAGAATAACTCACAAATATGAGAAGATCCAAAATGATCCGACCCTTTCACTCAATGATTTGGAAATAAATGTGTCTAGAAGAAGGATTTCACCTCATATGAAACACATTCAAAGAGGTAATTTTTTTATCTATCATCATTTTTCATCATCCCTCATCATTCAAAATGAATTTTTTCCATGCAAGTGCAAAGAGGATATTATCTTATTTTCACCATCTAAATAATTCAATAATCTCCCTAGATTAATCCATCATGACCCTATCTAATCTAAAAGACATGAATGAGAATAATCACCCTAGTACAATCCAATCAAAACAAAAGGAATTGAAACAATTCAAGATTCATCTAAAAAAGATATTGTTCAGTCTAAAAAAAATATTGACTACTAGATCAGAACATACTCTACTAGATGAGGGAGTGACTAGGGATGATGATAAAATGATTAGGTATGATGAGTGATAATGAGGGAATTGTTAGGGACAATGAGGGATGAGGACAATTGAGGAAGGGGTGATTAGGGATGATTAAGGATGATCAGGGTTGATGAGGGAGTGATTAGGGATGATGAGGTGTCTAATGAAAGATGATAAAGGATTGACTAGGGATGATAATAAATTATGATGGCTAATGAGGGATTTATTAAGGATGATGAGGGATGATGAGTGTGTGACTAGGGATGATGCTCAAGATGATGAGAGAGTGATTAGGTATGATTAGTGTCGATAAGGTTTGATGACCTAGAGTGTTTAGGGATTATCAATGACGTAGAGTGGGAGTTATTAAGGTTGATGAGGGAGTGATTAACAATAGTGAAGGATGATGATAGCCAATGAGGGAGTGATTAGGGATAATGAGAACTAGTGAGAGAATTAACAGAGATGATAAGCATGAACATGAGGATTAATGAGGGAGTGATTAGGGATGATGATGATCAATAAGGGAGTGTCTTATGTGAATTTGGAGTGCTATAATATGACTTTATTATACATGACTTTGGAAAAATGTATGAGATTGAAATTGAAGAATGCATGGATTCACCATCTATCTGACATTTGCTTTAATGTGTGGTATCTTTTTAGAATGAATTTGAATGATGTGTTGATTTATTCTATTTCAAATGGAGTCTATCAGGTTATTAGCTATATTCATGTCAAGTATAAGTTATCATATCATGATTACAGGTAGACGTTATGTATGAGTGAATACATACATATATGTAATAGGTATGCAATATATGTCATGTATAAGTGATCATATCACGATTATAGGAATGCTACAAGTTACAAGATATAGGGTAGTCATTTATGCATATTGATAGACCCATTGATTTAAAAACCCACAAATTATTTAAGGATCCACCTTCACGCTTAAGTATTCAATTGAGTAAGGCATACTCAAGTAGGTAAAGTAGGTAAGGCATACTCAATTAGGTGAAATATGGGGAATAATTAATGGTATAGATATATTACATACATAACATGATTTGTAACCTCATTTTTCATTTATTCTTCTGATCTTGAAATTCTAAAAACTAAGTATTGACTAGAATGAAATTTGAAAACCTAACTTCTAAATGGTAACTCCTACAGCTCTATAATCAATTTAAGAAGATGTTGAGTGGCCTTAATTTGTATATTTAGTAAAATAAAGTTAAAATATAAAATGTAATACTATTTTTAAACGTAATATTATATTTTACATTCTTATACTTAACATTTATTTTATTAAATATATGCTTGTAAAACATCAAACATGGCAAAAATAATTTCAGTCCAAGCTTCTTAACAACCTCTAGTTGCAAATTATATATATATATATATATATATATATATATATATATATATATATATATATATATAATTGAAAAAATATATTTTGCACTCTAAAAAGGGTGTACACCCTTTGCAAAAGGCGTACGAACTTTAAACATTTAAACTTTTTTCCCTTTTCCCTCCAAATTTGCCTTGGGTACAGGTTTGGAGAGGTCTTAACCTACCTTGAAATTGGTCATGGAGCAACTTGCTTAGTTTCTAAGAAATTTAGGCATCTTTTTCATCTTTATTGACACATCTAATCAGGAAGCTTATTATTTTTTAAATAAAATTATATGGCTTTGTAGAGGAGAAAGTGTAGTTTTAAAAAATATAATTTTTTGAATGTTAGAATATTATTTATAATTATTACTTAATTTATACATATCATACCTCATTATGGCCTATATACATATAGTCACAAATTATCTTATAACTTTTTGAATATTAATCAAAATTTTATGAAATTTATATTTCAACAATCTACACATTGTCAACTATGCTTTAAAAAAATTGATTTTCATGAAGTTAAGGTCAAAAAGTCGTGTTCGTACACTTGTAGTTTTAATTTTCCAGTTGTCCTAACTTTTAAAATTACTTAAAAACTATATATCTAATAAAAATTAATAAAAAAATATTCTTAACAATATTCGACATGTCACCTATCTATATATGAAATTTCATACAAAAATTCAATCGTTTACTAAAAAAAAGTGTATTCATAAACATGCACTCTCCTTATCCTTTTACAAAAAATTATCAGCTTATTATCATAAATGCATCTATTTCACACACTTTTATCATGGTATTGGAATTAATTATATATTTCAAAACTAAATTCAAAATTTTACAATTCATGTTTTTATGTCATTGTCAAATTCTTTTTCGAAGTGTTTCTAACATTCTCTCCAAGTTCAACTATTCTTATTTTCAAAAAAAAAAAAGGTGTTGCTTTATACTCCCTCTTTTTTCCCCCAATATCTTGCATCTACCCATAACTATTGTGTTTTTATTGCAAAGCTAAATATATAATGTTGAGTTTATTCCTATAGATTCGCTGAGTATATATAAGCCATGAAAATTGCTATATATGTTTTTAGAAGTTGTCAAGCCATATATAAAAAAAACTCTTCAATATTAAATAAAATTTTCTAAGTTAAGATGTAAATCTTATAAGTCAATTTAGAAATAGTAGATGTCAAAATATAATTATAGAACTCTAATTTTAAGATATTAAGCACATGATAAAATAAAGCTGATTATGTTTTATTTTTAAATTGATAAGACTAGTAAATGAGATGCACCACCATATAAAGGAAGTGCCTAATCTCATATGGTGATGCCAAGTCAAATTCAAATGGTGTGTCTTTATATTTATAATGCACAATAATTTTTAGATTTGAGAATTGCTATGTTAAAAAGGGATGGAGCTATATTTGAAACTCTAGGTGTAGTTTGATTTTAGATGCCTAGCCTTTAGAAGATATAATTGAATCTCTAAATGAGAATGTTTTTTTACATGGGAAGTCATTGAACCTATAATGAAGTCGCTAGATTTAATGTGAATTGAATCTCTAAATAAATAAATTATATAAAATCTATCCTTTTATTAAAAATATATATAAATAAAATGCCAAGTTTTATTTGAAGCGTTGGACTTATACATTGAAACGCTTAATATTTTATGCTAATAGCTGAGTAAAATCATAATATCAGTCTTTGTATTTAACACTAAGTTTTAATAAATTTAAGTCTGAGAAAAATAAGTCACTGAAACTTTGAGATGAAATGACAAGTCTTAATTAAAAGTGTTGAGTATAAATATTGAAATGTTAAGTTTAAATATATAATGGTGGAGAATAATCCCATGTTTATTCCCCAAAAAAAAAGGAAAATGATAAAAGAAAACTATGTTTCTTCTTTAATTCAAGATTGAACTTTAGATGAAACTTTATTGTTGCCTGATATTTTCGTATTGAGGTTTGAGTGAGAAGAGTATTTTAATAATGATCATGATTATCATGAGATCTAAATGAGCATCTAGAATAATTGTTTATTAATAAATAAGTATTTGATAATAACTTTGAAACAACTAAGTATTTGAGGTATTCAAGTATAAATATATCTATATCTGGGTTTATGATTAAATAAACTGTTAAGATATTAGATAATATGCCTATATCTTAAGTATTAGATTGATAATAAGAATAATATTATAAGAGATGATTATTTTCAAGCCTTATATTTGACCCTCTATTCTATAATAAATTAATTAATGGGCTTTTGTCAATCCATGATTTGATGTGACTATTTACTCTTGCAAGCCATTTACATATGATGACTATGCTTAATGTTATATATTGCTATGATCTAGGTAATCAGTAACAAAGCTAAGCAAATCTGTGATAATATTATTATATTCCTATTAGAATAACACTTTATCCCATATGGATATATATTTATATGATCTAAATCTCTAATATAGTTTTACTTTGAATCCTAGTTGAATCAAGTAATCTATATGTAGCACAATAGGGTTATCCAAACATGTTGTCAGGATCAAGTTTGTATCCTCTTGTAGGATGAAAACTTGTGTCTAATATGTATTTTGTGAGAATATTAATGTGTACCTTGAAATTATGTTTCATCTATTTATTATTGTGCATTAAAATCTAGAATGTATCTAGATGGTATAGTCTTATACTTGTTAAATAATTATAGTGTAAGACTGTGTTTTTATATTGAGTAGGGAACTCATGCATGTCAATCTAAAATGTTATGGGATATCATACATATCTACTATATGAAAGGTACTCATATGGTACTATTATATTTATTATATCTATACCCACACTTACATAATTATATATGTATTGATTATTATGTGTTGTACCATTTGGTAGGATACCATTTAGGCATGCATACCATCTTGATAGTGCAAATGAATGTTAATATATAATTATATGCATTGTATGACTTTCTTGCTATAATTATGCTTGACTTAATATGAATGTATGTTTTCATGATTCTATGACTGCTTTATATGACTAAGTATGGGAAAATTAGTAGTCATGTCTAAAGAACACATGACTAAGATGATATGGGTCATTTTGAGGTATATTTACTCATATATTATTATAGTTGAAGTAGTCTATAATTATTAGGTGGTATAAATAGTGGTCATTGTTTCCAGTTTGGGATTGATTTTAATATCCATTCATGCATAGATGATTATGTGTGTACCTTGCTTTCTCCTTATTGAGTATGTGATGTGATATTATTGCTAAGAGAATGTAGTATGACTCTTTGAGTTATATATGAAAATCATATTGATGATACTAATAGATAGTGATATGGATTCAAGTAGCCTAGGTAGTACCACCAATAGATAATATGATCAAATGGTGTGTTAGAAAATTGATCAATTTAAAATGATCATATGAAAACTTTGATCAAACTAATGTTATATACATTTTCTTTCATATGTTTTATTTTAATGATATGTGATATCATGTTAGAATAGATTTATTTATGATACACTGTAGGGTATGTGCACAGAGTTGGGGGATAATTTCATGGACATACCCAACAATGCATACAAATTATAACATAACGTGTATATGTTATTGTTATAACACATACACATTATGGATTAGAATACTTGAGTCATAATGTGTACATATTATAACAATCATGTGTATGCATTACTTAAACTATCAAACAAAAAAAACCCTAAATTGTCATTTCTACTCTTTGTTTGGCGTTTGCATTTTGCTACTTGGCATTCATGTTTTGTCCTCTAGCTCTTCCTTTTACACTCCAACTCACATTTTGACCTATAACTTGCATGGAAATCATTTATTTTTCTCCCACATTCATGATCTCAACAATGCCACTGTGAAGAAGAGGTAAGTTTTATAGATTAAACCAATTTTTTTAATCTTTTATGAAATTTTTACATAGTTTAATTTGTAATTTTTCTCCAATAGGTGAACATAATGTAGCTAACCATCCACATAATCCTCTACCTAAACCTATACCTAACCCTCTACCCAACCCTCTTAACCCTCTACTTAACCTTCCTAACCCTCTGCCTAAACCTCTTATAGTTCGACTAGATCCCACAAGCAGTCAGGAGGATATAGTTGTTCACATAGTGGAGAATAAAATTGGAATTGAGAATATAATTATGAGAATTAGGGAGCCACTTCCATGAAAACCCACCAAACCTATTTGACCAATACCCTAGATTTAGTATTAGGTCAAGTTGACTTGATAATGAGTCAAATTGATAGATGGAGGTCATATAGGGATAGTTTTAGGGCTTACTATGCTGATAAATTGTTAGCATATTATTGTTCTCAAAATTCGTCACTTACTTTTGTGGATAACATGTTGACCATTTTGGTCCTGTAGGACAAAATTCTTTCTTCCTTTCTTTCAAAATGTTCTGAGAAGTTAAGTTTTCCAAATATTCAAGCCTTTTCAGCTAAAGAAGTCACAGGTTCAACAAGCAGGCTTTCTTCAAAGGAAGTTCAAAACACTTAAGGAATTACCTTAGTGTTTTGAGGATGGTTCAATGAAAAGGTTCGATCAAAAGACTTAACAATGGGCTTCAAACAATTAGAATGAACCATTGAACCATTGAACCAAAAAGAGTTCAAAGGTTCAACGAGTTTAATAAGTTTTATGGACTTAGAGAATAAAATGATTCAAAGAAAGAGAATGAATCGTTGAACTATTGAACCTTGAACCTGAAAGGTTGAAAAGGTTCAACGGGTTTAAAGAGTTCAAAGTTCAAGTGAAAGCTTCAAGCAAATGGATGAAGTGGAAGATTCTATAAAGAAGTTCAAAGAAATGGTTTAATCGAAGAAGAAAAAGAAAGTGAACGTGGACCTTCACAAAACATTAAACCATTGAACCATTGAACCTTTGAACCAAAAGAGTTAAAAGTTCAAGGTTCAAAGAGGTTCAAAGTGATCAGTGACGTCCCCATAGATGTCAATTTTAGGGTGATGGAATAACTATTGATTTTCAAAAGCCCTGAGAACAAACTCAGTGACTAGCCCAGAAAGGAGCTGAAGAAGCCATCTAAAAGCGAGAAGGTAGCCCTGAGAGCTCAGAGAACTAAGAAGAGACAAAATGTGGCAAAGAAAGAGAGAAAAACTATAGAAAATCCATAAATATCTATAAGAGAGTTATTTTTAGTAGGTGGAATGGTCCACTAGGTGGACCTCAGAGAACATAAAACATTCAGTGGCGTAGCCTATTTTTCTTCATTGAGTAAAGGAGAATGGACAGTTGTGTAAGCATCATAAAGAAGACCAAACAACCCATGCTAATGAGGAGACATTTGAGATGATTCAAAATGCCAAAGTCAAGGCTGATGACCTGTTTCAGCATGGCCTTTTCATAGATATTCAATGCATTCAATTCAGCATGGGCCACTTTTATGAAAACAAGCACCCAAGTCTTTCTTGTGATGCTATATATTGTAATCTCTCATTTTGTATAATAGAGATCTCTCTATTATTAGAAGTGAAGCTCTGTCCAAATTGAAAGGCATTCCTAAGACTTTAAGCTCAGCTTACACAAATGAATAAGGAGCCTCATGAACCCATGAGAGACTTCATTGCTAAATTTGACAAGCTGAGGAACAAGATTCCCATAATTGCTCAGCTGACACCTGAGAATCTTAAATTCTTCTTCATCAATTCTTAGCTTCTTGAAGTGAATTTATTGTTGAGGTGGGCTGGCCACATAGACCTTACTGCAGCTCAAATTTTGGCAATTGAGGTTGAAGATGACCTTATCTTGGTAGAAAAGATAAGAAGAGATTCTAATAGAAGTAAATCTTCTTCATCTTCTGAATATTCTTCTACAGACACCACTGATCCTATGGTGCAAAAGCTAGCAAACAAATTTATAGCTCTCAAAAAATAAATGGTGCAAGGGATGTTTGCTCCTCCTTCTTATCATGATATACCAAGAAGGATGTTTCCCAGCCAATTGTATCAAGGCAATATTACCAGAAATCAAGGGCAACCAAATCACCTTTCTCCCCCACTAGGGAAGCTTGCCATTAAAGTAGCACCAGCTAACTCAGCTGTTGATTATCTTGAAACTAAATCTATTTTTTCTTTCCAACCTGAGTTGAATGAAGAAGATGACGATGATCTCTTTGCAAAAGTCCAAGAAAAATCAGCTAGTGAGTCCAACATTGGTTTCCAAAATTTCTAGGATGAACCCAAAAGTAAGGGAAAAGCATTTGATGGATCATACAATATATTTACCAGCTCTCAGAACCAGTTAGCTCAACAATCTGATAAAGAAAAAATAAGAAAAGAATTTCGACCAGTAATTTCAATTGCTAAACGAGGAACTTCACTACATTTCCAATCAAAGGACTGGGTGATCAACAAAAAAAGAAGTACCTCAAATATTCTTTCATCTTTTGCTTCAAATTCATAGACCAGTCCTACACACAGTAAAACCTACATTGATGGACTTCTCTCCTCTATTTAAAATTCATTTCAATCATTTTATATAATTGACCATGCTAAGAAGACAAAAATTCAAATGTCTGAGTTTGAATTCTCGCAATCCAACCCTGAGTAGTTGTATAGGTTAGTTCAATGTGTCAAGAATAAAACTCTGCCTTGAGGACAAGAAATTTTGAAAGTAACTCCTGGTCCCCCAAAGGATACATCCACCCAAAATAATCTTGTCGTCACTCCTCCAGCTGCCCGTGGGAAGATAAAGCTATTTTATATTTTCCTACTGATAAACAGTCATCGGTTAAATAATTACATTATAGACTCAGGACCTTCTGACAATGTCATGCCCACCAAGGTGGTATAATCTCTTGGTCTCACACTGACTAAGACCTTTCATAGATGTTTCTCCATAAAAAAAACAAGTGACTCTATTGGGACAAATCAAAGATGCTCAATTTACATTTGCAATTTTCCTAGATAAGAGAATCAAAATGATAGTACTGGTGGCCGATGTCATAACCTCCTATGACTTTCACCTCTTACTTTGATTAGTTTGATGTGATTATACTTTCAAAATTTACATGCTTTCCTTTCTTTGTGTAGCTAGATCTGATTGCATTTCTCAGTTCTTATTTTATCTTTTGTGTGTGCCTTAGGACATTTGTAAATGTCTTTTGCTTATACTTTTCTATATGATGTTGGCTTTCATGTTAACCTTCCTTGTTTCCAATTATATGTGTATGTGGCATTTGAACATGCCTTGTATGATTGCTTTCCAATTTGAGTGACATGTGCCCATATCCCTTGTTTACTTGGCCCCTTGGCCACTCTTGTATGCTTCTTACTTCTTATCTTGTGTGCTTGTCGCTTGATTTATTTTTAATTATTTACAATACCATGATCCAATCATGTATTATTTTAATTTTTTGGATGTCATGATGGACATCATGCTCCATCCTTTTTTGAAAACTAACAACTAACCAAACTTCCAGTTCCTGTTCATTTTATTGCACATGATATTACATTATTATATCTATCTAGACATACCCCTATTGACCTAACAATCTCCATTACAAACCATGCTATATCTTGAGAAATTTTATCGATTATCATTGTTATATCATTTATTTTGTACCATAACACACTTGCAGGTCTCTTTCTTCTGAGGATAATCATTTAAGGGTCTTCATTCCTACCCTCAGAAGAGGGGGAAACAAATAGGGGTTTTTGTGACAAAGATAAGAGCTTCTAATCGATCAAAAATCAGTTTTTATAATACCTAGAATAGCAACCAAATTTCAAGCCAAGCAGAAAAAACTAGATATATAGTGATAATTATAGAATAGTCATCAGAATCAACATAGGATAAGCGCACCAACTTTGGACTACAGTGGTAGACAGTAGGGTGTCCTATTTTGGTACTCCTATCTAAATAACAAAAAAATAGATTTTCTAGAAACAAATAGAAAAATAAGTATAGTTATAGTTTTGTCAGCTACAATTCAGTTTAGAATCAAAAAATTTAGTATAGTTTTTCTCAAATATTACAGATATAGGGGGCATTATGCACGATATGATGGCTCTCACTTCTAGTTTTAGATACAGTAGTTGGTATAACTTCTAGATCAGAATCCATATTTTAGACACCATTGACTGGGAGGAATGTGCATGACACATCTAACTTCTTTTCTTTTCAAGTTCAGTACATTATCTACGTATTCTCAAAAATTATGTGCCTTATTCCATTTGTAAGTGATTGGCATCATTTTTGAGTGACTTCCAAATAATTTTATTACCCAATTTCAAAGTGGCTTTCATACAAGCCTAATCTCCACCTTTCCAAGTGGCCAAGAGTGGCCTAGTTTCCAGCATACATTTGACTTTTCGTGCCACATTGTCAGATTACATAAATTTTATAGACTTTAGGAGCCATCTTATACATCACACATTTCTTATCGGTATGAATTCATAGCTTCACTTTAAAGGGTAATATTGGAGCCAAAAGACTATCTTAACTTTATATTTTTGAGCCACCTATTCAGATGGATTAAACACATAGTCCAAACATTGATTAACACATGCATGATTAAATAGATTCACTTAGTGGGTGATGATAGAGCCAAAGGGCTAGAATTTTCATTCTTGAGCCACTCTCAGGGAATTGAAAACTTAGCTCTATTCTCAATATTACTTTTGGTATAACAAATATCCAACATCATTTAACATCATCCAGCATCACTTAATAGCACAATAGGTTTTATATTGGTCCATATACCTGGTGAGGTGTATTCATTCCTTTCTCTTCCTCTCTTTTTCATAAGTTTTATACGTTCTTATTTTAGATATAACATATTTAATAAGAACAGGTCTAATCTCTATTTTCTCTTTCAAACTTACACTTTACAACGTGCTCTCTTTATGCACACAACTTCATGAGCTTTACCCTTATCGGTAAGTTCAGGTACGCTTTTTATTTTTTATTTATCCTAGTATTTCATTTTGATGCATCATTAGAATAAAAGGGAGGAAAATGTAGTCATATAAAATGTCAAAATTGGTATCTTGAGTATGTTTGTGATACCTAACCCATAGGTCCCTCTTGCATGCTTTAATGACCCTTTTAGATACCTTTTTACTTATTCCCAATCATCTGTAGACTTCTAAAATATGATTCTAGCTTTTACTTTTTCTATGCCTATTCCATCCCCCTAGGTCTCACACCTATAGGACAATAGCATCCAACTTCGACTATAATGATATACCCTAGGGTGTCTGATTTTAGCGCTCTTATCTAATTACATTTTTAGCTCCAACGATCATTTCTTTTCAATTCCTATCATTCTTCTTGTCAGCCTAACAGAATACATTCAACCCATAACCAACATATATCTATAAAAACCCATTCAAAGTTTATTTTAAAAAGGTTGATAAATAGTTTTTCTAAAGATCCAAGTAAGACCATTGAGCCAAACTTCCCTATTACATTATGTGACATACTAATAGCTTTTCTAAATATCCAAGTAATGCCAGAAAGGATGTAGTTTTTTGGCTTTTGTAAAACATGATTTTGTAAAGTGAAAGAGTTTGTATGTTTCTTCATATGATGTGGAGATGAGTTTTGCAAGAAGGAGACATTTCATTTCATGGTGAGCTTGAACAATGGCAAAGTGGTCAAAATTTTCAAAGTGAGTTAGACGGTGATGGTGAGGGGAAATGAAAATTTATTTCAAGTGATATTTTATACAAGAAGGCCCATATTGTACACTAAGTCTGGATTCAAGGTAGATAGTGGATTTACATGACTTTTACCCATTTGAAAAGGGTTCATAACTTTATACATGGATACATATTTCATTGACCATTTTCTAATGACTATAGTGGGGGAGGATGTCATGAGAACTAATTTTATAAGGATAGAGCTTCACATTTAATGTTTGGCTCCATTCAATACTGTAATGTCTATAACCCAAGTATAAAACATTGAGGTTCCAGAACATACATTTCTATATAATAATTATAATTATAATATATTATAATAGTGTATAGTATATCATATTGATTTTTATATTATGTATTTATAACTATTAATATTATTTTAAAATAGAAATGACTATGTATATAGATTTTTAATAATATACGTCATATAATATAATAGTAATAACCATGTAGTTGTAGATGGGGATCGATATAAATGATATCGTATGGCACACCCACCATTAGATACAACCACATACATGCATGGATATAAATGACTATGTAATTTGACTCGTTTGTTAATAGCCATCAAAATAGATGATAATATTTAAGATATTTAGTCCATCCATGTGTCCTAAATCATATATATATATAAACAAACAAAAACTTAGACGACACATACTCCCAACTACTGATGCCAATTTATATGTGTCATACAGTTGTTCTTATGTTTGGGGCCTAAATTTGATAGTTGACCCTACTTGTCATGAAATGTTTTTGATGATAGCTATCTATTCAACATTGCCCTTATAATGTTAAAAAAAATCTTAAAAAATTTCATTATGTAATTATATTATTAATATTAATGCAAATGTATTTGAATATATATATATATATATATATATATATGAAATTTTGTTATATAAAATATGATATATTATAAAAGTGACTTGTTATAGATGTTTGTATGTGCATCTACCTACCTTTCTTCGAGTCCACTCTCTAAAATACCTTGTCATTATATTTTACCATCATTTCTTAAGGCACCTTGAAATATTTGATCATTTTGATGTTTTATACGACCTTGCCCTTTACCAACATTTCGTTATCATTGAATACTCATTGTAAAACAAAACATTTCCACAAACAAATCACTACTATATAAATAAACACACAATCTCATTTTCTACAATCACCTCCACCAAAAATATTAAATATTATGTCACATCTTGATTTCACCCTATACCAAATGTACCTATAATCCTGGATTAGTATGATCCCTATCTGAATTATAATTTTTTTGATTTGAGTATTTTGACATAAACTGGTATGAATTGTTGATTAATATACATTATGTGATAGTTATATTTTGTCTAGTCTATACATTGAGGATGTATAATTGTTACTTTTGAATCATTGGTTTATGATGACTCAGACTAAATACCTATTTGTTGTGATGTGGATGCAGGATAGTTCCTACCCTCAGATCTTGACAAGGAAGAACATCATTAGAGATGGTCAACTAGATGGAACGATTAGGGGAAATACCAGTGCAAAAATGTTAGTGACCCCACACACACACATAGTAGATTTTAAATGATATTTGTGTAAAATTACTAGTGCGTATTGCTTTTAAATATATTTATGCATGTAAAATTAGTTTTAGTATGCATTTAATTTTTTAGTCTAATTGGCTTGGTTTTTTATTTTTAAATCTAGAAAAATAATATATTAGTGTTAATAGATATAATTATTATGGAAATAATTGTCTTACAAGTAAAATGTAATTAATGACTTATTTTATCTTTCAATTAAATGATTACTTATCATTATTTAGAAAATTGCATGAAAGAGGTGTTAATACAATTTAAAGTTAAATTTTGATTTATGCATGAATTTACATAAAAATTAGGAAAATAGATTTTAATATTAATTTATTGACTTAGTATGTTAGTTTGATGAACTAAAGTAAAGAAAATAAATTAACAGAAGCTAATAAATTTAAAACTTGATTTAAATGCAATCTTGAATATCTATGCAAGAATTTATTTGTAAATTAGAAACTGAATTGGTAATTCAACTTAAGTCAATATTGAGAAAATAAAGATAAAATTTGAAGATTAGATTGACATGCAAGGGAAAATAAGTTTTAAAAATAAAATAATTTTGGTAAATGAAAACACACACAAAGAGATTGAAAGAAATAATATGGAAGAAAAGAAGAGATTGGTGAAGTTATCAATAAATATCTAGGCCAGTTTTGCTATTATTTTTCTATGTGGATGATAGGTATATGTGAGCATTTTGTGGCATCATATTCCCTTATAGACCTGTGTTTTAATAGGTGTCTATTGCTAAAGGTTGTGTTTTACTTAAATAATAAAGCATTCGAATTGTTATTCAGTATTCCATTTTAATATGATAAGGTCCGTATATAGGTAGGAGTCCGAGCTTAGTTACTTCTTAGCAACAATGTTTTCACCTTGTAGCTACATATTGACTTCTAGTAGACCAATGTTCCATACATTTGGTTAGACCTAAGATCCCTCTGTTAAAACCTCCATCGTTATATCAGGACCTATGTTATTAACTTGAGAACACATTGCTTTATATGAAATGTTGTATATAAAGTATAATTTGAGTCTTTTGATTTAAAAACACCTTGTCTTTGTAATGAGATGCAAGCCAGTTAAATTGAAGTGCTTAATATAAATATAAAATAGTTGTGAATTATATATATATATATATATATAAAGAGGATAATTTACAAGATAAATCACCATGTTTTAACTTATTATAAAGGTAGATGAATAAATTTGGGGGACAAAAAAGATGACACAATAAAAAATACAAAGCATTTTGTGTAAAGGGTGTACTCCCTTTTAAAAAAAACAATACAAAATATATTAAGGGTCGGTCCTGAACCTAAAGGGTGCATGACCTTTGTAGTTCAAAGGGTGTATGCCCTTTGTAACAGGCATGTGTCCTCTGCATAGGGTGCACACCCTTTTCAAAAAGTGTGCATTATTTTCAAATGGTGTACGCTCTTTGCAAGCCATTTTTTTTAATCAGTCTTTTGAATGCCATGTAATTTTTTTCTATTTTTCAATTAGAGATATTGGTTTTACAAGCATCTATTTAGTAAAATAAATGTTAAGGTATTGGGTTTTCAAGTATAATTTTACATTTAATTTAATTTTATATTTTATATTCTTAAATTCATTTTAATAAATATAACAAATTAGGGCCACTCAACATCTTCTGAAATTGATTACAGACCTATAGGAATTATCATTTAGAAGATAGTTTTTTAAATTCCATTCCAGCCAATACTTAGTTTTCAAAATTTTAGGATAAAAAAATAGAATGATAATTGAGGTTACAAATTATGTTGTGTATGTAATAGATCTAGATATCATTAAGGATCACATGTCTATTTTACATACTTAAGTATTCCATAGTGTTTACATAATAACATTGGACCTTCATAATAGGTTTATACTCAATCAAAAAAGTTGGAGATGTACTATACTTGGAGTTTTTTATCTTTGCCTTGAAACCTTCTTAACAACCATGTTCTCAACATAGAAAATAAACTCTAATTAATGGGTCTATCAATATGCATAAATGAATACCCTATAACATGCAACCTATATTATATATACAATAATGATACAGACATTCATACATTACATCTACCACATACATGGTACTACATGTAGGTATTTGGTTACTCATACATGACATCTTCATGTGGTCATGATATGGTCACTCATATTGGACATGAATGCAACTAATAACCCTAGTGAACTCCATTTCCAAATAAACCATTAATCCCAAACCCCTAACCATAAATGCTAAACCTTGAACCCTAACCATTGAAACCTAAATCCTAAAACCCAAACCCTAAGCCACAAACCCTAAACCCTGAACACTAAATAATATACCTAAACCCTAGACCTTAATCCCTAAAACCTAAACCATTAACCCTAATACATTATCCCTAAACCAAAAACAATAATCCATAAACCCTAAATTATTGACCCTAAACATATAAACTTAAAACATTAAACCCTATACTTTATACCCTAGACCCTAAACCCTAAAACCTAAATGCAAGCCCTTAAACCTAAAACCCAAAACCATAAACCTAAAATCCTAAACATTAAAACTTAAATGTAATCCCTTAACTCTAAACTCCAAGCCTAAAACCATAAGTCATAAACATTAAACATTAATTTCTAAATAAAAAAATTTAAACCCAAAACCTTAAACACTAAACCTAAATCCCTAAACCCTTAACCCATAACCCTAAACCTTAAAACTAAAACCCCAAACCGTAAACTCTAAACCATAAAACATAAACCCTAAGTTATAAACCCTAATACATAATCCCTAAACACTAAATCTCAAACCCTAAATACTAAACATTAATTTACAAATCCCAAACCCTCAATCAAACCCCCAAGACCAAAACCTTGAACCTTACACCCTAAAACCTGAACCCTAAGTGTGAAACCATAAAACCAAAACCTTAATGCCAAACACCAAACCCCAATCCATAAAATCTAAACTCTTGATCCCTTGATCCATAAACCATAAATCCCAAACATTTAAGCATAAAATGTAAATAATAAGGCCTATAACCTAATTGCTAAGCCATAACATTGAAACTTGAACGTTTAACGCTAGTCCTGATACACTAAACCCTACATTGTGAATATTTAACCATCAAACCTAAAATTATAAATCTTAAACCTCTAGCCATAAACCATAATCTTGAGTTATCACCTATATAGAGAAAGGAGAGGGGGCATTGGCTAAGCCATATCTTGAAAGGATAGGGGTCACTCTAACCTATATCTAGAGAAAGGAGTGACTAGTGACATTCATGTAAAAGGTTTGAAGATGGATTCAAGATGAATTCCTAAATAATTTTTGGGTTTTTTAATCAATGTGTCTATCAATATGCATAAATGTCTATCCTGTAGCATTCAACCTATAACATACATATAATAATAAATCAATCATTCATACATTACATCTACCCCATACCTATTACCACATGTAGGTATGTTGTCACTCATACATGATATATTCCTTTATTAACATTACGATCACTAATACAATACACAAATTTAGCTAATCACCCTAGTACAATCCATTTACACCTAAACCATTGACCCCAAAACCCAAACCCCAAACTCAAACACCATAAACCTTGAAAGTTAAACCCTAAAACTAAACCCTAAACACCATAAAAATTGAACACCTAACCCTAATACATTATCCCTAAATCCAAAACAATAATAATTAAATCCCAAAACTTAGACCCTAAACATAGAACCTTAAAATTTTAAACACTAAACTTTATACCCTAGACCCTAAGCCCTATAACCTAAACTTTAAGCCCTTAACACTAAATCACAAACCATAAGTTTAACATCTTAAATCTTAAACACTAAACCATAAAACCTAATATTCAATTTCCCACTCCCCTATTTGGAACACCTATAGGTGTGTATGTAAGAGGTCTGTATGTAAATGTATGATATTTGATTATGCACATGGTAGACTGGTTTCATAACCAATATTATACCTACACTATTGATGTTATGAATATATTTCATGTATATAAACTTGATGAAGCTCTCAAACTAGTTTAAACACTTATATTACAACCCTATAAGACACAAAAAAACACACCACACACTTGTGCTTTATGTGCACTTATCAAACACACACATAAACTAAACTAACGAACCCAAAGATGAGATCATTGCACTATGAATGGGGGGGTTTAGAAATAGGCTCCACCATGCATTGGATGTGTCCCTAATCATCAATCTTCCTCTGGAAAAGTGTTCTCATTATCTACATTCACAATCACCCTTCTTTAGACCTATTTTCACATTTAGCACTAAGATAATCATTAGTTTCTCAATCCAATCCATACCAGGAAGGGTATGATACTTGTAACTAAAAGACAAAAAAATTATCATAAAATACATTATGTACCATGTCCATACATATAGGTTACAAGTCAACTTGATGGGAAGGAGACCTAGGGAGTCTTATGCAAGTCCAAGATCATATCCTAGTCAAATTAGACCTCCAATATGACTTTTCTTCCACTTCTTCCCAATTGGGTAATTAACAAGGTTTTTAGAGGGTTTTTCATAGTTTTACCCCTTAAGGATAGTTCACAAAATTGTGACATCTAAACCCTAAATAAATTACACTATATCCTTTCTTAGGACCCTCTCTAACCTATCCTAGCTCCTCAGGCTCCCATACTAGGTATCCATACTAATGTGAGCGTCCAAACTTGGCCTCTTGAGCTCTTCAATGCATTTTGTGTACCCTACATTTTCTTGTGCTAATAAATGCATTTTTTGTACCCTATCATTCAACCTATATCATACATATAGTAATGATACAGTCATTCAAACATTACATCTACCCCAGACCTAATACTACATGTAGGTATGTTATCACTCATACATGACATATTCCTGTATTCATGTACAATCACTCATAACAGACACAAATGTAGCTAATCACCCTAGTACAATCCATTTATACCTAAATAATTAACCCTAAAACCTAAACCCAAAACTCGAAACGCCATAAACCTTGAATTTTAAATCCTAAACCTAAACCCTAATGACCTTAAACCTTGAACACTTAACCCTAATACATTATCCCTAAACCCAAAATAACAAAACTAATCCCCAAAACTTAGATCCTAAGCATATAACCTTAAAACCTTAAACCCTAGACTTTCTATCATATACCTTAAGCCCTAAAACCTAAACTTTAAGCCCTTAACCCTAAATCTCAAACCATAAGCTTAAAATCCTAAATCCTAAACACTAAAACATAAAACCTTAACATTATAGGTCCTTAATATTAAACACTAAACCTTAAATACAAAATTCAAAATAATGAACATTAAACCTTAAACACTGAACCATAAACCCAAAACCTTGACCCCAAAACTTTTAACACAAAACCATAATATTAAAACCCTAAGCACTAAACCATAAACCTTGAAAGTTGAGCCCTAAACCACAAACCCAAAACCATAAAACCTCAAACCCAAAATCATAGAACCTAAATCCTAAAAGTGGATAAACCATAAACTTTAAAACCTAAATGCCAGAACCTAAACAATCAACTCCAAACACTAAACTATAAACTTTGAACCCTTAACCTGAAACCCTAAAAATGAAACCTAAATAACAAACTCTAAACGTACATTATGGAGACCACACTATAGAGGAATGATGTAAGTATTGTTAGTTCAACTCAACACCCTCTCCACTTTCCTATCATAATTCTTACATAAGCATAAAGATTTCAATGCAAGGAGAAAACATGCCATAACAAAGTTAATGGCACATATTCTAATAATTTATACTCATGACCCAAATAATTTTTTGAGAATAACTCAAAAACATGAGAAGATCCAAAATGATCCGACCCTTTCTCTCAATGATTTGGAAATAAATGTATCTAGAAGAAGGATTTCACCTCATATGAAACACATGCAAAGAGGTAATTTTTTTATCTATCATCATTTTTCATCATCCCTCATCGTTCAAAATTAATTTTTCTCATGCAAGTGCAAAGAGGATATTATCTTATTTTCACCATATAAATCATTCAATAATCTCCCAAGATTAATCCATCATAACCCTATCTAATCTACAAGACATGAATGAGAATAGTCACCCTAGTACACTCCAATCAGAACAAAAGGAATTGAAACACTGTTCAAGATTCATCTAAAAAAGATATTGTTCAGTCTTAAAAAACTTATATTGACTACTAGATTAGAACATACTCCACTAGATGAGAGAGGGACTAGGGATGATGATAGAGTGATTAGGTATGATGAGTGATAATGAGGTAATTATTAGGGACATTGAGGGATGAAGATAACTGATGAAGGGGTGATTAGGGATGATTAAGGATGATGAGGGTTGATGAGGGAGTGATTAAGGATGATGAGGTGTCTAATGAAATATGATAAAGGATTGACTAGAGATGATAATAAATGATGATGGCTAATGAGGGAGTTATTAAGGATGATGAGGGATGATGAGTGTGTGACTAGGGATGATGCTTAGGATGATGAGAGAGTGATTAGGTATGATTAGTGTTGATAAGTTTTGATGACCTAGAGTGTTTAGGGATTATCAATGACATAGAGTGGGAGTTATTAAGGTTGATGAGGGAGTGATTAGCAATAGTGAATGATGATGATAACCAATGAGGGAGTGATTAGGGATAATGAGGGATAATGAGAAATAGTGAGGGAATTAACATAGATGATAAGAATGAACTTGAGGATTAATGAGGGAGTGATTAGGGATGATGATGATGAATAAGGGAGTGTCTTATGTGAGTTTAGAGTGCTATAATATGACATTATTCTACATGACTTTGGAATAATTTATGAGATTGAAATTGAAGAATGCATGGATTGACCATCTATCTGACATTTGCTTTAGAGTGTGGTATATTTTTAGAATGAATTTGAATGATGTCTTGATTTATTCTATTTCAAATGGAGTCTATAGGGTTATTATCTATATTCATGTCAAGTATAAGTTATCGTATCATGATTACAGGTAGATATTATGTATGAGTGAATGATACATATATGTAATAGGTATGCAATAGATGTCATGTATAAGTGATCATATCATGATTATAGGCATGCTACAAGTTACAAGATATAGGGTAGTCATTTATGCATATTGATAGACCCATTGATTTAAAAACCCACAAATTATTTAAGGATCCACCTTCACGCTCAAGTATTCAATTAGATAGGGCATACTCAAGTAAGTAAAGTAGGTAGGGCATACTCAATTAGGTTTAAATGAGAAATAATTAATGGTATAGATCTATTACATACATAACATGATTTGTAACTTCATTTTTCATTTATTCTTCTGATCTTGAAATTCTAAAAACTAAGTATTGACTGAAATGAAATTTGAAAATCTAACTTCTAAATGGTAAGTCCTACAACTCTATAATCAATTTAAGAAGATGTTGAGTGGCCTTAATTTGTTATATTTAGTAAAATAAAGTTAAAATATAAGAATATAAAATGTAATACTATGTTTAAACATAATATTATATTTTATATTCTTATACTTAACATTTATTTTATTAAATATATGCTTGTAAAACATCAAACATGGAAAAAATAATTTCAGTCCAAGCTTCTTAACAACAACCTCTAGTTGAAAATTATATATATATATCAACAACATAAAATTGAAAAAAAATATTTTGCACTCTAAAAACGGCATACACCCTTTGCAAAGGGCGTAAAAACATTAAACATTTAATCTTTTATCATTTTCCCTCCAAATTTGCCTTGGGTACAGGTTTGGAGAGGTCTTAACCTACCTTGAAATTGGTCATGGAGCAACTCACTTAGTTTATAAGAAATTTAGGTGTCTTTTTCATCTTTATTGACACATCTGATTAGGTAGCTTATTATTTTAAAAAAAAAATTATATGGCTTTGTAGAGGAGAAAGTATAGTTTTAAAAAATATAAAATTTTTAATGTTAGAATATTATTTATAATTATTAATTAATTTATACATAACATACCTCATTATGGCCTATATACATATAGTCACAAATTCCCTTATAACTTTTTGAATATTAATCAAAATTTTATAAAATTTATATTTCAACAATCTACACATTGTCAACTATGCTTTATAAAAATTGATTTTCGTGAAGTTAAGGTATAAAAGTTTTCGTACACTTGTAGTTTTAATTTTCCAGTTGTCCTGACTTTTAAAATTATTTAGAAACTATATATATAATAAAAAAAATATTCTTAACAATATTCGATAGTTCACCTATCTATATATGGAATTTCATACAAAAATTCAATCGTTTAATCAAAAAAAGTGTGTTCATACACATGCACTCTCCTTATCCTTTTACAAAAAATTATTAGCCTATTATCATAAATATATCTATTTCACACACTTTTATCATGGTATTGGAATTAATTATATATTTAGAAACTAAATTCAAAATTTTACAATTCATGTTTTTATGTCATTGTCAAATTCTTTTTCAAAGTGTCTCAAACATTCTATCCAAAATCAACTATTTTTATTTTTAGAAAAAAAAGGTGTCACTTTATACTCCCCTTTTTTTCCCCAATATCTTGTATCTACCCATAACTATTGTGTTTTTATTGCAAAGCTAAATATATAATGTTGAGTTTATTCCTATAGATTCGCTGAGTATATATAAGCCATGAAAATTGCTATATATGTTTTCAGAAGTTGTCAAGCCATATATAAAACAAAACTCTTCAATATTAAATAAAATTTTCTTAAGTTAAGATATAAATCATATAAGTCAATTTAGAAATAGTAGATGTCAAAATATAATTACAAAAGTCTAATTTTAAGACATTAAGCACGTGATAAATTAAGGCTGATTATGTTTTATTTTTAAATTGATAAGACTAGTAAATGAGATGCACCACCATATAAAGGAAGTGCCTGGTCTCATATGGTGATTCCAAGTCAAATTCAAATCTTGTGTCTTTATATTTATAGTGTAAAATAATTTTTAGATTTGAGAGTTGCTATGTTAAAAAGGGATGGAGCTATATTTGAAACTCTAGGTGTAGTTTGATTTTAAATGCCCAGCCTTTAGAAGATATAATTGAATCTCTAAATCAGAATGTTGTCTTAAATGGGAAGTCATTTAACCTATAAATTAGAATGTTGTCTTAAATGGGAAGTCATTGAACCTATATTGAAGTCACTAGATTTAATGTGAATTGAATCTCTGAATAAATAAATTATATAAAATCTATCCTTTTATTAAAAATATATATAAATAAAATGCCAAGTTTTATTTGAAGCGTTGGACTTATACATTGAAATGCTTAATATTTTATGCTAATAGCTGAGTAAAATCATAATATTATTCTTTGTATTTAACACTGAGTTTTAATAAATTTAAGTCTGAGAAAAATAAGTCACTGAAACCTTTAGATGAAATGACAAGTCTTAATTAAAAGTGTTGAGTATAAATATTGAAATGTTAAGTTTAAATATATAATGGTGGCGAATAAATTAAAAACCATGTTTATTCCCAAAAAAAAAAGGAAAATGATAAAAGAAAACTATGTTTCTTCTTTAATTCAAGATTGAACTTTAGATGAAACTTTATTGTTGCCTCAAATTTTCGTATTGAGGTTTGAGTGAGAAGAGTATTTTAATAATGATCATGATTATCATGAGATCCATATGAGTATCTAGAATAATTGTTTATTAGTAAATAAGTATTTGATAATAACTTTGAAACAACTAAGTATTTGAGGTATTCAAATATAAAAATATCTATATTTTGGCTTATGATTAAATACACTGTTAAGATATTAGATAATATGCATATATCTTAAGTATCAGATTGATAATAAGAATAATATCATAGGAGATGATAATTTTAAAGCCTTATTTTTCACCCTCTATTCTGTAACAAATTAATAAATGGGCTTTAGTCAATCCATGATTTGATGTGACTATTTACTCTTCCAAGCCATTTACATATGATGACTATGCTTAAAGTTATATATCACTATGATTTAGGTAATCAATAACAAAGCTAAACAAATCTATGATAATATTATTATATTCCTATTAGAATAACACTTTGTCCCATATGGATATATATTTATATGATCTGAATCTCTAATATAGTTTTACTTTGAATCCTAGTTGAAGCAAGTAATCTATATGTAGCACAATAGGGTTATCCAAACATGTTGTCAAGATCAAGTTTGTATCCTCTTGTAGGATGAAAACTTGTATCTAATATGTATTTTGAGAATATTAATGTGTACCTTGAAATTATTTTTGATCTATTATTATTGTACATTAAAGTCTATGATGTATCTAGATGGTATAGTCTTATACTTGTTAAATAATTATAGTGTAAGATTGTGTTTTTATATTGAGTAGCGAACTCATGCATGTCGATCTAAAATGTTATGGGATGTCATATATATCTACAATATGAAAGGTACTCATATGGTACTATTATATTTATTATATCTATACCCACACTTGCATAATTATATATGTATTGATTATTATGTGTTGTACCATTTGGTAGGATACCATTTAGGCATGCATACCATCTTAATAGTGCAAATAAATGTTTATATATAATTATATCCATTGTATGAATTTCTTGCTATAGTTATGCTTAATTGAATATGAATGTATGTTTTCATGATTCTATGACTAATTATGGGAAAACTAGTAGTCATGTTTAAAGAACACCTGACTAAGATGATATGGGTCATCTTGAGGTATATTTACTTAGATATTATTATATCTGAAGTAGTCTATAATTATTATGTGTTTTTATTAGGTGGTATAAATAGTGGTCATTGTTTCCAGTTTGGGATTGATTTTAATATCCATTCATGCATAGGCGATTATGTGTGTACCTTGCTTTCTCCTTATTTAGTATGTGATGTGATATTATTGCTAAGAGAATGGAATATGTATGACTCTTTGAGTTATATATTAAAATCATATTGATGATACTAATAGATAGTGAGATGGATTCAACTAGCCTAGGTAGTACCACCAATAGATAATCTGATCAAATGGTGTGTTAGAAAATTGATCTATCTAAAATGATCATATGAAAACTTTGATCAAAGTAATGTTATATACATTGTCTTTCATATATTTTATTTTAATCCTATGTGATATCATGTTAGAATATATTTATTTATGATACACTGTAGGGTATGTGCACAGAGTTGGGGGATAATCTCATGGACATACCCAACAATGCATACACATTATAACATAACATGTATATGTTATTTTTATAACACACACACATAGAGTATAATAATTGAGCCATAATGTTTACATATTATAACAATCTTGGGTACGCATTACTTAAACTATCAAACAAAAAAAAACCTAAATTGTCATTTCTACTTGTTGTTTGGCGTTTGCATTTTGCTACTTGGCATTCATGTTCTGTCCTCTGGCTCTTCCTTTTACCCTCCAGTTCACATTTTGACCTCTAACTTGCATGGAAATCATTTCTTTTTCTCCCAAATTCATGAGATCGACAATGCCACTATGAAGAAGAGGTAAGGTTTATAGATTAAACTAATTTTTTTAATCTTTTGTGAAATTTTTGCATAGTTTAATTTGTAATTTTTCTCCAACAGGTCAACATTCTCTAGCTAACCATCCACATAATTATCTACCTAAACCTCTACCTAACCCTCTACCCAACCCTCTTAACCCTCTAGTTAACCTTCCTAACCCTCTGCCTAAACCTCTTATAGTTCCACTAGATTCCACAAGCAATCAGGAGGATATAGTTGTTCACATAATGGAGAATAAAATTGGAATTGAGAATATAATTTTGATAATTAGGGAGCCACTTTCATGAACACCCACCACACATACTTGACCAATACCCTAGAGTTAGTATTAGGTCAAGTTGACTTGATAATGAGTCAAATTGATAGATGGAGGTCATATAGGGATAGTTTTAGGGCTTACTATGTTGGTAAATTGTCAACATATTGTTGTTCCCAAAATTCATCACTTGATTTTGTGGACAACATGTCGACCATTTTGGTCCTGCATGCCAAAATGTTTTCTTCTTTTCTTTCAAAATTTTCTAAGAAGTTGATTTTTCCAAATATTCAAGCCTTTTCAGCTAAGGACATCACAGGTTCAATAGGTAGGCTTTCTTCAAATGAAGTTCAAAACACTTAAGGCATTTCCTTAGTGTTTTGAGGATGGTTCAATGCAAAGGTTCCTTCAAAAGACAACAATGGGCTTCAAACAATTGGAATAAACCATTGAACCATTAAACCAAAAAGAGTTCAAAGGTTCAATGATTTCAATAAGTTCGATGGACTTAGAGAATAAAAAGATTCAAAGAAAGAGAATGAATCATTGAACCATTGAACCTTGAACCTGAAAGGTTCAAAAGGTTCAACGTGTTTAAAGATTTCAAAGTTTGAGCGAAAGCTTCAAACGAATGAAGGAAGTAGAATATTCTAGAAAGAAGTTCAAAGAAATGGTTCAATTGAAGAAGAAAAAGAAAGCGAATGTGGCCCTTCACAAAACATTGAACCATTGAACCAAAAGAGTTAAAGGTTTAAGGTTCAAATAGGAAAGCGATTAGTGATGTTCCCACAGACGTCAATTTTAGGGTGATGGAATAACTGTTGATTTTTAAAAGCCTTGAGAACAAACTTAGTGACCAGCCCAAAAAGGAGCCGAAGAAGCCAGCTAAAAGCGAGAAGATAGCCCCAAGAGCTCATAGAACTAAGAAGAGATAAAACATGGCAAAGAAAGAGAGAAAAAATACATGAAATCCATAAGTATCTGCAAGAGAGTTATTTCCATTAGGTGGAATAGTCCACCAAGTAGACCTTAGAGAACATAAAACATATAAAGGCACAGCCTATTTTTCTTCATTGAGTAAAGGCGAATGGGCAGCCGTGTAAGCATCATAAAGAAGACCAAACATCCCATGCTTAGGAGGAGATATTTGAGATGATTCATAATTCCAAAGTCAAGGCTGATGACCTATTCCAACATGGCCTTTTCATAGATATTCAATGCATTCAGTTCAATATGGGTTGCTTTTATGAAAACAAGCACCCAAGTATTTCTTGTGATGCTATATATTGTAATCTCTCATTTTGTAGAAAGGGAGATCTCTTTGTTATTAGAAGCGAATCTCTGTCCAAATTGAAAGGAATTTTTGAGACTTTGAGCTCAGACTGTTAATCATATTTTGTTAAGTGAATGAGAAAGCAAATGACCTTTCAGACTTTGTGTTGAAATAGCTTGTGTATCTAAGAAATTATTATTATGTCTTTTTCCTCAATACAGTCTTGTCCATTTAATAAAATAAGTAGAACAAGTGGAAATAAGCTAAAATATGTCCTGAAGCTGACTGTGAGAGACTTTGTGCTGCCATAATTATCTTCAGTCTGTGTTTTGTGTAAAAGATACTAGAGAGACTTTGAGCTCCCCTTATCTTTCATAAATTTTTACTCTGTTGTAGTTGAAGTGGATACTTTGGGCTATGCTTCAAACTACTATGTTCCTTTGTACTAATCAGTGGGAGGAATAATGAAAGACTTTATGCTTTCGTGGGTTTCTTATAGTTTTTGTTACTACCTAGGAAGAATTCTGCTGTTGGATAAATGTCACTTCTAAAAGAAGAGAAGTGCCTTCAGTAATTACACCAAAATTCTCTTCTATTTTGTGAACATCATCTCTGAAAAAAGAGAGATGGGTGGTATGATTTCACCCCTGTGTGTATTTTCAACTTATATATACTATCGATTTTAGGGAACCTCTTCTTGCTGAGAGGAGAGATTTATCTCATTCTGGCTGTGGTCACCACACTCATTTTTCCACATAAATCTCCTTATGCTATGGTTGATGTAACCATTTTTTTGTCAGTCAGTTGGTGACAAAATATTTATCCAATAGTTTTTGGCAACTCTGCTGGGGAAAAATGCATAGTTTAAAACCTTAAAGTTTAAATTGAAGCAGTTCCAATTCTTTTCCATATATATTTTACACTCTAGCAGATATGTCATACACACAAAGCAAGAGAGCTCAAGGTATTATTGACCCTATATTTGAGATGGTGCAGCTAAGTAATTTTGATCTTTTTCCTCCACCATCTCACCTTCAGCAAACCAAGAGTTTTTCTCCTACAAACATCAGGTCCTCAATACTAAGCAAAGCTGCTCTTTCCTTTGCTAGCAGAGCTTTGTCTATACATATCTCATAGAGATTTATTATCCCTCCTTTCAACAACCATATCATGGCAACTCAAGGCCCCTGGAGTAATTCTTTTGGTCCTCTGAATCTAACCCCACCTCTACATGAACTACCTCGTAGTTCAAAAAAGAATTTTTCTAAGTTCTATGGTGATAAGAAGGTTCATCCTGATGAACATATTGCAGCATTTTTCATAGCCTATGGTGTGATAGGTGTTGAATATGAATACATTTCATTTAGACTATTTGTGGAAATATTGTAAGGTGCTGCTGCAGACTAATTTTATCATCTAGAAGCACAAATAGTGACTGACTGGAACACTCTCAAGGCCAAATTTGAGGCTAGATTCAAACTTGTAGAAGATGCACATGCCCTATTAGCTTAGCTTACAAAAATGAATAAGGAGCCTCATGAACCCATGAGAGACTTCATTACTTAATTTGACAAGTTGAGGAACAGGATTCCCATAATTGATCAGCTAACACCTAAGAATCTTAAATGCTTCTTCATCAATTCTCAGCTTCCTAAAATGAGTTTTCTATTGAGGCAGGCTGACCACATAGACCTTACTGACGCTCAAATTTTGGTGACTAAGGTTGAAGATGACCTTATCTTGGCAGGAAAGATAAGAAGAGATCCTAACAAAAGTAAATCTTCTTCATCTTCTGAATATTCTTCTACATGCACCACTGATCATATGGTGCAAAAGCTAGCAAAATAATTGATAGCTCTCAAAAAATAAATGGCACAAGGGATGTCTGCTCTTCTTTCTTATCAAGATATACCAAGGAAGACAATTCCAAACTAGTCCTATTAGGGCAATGCTACTAAAAATCAAGGGCAACCAAATCACCTTCCTCCCCCACCAGGGAAGCTTGAAATTGAATCTAATTTTTCTTTCCAATCTGAGTTGAACCAAGAAGATGACATTGATTTCTTTATAGAAGTCCAAGAAGAATCAGCTGGTGACTCCAACATTAGTTTCTTGAATTACCAGGATGAACCCAGAAGTAAGGGAAAAGCATTTGATGGATCATACGTTGTATTTACCAGGGCCCAAAACTAGTCAGTGTAACAAATTGATAAAAGAAAAATAGGGAAGAATCTCGACTAGCAATTTCAATTGCTAAATGAGGAACTTCACTATCTTTCCAATTAAAGGCCTGATGATCAACAAAAAAGTAAGTACCTCAAATATTCCTTCATCTTTTGCTTTAAATTTGTAGACCAATCTTACACCTAGTAAAACCCAAATTGATGGACTGCCTTCCTCTGTTTCAAATTTATTTCAGTCATTTGATATAATTGACCATGCTAAGAAGACTAAAATTTAAATTTCTGAGTTTGAATTCTTACAATCCAACCATGAGCAGTTAGATATGTTAGTTCAATGCGTCAAGAATAAAACTGTCCCTACAGGACAAGAAATTTTGAAAGTAACTTTTGGTCCCCCAAAGGATACATCCACCCAAAATAATCTTGTCATCACTCCTTCAGTTGCCCCTGGGAAGAAAGAGCCATTTTATGTTTCCTTACTGATAAACGATCATTAGCTAAACAATTGCACTATAGACTCAAGAGCTTTTGACAATGTCATGCATGCCAAGGTGGTAGAATCTCTTGGTCTCATGCTGACTAAGACCTTTGAGACATGTTTCTCCATGGAAAACAAACAAGTGCCTCTACTAGGACAAATCAAAGATTTTCAATTTACATTTATGGCCTTCTCAGATAAGAGAATCAAAATGACAGTTGTGGTGGTCAACGTCCCAGCCTCCTATGGCATTCTTCTTAGGTGAAATTTTTACAAGGAAGTTGGTAGAGAATTGATCATAGACATGTCTGAGGTGAGGATTCCTATCAAAGGCATCATGTAAAAGCTGCATCTTGAGAAGGAATTGAAGTACATTGTCACTCAAACTTCAGTGCTTGAAGCTCAAATTCTATTTGAGTCTTCAGGCATGGGTAATTACTTCTTATCTATTGAATATGTTCCTGTTTCAATAGACAAAAGATTACTAAGTGACAATCCCAAATATTTAGATAAAATATTAGAAGAATTGGTAGGGCATAGTACACATGAAAAGGGATCTTCCCTTCTTGATGAAGATAAATCTGAAAGAAGATCAAATTCTGATAATCTCTAGATTCTAGAATTCGATGGCAACAATTCTTCTACTAGTTCTAGAGCAAGATTTGTTTTGATATCTCCTCAAAGAGATATTTTTTCATACGCATATAAGTTGCAATTCAGCAACACTAACAACACTGCTGAGTATAAATCATTGCTACTCTGATTAAAGGCTATTCAAAATAAAGGTGTTAAAATCCTTCATGCCAAAGGAGATGCTGAACTAGTGGTTTGCCAGGTGAGGAACCTGTATCAAAACAAGAATGAGAGATTGTGACATTATCGCAATCTAGTGTGGGAATGCATTGAAAGCTTTGATGCTTTCTATACTTCTATCATGCCTAGAGAATTCAACAGTCGAGCAGATTCACTGGCCATCTCTATAACTCTCTAGGTCCCTCACCAAGATTTCAAAGAAGATAGGTACACTATCGAGTTATTCTTTCAACCAAGTGTACCTGATAATGCTGACCATTAGTAGGTGTTCAGTGGAGACAACTAAATCATTACTTTTTTAGAACAGATGGACAACTTTGAAAATTTTCATTTTGAAGGCAGTAAATCTCTACCATGGGAATCAGCTCTGTAAACAAATTCAAAAGCTGGTGAAGAGTTCCTTCAGCTTAAAGGGAATAAAATTCCCAAAGGATTAGTTTATCTTTAAAAACTTTTTGATAATCATGATAGGTTTATCAAGGAACAACAAATGGATTAAAAATCCTCCAAGGATTTTGATCAAATAAATTTGAGTATAGAAGACAATCCCAAAATGGTCAACATTGGGAATTGTTGTACCCCTGATGAAAAACTCAAATTTATCACTCTGCTTCACCATTACATTGATGTTTTGGCATATTCATATGATGATCTAAAATCTCTTAAACCTGAAGAAATCTAGCATGAAATTCTTCTCAAAATTGGGTCGCTACCTCACAAGCAAAAACAAAGGCAATATAACCCTAGGATATCAGGCACTATTCTTTTTGAGATACAAAAAATGATAAATGAAAGAATTATTTTACCAATCCACCATTCCACCTAGATTGTAAACATAGTCCCTATGAGAAAGAAGAATGAAAAATTTTCTTGTGTGTTGATTTCAAAATTTTGAATCAGTCATCTTTAAAGGACAACTATCCCCTGCCCATCATGGATCAGTTGCTGCAAACAGTGACTAGCACAAAGATGTTATCAATGCTAGATGTTTTTTTAGAATATAATCAAGTGGAAGTTGGTGAAGCAGACCAACATAAGACCGCTTTCACAACACCTTGGGTCACTTTTTCATATCGCAAAATGCCTTTTGGCTTGATCAATGCTGACACCTCTTTCTAGAGAGTGATGGATCTTGATTTCAAAAATAAAATAGGGAAGTTCATTATGGTATACCTCAGTGACTTGACAATATTTTTTAAACATCATTATGATCATTTGCATCATCTACAACAAGTGCTTGAGTGATGTAGGTAGAATGGTATTTCTCTTAATCCTAAGAAATTGATTTTTAGGGTTATAGAAGGTAGAATTTTTTATCACACTGTATCTTGAGAAAGCATAAAGATCAACCCAAAAAGGATCAAATCCATTCAAGATCTTGCTCTTCCTACCAGTAAGATCGCATTCCACTCTTTCTTTAGAAAGGTGAATTTTTTGCGAAGGTTCATTCCTGAATTTGTAGAGAAGACTCACCATAGTGTCAACATGATGAAAGATAAAGCCACTTTTAGCTGGACTAAAGAAGGAAAATCATCATTTCAATACATCAAGGAAGTTATCATCCACATCCTAATTTTGGTTTTTTCTAATTACACCAAAGACTTCATGATGTACAGTTATGCTTTTGAACACACGCTTTTAGTCATTTTGGTTTAGTAGAATAAAGAAGGTGTGGAATCTCCCATATCTTTCATGAGTTATCCTCTCAAAGCTCATGAGATGAAGTATTCAAATATGGAGAAGCATGCTTATGCCATGATAAAGGTGGTAAAACACTTCTATTTTTATATTTTGAACTCACACATTGTTGCTTTGGTTCCTGATACAACAATCAAGTCTATCCTGACTCAATAAGAGTTTAGAACTAAAAGGGGCAATTAGATTGCCAAAATTTAGGAGTTTAATCTTGTTATCAAACCTACAAAGCTTGTGCGGGAAAGAGGAATCTACCAATTAATTGCTGATAACATACCAAAAGAAATAGGGCATGAAGAAATAGAAGTTGAAGACACACCAACAGTTCTCTTTGTCACCACTACAAATGAGTGGTATTCAGACATTATTGATTTCCTTACCTATGGTGAGTGTCTTGCTCACTTGTCTCATAAAGAAAAGAGGACTATTAGTTGAAAGCTACCAATTTTATCCTATTGGACTAGAAGAACCTTGATGGAGTATTCCTTCACTGCATGGATAAAGCACAACAGAATAAACTTTTGGAGTCCTTCCACAATTTGGCTTATGGAGGAAATTTTTCTATGCCTATGACTACCCATAATATTATATGAGCCAAGTACTATTGGCCTACTCTATTTCAAGATTTATATGCTTGGGTGCATAGATGCGAGCTGTGTCAAATTTCATTGGCAAACCCAAGTTGGTTACATTACCTCTCAAACCTGTGGTAACAGAAGAGCCATTTCAGTAATGGAGAATTAATTTCATTGGTGCTATAAATCCATCCTCAAGTGCTAGACATGATTATGTCCTTATAGCCACATAATACTTTATCAAGTGGGTGGAAGCCATTCTAGTCAAGCATGCTACTTCAGAAGTAATGTGTAATTTCTTCAAGGAAAACATCATTTCCAGGTTTGGGGCCCCAACCAAGATTGTAACAGATAATGCAACCTATTTCTCTTCTCATGAGATTACCTAGTTCTGTTACTATTATGAGATTATTCTCTCCTACTCTTTTGACTATTATCAGTAGGGAAATGGTCAAGCAGAATAAATCAACAAGAACTTAGTGACCATTGTCAAGAAAATGGTAGATGACAATAAGAAAACCTGGCATAAAGCATTGGTTGATGCATTATGGGTAGATAGAATTACACCCAAGAGGGTGATAGGTATGTCTCCATTCCAAATTTTGTATGGTCTCAATGCAGAGATACCAATCACCCTGGAATTACTAGGCATTAAAGTTAGCAAAGGTAGTAGAAGATTCAAATTTTGAAAGTTCCATCGATAAAAGGATCATGTGGTTGACTAAGATAAATGAGAAATGAACTACGGTGGTGAACTGAATTGATGTGCATCAAAGTTTGGTGAAGAGACTCTTTGACCAAAAAGCAAGGATCCATAATTTTTAGGGTGGAGATCAAGTCTTGTTGTAGGACAAGAGGAGAGAACCAAAAGGAATACATGGAAAATTGGATTCCTTATGGAGAGGCCCATTTTCCATTCATTGGTTAAATGGTGAAAATAGTTTCTTGCTGAAATATCAAGATCAAATGCCATTTGCTTTACCTCATAGTGGGCAGCATCTGAAGCACTTCAATCCTGAAAGTATCAGATAAGTCCATTTGTATATATGTACATATTTCTTTATTGTATGTTTTTCATTTGTTTTTAGCATCGTTTGGTTTTTGGCACCTTTCTTTTTGGGCAGCATGACTCCGTAGCCCAATCGCATAAATGAAGGCACTAAGATTCTAGTTTCTACTCCCTTCAATTTCTTCAATTTTCAATCGATGGAAGTTCCCCAACTGGAGCCAGCTGTTCCCAAAATTTGTCACTATTTTTTGTGGACAACATGTCAACCATTTTGGTCCTGTAGGCCAAAATTATTTCTTTCTTTCTTTCAAAATATTCTAAGAAGTTAAGTTTTCCAAATATTCAAGCCTTTTTATCTAAGCAAGTCACAGGGTCAACAGGTGGGCTTTCTTCAAAAGAAGTTCAAAACACTTAAGGTATTTTCTTAGTGTTTTGAGGATGGTTCAACACAAAGATTCGATCAAAAGACTTAACAATGGGCTTCAAACAATTGGAATGAACCATTGAACCAAAATGAGTTCAAAGGTTCAACGAGTTCAATAAGTTTGATGGACTTAGAGAATAAAAGGATAAAAAGAAAGAGAATGAATCATTGAACTGTTGAACCTTGAACCTGAAAGGTTCAAAAAGTTTAAAGGTTCAATGGGTTCAAAGAGTTCAAAGTTTGAGCAGAAGCTTCAAGCGAATGGTGGAAGTGAAAGATTCCAGAAAGAATTTCAAATAAATAGTTCAATCGAAGAAGAAAAAGAAAGCAAATGCGGTCCTTGACAAAACATTGAATCATTGAACCATTGAACCTTTGAACCAAAAGAGTTCTAGGTTCAAGGTTCAAAGAGGTTAAAAGCGATTAGTGATGTCCCCATGGACGTCATTTTTAGGGTGATGGAATAACCATTGATTTTTAAAAGCACTAATAACAAACTCAGTGACCAACCTAAAAAGGAGCCAAAGAAGCTAGCTGAAAGCGAGAAGATAGCCCTGAGAGCTCAGAGAACTAAGAAGAGACAAAATGTGGCAAAGAAAGAGAGAATAACTATAAGAAATCCAAAAATATCTATAGGAGAGTTATTTTAAGTAGGTTGAAAAGTCCACCAGGTGGACCTTAGAGAACATAAAACATTCAATGGAGTGACCTATTTTTTTCATTGAGTAAAGGTGAATGGACAGCGATGTAAGCATCATAAAGAAGACCAGATAACCCATGCTTAGGAGGAGACATTTGAGATGATTCAAAATACCAAAGTCAAGGCCAATGACCTATTCCAACATGGCCTTTTCAGAGATATTCAACACATTCAATTCAACATGGGCCATTTTTATGAAAATAAGCACCCAAGTCTTTCTTGTGATGCTATATATTTTAATCTCTCATTTTGTAGAAAGGGAGATCTCTCTATTATTAGAAGCGAAGCTCTACCCAAATTGAAAGGCATTCTTGAGACTTTGAACTCAAACTGTTAATCATATTTTGTTAAGTAAATGAGAAAGCAAGCAACCTTTCAGACTTTGTGTTGAAATAGCTTGTGTCATCTAGGAAATTATTCTTATGTTTTTTTCCTAAATATAGTCTTGTCTATTTAATCAAATAAGTAGAACAAGTGGAAATAAGCTGGAAGATGTCCTAAAGCTGACTGTGGGAAACTTTGTGCTACCATAATTATCTTCAATCTATGTTTTGTGTAAAGGATACTGGAGAGACTTTGAGCTCTCCTTATCCTTTGTAACCTTTTACTCTATTGTAGTTAAAGTGGAGACTTTGGGCTATGCTTCAAACTACTGTGTTCTTTTGTCCTAATCAGTGGGAGGAATAATGAAATACTTTATACTTTCATGGGTTTCTTGTGGTTTTTATTACTACCCAGGAAGAATCTTACTGTTGGTTGAATATCACTTCTAAAATAAGAGAAGTGCCTTTAGTAATTATAGCATAATTCTCCTCTATTCTGTGAACATCAACTCTGAAAAAAGAGAGATGGATGGTATGATCTCACCCCTGTGTGTGTGTGTGTGTGTGTCTATATATATATATATATATATATATATATATATATATATATATATATATATATATATATATATATATATATATATATATATATATATATATATATTATAGGGAACCTCTCCTTGCTGAGAGGAGAGATTTATCTCATTCTGGCTATGGTCACCACACCCATTTTGCCACATAAATCTCTTTATGCTATGGTTAATGTAACCATTTTACCGTCAGTCAGCTGGTGACAAAATATTCACCCAACACATATGAGGTGAATAATAAATAAATAAATAATAAAAGATCAAATTGTGCCTTATTTATCAACCCAACCATTAATACCCTACTTATTATAATAACCAAACGTTTCCCAATCCATCGATGCCAACATAATTTGATTAAAGGCAATTTTTAGGACTGATAGTGGATGGTGTTTAACTATTCACCTTGTAATAACCATGAGGTCCTTTTGTACTTTTTGAGGAAACACTATTGCAATTTTATCCTCAATGAAATTCTAAACTACTTTGACTATGGTAAGTTTTAAGTCTGACAAAAAGGCTCCATATAGGATCGACCAGGTATATGTCATACACCTAATTGGCCTGTAATGATCCCTATCTAAAATCCACTTCATCTAGATATTCCCTCTATGGTGAATCAGGTTGTGGAGATATATACTTTACATGCACTTTGTGTGCTTACTGATACACTCATTCATCATATGAGTAGAATTTTAGAGATAAATGCTTGAGATACTCATGTTAGTGGTTTTACCAGACCCCACCCATGCATATGTTGTGGTTCTATATGAAATAGACCTTTATATGATGATGGTGCCTCAAGGGGCTTGGAGGATATGGTCTTGAGTGATGAGTTATTGGCACACACATTTTTCTTGGATATGTTGGGAGTCTCTACAAACATGCAAGTATCTTTTATATAAATTTCATGTTAAATTTGTAAGTTACGTTTGCAAATTAAAAAATTAAAAGTTAACTTATACATTTAAATTGAACAATATATATGAATTTTTTTATATTCTAGGAGGAGACATTGCCTTAGACATCACAACTAGGTAGTGGTCCAACCCCTACTACATCTATCCATGTCATTACGACACCATATACATTCACAAAGGTAAAATTTCAAGTGAATCTTATATACTCTAAATGTACATTCATACACCTTAATTGCATAATTAGTATATTTTGTGTAAGAAAATATAAAATACCTAATATAATTTTGTTAGAATTTTTATTATTTGATGTATTAACATGGAATTGTGTAGTGTTAGCAAATCATCTTCCATCTCAATTTTTTTCTTTTATTTCAACTTTCAATCTATATTTTCAATAACAAAAATAGTGAGTTGAACATTTTCTTGATATCCGATTATATGTAGTTCCCATAATAGGTCAATCTCAACAAATGTTATGAGATTGAGAATAACTTGTTAGGATAATGTTACAAATAAGAACCTTATTTGAAATAAAGAATATCAATGATTGCATTTGATTTATGTTTGTATGTTGATGTATAAGTATGGATGATAAGTATATAAAAACATCATTAACTGGTTCTAAACCCAACTAATCACATTCACTTGTTATGGTTTGATTTGAATCTTCTTTCACAAGCTAGCTCCTCTTTTGACTCTTTGGACTTAATTTATTTTCTTACACCGATAAATTATTCCTTGTACTCTTAGTAGCACCTCCTTGATGGAATTGACCTCTATCCATACATTCACAACACATCCTTTACCTCATTCCATTAATCTCATTCACAAACTTCCTCTCAATCTCTTTCTAGTTTCTTACTAGGCACCTTCTTTGGGTCTCAAGGACCAAATCTTGGTCTATGTTTCAAGATTTCAACCTATTGTCACATATGGTCTTAGATGATCATAACATACATGGTATAACCCCCTTCAAGTATTCAAACAATCTTTGACTCTCATTCCACACCTTATGAACACAATGCTCTTTTAAGGCTTGTAGCATTTTTTTATTGTATTTTGACTTGTATAAAAAAGTTATGATATATAAATAGATTATAAGGGCCTTTATAGGTACAATCTATTCTTTTTCATGTCTATGTCAAATTTCATATCCCAACTCCACCTCTAACTATCACTTCCTTCATTAGACTATCCTTATTTAGGCCTAATTAGCCCTATTCCAAACGCTCGGTCCTATAATCCATATAAAACCATACAATATTAAGTTAAAACCTTTCAATTCACCTTGTACATGTATAAGGGATCAAGATTACAAAGTTTAATTAAATTCCCATTGCTAAATCTCTCATAAATGTCTAAACCCTAATATAGGATTTCCCATGCCTTGTACATAATCTCCAAAGGACCAATTTTACCTTCCCATTGATCTTATTTTCTTGAAAACATCCTCACTACATCTAAAACATCTCATAACACCTTTCCAATGATTAAAAAATCAACTTGGCCTTTATGCCTTTGAGACTACCTATGGGGATTGCATGAAGTTTGGAGTGTGAACACCATTTAAAGGTCTTTAATAGGTTAAAAATCATCTTAAAATACTTATAAAATACTTCCCTAAGCTTGGAACCCTCAAACACACCTTAAAACTCTAAAAAATATGCTTGCATGAATAGTGGCCATTATGAGACATGGAGGGGACTGGACAAAATAAAGAGCACTTCCACTTGTCATATGACCTTCCCAATATTATTAATGGGTAGAGTAGGTCATTAATACAAATATTACCAAGTTTCAAGTCATTTGGTCTTGTAGACCCTTTTTACCATAATTTATCTTGAGTTACCTACATGGTTCCTTCATGTCAAAACTTGTCTTTCTTCAAAATTTTGCACAAAACCCTCAAATTTTATCTCTTAAATATGACAATATAGGTTTAAAAAATTATATTATATGGTTTTAAGACATCTTCAAGGCCCAAACTACCTCATAGAATCCATAACTGACAAAACTTCCAAAAATCTCTAATGGCTACCTTCTTTACTACAAGAGGATTATGTCAAAACATCTGGTACTTTCACTCTTTCTAAGACCTTGAGGATGACATGAGATGATTTTTATGTCATGAGACCATTTTCATCAAATTTCATGCTTTGACTCAACCTGTAGATGCCCTTAACTAACCAATTTCTCCAAGGTAGGCTCCAATGTTGATTGTGATTTGACATAGGGTTGACTGTACTAAAATAGCGAATAGTTCTCATTTTAAAAAATCCTCAAAAAAATATTTAATGGGTAGATTAGGTCATAATGAGGCTCTCAACCAAATTTTGTGATTAGATCTGATAAATTTTGGACTATAGGCCCATTTTGGCAAAAGTTACTGACACACGTATGCCTGGTCAAATTTCAAAAATGAGTCATCACCATAATTTTCCTTGGTTTGTGTCCTATCATGATGATTTTTCCTCTAAAATCTCATGGAACCTCTCCTTTCATGATTCCACCCTTCGTTTTCTATCTCACAATCTTCCATGTCACCTTGTACCTTCTAAAAAAACCTCATATGATTTCATATCAATAATACCTAGAACTTTATGTTATGAAATAATCGAGTATTTGGTCTAATAAACACCCATTTATCCTAATTAAGACTTATAATTCATTATCAACCACCATTTAACCTTATTCTAACATGTTCTGACCACTCAGCAAGGCATTTGGACCTCATACAGTCAACTTCCATACAAAGGCATGTACTAAATCTTCATGTTCAATCCCTATGATGGCTATAGGTATATGTTTTAAAAATATTGATTTGGACAAGAAACTTCACCATTGATAATATTGACTTCATGATCATGTTTCCCTAGCTATAGGTGCATGCTTTGTGGGTATGATTGTAGGTGTTCTTTGGAAACCTCTCCTAACATGCTTGACTTTGTAGAAGCCCAAATGTCCTAACTATGGACACTAACTTGAAGGATGGACTGTAGATGTAAGATTTTGACTATGACTAAATCATTAGGTGTTCAAGAACATTTATAAAATTATCCAATACCCCACTGATCCTAAATTCTCATGAAACCTCAATGAAATACCATCATTCCCATTTCAAGTTATCCAACTCACTCTAACATCTCATTTCAGATACAAAGCTCATATTGGCTTCTTAATGGTCTAAAAATTAAAAAATAGCATTGAAAACATGTCTAAAATTGTGGATAACATCCAAGATCAAGTTCTTCGCCTCCCATCTAGCCCAGTTGACAAACCCACTACTCATTCCAAGTTCAAGAATGTCCTTCCCAATATAAGAAAGATGTTGATTTTTAGCCTAACTTCAGGCATGCACTAAACCAAAAATATAAGTCATATGGAGAAACCATAAGATATATTGTGTGAATTATAAATCCATCTAATTAAAACTTAAATCTAGTTTGAATCTCCTCTAAGATCAATTTGAGGAAGAACTTGTAGTAATTGGTCCTAAAATACAACTTTTTGGCAGTGAAGAGATAACTTGTTGACCTCCAACTAGCAATTTTGCTTCCAAGATTGACAAGTGAAAATCCACCACTTCTAGCATGTTTATATAGGAATATTACATGTGCTTCAATGATTATGACATCCAATGCCACCCACAAGTGAATTTTCACTACTGTTCTGAAGTTCAAAAACACTGATAACAAATGTTGTTAAAGTTAAAGCTACGGTCTAAAAAATCAATTTTTGATGCATGTTGGCTGAAAACTAGCACTACAAACATGTTTTAATTGGTTGATAACATCCATAACTATGTTTTTGGCCTGCCATATAGACCGATCAACAAACCCACCACCCATTTTGGGCTCAATAATGTCCTTTCCAATATAAGAAAGATGTTAATTTTAAGCCTGACTTCAGACATGCATAAAACCAAACCTATAAGTATTATATAAAAAAATTAAGATCCCTTGTGTGCATGTGAAATACCTATAACTTCACTCCAAATCTAGTTTTAATCACCTCTAAGAGAAATTCATGGCAAAAATTGTAGTAATGGGTCCTAAAATGCAACTTTTTGGCAGTGAAGAGATAACTTGTTGATCTCTAACTAGCAATTTTACCTTTGAGACCGGCAGATGAAAATGTACCAATTTGAGCACATCTGTATAGGAAAATTACATAGTCTTCAATGACCATGACATCAAAATCCACCTACAAGTATATTTTCCCTAATGTCTTGGAGCATGAAAACACTAGCAACATATGTTGTCAAAGTTGATGCTATGGTCTAATAACTAAATTTTTGGTGCTTGTTGGCTGAAAAATAGCACTACCAATATGTTTGAAGGGGAGGATAACATCCACGACCAAGTTCTTGGCCTCCAATCTATCCTAATAGATAAAACCACCACCCATTTTGAGCTCAAGAATTCCCTTCCCAATACAAAAAAGATATTAATTTTTAACCTAAATCTAGGCATACATAAAACCAAAACTCTAAGTCATATGGAGGAACCATAAGATCCATTTTATGCATGGGAAATCCCTATAATTTCACCCTAAATATAATTTTAATCACCTGTAAGTGAAATAAATGGTAGACGTTGTAGTAACGGGTCTTAAAATGCAACTTTTTGGCAATGAAGAGACAACTTATTGACCTCCAACTAGCAATTTTGTCTCTAGGACAAACAGGGACAAATCCATTGCTTTGAGCACGTATATATAGGAAAATTAAATTTGATCTAACAACTGTGACAATCAATTCCACCCATAAGTGCATTTTCACTATTGACCTAGAGCATGGAAACATGGACAACAAATGTGTTTAGAAGGCTACAAGGAGAAATAAACTTGTCATGAGAAATTATTTTGGAGCATGAAAATGCCAAGTAATTTTAATAATCTTCTCTTAGCTTCAATAATATGAAATTGTTTATTAACAGTGCCAACCACTTGAATGTGGAAGCTAATTTGATACCACTAACCTACAAAACAATGTTAGTAGTAGTAATTAAAGATGAAATTTATGCACGTACTACCTACAAAATAAAAAAAAATTGGTAAAATTAATTACATATACATTTTACAGTTCAACATACCTATTCATGTCAATCTAAAGAACCACTTGAATCTATTCTAATATTGATAGTATCAAGAATAGATTCATAGTCTGACTTGTGAACTTTCTATAGATTCTTATTTTTTGGCCTCCCATGATATTTTTGAAATTGGATATTCATTGCAAGAACCAAATTTGAATAGTGCAATATCTTCTTGTGTGTTTGAAATTCTTCAAAAAACCATACATTTTAATTTTTTATAGGATATCATTGAAGCCATGTTCTAGTGACTACTATAGACCCAATGGGATAATCAATGTTTTCTACATCTACGACCAGGGAAGTCAATTTTATCTTTCCATCTACATATCGACATAAGTAGTAATTTGTTCTCTCTTCATTATCCTCATCTCCAATAATTATAAAAGCATGGCCTGCATCATAAAAAATTAATGACAATATGAAGATAGATTATGAAAATAAATAACACATAAAGATTAATCTTCTACCTGGTTGTACTAGATTAGATATATGGTCAAAGTCATATTATGATGTCATGTCTATAAGTGACAATGCTGGTAGAAACTGATATGTGTTGATTGGGATTAGAGGTATGGAACTCCAATCATCCACCCGCTCTTGTGACTCACACTCATTCCAAACATAGTCCATCCATGAAAAACAAAAGCATTCTAAATGTCACATATGAATAGTTCAAGAACTTACATTTGAGATATGAAATGAATGGATCTCACTTCAGCCTGTTAGAGTCATACAATCCTCATAGTTTTCCAAGTCTTTTTCCCCCAGTAACCAAATATATTTATGAATAGTAAAATTCATTTAAGCATCATGACATATTCTTATTACAAGATTCAAACATAATTTTTGCATCAATTGAATTAGCAACATTATCAAATTTTAACTCCTCCCTTACAATGACTCTTTTTACACATGATCCAACACCATCATGCTCACCTTTTTCATGACTAGCCTTAGTGAAACTCCAAATATGTTCTACACCAGTGGTAATGTGTATCCTACTCAACCAATAAAATAGCTATGCATTCTCTAATTACAATGTGCAATTGTCTGAACAAATGTAATGCTATTTGAAAATAATGTTCCTCTGAGTCAACTATCCACATAACTTCTCAAAATAACCTTGCACATACTCTGTATAATGTGATCGGTCATCACTGATATAGAAATGGTATTCCCATAATATTTTTCAATCTTCCTCTGGACTATAAGGTGCATACATGAATGTTATATGCACAAATATGGAAACTTATGTTGAGTTGTAATATTATGATTAAACTTCCATTTGTGGTTTGAATGTGTAATTTTTAGTAAAGTCCACTACTAAAATAATACAATCAAGTGGAAATGTGTCCTTAATTATCTTGAAATGTTCATCCTACCATTTATACCTATGTGTGTGCCTTTCATACTCATAAAAAAATTTCTCCATGAATTAGAACATAAATTTTGAAACAAGTATCTCTTTCATAACAATCTCACACCTTTTAGATGTTTTGCCATCTTTGACTTGATAAGTCATAGATTTGTATTTGTTCAAACCAACTAATTCCTATTCAATTGCACTTGTATATTTCTCATGGATACATTTTTTTTATTTTGGAAATTCACCACAAATGCTAAAATTTCTATCCAAACATGCTTTCTTATAAAATAACTCTCTATCTGATCTTTCACATAAAATATTTGGAATAAATTCCCTGGCAGATGTTGGTGGAACTTCTATGCATACTCCTACAAAATGTTTTTAATATTCAAAGTATAATGAATACAATGAAAAACATCATAGTGTATAAAAAATTCAACATGTTGCCTACAACAACAAGTGGTGCATGTGTGATTTAATTTTACATAAAAAAGTTTGGCCATCTCAAAAAATATTTAACTAATAACAATTTATGGATGTTTTTTCAAAAACACAAAGTATAATTATGTTTGAGTCATATACAATAAATATTTTGGTTGTGGTTCATGATTACAAAAACCAACTCTTTTTTCACCACATCTCTTGCATTGGGTGAAACTCTTGTATTATCTTTCAAAAATTGTGCAAGTAAATCTTTCAAAGAATTAGCTATAGCCTTGTCTTTTCATGAAAGTCTACTAAATAATGCCCAAAGCTCGTTCGTATTAAGTTTATTAAGTATTTCAAGTCTTGCAATTACTTTCATTAATATTTTTCTATTTATATCAAGTGTTTGACTTATTTTTGAAATTAATCATTTTTTCTATGTTTCAACACTTACTGTGTAAGTTGTCATTATATGTTGGGTAGCATTACAATCTTTGTTACATGATTTCAGACCTACAATATGATATGGATTATGTATTTTTTCAATAATGTCATCATTTTCATCACCCAGGTTAGATGTTCTTAGTCCTAATATGTACATTATAGGTCTCATCTTAACCAATTTCATCAATGAAACAAATAATATACATATTTAACTATCATACTGCAATTTATGAAAGAAACTATCCCAAATTTATTGAGCCAATCTTCTTGAATAGCAGTTAAACATTTTGTTATGCATTAGTTTTAAAATATTTTTATCAACATCAATTAAGTACTTATCTTTTCTACACACAATTCTTGAAGGTGTTGTTATTGGTGGAATCCGTTCAGAGGGTATTTCAAAATCATTATATGTTTCCATGAAATTTTCTTCATTTTTTGTCTTCATTATATGTTTCCATAAAACAAAATTCATTGTTAATTTCATCATTAATTGATTCCATTTAATTTTCTTCATTGTTGGTGGGTAAAATATCATGCATAGGCTCTTCATCAACAAAATCAAAAACTTTAAACTTTGAATGCAAATTTTCAACATCATCTAATTTTTTATTATCAATTTCATCATAATTCAATTCATTACTATGAATTTCATTATAATTAAATTCATTATTTTCTGTTTCATCATTATTCAATTCATTATTACCAATTACCTCATTATCTAAGGCATTTGGCTCATTAAGGTTAGTGTTTGTACCTTGTCTTGAACAAAATGCTTGCATTCATACCTTGTTTTTTCCTCTCAACTCTTTTAATTCCTCTGGTGTTCTATTCTTCAACTTCTTCCTCTTGCCTAAACATGAATGAGAGCCCATTTTGACAAAATTAACCAAGAATGTAATTTAAAATGTGGGATCTAAAAACAACTACAAAAAAAGGATGTAGAGAATACATAGAGTATGCAGAGAATGTATGTGGGGACAACAATCTCGATTTGAGATAAAAATAGATCTTAAAAAGTAAGTTTTTGTTGCTACTTCAAGCAACACATATGTATTAAATCAATGCATACATGTTATTATAATGCATACACATTATTATAACACGTATGTGTTTCTTGAAGTATAGGCATATACTACAAAAAACAAGCACAAAGACTCATATTCAATGCATAAAATCCCTAATATGATGTAATAAGACTATCAAATGTTGCAATAAGACTATCATATGATGTATTAAGGCTCAATATGATGCAATAAGACTATCATATGATGTAATAAAAGTATCATATGATGAAATAAATCTCTAATATGATGCAATAAGGCTATCATATGGTGCAATAAGGCTCAATATGATGTATAAATCCCTAATATGATGCATAAATCTCCAATACATGATGCAACAAGACTATGAAGCAATAATACTATCATATGATGCAATAAGGCTTAATATGTAAGATGAAATAAGCTAATTTTGCCCAAAATCCCATCATAGGTCCTTACAAAACTAGGTAAATAACGGGTTCACAAATTGGTATTATTCACATTCATGAATTTATGCATTTGTGATGAAATCATGGGACTTAGGAGTTGTGTTTGTTATAAAATTAGGATTTAGAGTCAGTGGTTTAGTGTAATAGGTTTGTATATGTGTATATGTCATGAAATTAGGGATTAGGGGAATTGTACATGTTCAAGTGATAAAATTAGGGTTTAGGATCAACATGTCATTAAATGTGACCTAATTTAGCCCCTTTAATCACATCATAGACTTCAATTTAGGTTCAATGGGTTAAAATTGGCCACATTTGCATTTGTATTTACATTTATGATTAAATTAGGGTCAGTTAAGCCATACATGTGGAATCTATATTATACAATCAACTAGGACATAAATTTGGTTTAGAGGCTCAATTTTACCCAAAACACGTCCCTAATTAAACCAATCAACTAATTGGTTCAATTCATGATAGATACAATCATACTTAATTTTGTACCAAATCATATATCATGCTCTTATAGTTATGTCATGAAGGGGTTCAAATTGGCCTCTCATGCCTCCTTGATTGAATTGCCCCTATAATTGAACCTTATTGTGCCATGTCTGTACCTTGTACACCCAAAATTGTTAAATCTATCAAAGATGCATCAAGTCTTGAAAGATTTAGAGTTTACAATGCCTTGAGAGGCTAAATCTAATTACATATCACCATGTGTACCTCATACATGCTTGAAGTGTTAGAACTATTAGATGTGTTAGGCCCGAGAAGCATTAAAGAGTTGTCAGATCCCTGTGAGGGCCAATCCAATTAGATACATCACCACGTGTGTATCTTGTACACACATATACTTATTTTAGAGGTCTAACTATCACTTGTCCTAGAAGAATCATATTAGTCAAAGCTTGAAGATGCCCAATCCAATCAAATATTTCTACATTTTTAAGTTTAGTACACCTAGAGAAGTATTAGAGTTATCAGATATCTAAATCTTTGATACCTAAACATGTCCCATCACCTCTAACCAATTCAACTAAGGCCTATTTACAAATTTATCATACATACATATAAGCCAATAATGTTTAAATATTGACATCGATCCAATCAACTCATGTCTAATAAATTATCATGTAGAGCCCTTTAAGGTCCCATCTGAATTGAGCAAGCACCAAACATTATCAATTTTCTATATATGTATTGAAATTATTTATATCCCTCTACGTTAAATTACCTTTAGATCCCAAAGTACATTCATATTAGGACCTACATGCAAGAGAGAACATAATTCAACAATGAACTCTTCAACCTCAAATCCCAAGCTAGAGCAAGAATTCTAAGATGTACTACTTTCTTTTTATCCACATCATAAGGTTTAATCTCATTACAATGAAATATGAACATGACTATCGAAGATATATGTACAAAATATATAATATTGAAACCTTCAACAAGGGGGTGCACACTGGTATTCAATTCCAATCAACAAACTATGTGAGGTGAGAAGTTCATCATCCACATGAATAATTATTGGGTCCCTCTACTAAGAATTATCCTTGAGGGGAAATAGGTCTTAGATTTAGGAGACATTGTCACCTTTAATTTATCTTGAATAAGCTTAATAGATTTTGATCTAGGGTAACTTATATATATATATATATATATATATATATATATATATATATATATATATATATATATATATATATATCAACCAACTATGTGAGGTGAAAAGTTCATCATCCACATGAATAATTATTGGGTCCCTCTACTAAGAATTATCCTTGAGGGGAAATAGGTCTTAGATTTAGGAGACATTGTCACCTTTAATTTATCTTGAATAAGCTTAATAGATTTTGATCTAGGGTAACTTATATATATATATATATATATATATATATATATATATATATATATATATATATATATATATATATACGTACATACATACATATACGTACATACATATATACGTACATACATACATATACGTACATACATACATACATACATATATATATATATATATGTATATATATATATATATATATATATCTGTATATATATATATATATCTGTATATATATATATATATATATATATATATATATATATATATATATATATATATATATATATATGTATATATATATATATATCATACTTGGTCAATGCCAAGTCTATACCACCCTATATTTCTAATGCATATCCATCCCTTAATGGTTTGAAACAAAGTCCCTAGTGCATTTAGATATTTTCTAAGCCATACATTCATCACTATATAAACCACATCTTAAAACATCTTAAAACACATCATCACTAATCATCTGACCATTTCAAGTTTATTGAGCTCAAAATCACATCTTATACAAAATAAAATTCGTACCCAACTTGACCAAAATATTTAAGAAAAACATGTACATCCCTTGTACCCATAATCCTACTTTCTTATCTTACCATCCCAATTACATGTAGTAATGTATAGAAGTCTATAGTATTGATAAGCTCCAAGTATTGTCTACCTCATTTTTGAGTTTGTAATTATTACATCCATAGTGCATCTAGGACTAGTCCCATGTCAAAGACACAATCTTGAGATGAGGTGGGAATGGATGAAGTGGTTTATGGTTGTCCCATGTGTGTTGGAAGGGTAGATGAAGGAGGCGCATGAAATGGATAAGTAACCATATTTTCACAAAAGATCTTAATTTTAGGCACAATTTGAATACTGTATTGGAATACATTAGGAGAATCTTGAATAATTGTAATAATATAAGACTCTTGTTAGACTTTCAATTGAAACCTCAAAATGCACCTATTGAATTAGATGCACTAAGTGACCTTGGAGGAACCATAAGGGACTTTATTCAGCACATTTTAGGAATGTTTTTGGGATAATACAAGGCATGATTCACAGGTATTGGCCTCCATTAGATAGCATTCTTGAAATAGATATCCAAAAGATACACTGTTACACCAAGGGCTCAATTATTATTTTTACTTACACAGAATTATCTATACTACATAGTCCAATTCAATGGGTTTACCACTTAAACAAACTAGTTTAAAATTTATAAATAAAGGGGTCTAGTCAAAGATATCAAAAAACAATAAAAGGGTAAGATAGGATTTTAGGCAAGTAAGATAATATCAATAAGAAAGGCAAGTATGATTTTAGGCAAGTGAGGAAGTAAGGTATATCCTTACCCTACTAGGGGAAAGGTACCAATAACTATGCATGTTCCAATTGTTGATCAAGGTTTTTGTTAATATATGTTCAATTAACAAAACATATTGGTGTATATAAATATTAAAGTGCACCAGAAGCTATGGCTAATTAAAATTAACCACAAAATATCAAAGTCTAATGTGATGTTATGGCTAATTGGACATTTCCCTTATAAAAAAAGGTAAAATTTGTTTGTTTTGTGTTATTTCAAAACAACACATACATGTTATGTGAATTTGAATTAAAAACTAAGCCTCTAGGCTGAAGTATGGATTAGATTTCTGACCCAGAAGCTTGTGACTATGCATCTATAGCCGAGACTAAGAGTTTTGATAAAAACCAACAAATCTCAACTTCAATCACCAAATACGCTATGGATTTTAACATTAAAATTCAAAAAATTATTAATTTCACGATGAGCATGTTGTCTTCTTTTCAAATATATGATTTTTATAAAATTTTAGGTTATTTTAAAATTTCAAACTATATTTATTTCTAATTACCCTTTTTTAGGCCACTATAAGCTACACATATATATATGCCTATTCATATTTATGTAATTTGTTTTTTGTTGATCCAAATGCAAAATAAATTATGTGGTAATAAACTACGCTTAATTATACACACATTCAAAAAACAAAAACTTTTTTTTATTTTTTTGAGGTAGTTAGGGGAGCTGCACAGACGGCTATCCATTTTTTCATCAATTTTCAAGATTTATTTAATTTTAAAATTAATAAAAAAATTTATTGAAAAAATATAAAATAAAAATCGTAACACACTAGAAAATTTTATCTAAATATTCACCAAAGGGTTTCAAACAATATGTAACAATGTTCAAAAGATGGTGGGCTACACAACCATCTATCTACTATGTTTTCTTGAAAAAAATAGGAGGTCCTCTTCAAAGTTTAGATGTTTGACCTACTTAACCATTTTTTAAAAGAAAAACATTTTTTGGAAACTAGACTCAAAATTCTACAATTCTGTTTTTATATCATCTTCAAATTTTGAGTGTAGTCATCTCAAATTATCTATAGAAATTCACATTTTTAAAATTTTAGAAAAATCATGTCCATGGGTAGGTCCTTTTTTGTCCCCCAAATGTGTGCACTCGCCTTACATATTTTTAGAAATCTTACAGCACATAGGGTACTAGCACATCTCATTGTATTCTGGCATTGTTTTATCTACCTATCTATAAAGGGAGGACCATTTGCTGATAGGGGATTGTGCGGAGTATCTTTTGGTTTTTAGTCCTTGTCTCATAATTCTTGATTGAAAAATATATGCCAACAATCAGAAAAAAATATTTTCTATTGCAGTTTTCTTTTAACTTTGGAAGTGATGTTGGAAGTAATCTTGTTGATAATGAATAAATATGGTATGATTAAACAAATGAGCAGTACTTGCAAGGTCATAAAATCAATAATTGGCCATTTGGTATTGCAACTTGTATAACCTTTTACAATGAGTGCAAGTCATGTTAATCCATTCATTACCTTGAATTTGGTTCTAGTGTATAGTATGGGCCCTTTAGAGTAAAATAGGACTTTAAATACCCTATATTTACCCTCCCTATCATTTTCTAACTCACCTATAAATATTTCACCACTTGCATGTTTTGTATGGCATTGCCCTTTCCTATTACTTCGTTATTGCTCAATCTCAATATGAAATAGAACAAATCCTCCCAACAATGCATTGTCACATTATATGATGAAACACAACCTCATTTTCCACCATCATGTCCACCATAAATATAAGAATATCATTTTTTAACCCTCCATGCTAGAAAAATGAGACACATTAAACAGACATGGGTTTTGAGTGAGATACAAATCCTAAATAACAACCCTCAGTTTACCTAAACATAATTACATATACATAACATTACTATCCTCTTCATTTTATAAATATTAGCATGAAATTTAACAATTCATTAAATGTGGTCTAATTATAGATTTCTCACTTATCAAAGCTAATGTAATTATGTGGATTTCATGTTTAAATTTTTCAAATCTCTTATAGAATTGGTATGTCTTAAAATGTAATGTAATTATGTGGATTTCATGTTTAAATTTTTCAAATCTCTTATAGAATTGGTATGTATTAAAATGTAAAAGGAGATTAGACCTATTACACTCTACTATAATTCATACCTTCTTCGAGAAGCTAAAAATGACCAACTTATTATTCTAGACATTGTATGTATCAAAGGGAATATAAAAAATGAAGTCTATAAAAGTGACATCTACATCCATCAAAATGAAAACCATGTTACAGATGAATTAATTTTCATCACCCATAAAAGACACTTAACTCACGTTCTAATGAAGCCTTTGTGCCATAGCAACGAATCATATCACACCTTATTGTTAAATTCACTAACCAATCATCGTGGTGACTTAATCCCATAGCCGAATTCACGTTTTGCACCATAAGTTTCTAAATGCATAATCGTAAAAATGTTTTAATGTCGACTTATAAATCAAATTTAAAGAAAGGTACAATAGTTGGTTAGTTAGGGAACAATAACAAATGGCGATGATATTGATAGGACAAGTCACATGTTATGGGCCTTAACATCCTAATAAGACTTTGTTTAACCTTTGAGACAACCTAACAAGATCAAACCTAGACACCAAGAGATGGCTCTTAACTGAAAAGACCTTGGTCAAGGGTGATTGATTACCTAACAACATTTCTATTTATATTTGAAAAGAAGATCAATCATGCCATCAAAGATAATAATCTTATAATTTAGCTTTAGAGTTCATTTTTATGAGATAATATGATAAAAAGTTAAGGTAACCGATATTTAAATGAGAAAGAAGTTAGTACATAAACTACAAAAATATTAAAAAGTTAAGGAAATTAATATTTGGATGAAAAATAAAGGTTTAATTAAGGATAATATAAAATAGTTAAATTGGTAAGGAATTCTCATAAATAAGATCTTAAATTTCAAGAAATATGTAAAAAATATATTTAAAAAATAAATTATACAACCCACATATTATTATTGAGAAAATAAAATGATTTAATATAAAATATATATCAATTTAAGACGATAAATTTAGAAAACCAAAATAATTGAAGAATCCAATAAGCTAAGAGTGAAATACGCTGATGGGTAAATTTGAAAAAAAAAGATTCATCTAAGAAGTGAAACATGGTAATAGTTAAATTACAAGACAAATGCAACCTCGGTAATAGTTAAATTACAAGACAAATGCAACCTCTCACTACTAGTTTAAACTAATTATAAAATCAAGAAGACTAAAACTTGAGATGTGTTTAATAATAAATTTATCTTTTTGAATAACCATACTAATAAATTTATGGCTCTCGGAAGTTCCGTCATTAATTGAGGTGGACCCATCACCTGAATTGTCATTTGAATTGTTGCCCAGATCATACATTCTCTTATTCAAAGAAACAATTTGAAAATTAATATAAAAATAAATTTATGAATTAAAACTTTTTGAGAGAAAAATATAACATCTAATCTTTCAAATGTGTTTCCAAATAGCATATCTAAAAGTTTTAGATATCACATTATACGATGTACCAATCCTAAGGTTTAAAATTTTTCAAATGATTTTTATGCTAAAGAGTGCTGGGATATTGATTTTCATTTCATTGCAAAGGGTCGTAATGAATTTGTAAGGCTATAAATCATACTTAATAGTTTTAATATTCTTACAAAAGAGGTAGGCCAACTTGATATTTCATATAAATCTTAAGCATATTATATATAAGAAGTTTTCATTAAACCACTCTCCAGATAATAAGTTGGGCATTAGAATCACCTTTTGAGTTCCAAAAATTGGTGAAAACTTAAACTAGTTACATTTAAACAGATTAAATTCCATTTATGATTTATCTTTTTATGGATTAAAAAATTAATTATCAGCTTGAAGTAAGTAGATTTAAGAGGACATTGATCAACCCTGACTCTATCGAACCATATCCAACCCTTGATATATGTCTCATAGACCTAAAAAATCATGAAATCAATGATAATTTTATCATTTTCCAAAAGTTAAAGAGTTTTTATTTGGAATCTATGGAAAATACTCCACAGTTAAGGGATTCCAAGCCTAAATACCTCTATTTAAAAGTTTGAAACCCATGTATGGGCTTCTCTCAAGGGCTAGGTGGAGGTCATTGAAAATGATCAATTGATTCCACCAAATAGAGGAATACGATTAGCTTAGTGCATCCGTAAACGAAGAGTCTTTCTAATTGAGTGGTTGAGAGGTCTCTTGCCATGTTTTTTATAGGCTAACCACACTCAAGGTCTCTTGCCATGTTTTTTATATGTTAACCATATGTGAAGAACTTTTGATTTTAAAGAATGTTAAATTGAAGAGTTTATCATGAAGAGTAAGTGTCACCCATTTACCAAAAACAAGATGAAATTTGTGTCTTAAAAGGATCTTCCATGTTTTGTTGCCTTGCAAAGCTGTAACTTTTCATTTGAAAACAAAGTATATTCCTCGAGTCCGTGTGTTAATGATATGCAACCTACCATTCTATTTCTAAGGTTGGGTATAAAGAGACCAAAATAAAGTAGTCGTGCCTTAACTAACATCTCATTTAGCCCAAATGAAGTGTCTCATTTTAATGATTAACATTAGAAAGAAATATGTGGCAAGTAATATGCTACATATGAGGAAGGGTAATTCCACTATCAATTTAACACATCCTTCTAAAAATAAGAACTTAAGATTGTATGACTCTTCTCTCGCTGGAAGTGGAACCAATTAGTTAACCCGGACACTCCTCGGTGAATGATATAGCCTAGGTAGTTAACCCTCATAAAGGATTCTGGATTGGTAAGCAATGCTTTAATAACATTTCCACTGACCATTTTGATCTGTTACAACAGGGAGAGAAAAACATCACCACTTTGCCATTACTTTTGACATAAATGCAGACATGACATCAATGACAATAATTATTAAGAAACATCCTCTAAGAAACTCTTCAAAGTCTTGTAATTACTAATAACATCCTCGAGACTTCCCTATTTCATCTCTATTCAAAAAATACTTTAGTGACACTTTTTTTTCATAATCAATTTTTTCGAACAAAAATCAAATAATTGAAAAGTAATTCTATTAATCTTATTTTGATAGGAATAACATGAAAATTAAAAATATTTATTAAAAAAAAAAAAAACATGATAATAAAATAATTTGAAGTACAGAATTTTCCAAAATCAAGTACAATAAGACTCCAGGTATTCTTCACAAGTCAAATCGACAAACAAAGTGCTAGTTCATCTAGTGATATGAAAAGAAAAAAATAATAACTCTTTAACTTCACTTTAAATGTTAATATTGATAATTATTTTATAATTTTAAATATATTATGTGAAAAATGTTCATAAATATCAATCTTAAAACATTAAATTTATAATTATTATAATTTATTTATTAAATATTTTATTATTTTTTAAATAAATATTGATGATAAATAATTTCAATTTAATTATATTATAATGTCATGTTCTAAAAATATTGTGAAAAATATTTATAAGAATAAAATTAAAATGCAAACTCAATTTTATATTAAAGATGATATAATTATATATAATAATCTAATGGATGTAAATTTTAAAATTAAAGCAACTTATGATAATCAAATAAATGTCAAATTTAAAATTAATTATTAACTATAAATATCTTATAATATGCCACTCTACCACCATCACATAAATGTTATTATAAAATCTTTATCAATATAAGTATAAATATTTTATATAAAAAATAAAATATTAATTAAAAAGTCCAGAAACAAAATATTTTAATATTTTAATTAAATTTAATTAAAAAAAATCATCAAAAATTATTTCTATCTAACAATAAAATAATAATAATTTTACTCAAAATTATCACAAAATTTAATTATACTCTATATAATATAAAATTATAAATCATTAAGATATATAATGCTCATGTTTATAATTCATTTTTTAAAAATAAAAATATTACATAATTCAAAAAAAAATAGCCAATATGTAAATGACATTTAAAAAAAGAATTAAAAACAATATACAATGGTTATATATATATATATATATATATATATATATATATAAAAGTAAGTTTTCATATACAATGGTTAATATAAATCATATATTTTTGTTTAAAAAAATAATAATATAAATTAGACCTAATTTAATATTTGAAGATAATAGTATCTAATTGAGATATTGAGTTAGAAAATTAAAATAAAAAAACTTTAATAAATTAAAAAAAATTACTTTATGACAAATAAATTTTAAAATCTTATTCATGATAAATAAATTATAAAAAAAATAATACATTTACATGATGACTTAAGAGTGAAATATGATAATAAGTAATTTATTTAGGATGTGATTTTGATATAGAGCTAGATTTAAATAATTATTTAATAATAAATTTATTTTTTGAGTGATTATATTTGGTCTAGAGTATCAAGTGTTTATTATATTCATTAATAAGTCAAAGTTAAAAGGCGAACATTTTAATATTATATTATCATACCTAAAAAATTATATAAAGAATATGTATATATTTACTAACTTCAATTTTTTTTTAATTTAAATTAGTTATTACAAATAATTCTTTCATTTCAAAGTATTATATTCATTAATAAGTCAAGGTTAAAAGGTAAACATTTTTATATTATATTATCATACCAAAAAAATTTATATAAAAAATATATACATATTTAATAATTTATTTTTTTTAATTTAAATTAGTCATCACAAATAAAAATATGATAAATTTTAATTGAGGTATATCAATAATACCATAATTTGCATATCCTTTCTTAAAATTTATATTGTCTATGACTCTCCTCAAATTCCTCTCCATTTATGCATAATATTTATTTGTAACCATGGCTAAATTTTATGGAATTTATGCATGGCATACAACATATCTATGTGTTTACGGCACACAACTATTGTCTTCAAATTTTTGAAAATATTCGCTTTGTTTTTAATTTTTTCTAATTTTACTTTAAATAATATTATGTTATTACTTTTATCATGTCAAATGAAAAGATTTTTTTACATTAAACTCACTATTATTTATGTACTAATATCATTGAATTTGTTTATTATAACATAATCTATGTCCAAATCATATGTGAGAGCCTTAGTACTCTCAATTGCATCATTTAAAAATAATTGTAAAAATACATTTGTAAGGATATGTATCTACATTGTCCTTTATAAAAATCATTTACTTTCTTCATCTTTGTACCCAAGGACTTTATATATTGTTTTCTTTTTTTTTCACTTTATCTCAAACATTTTAAGATTGTATGACTTTTCTCACTTGAACTAGTTTGACAAGAACTTCCTTTGCTAATATTTGTTGAAGGCTAATTTCTAGAAGGTTAACATTTAAAAAGGATTATGGGCTATCAAATAATATATTAATATCATTTTTATTATTATATATTTATTATTGAAAAATTAATTTATTTATTAAGATTTATTTATCAAACATGTATAATTATTTAAATTTGATTATATTTTTAAATGTCAAATAGTATTAACTAAACAACTCAATCCATATACTTATTACTTTCCACTCATGATCTATCATTCTTAACATATTTTGATTATAAAAAAAAAATTATACACCTTTATTTTATACATAATTTTTTATAAGTCATAAAATAAATTAATTATACAAATATATAATCACTATTTACAAAATGTTAAAACTTGAGAAGCATGATCCCTCTATTACAATCAATGTATAACTTTGATCTATTATTCAAAGATCTACTTTATTTCAATTTAGTAATAAATTTTAAAAAAACTATGTCCCAAAAATATATAAGAAAGTAGTTAAATAAATAAAACACTATTTTCTTTGAATAAATAAAAATATAATTAGTAAAATATGATTTTATTATAAATAATTAATAAATATAAAAATAAAGAAAAATATTAATACATAAAAATAAGAGATATAAAAATTCATATATAATAGGAATGGCTTTAATTAACTCTTCTAATTATTATATATATTTTTAAATTATTTAAAATTAACATAGTTAAATTATTATTTGTATATGATAGTTAAGTTTTTCTTATAAGAAAAAAATTAGTTAAGGAACTCAAGTTTTAGTTGAATATTAAAAATTGGATGAAGATAATTTAAATAAAAAATGAATATAGATAATTTGTTTTTAAAAAAATAATAAATATATAAAATTTTAAAAATATATAAAACAAATAATTGAAAAAATTAAATTATATATATATATATATATATATATATATATATATATATATATATATATATATATCCCAAATTAATATTTAAAAACATAATAATATTAAAATAAAATGTTAAGTTAGAAAACCAAGCTAATTGTAAAATTCAATACAATAAAAAGTAAAACATAATGATAGGTAATTAGAAGGCAAAGCATCAATGGAATTACATGAAAATTGAAGCATGGTAATAGATACGTTAAAACCTAGGTGTAACCAATTTATGAGCTTGAGCCAATATTGAAAACAAGAAGAGTGGGACGTAAGAGTTTTTGAGTAACAAATTATATTATAAATAATGGGGCTATGCAATTGGCCCAAATATCAAACATCAAGTGTATTTATAAAGAATCCATAATATTAAAGAGAGAACACTTGTCGAGTAGAAAGTAAACTAACCATACAATAAATTTTGAATAAAGGGTCTCATGAATTCTCTGTATTTTTAATTGTACAATAAAAAGTATTAATTTGTATATACTAAAATTGAAATTTTAGTTTTATAAAGCAAAACAAAATAATAATTATAATATTTTAATATAAATTATTTCCATGTCCTAAAATATTATAAAAATTTTAAAACAAAAAATAAACAATAAAATATTAAGATTTCATAGAAAAGAATAGTAATAAATGATGAAAATATCTAATTTTATTAAAAGAGTTGTATTTTGAATTGTGGTGGATGATAATTTTAAAATGCATTGTTATGTCATTCATATTTTATTATTTTAGGGAGAGATTATGCATACCTTAAATTTTTATGAGAGATAATTTATTAAAAGAAAAATATAATAGAAGTTTAGTTAGTGAGTTTGATTGTGTGAAGACTTTATCACAATTGAGTGAACAATATTATTGCCTACATTTAAATTCAAATTTGAATAGATTTGTATAGAGGTATATAATTTTTCAGCATGTAAATGGAAAAATTAAGAATATAAATTTATATTAATTATTGCATGTTTCAATTTGATCATGGGATGTCATAAGCAAGGTATTCATTCTAATATTGTCTTATTAAAGTAAATATTATATCTTTATTTTTGTGGATAGATTTTTAAATATTGTATATTTTAGAACATACAAAAATATTAGGATGTCATGAATATTTTTAACTTATTTTTCAAGAGGTTGTGAGATTGTATGAATTAAAAAGAAGTATTGTATCAGAAAGGTTACAATTTATTTTGGCATTTTTGGAGAATATTTTGGTAATAATTGAGCATAAGATTATATTTTAGCTTAACCTATCACACTAAAATGGATGGCCAAATAGAAGTTTTGTATTTTAGTCTCGGTAATGTGATTAGATGCTTAGTTTGAGAAAATAATAAACAATGGTATTAGCTACAAGATAAATTCACTTATAACAATTCAGTCAATAAAAGTACATGTATGAGTTGTTTATAAACTTCTATGGTAAAAATCCTATGGGCGTGCGTGATTGAGAAGTGCAATTGAGTTGACTCAAATAATGTTGAAGATGAATTTTGTGGCCAACTGATGCATGATATATAGTTGTAGTTCAAAATAATATTAAGGAAAGCAGCAATAAATATAAATAACATATTTATTAGAAAAATAAGAGAAAATTTTTAAACTTGGGGACATGGTTTTAGGTCGTTTGTGTAAAGAGATATTTTCAAAAAGCAAGTATAATAAAATCAAATGGAATAAAATTGGACCTTGCAAAATTCTCAAAAAAACTATAGAAAATGCAAATGAAATTGACTATAATTATCTCTAATTTTCAATGTTTCAAAATTGTAGCCATATGTAACAAAACAAAATAGAGGATAAACAATCAACTATGAATTCTACAAGTCTTGATTGGAAATTAAAGAAACTATAAAGAAGGAAAAATAGAATGATTTCTAGACATGTGAATTGGTAAGAAGATAAGAGGCAACAAATACTATGAGCACCTAATAAAGTGAAAACACAGAGTAGTCAAGGATGCAACCTAGATTAATGCATTTAAGATTGCCAAACATAGCCGATTAGTTTCAAAATTCACAGATTCATGACCAGTAGCTTATGAAAATTTTAAATCACCCTTGATGTTTAATGTAGGAGCATCCAAGGTATATGGGAAATAATACATCACCCAAAATAATTTATTTTTTATAATTTTTCAATAAGTGGCCTCGTGTCACCTTCTAGTTTTACAGAGATCACATTAGCCACTCTTGGGGTTCATAGAGATCATAAGTTACAATTGTTCAATTTTTATGATCATAACTCTAAATTGAAATGTCATGCCGACATACCCTATACTTCCAAGTTCTTAAGGGTAATTGTGATAACAATTTAATTCCCTAAGTTTTAAGGCTTGGCAGAGGTCATCCATGCATATGTTTAAATAGGGCGACCACCATAAGCACTAAGTGTTTTTGAGTTAATCTATTGTTTCATGTAGATCATCGTAACTGTAGATAACTTATTTAATTCTAAAGTCTAATAGGTATGCAAAAATATTCAAGGGATTCTTGGAATCATGCACAAGACAAAGGTATAGTGGATGCCAAATTTAAACTTCACATTCACAAGGGACTATTGGAAACCTGTTAAAATATTTCTTATTTTAATGGAGTCTTGGGAGATTTTGAAACTTGCACTCAAATTCAAAGAGTCTATATGTTTTTGAAAATGACAGGGGTAATATTTAGAAGTAGCTTGAAAAAGGGACATGTGTCATGTTTAGAAGGAATGGTGAAGGCCACAAACTCAATTTTCCTATGAAGTCTTATGTCAAAATCATGGAGTCTGTGAAAAATGATAGATGGTCATGTGGCACAATCATGACATAATCTCATAGGCATGATTGCATTTAATCACAATTAAATAAAGACAACATTGATATCTTTGAACATGCATAGTTTATAGAAGGTGATACCAAATTTAGAATTTAGGATCTCAGTGGAAAACTCTAGAAGAGAACTTCAAGTTGGTTGTAATCACAAAGTAGAGAATTTACAAGTGTGTTCACTTTTATCCCAAATAAATCACTTTTAATTAGGTAGAAAACATAGTATAAAAAGCAAGGAAAAGGTAGGGATCTCATGCAAAGGTTTAAGGGAATATTCATTGCAAGATAAAATGAAGATTAGAGGTGAAGAAAAGGTTGGCATTGGAAGGCAATGGAAGGGTGAAGCAACAAGAGAGGTTTTAAGAAAGAAATAAGAGCTTAGAGACTATAAGTGTGTACTGAGACCTTGATCTCAAATTTCTCAATTATTATGTAGTGTTATCTATGATTAAATAAATAAAATAGTATTTATGTTTTATATTATGTTTCTATTAGATGATTAAATAAATAAAATATTATTTATGTTTTATATTATGTTTATATATGTTTGAGTGTTAGATGATCACTACTGGAAAGAGAGGGAAAAGGGAACAATTAATATAGACCTTGTACCTCTCACCTAACCTATATTTTTGAATATAATTGACAAAATAAATACCTCTTAATTCTTAATATTAAAATGAAAATTACACACTTAATTTATATATTTAAACAATTAATATAAAAAATTATTATTTAAATAAAAAATATATTTATTAACAACATTCTAACATTCATAAATATTAATGTCCAATCAAAAACATAATTCATATTAAATAAAGTGACATTCCCTTTTCAATATGAAATGAAAATACATTTCCATTGAATTTGTCAAAAGATTGACAAGTCCTCACTAAGAACTTTACATAACTGAGAACTTTTACATTTGATTTGACTAAATTTGATGAGAATGGAATATTTATTCAACATTCCCCTTCAAATTTTATTATTAAGGAAACACTCAAAATAATATTTATTAATAAGGAAAGATTAAAATAATATTTATAAGTTTGGAGATTATTATTTACAACCCAAAAAAAATGTAAATATGGCAAAGCTGCCATCAAATTTAACAAATCAATAACCATACATCTAAGTTATAGATGAAGAAATTCTAGAATTTTTGAACTCTATGCTCTCCTCCTGTAGCTACTACTAATACTATATGGCTAGTAGATAATGTGGTTAGAGTTGTTACTCGACGTGCCACCATGCATCTCCCATCTAGTTAGGAGCCCCACCACCCTCCTATTCCTTCCCATCCTAGGCCCAACACACCTACATAGGTAGATCTACATAAGGCATATGATATTTTTGATCAGTTGAGAAATACAACAGCTAAGATTTTCATGTTATAATTACTTTAGAAAGCCAATGTGTTTAAGGACATTATTTATCAAGCACTCACTTAGAATTCTATGCCTAGTAATGTATAGCCTTCTTATTTTGTATCAGTTGTCAACACGTTAAAAACTATAGAAGATGTTATTTATTTTCATCGTGAGCACATGCCATCTCAAATAGCTATTGATCAAAATTTACCATTATTCATACAAGCTCAAGTCAAAACTAATGCAAATAAGAGAGTTCTAGTTGATAGTGGTTCTAGACTTAATATATGTAATATTACATTTTTACATGCCATGGGCATCGATATGGCATCCATGCAAAAATCATATAAGAATATTAGAGGGTTTGATGATATACCATGATAGACATTGGTCACCATTGCTTTGGATATCATGGTAGGGCCCAAAACCCTTTCTACATAGTTTTAGCTCATGTTAAGTCCTCTTCATTATAATATTTTACTTGGATGAACTTGGAGACACACCATGGGGGTTGTTATTTCTACTCTTCATCGATGTATTAAGTTTTTCCATGAAATATACCTATACACCTGCCCATTAGATAATAAACCATTCAAATATTATCGAATTACAGAGTCATTTTCAGCTATTTCACCAAATGGGATACTTCATATCACAATTTAGTCACCACCTCATTGCATTTATCTTGATCAGATACATACATATAAGGTAGGAGAGACTAGCACATCTTGCACTCCACTTACAGTTGTATCCTCAACACCAAATATTTATTCAATCATAATAGCTTCAACCATTCCATATACTCCATCAATCATGGTTCCTACACTTGTTATAATTATACAATCACCAATAATTATTTCAGTAGTACCAATTGATTCTACAGATTTATCTCATCTAACAATTATAGTTACTCCATCATTTACAGATACTCTCATAGCACTATAGTATTCTACTATTATGGTTGATGAGACTCCCATACCACAGTTATCCCTTGTGGTAAACTCTAAGTTACCATATGTACATGATGTTGATATAGATTCCCAAGTTACTTCAGATGATGATACAACACATACACTCATAGATGACTATTTATGTGGATTGCGTTTTACACCAATTGGCTCAAGAGAGTACCGATATGACTTTAAAACTCTCATTACACATCCTACATCACTCTTAGCATCTCGCATTACACTCTCAAGATATACTCCACATTTTTTGCCATAGATAGATCACTTGGCACATATAGTTCACATGGTTACCTATATGGTCACTCAGATTTAGGTAGGCATTACATAACAACAAACACAAATTATACTACAGATGTTACTTGATCATGTAGTAATCACACTACCTATAGTATGACACTGATCTATTATTAGGTTACTTTGACAAAATGGTCACCCATTTTATCTCTTTCACAGAATCATGGGCCATGATAGTAACTCATGTACAATTTTACAATAGAGATTGGATAAACTATAGGTTTAAGGTATTATTTAGATTTGATCACCATCAACAACAACTACACCACTTCCACTGAAATAATTGACTACCATAGCTAAACATCCCAAAGAGGACTCAGCATCTTCACCATCAAATAAACCTTCAATTTTTCATGTATACGATGGCATCATTATGAGTGATAGATCTCTTATTACACAAAGAGCACAGATCTTACTGACACCTAAGGAGATAGCCACCATGTATACATAATATACAGCATACGATGATACTTATGATGATGATCTTGAGGCATTTGATGATGGTTGTGATCCATTCCTCCATATTCATCATCAATGGGATCCATCCTTAAACCCTTTACCCCCTCCAGCCTAGTCTTTTATGTCATTGTGTACATATTGTTTTATGCATATGCTTGTATATAGCTTCTTTTTCAACTTCTTGTACATAGTCTTCTTATGATTGATTATACATAGCTTAAAATATAAAAAATATATAAAAACATTCAAATATATCAAAAATACCAAAAACATTCAAATAATTCAAAACATCAAAAACATTTTAATTGTATGCATTATCCATGTTTTATATTTTTACTACCATACAAGACTTAAATTTTTTTTTTCAATACTATTATTTGTCAATTTATCTACATTACCATGCTTCATTTAATCTTCTTTGAGTGTGTGCAGTAACTTCCAAATTCTTCATTGCTTCATTATACCCATTGATAGGCACCCTACTTCTAAATTGAAGATATACATCGATATAGATACCCACCGAGGGCATCTGCTACATGAATACACTATCCAGGTTATGTCATTCTTACACCATACACTCTAGTTATTATGATGATGTACAGTATTTACTAGCTTACACATATTACTCTATCAACACTCACTAGTATATAACACTTCCATATTTCTTAGCATATACCTAGGCTTGTACTACATATTTTGCATACTTTCACCTCTTGCTTTGATTAGTTAGATGTGATTGTACTTTCAACATTTACATGCTTTCCTTTCTTTGTGTAGCTAGATCTTATTGCATTTCTCAGTTCCTATTTTATATTTTGTGTGTGCCTTAGGACATTTACAAATGTCTTTTGCTTATACTCTTCTATATGATGTTGGCTTTCATGTTAACCTTCCTTGTTTCCAATTATATGTGTATGTTGCATTTGAACATGCCTTGTATGCTTACTTTCCAGTTTGAGTGACATGTGCCCATATCCCTTATTTACTTGGCCCCTTGGCCACTCTTGTATGCTTTTGGCTTCTTATCTTGTGTGCTTGTTAATTGATTTATTTTTAATTATTTACAATGCCATGATCCACATCATGTATTCTTTTAATTTTTTTTATGTCATGATGGACATCATGCTCCATCCTTCTTTGAAAACTAACAACTAACTAGACTTCCAGATCTAGTTCATTATATTGCATATGATATTACATTTTTATATCTATCTAGACATACCCCTATTGATCTAACAATCTCCATTACAAAACATGTTATATCTTGAGATATTTTATCGATTATCATTATTATATCATGTATTTTGTATCATAACACACTTGCAAGGCTCTTTCTTCTAAGGATAATTATTGAAGGGTCTTCATTCCTACCCTCAGAAGAGGGGGAAACAAATAGGGTTTTTTGTCAGTAGGGTGTCTTATTTTGGTACTCCTATCCAAATAATTTTTTTAAAAAAAAAATCTAGAAAAAGATAGAAAAATAAGTATATTTATATTTTTCTCAGCTACAATTCAATTTAGAATCAAAAGTTCTAGTAAAAATTTTCTCAAATATTATAGATATACAGGGCATTATGCACGATATGATGGCTCTTGATTCCATTTTTAGATACAGTAGTTGGTATAACTTTTAGATCAAAATCCATATTTTAGACACCAATGATTGGGAGGAATGTGCATGACACATCTAACTTCTTTTCTTTTCAAGTTCAGTACATTATCTACGTATTCTCAAGAATTATGTGCCTTATTCCATCTGTAAGTGGTTGGCATCATTTTTGAGTGGCTTCCAAATAAGTTTATTGCCCAATTTCAAAGTGGCTTTCATACAAGCCTAATCTCCACCTTTCCAAGTGGCCAAGAGTGGCCTAGTTTCTAGCATACATTTGACTATTCATGCCACATTTTCAAATTACATAACATTTATATACTTTAGGAGCCATCTTATACAACACACATTTCATATCGGTATCAATTCATAGCTTCACTTTATAGGGTAATAATGGAGCCAAAAGACTAGCTAAACTTTATATTTTTGAGCCACCTATTCAGAGGGATTAAACACATAGTCCAAACATTGATTAACACACGCATGATTAAATAGATTCACTTAGTGGGTGATGATAGAGCCAAAGGGATAGAATTTTCATTCTTGAGCCACTCTCAAGGAATTGAAAACTTAGCTCTATTCTCAATATTACTTTTGGTACAAAAAATATCCAACATCATTTAGCATCATCCAACATCACTCAATAGCACAATAGGTTTTATATTGGTCCATATACCTGGTGAGGTGTATTCGTCCCTTTCTCTTCCTCTCTTTCACATAAGTTTTATACGTTCTTATTTTAAATATAATGTATTTAACAAGAGCTGGTCTACTCTTTGTTTTCTCTTTCAAACTTACACTTTACAATGTGCTCTCTTTATGCACACACAGCTTCATGAGCTTTACCCTTGTAGGTAACTTCAGGTACGCTTTTTATTTTTTATTTATCTTAGTATTTTATTTTGATGCATCATTAGAATAAAAGGGAGGAAAATGTAGTCATATAAAATGTCAAAATTGGTAGCTTGAGTATGTTTGTGACACCCAACCCATAGGTCCCTCTTGCATGCTTTCATGACCCTTCTACACACCTTTTTACTTATTCTTAATCATCTGTAGACTTCTAAAATGTTAGGTTTTGGAGTAAAAAGATTCACTTCAGCAAACATGGAGGTTGCTGAAGTGTCACAGTAACCAACGTCGGTTAGGCCAATCGATGTCGGTCAGAGGTAGACAGGAAGCTATAGATATCGGTCAGAGATTGACTGATGTTGGTCATCTATGGACAGACAAAGACCGACGTTGGTCACCTGTGTGTGCATGCATTTGCATGCATTTCTGGAATTAGACTTGGTCTATTCTAGGAGGTCTGAGTGTTTGCATGTAAAGACTAATTTAAGTCTTGAGTCTATGTTTCTAATTATTATTTGTATGGAATCTATTTAAGAGACCTATGGGCTATATTGTAATGTAGGGATCAAAGTATGGATTCCCAAGTTGAAGGATCAAAGAAGGGATCCTCAAGAGGTAGAATCTTAAGGACTTGCAAAGGCAAGGACAAGGGTTCTTCCAAGTTGTGTAAGATTTAGGTCTGCAAGTGTACAAGACCAAGTTGATCTGTAGGTGTGCAAGATCAAGTTAGATCTACATGGTGTGTAAGATCAATTGATAGCAGGTGTGCAAGATCAGGTAAGATCTACATGTGTAAGTATTGTCTCAGTTGATTTGCAAGGTGTGTGTGTGTAAGGTCAAAGGAGATCTGTGTGGCAGCAAGATCAAAGGAGATCTGCAACACAACAAGCAGCAAGATCAAAGGAGATCTACTTGGAGTACATTGTGTACTTGATGGACTAGAAGTAGGCAACAACGGTTGTGTTGATTGTCACTTACTGGTGGACTAGCAGTATTGTTACTGACTGGTAGACTGACAGTATTGTTACTGACTGGTGGAGTTAACAACAACTCTATGTTTGAGTTGATTATAGTACTATAATTGAGAGAATAAACTCTTGAAAGAGAATTACTATACGCCCAAGAGCTATCGGAAGCCTAAGAGGTGTGGGAAGATTGTGGCATCTTCATTGTATTCCTTTCTGGAAGAGTATTAATACATATTGTATTATCTCTCATATTTTGTGTTGTTTCTGATTTCTAGTTACTTATTACTTCTGGTTTAATTCTATGTTTAGTTGCTTATACAAAGGTAATCATATGTGCTCTTTAGTAGTAGGGATCTTGACAAGTGGTATCAGAGCCAGGTTCATCTGAGCTTGGTTTAAAGCTTGGTTCACTAACACCTTGGTTTCAGAGTGTGTTAAGTATTTTTTATTACAGGTCACTCACAGGGGTTTCTATTGGAGTGGGAGTATAGCAATGGCAGAAGAAAGTAAGTTAAGAATGGAGGAATTAAATAGCAAGAATAATCAATTACTAAATTATGGAAAGAAAGGGCAGGTAAAGAAAGATTGTTGGTTGGTAGAAGATCAGCATGAAGAAAATAAAGAAGCAAATGATGCAAGTATTGTTACACGGGTTGCTCTTATATGTTCCTTGGATAAAGTAGAATCTTGTGTTTTAGATTTTGTTGCCTCTTTCCATGCAACCCCAAATAGAGTATTTTTCCATGAATATGTCCAGGGAGACTTTGGAAAGATTTGTTTAGGGGTTGGTGAGCCTTGTCAAATTGTTGGCAAAAGGAAAGTGCAGCTAAAATTGAAGACATGCAGCATATGGGTGTTGAAGGATGTCATGCATATCCCAGTCTTGAAGAGGAGTCTAATTTGTGTAGGAAAGTTGGGTGATGAGGGTTGCACAATTACTCTCACAGTGGAATCTTGGAAAGTTTCCAAGAGTGCACTTGAATTAACATGTGTTAAGAAAGTAGGTACTCTTTATCTATCTACTTGTATTACTAATTCTCCTTCTGGTTTATCTACTTCAGATGTAGATGCAAAGATGTGGCTCTATAGGCTTGGTCACATAAGTAAGAAGTGAATGCATGTTCTTAAGAGGAAGTCTGATATTTTTGACAAACTTAAGAACTGAAAAGCCTTGGTTTTCAAGGAGAAAATGATGGACAGAGATCAATTCAAGGGGCTAAATAATTTTGAGTACGGCTAGGTTGATTTGGACAAGGTTTTGATCTAAAGTGAGCTCACGGGTAAAAGTCATCGCTCACAAGAAAACATAGTTACCGACATCAGTCAGGTGAGAACCAATGTCAAACAGACAGGTACAGATATCGGTCATGTGCACATCAAATTCGGTGATGTCAGGTAAGTGGACACTGACATCAATCAGGTGGACACCGATGTTGGTCATGGAATCGACATTGAAATTCAAGTCAGTCGCAGGGAACTGACGTCAATCGGGTGCAGACTGGGAGGTGACCGACATCGGTCACTGACAGAATGAAATTTGGGTGGACAGCAAGCTGTCAATGAGTCTCACATGCCCATGTGGAGGTTTGAAAGGGTATGTAAACCTCAATTTCACTGATGGTCAAGAACTAGGAAGTTTTAAATAGGTGATGCAGGTAGAATCTAGGAAATAGTGGGAGCATGGCATGAATGAGGAATTTGATTCCTTGGAGAAGAACCAAATGATAGATTTGGTAGAGTTGCCAGTCGGGATGAAAGCACTAAAAGATGAATGGATTTTGAGGTTAAAGAAAGGAGAGAATGGATAGGTGAGACAGAAGGCTAGGTCATATGGTCTTGTGCAAGCTCCAAGACAGTGGTACAGGTTTAATAGGTGTATGACAAAGCATGGCTTTAGTCAATGTCAATGTAACCATTGTGTTTACTTTACCAGGTTGGATAATGGTCGCAACATTATCCTATTACTATATGTGGTTGATATGCTCGTTGCAGTTTCACACATGCAAGGATTTGTTGAGCTAAAGGTAAAGGTAGCTCAGAGGTGTGCCAGGAAGGATTCAGGAGTGAAAATCCTTGGCATGAGTATGTCTAGAGACATGAAAGATCACAGGTTGATTTTGTCTCCAGATGATTGTGTGAATAAGGTAGTAGCGAGGTTCAACATGCAGGATGTAGAATCGGTTAGCACACCTATGGATGGACAGTTCATAGAATAGTGTCCCAAATCACATGATGAGGTTGAGTACAAGTGTACTAAACCTGATGTTACCCAAGCAGTGGTAGTTGTCAGCAAGTTTGTAGCCAATCCGAGAAAGGAGCACTGAAAAGTAGTTTAGTGGATTCTCAAGTATTTAAGAGGGACCAGCAGCAGGGATTCATACTATGCAGGGTTAAGCAGTTCTCTACATGGGTATGTAGATTCGGATATGGTAGGTTACATGGATGACAGGAGGAGCACCATAGGATATGTGGTGGTTGGTCTTCAAAATTGAACTTGAAGAGGGATACAAGCCAGGAAACAAAATTAGAGGATGTACCGGTATAGGTATAGATGCAACTATTTATCTCCAAGTGGGAGATTGTTAGGTTGTGGAGCTAAAAGCTTCACTGATGCAAATGTGGAGGTTGTTGAAGTGTCACAGTAACTGACGTTGATTAGGCCAACTGACGTCGGTCAAAGGTAGATAGGAAGCTGTCGACATCAGTCAAAAATTGGCCAACATTGATCATCTATGGACAGACAGAGACTGACGTCAATCACCTATGTGTGCATGTGTTTGCATGCATTTCTAGAATTAGACTTGGTCTATTCTAGGAGGTCTGAGTGTTTGCATGTAAAGACTAATTTAAGTCTTGAGTATGTGTTTCTAATTATTGTTTGTATGGGATCTATTTAAGAGACCCACGTGTTGTATTGTAATGTAGGGATTAAAGTAGGGATTCCCAAGTTGAAGGATCAAAGAAGGGATCCTCAAGAGGTAGAATCATAAGGACTTGCAAAGGCAAGGACAAGGGTTTTTCCAAGGTGTGTAAGATCTAGGTCTGCAAGTGTGCAAGACCAGGTTGATTTGCAGGTGTGCAAGATCAAGTTAGATCTACATGGTGTGTAAGATCAGTTGATCTGCAGGTGTGCAAGATCAGGTAAGATCTACATGTGTAAGTATTGTCTCAGTTGATTTGCAAGGTGTGTGTGTGTGTGCAAGGTCAAAGGAGATCTACGTGGCAGCAAGATCAAAGGAGATTTGCAACACAACAAAGAGCAAGATGAAAGGAGATCTACTTGGAGTACGTTGTGTACTTGATGGACTGGAAGTAGGCAACAACGATTGTGTTGATTGTCACTTATTGGTGGACTGGCAGTATTGTTAATGACTGGTGGACTGGCAATATTGTTACTGACTGGTGGAGGTAACAACAACTCTGTGTTTGAGTTGATTGTAGGACCGTAATTGAGAGAGTGAACTCTTGAAGGAGAATTACTATACGCCCAAGAGCTGTGGGAAGCCTAAGAGGTGTGGGAAGATTGTGGCATCTTCATTGTATTCCTTTCTGGAAGAGTATTAATACATATTGTATTATCTCTCATATTCTATGTTGTTTCTGATTTCTAATTACTTATTACTTCTGGTTTAATTATGTGTTTAGTTATTTATACAAAGGTAATCATGTGTGCTCTTTAGTAGCAGGGATCCTGACATAAAACTTGATTTTATCTTTTACTTTTTCTATTCCTATTCCATCCCCTTAGGTCTCACACCTATAGGACAATAGCATCCAACTTGGACTATAATAATATACCCTAGGGTGTCTAATTTTAGCACTCTTATTTAATTACATTTTTAGCTCCAATGATCATTTATTTTTGATTCTTATCCTTCTTATTGTCAGCCTTACATGAATACATTCAACTCTTAACCAACATATATCTATAAAAACCCATTCAAAGTTTATTTTAAAAATGTTGATAAATATGACTAAAGTAAGTAATAATACAAGACCAATGAGCCAAACTTCCCTATTCTCTACACACAGCCATTCAATACAACTACAAGCACATCCAAATCCTCACACCAATCCCTAGCCACCTCAAGCACACCTAATTTAGCATTTTTCCATCTTCATAACACTACTGCACAAAACACATTAAGTGGAAGAACTACATATGGCTTGATCCCTCTTCAAAGTATTGATATGTAGGCAATATGCCCACACTAGGCAATATGCCCGCTCAAACAGGTGTGGATACATGTCTAGTGCATCTTACACATACTAACCCCCTTCTTTCTCAAGATTGATCAAAGCATAATGAAATCTATAGTTTGAAGACTAAATCAGCTCTGCAAGGAGTTTTGTAAACCTTCAGCAATTGAAATTTCACAAGCAAGCTCACACAGGGATAGCAAACAAAACCTAGATAACTCAACTCTCTTGAACAATAACGGTAGAAGAGGACTATAGTGCTAGGCCCCAGGGTGTCATATTTCGGTGCTCCTATCCTTTCACCAAATGAAAGCCAGATTCTGATTTGTGATAATATCTCAGTCCTGCATAACAAATTTTAGACCTTGTCTCAACCATGTCATCCAATTTTCAGCTAAGTCTTATTTTCTTCATATTTATTTCTATATATAGAAAGGTTAAAAATATAAATAAATTATACAAATCATTATTTAAATTATTTATTTATTATTTATTGATTTAGTCAACTCATAATTTAACTAAATTTGGAATAAGACTCCTATATTCTTGAAATAGTTAAATCAATATACATTTTCAAGTTAAAAGGAGATTAAGAAGAGTAGCAAGAAATATCAGGAATATTCGAATTAAAAAAGAAGCGAACAAAGTTTCGAATTTGGGGACATGGTTTTCGCTCAATTGCATAAAGAGAGATTTTTAAAAAGAAAGTATAATAAATGCAAATGGAATAAAATTAGACCTTGCATAATTCTCATTAAATTATAGTAAATGCACATGAAATTGAGTAGATATCTCTCCAATTTTTAATGTGTCAAATCTATTTCCATATGTAGCAATATAAAATAGAAGATAAAGAATTAACTATGTATATGAACGTTGATTGGAAATAACTACCTATAAAGAATAAGGATGAAATAAAATACTTTCTAGACATATGAATTGGTAAGAAGACAAGAGGTAGTGAATACTATGAGCACCTACTAAAGTGAAAACATAAAGTAGCCAAGGATGCAACTTAGATGAACACGTTTGAGATTGCTCATCATCGCTGATTAGTTTTAAAACTCGTATTCTTGAGCAGGAGCTCATTTAAAATTTAATTACCCTGAGTATTTGATGTAGGAACATCCAAGGTGTATGGGCAATCATGCATCACCTAAAACTATTATATTATGTTTTTGTATGTTTGAATGTTGGGTGATCACAACTAGGAAGATAGGGAATAATTAATGGGAAGAGAGGGAATAATTATTGTAGACCCTTTTACCTCCCACCTACTCCATATTTTTAAATATAATTGACAAAATAAATACCCTTTAATCCTTAATACTAAACTGAAACATATCTCTCTCTATATATATCTGATTTGTACATCTCTCTCTATATATATACACAATTTGTACATTTAAACAACTAATATGAAAAGAATTCTTATTTGAATCGAAGATTTTGTTTATTAACAAAATATTAATATTTATAAATACTAACGTTCAACTAAAAATATTAGTTAATATTAAATAAAGCGACATCCCCTTTTCAACATGAAATGAAAATATATTTCAACAATTGAATTTGCCAAAATATTGGCCAAGTCCTCATTAGGAACTTTACATAATTGAATACTTCCTCCCTTTATATTCGATTTGATCAAATTTGATACAATTTTAATGAGAAAATTATTTAATCAACATTCCCTTTCAAATTTTATTATTAGAGAAACATTAAAAATATTATATATTATTAAGAAAAGATTAAGATCATATATATAGGGGTAAGGCTTTATGGTTTTAGAGATTGTTACAACAAAAAGGTGTAAATATGGCATTACAACCATCAAATTTAGCAATAGGATAACCGTACATCTAAATTATATGGCATTACAGCCATCAAATTTAACAAGACGATAATTGTACATCTCAGTTATAAATAAAAAAAATTATGAGTTTTTGAACTCTTTGGTACCACGAGAATTGTGAGTTTTTGAACTCTTCAAATTATTTTAAAATTAGAAAAAAAAATATAAATAGGATATCTCAAAACAATATAATATAATAATTAGTATTTGGTAGCCAATCCTGCCACGAGCTCTGATCAGAGATCAGAGCATTTGTGCACTGTTCTTTTTCGCTTTTAAAGACCGTTAATTATGGGGAAAAAAAAAAAAAAGTTGTAAATCGTATTATTTTTAAAACTTCATTTCATATTTATAATTATAATATATAACTTAGTGCTATTGTTTTTTTTCATATAATTTCTTTTTTATTTATTTATAATAATGATGATGATAATGATGAGTAAACCAACTCTTTTCAATTTTTGAATTGAAAGGCAAGATTAACTTGAAATTCCAACCCTGCTGCGCGGTGAGCAGTGAACAGTGAACAGTGAACAGTAAGCCGTGAGAACTGAGACCGAGCAAACAAAATTGAATGTATTTTACGGCTATCAAATTTAATCTTGCAAACAAGAGTTCATTTATAACTCTTCGGAGAATTTAACAAGACTTAAATTTTTAAAAACACGTGTCACTAACACGGCCAAGAAATGGAGAATCTCACAGTGTACGACTCTGTTAAGACAAACTGGAGGTTAAATTTATTAATTCTTATGTTTTTTATGGTCCTGACAATATTAATAAAATGGAGTTTTGTTCAGTCAGGTAACACAAGGATTAAAATAATTTTATTAAAAAAAATTATGTTTTTATTTTAAAATGGTGATTTTGAGATTACTAATTCATTTATTTCATCTGATAATATTGTATTATCTTATATATCTAATCAAAAAATAACATCAATAGTAATTAGAGGTTACAATAATTTTATTTAAAAAAATATACATATTTTTATTTTAGAGTGGTGATTTGGGGACCACTAATATCCCTGTTCCCTCGACAATATTGCATTATTTTATATGTTGATTTGAAATGCAAAAGATAATATCAATAAAATAAAAATTTGAATGTTTCTATTTTAGAGGGGTGACTTCGGCATCAGTAGTTCACTTATTCCCTTTGACAATATTGTATTATTTTATACATTGACTTGAAGTACAAAAGACAATATCAATAAAATCGAGTGCCTCACAATCAAAGAATTGAAGGTTAGAACAACTTTATTTAGAAATTTGCATGTTTTTATTTTAATGTGGTGACTTCAAGCCTAGTAGTCCACTTTTTCCTCTTGATACTATTGCATTATTTTATGTGCCGATTTGAAGTGCAAATGACGACATCTATAAAATCAAGTGCCCCACAATGACATAATTACAAGGTAGAACAACTTTATTTATAAATTTGCATTTTTTTAAGACATGGATGGATGGGTTCTTTTGTTCGTCATCTCAAATAAAAACATCACTAAATATTCTACCCCTTATTTGACTACATGGATGATGGATAAGAGTGTCATTTTTTAGGTATCTTTATTAGAGGAAAATCTAGGAGCATCTGATCAGTATTTGGAGGTGACTATTCTAGTATAAAGTAAATTTTTAAAAAGAATATAAATAAGAATACAAATAATTTATATTTGGAAGTATGTTATATCTAATTATTACATGATTTCAAAATATATAACATGTTTAATATATTTTTGATATGGAGTTTATTAAATTGACGTTATTTATTAATCGTATTATTAAATTCTATTTATTTGAGATAAATTTTTTGTTTGGTATAAAATATTGTTATGATTTTTTATGTTAGAAATAAAATGTTAAGTATTATTTTTTGATAAAATTATATTAAATTTATGTTTTATTTTTTGTGTGAGTAGGCAATGTTACTTTCACTCTTGAACTTGTCAAACAATATGATTATATGGAAATGGGCACAAAACCTTTAATACATTATTGCACCACATCATTAAATCCTTATTTACTAGTTAATAGCTGGTGACGTTGTAAAGATACCCATCATTTGGTAAAAAATAACTAACATAATTTGTATTCTGCAAAGCTTCTCGCAATTAATCATAATAATATTTATTATTTGATATCAAGGTTAAATACTTCATGTGTCACTATTATATTACGGTATAGGAATCATTAAGATCGAGTACAAAAAAATATCTTTAACTAAATAATGGGCGTTATGCTAAAGTAAAGTATTCATTATAATTAAATCCAAAAGAATTATCGTTAATTTTTGAAAAAAATATAAGTACTAAAAACTAAATTTAATGGCGTATCACTATATTTACATTTATGGTATAGTGTAAAATATAATCATTCCTACATTTTAAATATAATTTAATATTATATAATAGATCATCAAATTTTATTCTACAATTTTATATGTCTAATCTAATTTTTGTTTTATTTATATTATCTGTACTGAATCTATGTATCATCGTGACATACTCTCTTACCACTGACCTTTTTTTTAAATAATCTTATAATTTCACTATATTTACGTATAAACTCTATTTTATTAAATAATTATTATTATTGTAATTAAAATATATAAATGAATGGTCTATGGTCACTGTTACCATTTTCTAATGATTTTGCCAATAACTATCAGCCCGTGAAAAGACAACATCAATTCAATCAAATCTCAAATAACGGCATCGATGGGATAAAAAAAACTGTGAATCAAACCTCAAATAAAATCTCATGGACATGCTGCGTAAGGGATAGCTACTTTGAAGGTGTCTCTTTGCAATAATTGCGCATTTATCAGGAGAATAAATGACCACATTTGGCGTCGTTTGCCACATGGATTGTACGCGAACGGAGTGAGTACGTGGTGGTGATTATTTGAAGGGTTGGTTTAAATTTCAAATTGAAGAGTATTCAGTCATCCAATTTTTTTATGATAAAAAATTATAAAATATATTTGTAAATTTTTTTTTTTTTTTTTAAAAGAATAAGTTAAATACATATATTATCAATTCAATCAAATTTCAAATAAAATTTCGTGAAAAGCTACGTTGAAGGTGTCTCTTTGCAATAATTGTTCATTTATCATGAGAATAAATGACCACTTTTGGCGTCGTTTGCCACATGGATTGTATGCGAACGAAGTGAGTACGTTGTGGTGATTATTTGAAGGGTTGGTTTCAATTTCAAATTGAAGAGTATTTAGTCATCTAATCCTTTTATGATAAAAAAAATTATAAAATATATTTGTATTTTTTTTTTCAAAAAAAAAAAGTTAAATACATATATCATTAAAAAATAAGTTAAATAAAATATTTTTTTTAATATTTTTTACAAATTTTAATTTTAAATATTTTTAGATGGTAGAATAATGAAAATAAAATTTCAAATTTAGATATTTTAAAGAATAATTTTTTTTTAAATTATGAGGAAAACCAAAAAGTTCTTAACGAGATTTTAAGTTTATATATTCTAACAAAGATTTTTATAATTAAAAAGAAAATCAAGAAGTCCCCAACAAGTCTCCAAATTTAAATATTCTAATAAATTAGGGTTTTCAAAATTATAAGGAAGACCACGAATCCCTTAGCAAGCATCGAAATTAAAATATTCTAATGAAGGAAGTTTTCAAATTTATTTGGAACCTCTTTAAATTTACCTCAAATCTTTCAAACTAAGAGAATTAAGAACAATCCACTGCGCAGATCTTCATGGTAATTGTTTTAGCTTTATACAAATTTTTAAATTTAACTCGTGTAACGCTGAGAACTCCCCAACCACTTCCATTAACTCGTCCAAAATACCACAAAGAGAAAATTATAACTTCTCTAGATAATACAATCTCACTAAACATGAGATATTTATAATGCTAAAATAATTTATAAATCCAACTATAAAGATAGCAAATAGAAATCCCTATATACCACATTTCATCCCATACAATATTAAAAAATTTGCCATAATTTACTATTAAAAATATTTAATAAGTTCATATAACCACTCAATTTAATCCCTACCTCTAATCTTAAACACACTTCATTTTATTAGATATAGTCCACATTACACCATAATAACAATGGTTATTTTTTGAATTAAATATTGACTATGATCAACAAGCTTCATATTTTAATTAAATGTCGACACCCTACATCATATAGACATACGTCAGCTCATATAGGTTAATGCCAACATGATGTAGGAAATCACCAGTGCAATGCAAATGGGTATTTGTATGGATGCTCACTGGCATGATGTGAGTGATCGTCATCATCACGCAGATGAAGACATGTGTGATGCAGACGAATGTTGCCATCATGTGGGTGAATTCCAACATAATGTGAGCATGCACATGTTACAAGCAGATGGATGTCAGCATCATGTCGATAATTTCTAGATTGTCTATAACACACTAATGGTCATTTATATGGAATCAACGCTTATCCAAGTTATTTCAGCATTCACCATGATCCAAAACCTAAAAGCTTTGGTTGAAATATAATTCAAGAAACAAGAACAAAACAATTCAATTAATGCTATCTCTGAGAAGAGATGTTTTATTGATCAAATTTCCAAACCGAAACATATTCTTATCTCTGAGAAGAGATGTCTAATTTCTATTTTGGGTTACGTCTTTATTTATACATATTTTGAAGGTGTGAGGAGGATGTGGAAGGTCACCAATCTTGAGGGATATTAAGTGGTTCGACTTCCACAATTTATAATAACACAAAATTTGAGGAATTACTATTTTTAGAAACTTACTATTTTTAGATTGCACTATTAAAATTAAAATTTGGAGCACTTCCATTGAGTTTTTTGAGGTCAAACTTAATTGAAAAAATCTCCATGCCATCTCACGATGTTCCCCTCATTATTAGCTTTCCAATGGTTCAAACGGTGAGTCAATTAGAGCTACGGTGCAAAAGCTATGGCTCCCAGAAGTTTTGTCATCAATTGGGGTGGACCCATCACTCGAATTGTCCCCTGAATTGTTTCCCATATCATTCCTCCCTCCTTGAGAAGCAATGGTCCCCATTGCATCAATATTTATCATCAAGTGTGTTAGTTGTACTTTGATTTGATTCTTGATGCATACTTGGAATGGACTGTGATTTATGGAACTGTGCAGGGCCCAATTGTTCACCATTTCTGTCTGACCATCAGTCTATGGATAGAAGGCTGTGAACTTCTTTAGCTCAGTATCTATTTTCTTTTGTTATTTGTGTAGTCAGGGCTATAACATCAGCCCGTTTGGATTGTTGTGGCTTAACCACCATGAGAACAAATTTGTTGGCACTAATCAGAGAGATAGATGTAGAAAGTGGTACCTTTGGTACCCTATAGCACCGTGTTCTAAGAGTGAGATTGATCCTTTAAGTTCTTGATTCATAGATGCCATGTCGATCATGCATGAATGGCTGACCAAAGAGTACATCACAAACATCTAGATTGACAAAATCACATAAGACCTCATCTTTGAAATGTTTTATTGCATACGAGAGAAGACATTAGTGGGTGACATGAAGGTTTCTCCCTAGACTCAACCATCCAATACTATATGGTTTTGGGTGAGGCTTCATGGATAGATTTAGGCTTTTCACAATATTAGCAGAGATTAAATTCTTTCGACATCCACTATCAAGAATGAAATGCAGAGACTTACCTTTCACCCATAAATTAGAGTGAAACAACCTTTCCTTGTCATCTAGCCTCTCCTTGTGGGTCTGTGATGAAGCAACAATGGCTTCAAGATTAGTATCTATAATTTCTCCTTCAACCTCTTCGACTATAGAGTCTGTATGAGGTAGAATAGTAGAAGTTGAGGATTGTGACTCAGAAAGAAGGGACTTGATGGCTCGATGTTATTCTTTGGAGTGAGTTCTAGATTTGTGATAATCACACCACTTCCTAGTCTTTCTTTCCTTTTGCTTCCAATTTTGGCCTCGTGTTTGACCTTCTTTGTCACTTTTTCATTTTGAAGGCAAATTCTTCATATTCATTCTTCCATTCTTCTTCTCAATCTTCACTGTGAACTTGTATGCCTCACTGATGGTTTCCAAACTGAAGAGTTTCATTTCTCCTCGTATGTACCATTGTAGTCCGCCACGATATTTGAGAACCTTATGTTTCTCACTTTCTTAGATGCCTAATCTCACAAATAGAGAATGAAAAATGTCAGTGTAAGCTTGCACAGATTGTTCCTTACCTTGGCAAAGTTGTTGCCACTCTATATACAGATCGTCATATGCTCCAATGGGGTAGTATTCTTCCTTCACAGCTTCTTTGAAATCATCCTAGGTAGGTTCTATCTCAAGGCCAATATCATCTACACTGAATCTCTTTTTGTACACTTCCCACCAATTTTTGACTGGGAATGATGCTTTCAAAAGAGCAAAAGTGATCTTCTCTTTATCAATGAATTTATGTGATTCTTGATGCATACTTGGAAGGTACTGTGATTTATGGAATCGCGAAGGGCCCGATTGTTCACCATTTATGTTTGACCATTAGTTTGTGGATGGAAGGATGTGAACTTCTTCAGCTCGATATCTATTTTCTTCTGTTGTGGTGTTGTTTGTGTAGTCAGGGCTCTAACATCAGCACTTTTGGATTCTTGTGGCTTATCCACCATGAGATCAAAAATTTTAGCAATAATCAGAGAGATAGATGTGAAAGGTGGTACTCTGGTACCATGTAGTATTATGTTCCAAGAGTGAGAGTGATCATTCGACTTCTTGATTCATAGATGTTATGTTGATCATACATGAATGGTTGACCAAAGAGTACATCACAAACATCTAGATTGACCACATCACATAAGACCTCATCTTGAAAAGGTTTTATTGCATATGAGAGAAGAAATTAGTGGGTGACATGGAGGCTTCTCCCTAGACTCAACCATCTAATACTGTATGGTTTTGGGTGAGGCTTCATGGATAGATTTAGGCTTTTCACAACATTAGCAAAGATTAAATTCTTTTGACTTCCACTATCAAGAATGAAATGCAGAGTCTTACCTTTCATCCGTAACTTAGAGTGAAACAACATGTCCTTGTCATCTAGCCTCTCCTCGTAGGTCTGTGATGAAGCAACAATGGCTTCAGGATCAAAATCTACAATTTCTTCTTCAACCTCTTTGACTGCAGGGTCTGTATGAGGTAGAGTAGTAGATGTTGAGGATTGTGACTCAGAAAGCAAGGACTTAATGGCTCAAAATTCTTCTTTGGAGTGAGTTTGAGATTTGTGATAATCACACCACTTCCTAGTCTTTTCTTCCTTTTGTTTCCAATTTTGGCCTCATGTTTGACCTTCTTTGTCACTTTTCTATTTTGAAGGCTGATTCTCCATATTCATTCTTTCATGCTTCTGCTCAATCTTCACTGTGAACTTGTATGCCTCACCGATGGTTTCCAAATTGAAGAGTTTCATTTCTCCTCGTACGTACCATTATAGTTTGCCATGATATTTGAGAACCTTATGTTTCTCACTTTCTTAGATGCCCTATCTCACAGATAGAAAATGAAAAATGTTAGTGTAATCTTGAACATATTATTCCTTACCTTGGCAAAGTAGTTGCCACTCTATATACATATCATCATATGCTCCAATGGGATAGTATTATTCCTTCATAGCTTCGATGAAATCATCCCAAGTAGGTTCTATCTCAAGGCTAATATCATATGCACTGAATCTCTTTTTGTACACTTCCCACCAATTTTTGATAGGCAATGATGCTTTCAAAAGTGCAAAAGTGATCTTCTCTTTATTAGTGAATTTATTTATAGAAAAATAAGAAGATAATTGATCCAACCAATTTTCTAATGCATCAGCATTGATTTTGCCTTCAAATATAGGTATATCAAAATTCACCTTAACCTTTAAGGGTGTTGGGGCACTGAAAGGATGTGGGGGTGTAGATGAGGAGCCAAAAATTTTCATCGAGATTTGTTGGAGAATTTGAGTGAATTATTGTAGCATCTACACTTGTTGTTATTGGAGGGATTCATTCACCATTTCCTTGAAAAGATTAGATGTGTCAGTGTTTTCTGGCACTTGAAGTCATTTAGAGCGAATAGGTGGATAGTCTACTAGTTCTATTTTTCACCCAAGCTTCTTGTAATCTAACCTCATCCTCGGGATCATACACTATAAAGACAAACCGCTCTGATACCACTGATCCAAAACTTGAAAGCTTTGGTTGAAAGATAATTCAAGAAACAAGAACAAAATAATTCAAATAATATTATCTCTGAGAAGAGATGTTTTATTGATCAAATTTGCAGACCCAAACATATGCTTATCTCTAAGAAGAGATGTCTAATTTCCATTTTGGGTTACATCTTCATTTATACATGTTTTTTAGATGTGAGGAGGATGTGGAAGGTCACAAATCTTGAGGAAGATTATGTGGTTCGACTTCCATGATTTACAACAATACAAAATTTGATGAATTACTATTTTTAGAAACTTACTATTAAAATTGAAATTTGGGACAATTTCATTGGGTTTTCAAGGGTCAAACTTCATCTAGCAGAGCTCCATGCCATCTCATGAAATTTCTCTCATTATTATTTTTTTAAAGGTTCAAACAGCGAGTCAATCAGAGCTACGGTGCAAAAGTTATGGCTCTTGGAAGTTCCATCATCAATTGGGGTGGACCCATCAACTAAATTGTCCCTTGAATTATTGCCCAAATCACACCGTGTCACATGTATTTTCAACGTGCATGCACATTATGTGGGCATTTACCCTTATCATGTTAAAATCCTATAGAAGTGTCGAGTGCACCTCATTTTGCACTTTTTTCCATTTCTTGCTCTCCTTTTGTGGTTAAATTTTTTATACTATTTTCCTTGACTTCCAAAACCCTATTTTCATCCATGGATTCCATTTCTCAAAACTCTTTCAGCATTGCTACAAGTGTAGGCATAGAGATGACAAAAAAAAACCCAAACTCACTTTCCAGAATTTGATGTGCACCATCATCTAAAGGCTTCTCTAGCAAGAAAATACATAAAACTAATGGGTGGAGCCTTGCAAGTTCAATGGCATTATCTGCATGCCATGGTATGACAAAGATATTCATTTTTTTAATTTTCTATTATAAATCTTAGATATTGTGTTTCACATCACCTTGGGCTCTCAGAATATTTCATTTGGAATCTGTTCAAAGGATATCCAAAGACTGATAGGTATACCATTCAAGGATGGGGACGTGGTTACCACAAAGGCTTTGCTAAGTGATAAAGACAAAAAGTATTTGGAGTCTCATTACTCATGGTAGATAGATGGTATGTATTGTACAATTTATTATTACTCATTATAGAGATTTGAGAGTTCACTAACAACAACAACAACAACAATATCAACAATAACAGTAACAACAACAACCAAAACCACAACAACAAGGTGCGCTAAATAAATTTATTTTATTACTAAATGCTAATATTTTATTATATTTTTTTAATTGGTCATTTTAGTGATCTTTATTTTTATTTGCAGGTTGTTCTTCTCAACAGAGAAAATTTTTGCCACTGCCACCACCTCGTCATGGCTCTGTAAATACTAGTATTGGGAAACATTTGTTTATCCCAGCTTAAAGCAATGACATGGTTCAGGTGGAAACATTGGAGTTTCCAAAAAAAATCTTGGTGGTCTACCCAGTGTAATGGGGACGACAGTTCTTCATAAAATTAATCTAGATGATGAGTATTTGGGCATTAACAGTGGCACACCTATAGGTTTTTCAACCCACATGATATGATACATAGATCTCAACGCATGGAGTGATATCGTACCCATAATTCTCCACCAAGCAACACTGAAGGTAGTCTTGTGCAGGAGATTGCCCAAACAAATGACCAACATACTTTTTCCCCCCTGTTTCTATTTTTTTGGTAAAAAATACTAAAGCTTATGTTAATGATTTTATTCTTCCAAACATTGATGAATTGAGAACTTGAGAGCATCAGGGGAAAATATTAATTTAGAAAATAAATGCTCATTTATGCAAACATAGTAAATGCAATCAATTGTATGCAATGGAGTATCAACCAACAAAAAATTGTTGTTTTATTCAATTAAGTAGTGCTAAGAAGTGTTGTGGTGAATAATAATTTTAATGATGTTCTTGATATCATGTTAAACAAGATTGAGAACTTAAATATAGAAGCACAAGCATACTATAACAAATGGGTAAAAAATAAAAGTCTTGTGGATCTTGTAAATGCGGAAAAAAAATGTGGTAAGTTCATTTACTATTTTTTAAATTAAAATTTATTTTAAACAGTTAATTAATTAAATGTTTTTTGATCATTTGTAGTAAAAATATACAAATCTGGAGAACCAAGTTGTTGTCCTTGACATGCATTTGAAAAATGCGTGCAAAAGTACTTTTACATCAATTTATTTCAAAGAGAAACTTGTTTTATTAAATAAGCAAAATAATATATTGAGAAAATTAATTCGAGAAAATGGGTAAGATCCCAATGTTTTGTTTAAAAACAAAGCTAAAGCAGACCCATCATTGCTTTTAGTGGGAGATGTTATAAAAGAACATGGAACTCTTGCCAATATCTATTTTGTAGTAAAATATTTTCAAGAAATTAGAATCCCAATCCTCATACACAGCACAACCACTACAAGTACCAACCAACAAGTAGTGGAAGGACAAATTGATCCACAATGATTATGAAATTTTAGTTGTTTTGTAATTTCTTTCATACTATTATGTAATTGATGAAAACTGAGGTTTGAGCTCAAACCCTCGAGTTGTTTTATGCTTATATTTTATAATTACTGGAAACTTATGTTTTATAATGTTTAAAATATATTTTGTAATTATGGATTCTTTATTCATATTAGGCTAAGATGTGTAATAATTTGTTGCACTGTTTAATTGGTTTAATCTATAGCAAATTTGTTTTCAAAGCTATTAAAATATTGTTTACCATTTTTCATTTGATTAAACAATGTAAATTTAATTTAAAAGGTTAAACAATTAGAAAAAATAGAATGTTTAATATATACTATTTTTTGCAACTCGTAATGTAAAAAATGTTAAAGAATACTATTGCAGAATTCAAAAGATAGGGTCATATCAATTAAGCATTTCATAAACAACTTAATTCAAATCGAATCAAATAAGCATTTTATAAATATTGTTTAGTAGTTTTCATATATATATTATAATGTTACAAACTAACACTTAGGGATCTCAAACAACCCTTTAGTAACCCGTGCTTCATCGTTGACATTTGTATGTCCTGTTTCACTGGCATTTTCAGTTTCACTATTTTGTTTTGTAATTGTATTCGTGACACCTTTTAATTAGAGCACTCCAAATTGAAATTGCTATATCATATGGATGGCATGCATGAATTAATGACTAAAATCGAATTAAGTCAAAGAAGTGTTGAATTTATTTTTTAATGTCCAAATTATGTATGGCATACATTTGAAGGTCACAACAATATTAAAGAGAGTAGTAAGAAATATAAAGAACATGATGATCATATAAAAATTAGAAAAAAAAATCGAAGTTGTAGACATGGTTTTCACCAATTTACATTAAGAGAGATTTCCAAAAGACAAGTATAATAAACTCAAGTGAAATAAAATTGAATCTTGAATTGATTATTATTTTCTTTGTTTTATATTATGTTTCTATGTATGTCAGTGTTGGGTGATTATTATTAAGGAACAAGACAAAAATTGATTTGAACCCTTGTACTTTTTCTTGCTCTAAATTTTTAAATAAATTTAACTAAATAAATACACTTCAAATTAAATACACTTCAATAAGAGTAAATCGTATTATTTTTAAAACTTCATTTCATACATATAATTATAATATAATTTTGTGCTATTTTTTTTCATACAATTTCCCTTCAATTTAAAAAAATGTGATTTATTATTATTATTATTATTATTATTATTTAACAGATCATCAAAAAGGAAACCCACTGTTTTCAAGATTAATTTGAAATTCCAACCCTGCTGTGCAATGCATGGTGAGCAGTGAACAAAATTGAATGTCTTTTACGGCTAAAAAAATATAAATACAACCATCAAATTTAGCCTAGTTAACGAGAGATCATTTATAGCTCTTCTTCGGGATCCCAAGCTGGGAATTTAACAAGACTTAAATTTTTTAAAAACACGTGTCACTAACACGGCCAAGAAATGGAGAATCCCAACAGTGTACGACTCTAAATGTGACACTGTAAAGACAAACCGGAGGTTAAATCAACTTTATTTATAAATTCGTATGTTTTTACACTGGCGACTCCTGACAATATTGTATTATTTTATGTGTCGATTTGAAGTGCAAAAGATTATATTAATAAAATCGAGTGATGTATAGTTGAAGATTAAAATAATTTTATGTAAAAAAATTTATGTTTTTATTTTTGAGTAATGATTTTGGGATCATTAATTCACTTTTTTTTATATAACAATATTTCATTATTTTATGTATTAATTTGAAATATAAAAGAACACATCAAAAAAATTGAGCACTGTACAACCAGATAATTAATGGTTAAAATAATTTTATTTAAAAAAAATTATGTTTTTATTTTAAAGTGGTGATTTGGGGATTACTAATCCACTTATTCCCCCTGACAATATTACATTATCTTATGTGTTGATTTGAAGTGTAAAATACAACATCAATAAACCATACAACTATGTAGTTGGAGGTTAAAACAATTTTATTTAAAAATTTGCATGTTTTTATTTTATAGTGGCGACTTCGGCATTAGTGGTCTACTTATTCCATTAGACAATATTGCATTATTTTATGTATTGATTTGAAGTGCAAAAGACAACATCAATAAAATTGAGTGCCTCACAACGAGGTAACTAAAGGTTAGAACAACTTTATTTAAAAAATTGCATGTTTTTATATTAAAGTGGTTACTTCAAACCCAGTAGTCCACTTTTTCCACTTGATAATATTGCATTATTTTATGTGCCGACTTGAGGCGCGAAAGACAACATCAATAAAATCAAATGCCCCACAACAACATAATTGAAAGTTAAAATACCTTTATTTATAAATTTGCATTTTCTTTTAAGACATGGATGGATGAGTACTTTTTGTTCGTCATCTCAAATAAAAATATCACTAAATCTTCTACCCCTTACCCCTTATTTATTTGACTACATGGATAATGGGTAAGAGTGTCATTTTTTTGGTGTCTTTATTAGAGAAAAATATTGGAGCATCTGAGCACCATTTAGAGGGGACTATTCTCATAAGATTACAAATAATTTATTTTTGGACGTATGTCATATCTAATTATTATATGATTTCAAAATATATAACATGTTTAATATATTTTTACATAGAGTTGATTAAATTGACATTATTTGTCAATCATATTGATAAATTCTATTTATTTGAGATAATTTTTTTGTTTAGCATAAAATATTGTTATGATTTTTTATGTTAGAAATAAAATGTCAAGTATTATTTATTGGTAAAATTATATTAAATTTATGTTTTATTTTTTGTGTGAGTAGGTAATGTTACCTTCATCGTTGAACTTGTCAAACAATATGATTATATAAAGATGGGCACAAGACCTTTAATACATTATTGCACCACATCATTAAATCCTTATTTATTATTTAATGGGTGGTGATGACGTAATGATACCTATCATTTGATAACAAATAACTAACATAATTTGTATTCTGCAAAGCTTCTCGCAATTAATCATATTAATTTATTATTTGATGTCAAGGTCGGATTACATCATGTGTCGCCATTATATCGAATTATAGTAATTATTATAATCGAGTACAAAAAAATATCTTTAACTAAATAATGGACATTATACTAGAGTAAAGAATTCATTATAATTAAATCTAAAAGAATTATCGTTAACTAAATAATTTCAAAAAATGTTAATACTAAAAATTAAATTTAATAACGTATCACTATATTTACATTTATGGTACACTGTAAAATATAATCATTAACACATTTTAAATATAAAATAAAATTATACAATGAATCATTAAATTTTATTCTACAACTTTTATATGCTTAACCTAATTTTTATTTTATTTATATTATCTATGTTGAATTTATGTATCATTGTGATATACTGTCTTATCACCGACATTTTTTAAAATAATCTTACAATTTTAATATATTTATATATAAACTCTATTTTATTAAATAATAATTAAAATATATAACGGAACGGTCTGTGGTCAGTGACCCCCGTAGCAACGTGAATCAAATGGTGTCCCCACGCGGTCTCCATTATCATCTCAAATATGACGACATTTGGACATAATGGACATGCTGAGTAAGGGAAAGCTACTTTGAAGGTGTCTCTTTGCAATAATTGCGCATTTATCACGAGAAAATATGACCACATTTGGCGTCGTTTGCCACATGGATTGTACGCAAACGGAATGAGTAGGTTGTAGTGATTAGATTTGAAGGGTTGATTTTAATCTCAAATTGAATAGTATTTAGTCATTCAATTTTTTATTATAAAAAATTGTAACGTATATTTATATTTTTTGAAAAAAATAAGTTAAACATATATATCATTAAAAAATAAGTTAAATAAAATATAATTTTTTACAAATTTTAATTTAAATATTTTTAAATGGTAGAATAATGAAATTAAAATTAAAAATTTAGATATTTTAAAGAATTAAAAAAATTTAAAATCATAAAGAAAATTGGGAAGCTTTTAACGAGACTTCAAATTTATATATTTTAATAAAGTGAGATTTTCACAATTACAAAGAAAATCAAGAAGCCTCTGACAAGCCTCCAAATTTAAATATTATAATAAAACAGGGTTCTCAAAATTATAAGGAAGACAACGAATCCCATAGCAAGCCTCAAAATTTAAATATTTTAATGAAGTTTTTCAAATTTAAAAACAAATAAGAATGAGGAAAACAATTTTTAAGAGTATATACTTATTATTTTGATTTCCATGTGTCCAAAATGGTTTACAGACTAAAAACTAATATTTATTCTTGACAAGTTTAGAAGTAATAAAAATAATAAGGGAACTAAAAAAAGTAATGTTTCTTCAAACATAGCATTAAACAACTCATACAACTATGAAAATTAACATTAATGATATTAAGACTATTTTTTATTAACCAGTATGGCATAACTTCATATTTATAGATACTTAGCTTGCTTGATATATGTTAAAACATGGGTTTGATAGTGAAATGGAAGTGAAAATAGCACACAAAAAAGTGGAATGTGGTGCACAAATAATAAAATGTAAAATAACATGATTTTTTAAGTAGAGTTCATTTTAATGGGTCATATAAAAAATTTGTGGAGGTCTCGAGGCAAATTAGATTTGCAATGGGGAATTAGATTTGCAATGGGTATAAGTATCATACTCATAAGTGGTTTAGAAAAGAGATGGGTGTTATGTTAAAAAATGATCATGGAGTCACAAACTTGATTTTTGTGCGGAGTTTCAAGTCAAAATCATGGATTCCATGACTTCGTGAAAGTAGCAAATAACCACATGGCATGATAATGTCATACTCACATGTACAACTCAATTTAGTCATAATTAAAGAAAGACGTGACATTGAGATCTTTGAACATGTACAATTTTTACATAAATATATCAAATTTGGCATTTAGGTTCTCATTGAAAAGCTCTAGAAAAGAATTTCAAGTTGATTACAACGACAAAATATATAATTTACACATGTTCATTTTTAACCCAAAAAAAACACTTACTGTTAGAGAGAAAACACATAATCTGAAATAGAAGGAAAAAGTAGGGATCTCATGCAAAACTTTAAAGGGATATTCACAACAAGATAAAAGGAGCATAGGTCAAGAAGAGCTTGCCACTGCAGCCATGAGCTTTGATCAACGAAAAGGAAACAACCATTAACAAATTTTGAATTGACAGGTGTGTAAACCACAATATAAAGTAGGACCAACCAAACTCCATGAGAATAGGTGGAGTAGAAAATTAAATGGATATCTTACTTCTTGGAAATCAATAAAGCATAGGCTTAAATTCTCTCTTAGGTCACCCTTTCTTTTATATTTGTCAAATTTTGAAATATCAAAATGAAATGGAAAAGGTGTTAGAAAAATAATTGAATCAAATGGATATAAACATATGTGATCTAACTTGTATTTTCTATTTTGAATCTTAGATTATAATTTTGATATTGCATTTTTCATACTCTATAATTCTTGAGGAAAGAAGGTACTTTGGGAAGTAGGTGGGGCGTTATTCGATTAAGAATGGAATTGTACTTTTTTCGAATTTGTGGCAACTCTTTATCATAATCAATTAGAATTGTTAGGTATGCTGTCATAATTGAATTGAGTGGGTGGAATTTGGTATTATTTGTGATGGAAAGATGGAATGGAAATACACTACTATGTAGGGGGAAGTTGTTATTATGTGTAATTATAATATGAGATGGAAATGTGTTTTTGTATAGGAAGAAGTTATTACTTTTGACTAAGGAATTGTTGTTGACTGACAGTAACTTGATGCTGATTAGAAGTTATTTGTTGTATAGAAGAAACTCATTAATGTGTTATAGACAAAACATGATGGGTATTAGGGAGAATTTTAAATGAATTGTATTGGGAGATATGTGAATTATAATAAATACTTTGATTCTCAATGGAAAAATATTGGGAATGATGTGGACTTTGTAACTATTATGGAGGAATTTGCTTAGATGAAGTTGAGAATGCAAGATTGTTAGAAACTTGGTTTAGGGAATGTTTGTTGAGATTTTATACAACTGGTTGTAAATAATAGTTACGTATATGTTGATCATAAGAATTAGATTTTTGACTTAGGTAATATTTGGATCAACCAATGAGTCTTTGTCTTGATGTTGAAGTGAAAGATTATTTCCTGAATTAAGTATCAAAGTAAAAAGATCATTAAACATTTTACCCATTTTTTGTACATGGGATAAGATGTTAGGTGAGATTCCAGGTGAGTCCACAAATATCTCCTTCCCTTTCCTAGACATTTTTAGAACTATCAATTTTTGAACAACTAAAGGGTTATGACTAGGTGAAGGTATATCATCACTCCATTCTAAAATTTTGACCCTATTTTTGGTTGTGATTTCTCAACCAAACATAAATTTTATATGTGAAAAATAGGAGGATCTTTAACACCCATGTTTGATAAGAGCAAAAATATTTGGTCTCTTTATTCAAATAATTTTTTCTCAAATTGAGTTTGAGTTGCATCATAGAGAGGTGGCATTTCTTTGTACACATTTTGGTGAACTTCCACATCATCTAGAATCTAGATTTATAAAATCCTCTTGAGCATGAGGATAATTGGATTTATCCTTGAATGGGTTTATATGTTCTTATCGACCTTTCATCCAATCCTCAACTTGAGCAACATTAGAGGTCATATCACTTCTAGTATAATGATGCATAGTGGATTTGGACTAGACTTGAATTTGGTGGAAAATAATGAAATTTGAAAATGACAAGAGAAAGCTTTGAACTTGAACAAAATTGGTTTGAATGCAATAAATTGGTATCAAGACTAAAAATGTTGATTTGAACAAGTCTCGATTTTGAAGTGACCATAGAACTAGAAACTTAGTAAAATGACTAGAATAGGTTCAAAATTACATGGGCAACATAATAATACGATTTTAGATAAGAGAGGTGTTATTTGTGATAAATTTGGAAAAAAATTGTAAAAGGGAACAATTTTGACCTAGAATGTAGATAGAGTAACGATACAATTTCACACAATGAATGCATGAAATGTATGAGTTTGAACAATTTTATACCAAGAACATGGATAGAGTAATGCCTCTTTTGTGTAAGTTTATGTGAATTATTGATAAACTTTTGACACCACAATCAATTGGGTTAGACACTCAATCTAATGACCCTATGTCAGTGACTAACATGTGACTTCTCCACATTCTTCAAGTCTTTAAATATACTTTTCTTAAAAGAGGATAAAATTCAAGATTAATTAAATAAATTATTGTAGTTATTATTCGTGTTTTAATCCTAACCTTATCTCAAAATGTTTGTACGTAAAATATATCTTTGAGTGTGGTTATTATTATAACCCTACAATAATAAATTTTTCAAGGCCGATAAATCTTAAACTAAAGGTTTTATGGGCTTGCTAGGTGGTCCGAATATACCTTTTGGTACTTGGGCACTTTAGAACAATCCATCAATTAGATGCGATATTTTTTGGGCCATTCACCAAACGGTCTAGTACCATTGTGACCACTTCAACTATAGGGGCTTTAGTGAATTTATAATGGTGTAATCAATCTTCAAAGAACCGCCAAGTAAGATAACACTAATATAAACCCAATAATGAAGCTATGCCATTATTTGGTAGAGTCAAAGGCTCAAAATTTTGCATAGACATAGTAAACCTTCACTCAATCAATCAACACTTATTGTATTAATCAAAATCAATAAAAATATATAGGAGACATATTTCCTATAATTGGGGATGCTCTAATCCTTATAGTCACTCAACAAATAATCTCCTGACTATCTATAATAGCTACGTGTATATTATTGTTATTATTCATAACAATAACATACCAAATAAGATAATCTAACTTAGGTAATAGTATGATTACTATTTACCAACGTAAACTACCTAATACAAACGCTAATCCTTAACATTCACTCCCTTATAGTTTACATGGGGCATGATGGGACAACTACACATCACATATTGCTCTCTCATAAGATTGACATGAAGATGTCAGGTTTGCCCAACAATGCATCTATTACATCATATGAAATTTTTATATTGAAAAATAGATTTATTAAAAAAATATTTCTTGAGGATTATTTGCAAGTTACAATAAAATGAGGACTTGCCTAAATGATAACACATATAATTTTTAACAAAAATGAACAAAAATAAAAATGATTCAAGACACTAACAATAAACAACTAAAAATACTGAAAAAACAACGTATAAAAAAACAAAACACTTATAAATAATTATTAAATGACACTAGACTCCAATATAAAATTATCGATTCACTATAAACATAAAACGATAAATTGGTGAAAACAATTTAATTAACACTTTGATTTTGAAAAACTAATTACATGACTCAATATATTATAAATACCAAAATTTTTAATAACAAAATTCTAAAAAACATAATTAAAGAGTTGAAGTCATAAATTATTAACAAATGACATTTAAAAATTACGTGACTTTATACCTAGACCATTTAATATTTAAAATTTAAATAAACTCAAATTAAAGAGATCTTATAAATCTAAACAATAAAATATACTTTTAAAAAGAACGCATAAAAAGCCATTAAAAAAACTAAATCAACACCACTAACTTTTATTAGAAAATCGTGGACTTACTAAAAGCTTAAAGCAACTAAAAAAAAATACTAAAACAAAACAAATGAAAACCTAAATTACGTAAAATATATTACAAAATGACCTGACCAAAACTACAAGCTATTAACTGACTATCACAAAAAAAATTGCCGAGTCATGTTGAATAGTCTGTCGTCCATAAAACCAGATCGAGATTGAGACGAGCCGAATATGCTGAGTATGGAGGTCATGTAGCTGAGCCAAGGATCCACCACGGTGATTAGGTTGCCGTGGAGAGTCTGTTGTTGAGGAATATGGAAATACAATACAGTTGTGCCAAATCCAAATACCATACAGCTGCATTATGTAATTCTGAATGCAAAGCAAAGTCCTAGACCAAATATCTTATTTTTGATGTCGAAGATAAATCGGCTGCAAATCTCAATGAGTCATGGCCAATGTGGATCTGATAACTATAAATCCTCGTGCACATATCTAATATAATGATAGACCAATGTAAAGCAGAGATGTTGGGATATGCACAAATTCTTCTACATGGAATATGATATCTTCCAGGATCTTTGGCATGAGCCTACTTCCATGATCGGATCCAAATTTAAAACAACCTGTATAGCCAATATTAAAAAAACTGATATATATATATATATATATATATATATATATATATATAAATTTCCAAAAAACTCTTTGAATGCCAACGGAATCTGTAGTGCTCTGCACTACACTACTTTTGATAAAAAGAAAGTAGGACTTTCCAAAGATAATGATAATGAATGTGATTTTCACTCCAAAATATTTGTGATGAACAATCCTTAAAGTTACAAAGAGGCCTATGGTGGACTTTATTGGTAGAGTTGAAGGCTCAAAATTTTGCACAGACACAATATAATTTTAGTCGATCAATCAACACTTATTTTATTAATTAAAATCTATGCAAATATATAGGAAACACATTTTCTATAATTGTAGATGCTCCGATCCCTATAATCACTCAACAAACAAACTCCCTACTATCTATAATATCTACCCATATATTATTATTATTATTATTATTATTATTATTCATAACAATAACATACCAAATAATATAATCTAACTTACGTAATAATATAATTACTATTTACCAAATTAAATTACCTAATGTAAATGCTAGTCCTTAACACTCAATTTGTATACTATGTTAGATAATGGGGTTAGTAATGATGTCTTAGTCATCATGTCCTAACGACTTGTGATAATGCAATGAAACCTCAAAAGCAGAGCCAAAAGAAAAAGTAAGGGATTGTCATTCTAATTCATACAACTCTCACTAAGCATGAGTGAAGAGAATAGTAAGAAAATCTTTGAGATTTAAAACAAATAGAAATTTTATATTTTCCTGAGTCACCCAAAAAGGGATAGCATACATGCAAAATGTCCTAAAAAAACACTCAAGTAACAAGAAAACTTGTACAAAATTAAAAAGCTTAGAAAATAAACAAGTTTTCTTATAATCCAAAATGAAGTGTGAATTATTTTTAAGACAACAAATGAAATGTGAGTAAGAAAGTGTATGTTTGAATAGCTCTCCACAACCTTTAGGAATATGCAATCAAACAAGGTAAGTATTTTTGCTTGATGGGTATTTGATAAGTGATTGAAGTTGATTTCAATATGTTTTTCAAACTCTCAAATTTTGACACACAAACGAATTCAAAATTTGGTAGGAATAATTTCATTGATTTCAAAAAATTTATAAAGAATAGAAAATAGAACATAACAAATGTAGATAGAGAATGATTTCATTGATTAATATAATGATTTCATCGATTATCAAAATGATGATGATGATGATGATGATGAAGAACAAAGAACTAGACAAAGAGACACTTGAGGACAATTTCACTAATATAGATATAATTTCACTGATTTTATTAATAATTTCATTGATATTTAAAAAAATTTCACTAAATAAAAATCCTCAAAGGTAGAATAAAGAATGAACAAAAGGATAAAAATTGATTTCTTTTATTATGAATTTGATTTAACTAATTAAAATATCAATTTTGCTAAAATGGTGACTAATTTGTCAATATGCAGAAAATAATCCTTTAGGCATTTTCACTGATAATTTGTCAATTTAAATAATGAATATGTCAATTTCATGGATATTTTAATTATTTCTTTGATTTTTTAAAACTTGTGCAGGAACAGAGAATAAAAAATAGTGATGATTTCATCGATTATGGGGTGATTTAAGTGATTGGTACAAAGATAGAGTGTTTTCATCATTTTCATTAAGGAATTCACCGAAACATAAAAATAGAAAAATAAAAAAAGATTGAATAGAAAAGAGCCAAAATAATTAAATATTATTCAAAATAAGTTTGCTAAAGAGGCTCAATATAAAGGTATGGGTTGTTAGTCCTACCAGGTGTGCCAAATTTGTTGTTAGATATCTTCACAAGATATATTTTCACTAATTCAATTTTAGCCAATTAAAAACATAAAACAAATGAAACATGCTTGAGCTTAAGACCCTTGGAGCATACAAAAGTTAGCTAATAATGCATAAGATTAAAATAAAAGCATGAAAACCTCTATTAAAAATATTTTTGCATAAAATTTGACTTGAATGTAGTGTCAAGTAATCAATGTCAATGCCAATGGTGTTAAAACATATCAATTGAAGTTATTGAGCATTCTAAATTGGTCACAAGTAAAAATTTGATGAACAAGTTAACACGATAAAATGTCAAGGCTTCACTATAGATCTTGAATATATTGGATTGCAATGCAAAAAGTTTTATCTATAACTAATTTGGATTAGTGAGCACCTTTCATCTTGAAATCAAGATGAATAGTTGTAAATAAATCCTAAAATATGCACATAGATCACCAATGTGAGCCTTTCATCTTAATTGAGATAAAAGGTGGAGGATGATCTTTGAAAATATCAAACAAGAGTTAATATAATCCCTTCATCTTATTTCCAAGATGAAGGGTAGAGAGTCATTCCTAAGAAGTCACATGAATCAACAATGTGGGCCCTTCATCTTGTTTCTTGTAATCTCATAAACATACAATTTGTATAACTTAAGCATGACTTATGACACCCAAAACCATAGGTTTCTCCTGCTTCCTTACGTAACCCACTAGGCATGTTTTTACTATTTCCTAGTCATTCGAAGCCTTTTAGATTAAACCTCAGCTATCCAAGAATCATATTTTAGGCACATACCTATCCCCTAAGGTCCCTTTCCCCTTGGACACTAGTGCCATAAATTGGATTATGGCACTAGACCCCATGGTGTCGTGCTATTGTCCAAGTCACTCTTAGCCTCAAACGGTTAGATTTATTCGATTCCTTATCTTTTTTTTTATCTGCCTAATGTGAGTTAATCTAACCTAGGATCTTTAGTTTCCATATAAAATTTTATTCAAGGGTCATTTATAATGGTTGACAATCATTCAAAACACACAAACTAGAAATACACTAAACACATTCAAGTAAATCTTTCTATTCTCTACATATAGCCAACCATTGTTATTTCCATCCTACTCAAGCTCTCACACAAGTTACGAGTCATCTCAAGCTTATCCAAATTCACATAATACTTTCATTATATACACAAGATTTCACAATACACATTCAATTTGGGAGAACTACATTGGCCTTGATCTCTCTTTGAAGTATTGGTATGTAAGTAACATATCCACACATGGGGTGTGATCACATGTTCAGTGCATAATAAACACTAACCCATTTTTTTAGTTGATTTAAGATCACTTGTCAAGCCTAAAGAAGAACTAGGACCCTAGGAGATAAAATCAGTTACACATAGAGCTCCATAGATGATCGAGACTTGCAAATTTAGACACAAAGCCTCTAGAAGCAAAATAATAGAACCCAAAAATCTTAGAGGAAGCAAATCAAAAAGACTATAGTTTTGGACCCCAAAGTGTCCATTTTTTTCTGCTACTATCCAAACAAAAGACTTTTGGGTCCTATTTCCAACAGTCTGCCCTGTCATCTCATCAAATTTGTAGTTCCAAATTCCTCTATCTTAGTTTAGAAATCAACTAAGTTTACTTTCTATCCCTTTGCTTTCTATTTTTAGTAATTAATTGATTAAATCTAGATTTAGCAAATTAATAGGTTAATTTAGGCATACTGTATTACATATTTCTAGTTTAATCAAGACCATTTACTAATTAGGAAACTAAACACTTAGTTTCCCAAAAATATTAAAACATTTCCAATATGAAGGGTTGAGAATGCTCTTACACAAATTTCAATGTGGGCCCTTCATCTTTTCTCTAAGATGAAGGGTGAAGAATAATCTTGTATATTAATTCACTTATCAATTTAATTAACTCACAAAAGAATATTTCAAAAGATCTCAAGATCTTTTATTTACATGAAGATGCCTCTTGGAGGGAAAAAAGGAAATAATTAATTGTAAGGAAATTATAATTCTATTTACAATAGAAATATAATTAGACTAATGACTTTAGAGAAGAGGGAATTAATTGTATTAATTGAACATAAAAGTGAGATCTAGTGAATTGATTAAAATTGGATAATTGAACATAAAAATTAACTATAAGGATAATTGAATATATAAATTAATTAGAATGATAATTAAACAAATCTAATATGGAGAATTGGCTTGCCTAGAGATGTCCAGGGTGAATTAAAATACATATATTAGATGAACATATGACTTTAGATTAGATTGTGTGCAATGGTTTGGAATCATTCCATTTTATATATTTGATATGAAAGTGATAAAAAATGAGTGTCTATAATAGTCCATCACGATATCTCTCCTACTAAATCTAGACAACTTTTTCTCTTCATTAATAATCACCATGAATCCTATGAATCTCATACATTTAGCCATGTGGTCACCAGTAAGTTAGTTAGTGATCCATTTAGGAATAATAGTGAAGGACATGGTATGAAATATAGGCCCTTTGATGTCCGTCACCTTGAATACTTGTCATTGCCCCTTACCATCAGCACACATCTCACCTTGAAATCTTTCATTGCTTATAGAAACTCTCATTTTATGAAACAGAAACTCAAATCATTTTTATCATTGGTATTTAAACTTATTGACATTATATACATATATGTCAAATAAATTAGACAACTTTATATTTATTAAAAGTGAATTGAATGCCCAAGTCCTTTTCTTCAATACTAATAAGCTAAGGATTATATTTTCATCAAAGGATGTACACTTCACAAGGATCAAACTAGTATTTGATTTATTTTATAAAATTAAAATGGAGTAAAAAATATAAGATTTACACATCACATGGATCAAAATTAATAATTGTTATATTTTATCAGATTAAGTGTAATACAAAACTATAAATATTCCTTATATATTTTTTTAATGTGGATGGCACGTTATAATTGAGTTCAATTACAACCATATATTACCAAAATGATTTCTAGAATATCCATTTAATCAATGAGAGGTACCCTATTATCAAAACAATAGGCATCTCACCATGAAATAAGATTGTCAACAAAATCGACTGAAGACATAAATATCCTCTCAAGCTATGTAGCATAATTGTGAAGGTAGAATCCATCAACACAAGATAAATTTCATTATGTGACGTACTAATAGTTTTTCTAAAGATGCAAGTAATGCCAAAAAGGATGTAGTTTTTTGGCTTTTATAAAACATGATTTTGTAAAGCGAAAGAGTGTAAATTGATAGTCATATCTCACTCAAAACCTATTATTAATGGCTACATCTCACTTTTTATGCACAAAGTGTTAATCAAGAATAATTTTATATTTTTGGTGGAGGTGATAATGTAAACTTAGTTTGTATGTTTCTTCATATGATGTGGAGATGAGTTGTGTAAGGAGGAGACATTTCATTTCATGGTGAGCTTGAACAATGACAAAGTAGTCAAAATTTTCAAAGTGAGTTAGATGGTGATGGTGAGGGGAAATGAAAATTTATTTCAAGTGGTATTTTATACAAGAAGCCCCATATTGTACACTGAATCTGGATTCAAGGTAGATAGTGGATTTACATGACTTTTACCCATTTGAAAAGGGTTCATAACTTTATACATGGATACATATTTCATTGACCATTTTCTAATGATTATAGTGGGGGAGGATGTCATGAGAACTAATTTGATAAGGATAGAGCTTCACATTTAATGTTTGGCTCCAATCAATACTGCAATGTCTATGACCCAAGTATAAAACATTGAGGTTCCAGAACATACATTTCTATATAATAATTATAAATATAATATATTATAATAGTATATAGTATATCATATTGATTTTTATATTATGTATTTATAACTATTAATATTATTTTAAAATCAACATGACTATGTATATATATTGTTAATAATATATGTCGTATAATATAATAGTAATAACTATGTAGTTGTAGATGGGGATGGATATAAATGATTTCGTATGGCACACCCACCATTAGATACAACCACATACATGCATGGATATAAATGACCATGTAATTTGACTTGTTTGTTAATAGCGATCAAAATAGATGATAATTTTTGAGATATTTAGTCCATCCATGTGTCCTAAATCATATATATACAAACAAAGAAAAACTTAGACGACACATACTCCCAACTATTGATGCCAATTTATATGTGTCATACAGTTGTTCTTATGTTTGGGGCCTAAATTTGACAGTTGACCCTACTTGTCATGAAATGTTTTTGATGATAGCTATCTATTCAACATTACCCTTATAATGTTAAAAAAATTCATAAAAAATTTCATTATGTAATTATATTATTAATATTAATGCAAATGTATTTGAATATATATATATATATAATTTTGTTATATAAAATATAATATATTATCAAAGTGACTTGTTATAGATATTTGTATGTGTATCTACCTACCCTTCTTCAAGTCCACTCTCTGAAATACCTTGTCATTATATTTTACCATCATTTCTTAAGGCACCTTGAAATATTTGATCATTTTGATGTTTTATATGACCTTTTCCTTTCCCAACATTTCGTTATCATTGAATACTCATTGTAAAAAAAACATTTTCACAAACAAATTACTACTGTATAAATAAACACACAATCTCATTTTCTACAATCACCTCCACCAAAAATATTAAATATTATGTCACATCTTGATTGCACCCTATACCAAATGAACCTATAATATTGGATTAGTATGATCACTATCTGATTATAATTTCTTTGATTTGAGTATTTTGACATATATTGGTATGAATTGTTGATTAATATGCATTATGTGATAGTTATATTTTGACTAGTCTATACATTGAGGATGTATATTTTGAATCATTGGTTTATGATGACTCAGACTAAATACCTATTTGTTGTGATGTGGATGTGGGATAGGTCCTACCCTTAGATCTTGACAAGGAAGAGCATCATTAGAGATGGTCAACTAGATGGAACAATTAGGGGAAATACCAGTGGAAAAATGTTAGTGACCTCACACACACACAATATATTTTAAATGATATTTGTATAAAATTACTAGTGCATATTGCTTTTGAATATATTTATGCATGTAAAATTAGATTTAGTATGCATTTAATTTTTTAGTCTAATTGGCTTGGTTTTTTATTTTTAAATCTAGAAAAATAAAATATTAGTGTTAATAGATATAATTATTATAGAAATAATTATTTTACAAGTAAAATGTAATTAATGACTTATTTTATCTTCCATTTAAATGATTAATTATCATTATTTATAAAATTACATGAAAGAGGTGTTAATACAATTTAAAGTTAAATTTTGAATTATACATGAATTTACGTAAAAATTAGGAAAATAGATTTTAATATTAATTTATTGACTTAGTATGTTAGTTTGATGAACTAAAGTAAAAGAAAATAAATTAATAGAAGTTAATAAATTTAAAACTTGATTTAAATGCAATCTTGAATATCTATGGAAGAAAATATTTGTGAATTAGAAACTAGATTGGTAAGTCAACTTAAGTCAATATTGAGAAAATAAAGATAAAATTTGAAAATTAGATTGACATGCAAGGGAAAATAAGTTTTATAAATAAAAGAATTTTGGTAAATGAAAACACACACAAAGAGATTGAAAGAAATAATTTGGAAGAAAAGAAGAGATTGGTGAAGTTATCAACAAATATCTAGGTCAATTTTGCTATTATTTTTCTATGTGGATGATAGGTATATGTGAGCATTTTGTGGCATCATATTCTCTTATAGACTTGTGTTTTAATGGGTGTCTTTTTCTAAAGGTTGTGTTTTATTTAAATATTAAAGAATTCAAATTGTTATTCAGTATTCCATTTTAATATGATAAGGTCCATGTATAGGTAGGAGTTATAGCTTCGTTACTTCTTAGCAGCAATGTTTTCACCTTGTAGCTACATATTGACTTCTAGTAGACCAATGTTCCATACATTTGGTTAGATCTAAGATACCAATTAAAAAACAAAGAGGTCTACAAATACCTTGTTTTTTGGACTCATTCAATTAAAAAACTCAATGAAAATATTAAGAAAATGATACAAGACTCATAAGTGTCTTTACACAATCTCAAGATACCAATTAGATCACCAAAGTGCCCAAAATAATGACTAAGTCCTAAGAACTATTATAATAGCATGTATAGGCATGTTTGGTCTTGAAAAGGTGTTATTAATCTAATCTCATCAAAGGATTCTTATAAAGATTTATTACATTTTTTGGAGACTATCTCTGAGGATAAGAAACCAATTTCATTTATTGTTTTCTTAAGAATTAGAATTTAATGGAAACTGTACTCTTTAGGTCCAGATGGTCTAATCTACTCACCTGGAAGGATATTGACATGGCTTAAATATCAAATACTTTAAATCACTTTACTTGTAAGTATTCCATAGTGTTTACATAATAACATTGGACCTTCATAAGAGGTTTATACTCAACCAAAAAAATTGGAGATGTATTATACTTGGAGTTTTCTATCTTTGCCTTGGAACCTTCTTAACAACCTTGTTCTCAATATAGACAATGAACTCTAATTAATGGGTCTATCAATATGCATAAATGAATACCCTGTAACATGCAACCTATATTATATATACAATAATGATACAGACATTCATAAATTACATCTACCACATACATGGTACTACATGTAGGTATTTGGTTACTCATACATGACATTTTCATGTGGTCATGATATGGTCACTCATATTGGACATGAATGCAACTAATAACCCTAGTGAAATACATTTCCACATAAACCATTAATCCTAAAACCCTAACCCTAAACACTAAACCTTAAACGCTAACCATTGAAACCTAAATCCTAAACCCCAAACCCTAAGCCATAAAACCTAAACCTTAAACACTAAATAATATACCTAAACCCTAGACCTTAATCCCTAAACCCTAAACCATTAACCCTAATACATTATCCCTAAACCAAAAAAAATAATCCATAAACCCTAAACTATTGACCCTAAACATATAAACTTAAAACATTAAACCCTATACTTTATACCCTAGACCTAAACCCTAAAACCTAAATATAAGCCCTTAAACCTAAACCCCAAACCATAAACCTAAAATCCTAAACATTAAAACATAAATGTAATATCCTTAACTCTAAACTCCAAGCCTAAAACCATAAGTCATAAACCTTAAACATTAAGTCCTAAATCAAAAATTTTAAACCCAAATTGAAAACCCAAAACCTTAAACACTAAACCTAAATCCCTAAACCCTTTACCTTAAACCTTAAAACTAAAACCCCAAACCATAAACTCTAAACCATAAAAAATAAACCCTAAGTTCTAAACCCTAAGCCATAATTTCCAAACACTAAATATCAAACCCTAAATACTAAACACTAATTTCCAAATCCCAAACCCTCAGCTAAACCCCCAAGACCAAAACCTTGAACGTTACACCCTAAAACCTGAACCCTAAGTGTGAAATCATAAAACTAAAACCCTAATTCCAAAAACCAAGCCCCAATCCCTAAAATCTAAACTCTTGATCCCTTGAGCCATAAACCATAAATCCCAAACCTTTAAGCATAAAATGTAAATAAGAAGGCCTATAACCTAATCGCTAAGCCATAACATTGAAACTTGAACCTTTAACGCTAGTCTTGATACACTAAACCCTACATTGTGAATATTTAACCGTCAAACCTAAAATTATAAATCTTAAACCTCTAGCCATAAACCATAATCTTGAGTTATCACCTATATAGAGAAAAGAGATGGGGCATTGGCTAAGCCATATCTTGAAAGGATAGGGGTCACTCTAACCTATATCTAGAGAAAGGAGTGACTAGTGACATTCATATAAAAGGTTTGAATATGGATTCAAGATGAATTCCTAAATAATTTTTGGGTTTTTTAATCAATGTGTCTATCAATATGCATAAATTTCTAGCCTATAGCATTCAACCTATAGCATACATATACTAATAAATCAATCATTCATACATTACATCTACCCCATACCTATTACCACATGTAGGTATGTTGTCACTCATACATGATATATTCCTTTATTCGCATTACAATCACTAATACCATACACAAATTTAGCTAATCACCCTAGTACAATCCATTTACACCTAAACCATTGACCCCAAAACCCAAACCCCAAACCCAAACACCATAAACCTTGAATGTTAAACCCGAAACACCATAAAAATTGAACACTTAACCCTAATACATTATCCCTAAATCCAAAACAATAATACCTAAATCCCAAAACCTAAACCCTAACCATAGAAACTTAAAATTTTAAACCCTAAACTTTATACCCTAGACCCTAAGCCCTAGAACCTAAACTTTAAGCCCTTAACCCTAAATCACAAACCATAAGTCTAAAATCTTAAATCCTAAACACTAAACCATAAAACCTAATATTCAATTTCCCACTCCCCTATTGGGAACACCTATAGGTGTGTATGTAAGAGGTATGTATGTAAATGTATGATATTTGATTATGCACATGGTAGACTGGTTTCATAACCAATATTATACCTCCACCATTGATGTTATGAATCTATTTCATGTATATAAACTTGTTGAAGCTCTTAGACTAGTTTAAACACTTATATTACAACCCTATAAGACACAAAACAACACACCACACACTTGTGATTTATGAGCACTTATGGAACACACACAAAAACTAAACTAACTAACCGAAAGATGAGATCATTTCACTATGAATGGGGGGGTTTAGAAATAGGCTTGAACATGCATTAGATGTGTCCCTAATCATAAATCTTCCTCTAGATAAGTGTTCTCATTATCTACATTCATAATCACCCTTCTTTAGACCTATTTTCACATTTGGCACTACGATGATCATTATTTTCTAAATCCAATCCATATAAGGAAGGGTATGACACTCGTACCTAAAAGACATAAAAAAATTATCAATAAAATACATTATGTACCATGTCCATACATATAGGGTACAAGTCAACTTGATGGGAAGGAGACCTAGGGAGTCTTATGCAAGTCCAAGATCATATCCTAGTCAAACTAGACCTCCAAGATGAATTTTCTTCCACTTCTTCCCATTTGGGTAATTAACAAGGGTTTTAAAGGGTTTTAGGTAGTTTTCCACTATATCCTTTCTTAGGACCCTCTGCAACCTATCGTAGATCCTCAGAATCCTGTACTAGGTATCCATACTAATGTGAGTTTCCAAACTTGGCCTCTCGAGCTCTTTAATGCATTTTGTGTACCCTGTCATGTTCTTGTGCTAAGAAATGATCTCTTTGTGGCCTTATCTATAAAATAAAGGTTCTATATATAATAACCTTAATGTACTCCATTTCCACCTAAACCATTAACCCCAAGCCCCCAACCCTAAACACTAAACCTTAAACCTTGATCATTGAAACCTAAACACTAAAACCCAAACGTTAAGCCATAAACCTTGAACCATGAACATTAAATAATATACAAAAACCCTAGACCCTAAGCCATATCTTGGAAGGATAGGGATCATTTTAACCTATATAGAAAAAGGAATGACTAGGGACATTCATGCAAAAGTCTTGGAGGTGGATTCAAGATGAATTCCTAATAATTTGTGGGTTTTTTAATCAATAGGTCTATCAATATAAATAAATGTCTAGCTTGTATCATTCAACCTATATCATACATATAATAATGATACAATCATTCAAACATTAAATCTACCCCAGACCTAGTATTACATGTATGTATGTTATCACTCATACATGACATATTCTTGTATTCATGTACAATCACTCATACCAGACACAAATGTAGCTAATCACCCTAGTACACTCCATTTATACCTAAATCATTAACCTTAAAACCTAAACCCTAGACCCTAAACACCATAAACCTTGAATTTGAAATCATAAACCTAAACCCTAATGACCTTAAACCTTGAACACTTAACCCTAATACATTATCCCTAAACCCAAAATAATAAAACTAAACCCCAAAACTTAGATCCTAAGCATATAAGCTTAAAACCTTAAACCCTATACTTTCTATCCTATACCCTAAGCCCTGAAACCTAAACTTTAAGCCCTTAATCCTAAATCCAAAACCATAAGCTTAAAATCCTAAATCCTAAACACTAAAACATAAAAACCTTAAAATTATAGGTCCTTAATATTAAACACTAAACCTTAAATACAAAATTCAAAATCATGAACATTAAACCTTAAACACTTAACCATAAACCCAAAACCTTGACCCCAAAACTTTTAACACTAAACCCTAAGCACTAAACCATAAACCTTGAAAGTTGAACCCTAAACCACAAACCCAAAACCATAAAACCTCAAACCCAAAATCATATACCCTAAATCCTGAAATAGGATAAACCATAAACCTTAAAACCTAAATGCTAGAACCTAAATAGTCAACTCCAAACACTAAACTATAAACTTTGAACCCTTAACCTAAAACCCTAAAAATGAAACCTAAACACTAAAACCCAAACGTTAAGCCATAAACCTTGAACCATGAACATTAAATAATATACAAAAACCCTAGACCCTAAGCCATATCTTGGAAGGATAGGGATCATTTTAACCTATATAGAAAAAGGAATGACTAGGGACATTCATGCAAAAGTCTTGGAGGTGGATTCAAGATGAATTCCTAATAATTTGTGGGTTTTTTAATCAATAGGTCTATCAATATAAATAAATGTCTAGCTTGTATCATTCAACCTATATCATACATATAATAATGATACAATCATTCAAACATTAAATCTACCCAGACCTAGTATTACATGTATGTATGTTATCACTCATACATGACATATTCTTGTATTCATGTACAATCACTCATACCAGACACAAATGTAGCTAATCACCCTAGTACACCCCATTTATACCTAAATCATTAACCTTAAAACCTAAACCCTATACCCTAAACACCATAAACCTTGAATTTGAAATCATAAACCTAAACCCTAATGACCTTAAACCTTGAACACTTAACCCTAATACATTATCCCTAAACCCAAAATAATAAAACTAAACCCCAAAACTTAGATCCTAAGCATATAAGCTTAAAACCTTAAACCCTATACTTTCTATCCTATACCCTAAGCCCTGAAACCTAAACTTTAAGCCCTTAATCCTAAATCCAAAACCATAAGCTTAAAATCCTAAATCCTAAACACTAAAACATAAAAACCTTAAAATTATAGGTCCTTAATATTAAACACTAAACCTTAAATACAAAATTCAAAATCATGAACATTAAACCTTAAACACTTAACCATAAACCCAAAACCCAAAACCTTGACCCCAAAACTTTTAACACTAAACCCTAATCTTAAAACCCTAAGCACTAAACCATAAACCTTGAAAGTTGAACCCTAAACCACAAACCCAAAACCATAAAACCTCAAACCCAAAACCATATACCCTAAATCCTGAAATAGGATAAACCATAAACCTTAAAACCTAAATGCTAGAACCTAAATAGTCAACTCCAAACACTAAACTATAAACTTTGAACCCTTAACCTAAAACCCTAAAAATGAAACCTAAATAACAAACACTAAACATACATTATGGTGACCACACTATAGAGGAATGATGTAAGTATTGGTAGTTCAGCTCAACCCCCTCTCCACTTTCCTATCATAATTCTTACATAAGCATAAAGATTTCAATGCAAGGAGAAAACATGCCATAACAAACTTAATGGCACAAATTCTAATAATTTATATTCATGACCCACATCATTTTTTGAGAATAACTCACAAATATGAGAAGATCCAAAATGATCCGACCCTTTCACTCAATGATTTGGAAATAAATGTGTCTAGAAGAAGGATTTCACCTCATATGAAACACATTCAAAGAGGTAATTTTTTTATCTATCATCATTTTTCATCATCCCTCATCATTCAAAATGAATTTTTTCCATGCAAGTGCAAAGAGGATATTATCTTATTTTCACCATCTAAATAATTCAATAATCTCCCTAGATTAATCCATCATGACCCTATCTAATCTAAAAGACATGAATGAGAATAATCACCCTAGTACTCTCCAATCAAAACAAAAGGAATTGAAACAATTCAAGATTCATCTAAAAAAGATATTGTTCAGTCTAAAAAAAATATTGACTACTAGATTAGAACATACTCTACTAGATGAGGGAGTGACTAGGGATGATGATAACATGATTAGGTATGATGAGTGATAATGAGGGAATTGTTAGGGACAATGAGGGATGAGGACAATTGAGGAAGGGGTGATTAGGGATGATTAAGGATGATAAGGGTTGATGAGGGAGTGATTAGGGATGATGAGGTGTCTAATGAAAGATGATAAAGGATTGACTAGGGATGATAATAAATTATGATGGCTAATGAGGGAGTTATTAAGGATGATGAGGGATGATGAGTGTGTGACTAGGGATGATGCTCAAGATGATGAGAGAGTGATTAGGTATGATTAGTGTCGATAAGGTTTGATGACCTAGAGTGTTTAGGGATTATCAATGACGTAGAGTGGGAGTTATTAAGGTTGATGAGGGAGTGATTAACAATAGTGAAGGATGATGATAGCCAATGAGGGAGTGATTAGGGATAATGAGAACTAGTGAGAGAATTAATAGAGATGATAAGCATGAACATGAGGATTAATGAGGGAGTGATTAGGGATGATGATGATCAATAAGGGAGTGTCTTATGTGAATTTGGAGTGCTATAATATGACTTTATTATACATGACTTTGGAAAAATGTATGAGATTGAAATTGAAGAATGCATGGATTCACCATCTATCTAACATTTGCTTTAATGTGTGGTATCTTTTTAGAATGAATTTGAATGATGTGTTGATTTATTCTATTTCAAATGGAGTCTATCAGGTTATTAGCTATATTCATGTCAAGTATAAGTTATCATATCATGATTACAGGTAGACGTTATGTATGAGTGAATACATACATATATGTAATAGGTATGAAATATATGTCATGTATAAGTGATCATATCACGATTATAGGAATGCTACAAGTTACAAGATATAGGATAGTCATTTATGCATATTGATAGACCCATTGATTTAAAAACCCACAAATTATTTAAGGATCCACCTTCACGCTTAAGTATTCAATTGAGTAAGGCATACTGAAGTAGGTAAAGTAGGTAAGGCATACTCAATTAGGTGAAATATGGGGAATAATTAATGGTATAGATATATTACATACATAACATGATTTGTAACCTCATTTTTCATTTATTCTTCTGATCTTGAAATTCTAAAAACTAAGTATTGACTAGAATGAAATTTGAAAACCTAACTTCTAAATGGTAACTCCTACAGCTCTATAATCAATTTAAGAAGATGTTGAGTGGCCTTAATTTGTATATTTAGTAAAATAAAGTTAAAATATAAAATGTAATACTATTTTTAAACGTAATATTATAATTTACATTCTTATACTTAACATTTATTTTATTAAATATATGCTTGTAAAACATCAAACATGGCAAAAATAATTTCAGTCCAAGCTTCTTAACAACCTCTAGTTGCAAATTATATATATATATATATATAATTGAAAAAATATATTTTGCACTTTAAAAAGGGTGTACACCCTTTGCAAAAGGCGTACGAACTTTAAACATTTAAACTTTTTTCCCTTTTCCCTCCAAATTTGCCTTGGGTACAGGTTTGGAGAGGTCTTAACCTACCTTGAAATTGGTCATGGAGCAACTTGCTTAGTTTCTAAGAAATTTAGGCATCTTTTTCATCTTTATTGACACATCTAATCAGGAAGCTTATTATTTTTTAAATAAAATTATATGGCTTTGTAGAGGAGAAAGTGTAGTTTTAAAAAATATAATTTTTTGAATGTTAGAATATTATTTATAATTATTACTTAATTTATACATATCATACCTCATTATGGCCTATATACATATAGTCACAAATTATCTTATAAATTTTTGAATATTAATCAAAATTTTATGAAATTTATATTTCAACAATCTACACATTGTCAACTATGCTTTAAAAAAATTGATTTTCATGAAGTTAAGGTCAAAAAGTCGTGTTCGTACACTTGTAGTTTTAATTTTCTAGTTGTCCTAAATTTTAAAATTACTTAAAAACTATATATCTAATAAAAATTAATAAAAAAATATTCTTAACAATATTCGACATGTCACCTATCTATATATGAAATTTCATACAAAAATTCAATCGTTTACTAAAAAAAAGTGTATTCATAAACATGCACTCTCCTTATCCTTTTACAAAAAATTATCAGCTTATTATCATAAATGCATCTATTTCACACACTTTTATCATGGTATTGGAATTAATTATATATTTCAAAACTAAATTCAAAATTTTACAATTCATGTTTTTATGTCATTGTCAAATTCTTTTTCGAAGTGTTTCTAACATTCTCTCCAAGTTCAACTATTCTTATTTTCAAAAAAAAAAAAAGGTGTTGCTTTATACTCCCTCTTTTTTCCCCCAATATCTTGCATCTACCCATAACTATTGTGTTTTTATTGCAAAGCTAAATATATAATGTTGAGTTTATTCCTATAGATTCGCTGAGTATATATAAGCCATGAAAATTGCTATATATGTTTTTAGAAGTTGTCAAGCCATATATAAAAAAAACTCTTCAATATTAAATAAAATTTTCTAAGTTAAGATGTAAATCTTATAAGTCAATTTAGAAATAGTAGATGTCAAAATATAATTATAGAACTCTAATTTTAAGATATTAAGCACATGATAAAATAAAGCTGATTATGTTTTATTTTTAAATTGATAAGACTAGTAAATGAGATGCACCACCATATAAAGGAAGTGCCTAATCTCATATGGTGATGCCAAGTCAAATTCAAATGGTGTGTATTTATATTTATAATGCACAATAATTTTTAGATTTGAGAATTGCTATGTTAAAAAGGGATGGAGCTATATTTGAAACTCTAGGTGTAGTTTGATTTTAGATGCCTAGCCTTTAGAAGATATAATTGAATCTCTAAATGAGAATGTTTTTTTACATGGGAAGTCATTGAACCTATAATGAAGTCGCTAGATTTAATGTGAATTGAATCTCTAAATAAATAAATTATATAAAATCTATCCTTTTATTAAAAATATATATAAATAAAATGCCAAGTTTTATTTGAAGCGTTGGACTTATACATTGAAACGCTTAATATTTTATGCTAATAGCTGAGTAAAATCATAATATCAGTCTTTGTATTTAACACTAAGTTTTAATAAATTTAAGTCTGAGAAAAATAAGTCACTGAAACTTTGAGATGAAATGACAAGTCTTAATTAAAAGTGTTGAGTATAAATATTGAAATGTTAAGTTTAAATATATAATGGTGGAGAATAATTCCATGTTTATTCCCCCAAAAAAAGGAAAATGATAAAAGAAAACTATGTTTCTTCTTTAATTCAAGATTGAACTTTAGATGAAACTTTATTGTTGCCTGATATTTTCGTATTGAGGTTTGAGTGAGAAGAGTATTTTAATAATGATCATGATTATCATGAGATCTAAATGAGCATCTAGAATAATTGTTTATTAATAAATAAGTATTTGATAATAACTTTGAAACAACTAAGTATTTGAGGTATTCAAGTATAAATATATCTATATCTGGGTTTATGATTAAATAAACTGTTAAGATATTAGATAATATGCCTATATCTTAAGTATTAGATTGATAATAAGAATAATATTATAAGAGATGATTATTTTCAAGCCTTATATTTGACCCTCTATTCTATAATAAATTAATTAATGGGCTTTTGTCAATCCATGATTTGATGTGACTATTTACTCTTGCAAGCCATTTACATATGATGACTATGCTTAATGTTATATATTGCTATGATCTAGGTAATCAGTAACAAAGCTAAGCAAATCTGTGATAATATTATTATATTCCTATTAGAATAACACTTTATCCCATATGGATATATATTTATATGATCTAAATCTCTAATATAGTTTTACTTTGAATCCTAGTTGAATCAAGTAATCTATATGTAGCACAATAGGGTTATCCAAACATGTTGTCAGGATCAAGTTTGTATCCTCTTGTAGGATGAAAACTTGTGTCTAATATGTATTTTGTGAGAATATTAATGTGTACCTTGAAATTATGTTTCATCTATTTATTATTGTGCGTTAAAATCTAGAATGTATCTAGATGGTATAGTCTTATACTTGTTAAATAATTATAGTGTAAGTCTGTGTTTTTATATTGAGTAGGGAACTCATGCATGTCAATCTAAAATGTTATGGGATGTCATACATATCTACTATATGAAAGGTACTCATATGGTACTATTATATTTATTATATCTATACCCACACTTACATAATTATATATGTATTGATTATTATGTGTTGTACCATTTGGTAGGATACCATTTAGGCATGCATACCATCTTGATAGTGCAAATGAATGTTAATATATAATTATATGCATTGTATGACTTTCTTGCTATAATTATGCTTGACTGAATATGAATGTATGTTTTCATGATTCTATGACTGCTTTATATGACTAAGTATGGGAAAATTAGTAGTCATGTCTAAAGAACACATGACTAAGATGATATGGGTCATTTTGAGGTATATTTACTCATATATTATTATAGTTGAAGTAGTCTATAATTATTAGGTGGTATAAATAGTGGTCATTGTTTCCAGTTTGGGATTGATTTTAATATCCATTCATGCATAGATGATTATGTGTGTACCTTGCTTTCTCCTTATTGAGTATGTGATGTGATATTATTGCTAAGAGAATGTAGTATGACTCTTTGAGTTATATATGAAAATCATATTGATGATACTAATAGATAGTGAGATGGATTCAAGTAGCCTAGGTAGTACCACCAATAGATAATATGATCAAATGGTGTGTTAGAAAATTGATCAATTTAAAATGATCATATGAAAACTTTGATCAAACTAATGTTATATACATTTTCTTTCATATGTTTTATTTTAATGATATGTGATATCATGTTAGAATAGATTTATTTATGATACACTGTAGGGTATGTGCACAGAGTTGGGGGATAATTTCATGGACATACCCAACAATGCATACAAATTATAACATAACGTGTATATGTTATTGTTATAACACATACACATTATGGATTAGAATACTTGAGTCATAATGTGTACATATTATAACAATCATGTGTATGCATTACTTAAACTATCAAACAAAAAAAACCCTAAATTGTCATTTCTACTCTTTGTTTGGCGTTTGCATTTTGCTACTTGGCATTCATGTTTTGTCCTCTAGCTCTTCCTTTTACACTCCAACTCACATTTTGACCTATAACTTGCATGGAAATCATTTATTTTTCTCCCACATTCATGATCTCAACAATGCCACTGTGAAGAAGAGGTAAGTTTTATAGATTAAACCAATTTTTTTAATCTTTTATGAAATTTTTACATAGTTTAATTTGTAATTTTTCTCCAATAGGTGAACATAATGTAGCTAACCATCCACATAATCCTCTACCTAAACCTATACCTAACCCTCTACCCAACCCTCTTAACCCTCTACTTAACCTTCCTAACCCTCTGCCTAAACCTCTTATAGTTCGACTAGATCCCACAAGCAGTCAGGAGGATATAGTTGTTCACATAGTGGAGAATAAAATTGGAATTGAGAATATAATTATGAGAATTAGGGAGCCACTTCCATGAAAACCCACCAAACCTATTTTACCAATACCCTAGATTTAGTATTAGGTCAAGTTGACTTGATAATGAGTCAAATTGATAGATGGAGGTCATATAGGGATAGTTTTAGGGCTTACTATGCTGATAAATTGTTAGCATATTATTGTTCTCAAAATTCGTCACTTACTTTTGTGGATAACATGTTGACCATTTTGGTCCTGTAGGACAAAATGCTTTCTTCCTTTCTTTCAAAATGTTCTGAGAAGTTAAGTTTTCCAAATATTCAAGCCTTTTCAGCTAAAGAAGTCACAGGTTCAACAAGCAGGCTTTCTTCAAAGGAAGTTCAAAACACTTAAGGAATTACCTTAGTGTTTTGAGGATGGTTCAATGAAAAGGTTCGATCAAAAGACTTAACGATGGGCTTCAAACAATTAGAATGAACCATTGAACCATTGAACCAAAAAGAGTTCAAAGGTTCAACGAGTTTAATAAGTTTTATGGACTTAGAGAATAAAATGATTCAAAGAAAGAGAATGAATCGTTGAACTATTGAACCTTGAACCTGAAAGGTTGAAAAGGTTCAACGGGTTTAAAGAGTTCAAAGTTCAAGTGAAAGCTTCAAGTGAATGGATGAAGTGGAAGATTCTATAAAGAAGTTCAAAGAAATGGTTTAATCGAAGAAGAAAAAGAAAGTGAACGTGGACCTTCACAAAACATTAAACCATTGAACCATTGAACCTTTGAACCAAAAGAGTTAAAAGTTCAAGGTTCAAAGAGGTTCAAAGTGATCAGTGACGTCCCCATAGATGTCAATTTTAGGGTGATGGAATAACTATTGATTTTCAAAAGCCCTGAGAACAAACTCAGTGACTAGCCCAGAAAGGAGCTGAAGAAGCCATCTAAAAGCGAGAAGGTAGCCCTGAGAGCTCAGAGAACTAAGAAGAGACAAAATGTGGCAAAGAAAGAGAGAAAAACTATAGAAAATCCATAAATATCTATAAGAGAGTTATTTCTAGTAGGTGGAATGGTCCACTAGGTGGACCTCAGAGAACATAAAACATTCAGTGGTGTAGCCTATTTTTCTTCATTGAGTAAAGGAGAATGGACAGTTGTGTAAGCATCATAAAGAAGACCAAACAACCCATGCTAATGAGGAGACATTTGAGATGATTCAAAATGCCAAAGTCAAGGCTGATGACCTATTTCAGCATGGCCTTTTCATAGATATTCAATGCATTCAATTCAGCATGGGCCACTTTTATGAAAACAAGCACCCAAGTCTTTCTTGTGATGCTATATATTGTAATCTCTCATTTTGTATAATAGAGATCTCTCTATTATTATAAGTGAAGCTCTGTCCAAATTGAAAGGCATTCCTAAGACTTTAAGCTCAGCTTACACAAATGAATAAGGAGCCTCATGAACCCATGAGAGACTTCATTGCTAAATTTGACAAGCTGAGGAACAAGATTCCCATAATTGCTCAGCTGACACCTGAGAATCTTAAATTATTCTTCATCAATTCTTAGCTTCTTGAAGTGAATTTCTTGTTGAGGTGGGCTGGCCACATAGACCTTACTGCAGCTCAAATTTTGGCAATTGAGGTTGAAGATGACCTTATCTTGGTAGAAAAGATAAGAAGAGATTCTAATAGAAGTAAATCTTCTTCATCTTCTGAATATTCTTCTACAGACACCACTGATCCTATGGTGCAAAAGCTAGCAAACAAATTTATAGCTCTCAAAAAATAAATGGTGCAAGGGATGTTTGCTCCTCCTTCTTATCATGATATACCAAGAAGGATGTTTCCCAGCCAATTGTATCAAGGCAATATTACCAGAAATCAAGGGCAACCAATTCACCTTCCTCCCCCACTAGGGAAGCTTGCCATTAAAGTAGCACCAGCTAACTCAGCTGTTGAATATCTTGAAACTAAATCTATTTTTTCTTTCCAACCTGAGTTGAATGAAGAAGATGACGCTGATCTCTTTGCAAAAGTCCAAGAAAAATCAGCTAGTGAGTCCAACATTGGTTTCCTAAATTTCTAGGATGAACCCAAAAGTAAGGGAAAAGCATTTGATGGATCATACAATATATTTACCAGCTCTCAGAACCAGTTAGCTCAACAATCTGATAAAGAAAAAATAAGAAAAGAATTTCGACCAGTAATTTCAATTGCTAAACGAGGAACTTCACTACATTTCCAATCAAAGGACTGGGTGATCAACAAAAAAAGTACCTCAAATATTCTTTCATCTTTTGCTTCAAATTCATAGACCAGTCCTACACACAGTAAAACCTACATTGGTGGACTTCCCTCCTCTATTTAAAATTCATTTCAATCATTTTATATAATTGACCATGCTAAGAAGACAAAAATTCAAATGTCTGAGTTTGAATTCTCGCAATCCAACCCTGAGTAGTTGGATAGGTTAGTTCAATGTGTCAAGAATAAAACTCTGCCTTGAGGACAAGAAATTTTGAAAGTAACTCCTGGTCCCCCAAAGGATACATCCACCCAAAATAATCTTGTCGTCACTCCTCCAGCTGCCCGTGGGAAGATAAAGCTATTTTATATTTTCCTACTGATAAATAGTCATCGGTTAAATAATTACATTATAGACTCAGGACCTTCTGACAATGTCATGCCCACCAAGGTGGTATAATCTCTTGGTCTCACACTGACTAAGACCTTTCATAGATGTTTCTCCATGAAAAAAAACAAGTGACTCTATTGGGACAAATCAAAGATGCTCAATTTACATTTGCAATTTTCCTAGATAAGAGAATCAAAATGATAGTACTGGTGGCCGATGTCCTAACCTCCTATGACTTTCACCTCTTACTTTGATTAGTTTGATGTGATTATACTTTCAAAATTTACATGCTTTCCTTTCTTTGTGTAGCTAGATCTGATTGCATTTCTCAGTTCCTATTTTATCTTTTGTGTGTGCCTTAGGACATTTGTAAATGTCTTTTGCTTATACTTTTCTATATGATGTTGGCTTTCATGTTAACCTTCCTTGTTTCCAATTATATGTGTATGTGGCATTTGAACATGCCTTGTATGATTGCTTTCCAATTTGAGTGACATGTGCCCATATCCCTTGTTTACTTGGCCCCTTGGCCACTCTTGTATGCTTCTTACTTCTTATCTTGTGTGCTTGTCGCTTGATTTATTTTTAATTATTTACAATACCATGATCCAATCATGTATTATTTTAATTTTTTGGATGTCATGATGGACATCATGCTCCATCCTTTTTTGAAAACTAACAACTAACCAAACTTCCAGTTCCAGTTCATTTTATTGCACATGATATTACATTATTATATCTATCTAGACATACCCCTATTGACCTAACAATCTCCATTACAAACCATGCTATATCTTGAGAAATTTTATCGATTATCATTGTTATATCATTTATTTTGTACCATAACACACTTGCAGGTCTCTTTCTTCTGAGGATAATCATTTAAGGGTCTTCATTCCTACCCTCAAAAGAGGGGGAAACAAATAGGGGTTTTTGTGACAAAGATAAGAGCTTCTAATCGATCAAAAATCAGTTTTTATAATACCTAGAATAGCAACCAAATTTCAAGCCAAGTAGAACAAACTAGATATATAGTGATAATTATAGAATAGTCATCAGAATCAACATAGGATAAGCGCACCAACTTTGGACTACAGTGGTAGACAGTAGGGTGTCCTATTTTGGTACTCCTATCTAAATAACAAAAAAATAGATTTTCTAGAAACAAATAGAAAAATAAGTATAGTTATAGTTTTGTCAGCTACAATTCAGTTTAGAATCAAAAATTTTAGTATAGTTTTTCTCAAAGATTACAGATATAGGGGGCATTATGCACGATATGATGGCTCTCACTTCTAGTTTTAGATACAGTAGTTGGTATAACTTCTAGATCAGAATCCATATTTTAGACACCATTGATTGGGAGGAATGTGCATGACACATCTAACTTCTTTTCTTTTCAAGTTCAGTACATTATCTACGTATTCTCAAAAATTATGTGCCTTATTCCATCTGTAAGTGGTTGGCATCATTTTTGAGTGACTTCCAAATAATTTTATTACCCAATTTCAAAGTGGCTTTCATACAAGCCTAATCTCCACCTTTCCAAGTGGCCAAGAGTGGCCTAGTTTCTAGCATACATTTGACTATTCGTGCCACATTGTCAGATTACATAAAATTTATAGACTTTAGGAGCCATCTTATACATCACACATTTCTTATCGGTATGAATTCATAGCTTCACTTTAAAGGGTAATATTGGAGCCAAAAGACTATCTTAACTTTATATTTTTGAGCCACCTATTTAGATGGATTAAACACATAGTCCAAACATTGATTAACACATGCATGATTAAATAGATTCACTTAGTGGGTGATGATAGAGCCAAAGGGCTAGAATTTTCATTCTTGAGCCACTCTCAGGGAATTGAAAACTTAGCTCTATTCTCAATATTACTTTTGGTATAACAAATATCCAACATCATTTAGCATCATCCAGCATCACTTAATATCACAATAGGTTTTATATTGGTCCATATACCTGGTGAGGTGTATTCATTCCTTTCTCTTCCTCTCTTTTTCATAAGTTTTATACGTTCTTATTTTAGATATAACATATTTAATAAGAACTGGTCTAATCTCTATTTTCTCTTTCAAACTTACACTTTACAACGTGCTCTCTTTATGCACACACATCATCACACAACTTCATGAGCTTTACCCTTATCGGTAAGTTCAGGTACGCTTTTTATTTTTTATTTATCCTAGTATTTCATTTTGATGCATCATTAGAATAAAAGGGAGGAAAATGTAGTCATATAAAATGTCAAAATTGGTATCTTGAGTATGTTTGTGACACCTAACCCATAGGTCCCTCTTGCATGCTTTAATGACCCTTTTAGATACCTTTTTACTTATTCCCAATCATCTGTAGACTTCTAAAATATGATTCTAGCTTTTACTTTTTCTATGCCTATTCCATCCCCCTAGGTCTCACACCTATAGGACAATAGCATCCAACTTCGACTATAATGATATACCCTAGGGTGTCTGATTTTAGCGCTCTTATCTAATTACATTTTTAGCTCCAACGATCATTTCTTTTCAATTCCTATCATTCTTCTTGTCAGCCTAACAGAATACATTCAACCCATAACCAACATATATCTATAAAAACCCATTCAAAGTTTATTTTAAAAAGGTTGATAAATAGTTTTTCTAAAGATCCAAGTAATAGTTTTTCTAAAGATCCAAGTAAGACCATTGAGCCAAACTTCCCTATTACATTATGTGACATACTAATAGCTTTTCTAAATATCCAAGTAATGCCAGAAAGGATGTAGTTTTATGGCTTTTGTAAAACATGTTTTTGTAAAGTGAAAGAGTGTAAATTTATAGTCATATCTCACTCAAAACCTATTATTAATGGCTGCATCTCGCCTTTTATGCACAAAGTGTTAATCAATAATAATTTTATATTTTTGGTGGAGGTGATAATGTAAATTGAGTTTGTATGTTTCTTCATATGATGTGGAGATGAGTTTTGCAAGAAGGAGACATTTCATTTCATGGTGAGCTTGAACAATGGCAAAGTGGTCAAAATTTTCAAAGTGAGTTAGACGGTGATGGTGAGGGGAAATGAAAATTTATTTCAAGTGATATTTTATACAAGAAGGCCCATATTGTACACTAAGTCTGGATTCAAGGTAGATAGTGGATTTACATGACTTTTACCCATTTGAAAAGGGTTCATAACTTTATACATGGATACATATTTCATTGACCATTTTCTAATGACTATAGTGGGGGAGGATGTCATGAGAACTAATTTTATAAGGATAGAGCTTCACATTTAATGTTTGGCTCCATTCAATATTGTAATGTCTATAACCCAAGTATAAAACATTGACGTTCCAGAACATACATTTCTATATAATAATTATAATTATAATATATTATAATAGTATATAGTATATCATATTGATTTTTATATTATGTATTTATAACTATTAATATTATTTTAAAATAGAAATGACTATGTATATAGATTTTTAATAATATATGTCATATAATATAATAGTAATAACCATGTAGTTGTAGATGGGGATCGATATAAATGATATCGTATGGCACACCCACCATTAGATACAACCACATACAGGCATGGATATAAATGACTATGTAATTTGACTCGTTTGTTAATAACCATCAAAATAGATGATAATATTTGAGATATTTAGTCCATCCATGTGTCCTAAATCATATATATATATATATATATATAAACAAACAAAAACTTAGACGACACATACTCCCAGCTACTGATGCCAATTTATATGTGTCATACAGTTGTTCTTATGTTTGGGGCCTAAATTTGATAGTTGACCCTACTTGTCATGAAATGTTTTTGATGATAGCTATCTATTCAACATTGCCCTTATAATGTTAAAAAAAATCTTAAAAAATTTCATTATGTAATTATATTATTAATATTAATGCAAATGTATTTGAATATATATATATATATATATATATATATATATATATATATATATATATATGAAATTTTGTTATATAAAATATGATATATTATAAAAGTGACTTGTTATAGATGTTTGTATGTGCATCTACCTACCTTTCTTCGAGTCCACTCTCTAAAATACCTTGTCATTGTATTTTACCATCATTTCTTAAGGCACCTTGAAATATTTGATCATTTTGATGTTTTATACGACCTTGCCCTTTCCCAACATTTCGTTATCATTGAATACTCATTGTAAAACAAAACATTTCCACAAACAAATCACTACTATATAAATAAACACACAATCTCATTTTCTACAATCACCTCCACCAAAAATATTAAATATTATGTCACATCTTGATTTCACCCTATACCAAATGTACCTATAATCCTGGATTAGTATGATCCCTATCTGAATTATAATTTTTTTGATTTGAGTATTTTGACATAAACTGGTATGAATTGTTGATTAATATACATTATGTGATAGTTATATTTTGTCTAGTCTATACATTGAGGATGTATAATTGTTACTTTTGAATCATTGGTTTATGATGACTCAGACTAAATACCTATTTGTTGTGATGTGGATGCAGGATAGTTCCTACCCTCAGATCTTGACAAGGAAGAACATCATTAGAGATGGTCAACTAGATGGAACGATTAGGGGAAATACTAGTGCAAAAATGTTAGTGACCCCACACACACACATAGTAGATTTTAAATGATATTTGTGTAAAATTACTAGTGCGTATTGCTTTTAAATATATTTATGCATGTAAAATTAGTTTTAGTATGCATTTAATTTTTTAGTCTAATTGGCTTGGTTTTTTATTTTTAAATCTAGAAAAATAATATATTAGTGTTAATAGATATAATTATTATGGAAATAATTGTCTTACAAGTAAAATGTAATTAATGACTTATTTTATCTTTCAATTAAATGATTACTTATCATTATTTAGAAAATTGCATGAAAGAGGTGTTAATACAATTTAAAGTTAAATTTTGATTTGTGCATGAATTTACATAAAAATTAGGAAAATAGATTTTAATATTAATTTATTGACTTAGTATGTTAGTTTGATGAACTAAAGTAAACAAAATAAATTAACAGAAGTTAATAAATTTAAAACTTGATTTAAATGCAATCTTGAATATCTATGCAAGAATTTATTTGTAAATTAGAAACTGAATTGGTAAGTCAACTTAAGTCAATATTGAGAAAATAAAGATAAAATTTGAAGATTAGATTGACATGCAAGGGAAAATAAGTTTTAAAAATAAAATAATTTTGGTAAATGAAAACACACACAAAGAGATTGAAAGAAATAATATGGAAGAAAAGAAGAGATTGGTGAAGTTATCAATAAATATCTAGGCCAGTTTTGCTATTATTTTTCTATGTGGATGATAGGTATATGTGAGCATTTTGTGGCATCATATTCCCTTATAGACCTGTGTTTTAATAGGTGTCTATTGCTAAAGGTTGTGTTTTACTTAAATAATAAAGCATTCGAATTGTTATTCAGTATTCCATTTTAATATGATAAGGTCCATATATAGGTAGGAGTCCAAGCTTAGTTACTTCTTAGCAACAATGTTTTCACCTTGTAGCTACATATTGACTTCTAGTAGACCAATGTTCCATACATTTGGTTAGACCTAAGATCCCTCTGTTAAAACCTCCATCGCTATATCAGGACCTATGTTATTAACTTGAAAACACATTGCTTTATATGAAATGTTGTATATAAAGTATAATTTGAGTCTTTTGATTTAAAAACACCTTGTCTTTGTAATGAGATGCAAGCCAGTTAAATTGAAGTGCTTAATATAAATATAAAATAGTTGTGAATTATATATATATATATATATATATATATATATAAAGAGGATAATTTACAAGATAAATCACCATGTTTTAACTTATTATAAAGGTAGATGAATAAATTTGGGGGACAAAAAAGATGACACAATAAAAAATACAAAGCATTTTGTGTAAAGGGTGTACTCCCTTTTAAAAAAAACAATACAAAATATATTAAGGGTCGGTCCTAAACCTAAAGGGTGCATGACCTTTGTTGTTCAAAGGGTGTATGCCCTTTGTAACAGGCATGTGTCCTCTGCATAGGGTGCACACCCTTTTCAAAAAGTGTGCATTATTTTCAAATGGTGTACGCTCTTTGCAAGCCATTTTTTTTAATCAGTCTTTTGAATGCCATGTAATTTTTTTCTATTTTTCAATTAGAGATATTGGTTTTACAAGCATATATTTAGTAAAATAAATGTTAAGGTATTGGGTTTTCAAGTATAATTTTACATTTAATTTAATTTTATATTTTATATTCTTAAATTCATTTTAATAAATATAACAAATTAGGGCCACTCAACATCTTCTGAAATTGATTACAGACCTATAGGAATTACCATTTAGAAGATAGTTTTTTAAATTCCATTCCAGCCAATACTTAGTTTTCAAAATTTTAGGATAAAAAAATAGAATGATAATTGAGGTTACAAATTATGTTGTGTATGTAATAGATCTAGATATCATTAAGGATTACATGTCTATTTTACATACTTAAGTATTCCATAGTGTTTACATAATAACATTGGACCTTCATAATAGGTTTATACTCAATCAAAAAAGTTGGAGATGTACTATACTTGGAGTTTTTTATCTTTGCCTTGAAACCTTCTTAACAACCATGTTCTCAACATAGAAAATAAACTCTAATTAATGGGTCTATCAATATGCATAAATGAATACCCTATAACATGCAACCTATATTATATATACAATAATGATACAGACATTCATACATTACATCTACCACATACATGGTACTACATGTAGGTATTTGGTTACTCATACATGACATCTTCATGTGGTCATGATATGGTCACTCATATTGGACATGAATGTAACTAATAACCCTAGTGAACTCCATTTCCAAATAAACCATTAATCCCAAACCCCTAACCATAAATGCTAAACCTTGAACCCTAACCATTGAAACCTAAATCCTAAACCCCAAACCCTAAGCCACAAACCCTAAACCCTGAACACTAAATAATATACCTAAACCCTAGACCTTAATCCCTAAAACGTAAACCATTAACCCTAATACATTATCCCTAAACCAAAAACAATAATCCATAAACCCTAAATTATTGACCCTAAACATATAAACTTAAAACATTAAACCCTATACTTTATACCCTAGACCCTAAACCCTAAAACCTAAATGCAAGCCCTTAAACCTAAAACCCAAAACCATAAACCTAAAATCCTAAACATTAAAACTTAAATGTAATCCCTTAACTCTAAACTCCAAGCCTAAAACCATAAGTCATAAACATTAAACATTTTAAACCTTAAATGTAATCCCTTAATTTCTAAATCTAAAATTTTAAACCCAAAACCTTAAACACTAAACCTAAATCCCTAAACCCTTAACCCATAACCCTAAACCTTAAAACTAAAACCCCAAACCGTAAACTCTAAACCATAAAACATAAACCCTAAGTTCTAAACCCTAATACATAATCCCTAAACACTAAATCTCAAACCCTAAATACTAAACATTAATTTACAAATCCCAAACCCTCAATCAAACCCCCAAGACCAAAACCTTGAACCTTACACCCTAAAACCTGAACCCTAAGTGTGAAACCATAAAACCAAAACCTTAATGCCAAACACCAAACCCCAATCCATAAAATCTAAACTCTTGATCCCTTGATCCATAAACCATAAATCCCAAACATTTAAGCATAAAATGTAAATAATAAGGCCTATAACCTAATTGCTAAGCCATAACATTGAAACTTGAACCTTTAACGCTAGTCCTGATACACTAAACCCTACATTGTGAATATTTAACCATCAAACCTAAAATTATAAATCTTAAACCTCTAGCCATAAACCATAATCTTGAGTTATCACCTATATAGAGAAAGGAGAGGGGGCATTGGCTAAGCCATATCTTGAAAGGATAGGGGTCACTCTAACCTATATCTAGAGAAAGGAGTGACTAGTGACATTCATGTAAAAGGTTTGAAGATGGATTCAAGATGAATTCCTAAATAATTTTTGGGTTTTTTAATCAATGTGTCTATCAATATGCATAAATGTCTATCCTGTAGCATTCAACCTATAACATACATATAATAATAAATCAATCATTCATACATTACATCTACCCCATACCTATTACCACATGTAGGTATGTTGTCACTCATACATGATATATTCCTTTATTCACATTACGATCACTAATACAATACACAAATTTAGCTAATCACCCTAGTACAATCCATTTACACCTAAACCATTGACCCCAAAACCCAAACCCCAAACCCAAACACCATAAACCTTGAAAGTTAAACCCTAAAACTAAACCCTAAACACCATAAAAATTGAACACTTAACCCTAATACATTATCCCTAAATCCAAAACAATAATAATTAAATCCCAAAACTTAGACCCTAAACATAGAACCTTAAAATTTTAAACACTAAACTTTATACCCTAGACCCTAAGCCCTATAACCTAAACTTTAAGCCCTTAACACTAAATCACAAACCATAAGTTTAACATCTTAAATCTTAAACACTAAACCATAAAACCTAATATTCAATTTCCCACTCCCCTATTTGGAACACCTATAGGTGTGTATGTAAGAGGTCTGTATGTAAATGTATGATATTTGATTATGCACATGGTAGACTGGTTTCATAACCAATATTATACCTACACTATTGATGTTGTGAATATATTTCATGTATATAAACTTGATGAAGCTCTCAAACTAGTTTAAACACTTATATTACAACCCTATAAGACACAAAAAAACACACCACACACTTGTGCTTTATGTGCACTTATCAAACACACACATAAACTAAACTAACTAACCCAAAGATGAGATCATTGCACTATGAATGGGGGGGTTTAGAAATAGGCTCCACCATGCATTGGATGTGTCCCTAATCATCAATCTTCCTCTAGAAAAGTGTTCTCATTATCTACATTCACAATCACCCTTCTTTAGACCTATTTTCACATTTAGCACTAAGATAATCATTAGTTTCTCAATCCAATCCATACAAGGAAGGGTATGATACTTGTAACTAAAAGACAAAAAAATTATCATAAAATACATTATGTACCATGTCCATACATATAGGTTACAAGTCAACTTGATGGGAAGGAGACCTAGGGAGTCTTATGCAAGTCCAAGATCATATCCTAGTCAAACTAGACCTCCAATATGACTTTTCTTCCACTTCTTCCCAATTGGGTAATTAACAAGGTTTTTAGAGGGTTTTTCATAGTTTTACCCCTTAAGGATAGTTCACAAAATTGTGACATCTAAACCCTAAATAAATTACACTATATCCTTTCTTAGGACCCTCTCTAACCTATCCTAGCTCCTCAGGCTCCCATACTAGGTATCCATACTAATGTGAGCGTCCAAACTTGGCCTCTTGAGCTCTTCAATGCATTTTGTGTACCCTATCATTTTCTTGTGCTAATAAATGCATTTTTTGTACCCTATCATTCAACCTATATCATACATATAGTAATGATACAGTCATTCAAACATTACATCTACCCCAGACCTAATACTACATGTAGGTATGTTATCACTCATACATGACATATTCCTGTATTCATGTACAGTCACTCATACCAGACACAAATGTAGCTAATCACCCTAGTACAATCCATTTATACCTAAATAATTAACCCTAAAACCTAAACCCAAAACTTGAAACGCCATAAACCTTGAATTTTAAATCCTAAACCTAAACCCTAATGACTTTAAACCTTGAACAATTAACCCTAATACATTATCCCTAAACCCAAAATAACAAAACTAATCCCCAAAACTTAGATCCTAAGCATATAACCTTAAAACCTTAAGCCCTAAAACCTAAACTTTAAGCCCTTAACCCTAAATCTCAAACCATAAGCTTAAAATCCTAAATCCTAAACACTAAAACATAAAACCTTAACATTATAGGTCCTTAATATTAAACACTAAACCTTAAATACAAAATTCAAAATCATGAACATTAAACCTTAAACACTGAACCATAAACCCAAAACCTTGACCCCAAAACTTTTAACACAAAACCATAATATTAAAACCCTAAGCACTAAACCATAAACCTTGAAAGTTGAGCCCTAAAACACAAACCTAAAACCATAAAACCTCAAACCCAAAATCATAGAACCTAAATCCTAAAAGTGGATAAACCATAAACCTTAAAACCTAAATGCCAGAACCTAAACAATCAACTCCAAACACTAAACTATAAACTTTGAACCCTTAACCTGAAACCCTAAAAATGAAACCTAAATAACAAACTCTAAACGTACATTATGGAGACCACACTATAGAGGAATGATGTAAGTATTGTTAGTTCAACTCAACACCCTCTCCACTTTCCTATCATAATTCTTACATAAGCATAAAGATTTCAATGCAAGGAGAAAACATGCCATAACAAAGTTAAAGGCACATATTCTAATAATTTATACTCATGACCCAAATAATTTTTTGAGAATAACTCAAAAACATGAGAAGATCCAAAATGATCCGACCCTTTCTCTCAATGATTTGGAAATAAATGTATCTAGAAGAAGGATTTCACCTCATATGAAACACATGCAAAGAGGTAATTTTTTTATCTATCATCATTTTTCATCATCCCTCATCGTTCAAAATTAATTTTTCTCATGCAAGTGCAAAGAGGATATTGTCTTATTTTCACCATATAAATCATTCAATAATCTCCCAAGATTAATCCATCATAACCCTATCTAATCTACAAGACATGAATGAGAATAGTCACCCTAGTACACTCCAATCAGAACAAAAGGAATTGAAACACTGTTCAAGATTCATCTAAAAAAGATATTGTTCAGTCTTAAAAAACTTATATTGACTACTAGATTAGAACATACTCCACTAGATGAGAGAGGGACTAGGGATGATGATAGAGTGATTAGGTATGATGAGTGATAATGAGGTAATTATTAGGGACATTGAGGGATGAAGATAACTGACGAAGGGGTGATTAGGGATGATTAAGGATGATGAGGGTTGATGAGGGAGTGATTAAGGATGATGAGGTGTCTAATGAAATATGATAAAGGATTGACTAGAGATGATAATAAATGATGATGGCTAATGAGGGAGTTATTAAGGATGATGAGGGATGATGAGTGTGTGACTAGGGATGATGCTTAGGATGATGAGAGAGTGATTAGGTATGATTAGTGTTGATAAGTTTTGATGACCTAGAGTGTTTAGGGATTATCAATGACATAGAGTGGGAGTTATTAAGGTTGATGAGGGAGTGATTAGCAATAGTGAATGATGATGATAACCAATGAGGGAGTGATTAGGGATAATGAGGGATAATGAGAAATAGTGAGGGAATTAACATAGATGATAAGAATGAACTTGAGGATTAATGAGGGAGTGATTAGGGATGATGATGATCAATAAGGGAGTGTCTTATGTGAGTTTAGAGTGCTATAATATGACATTATTCTACATGACTTTGGAATAATGTATGAGATTGAAATTGAAGAATGCATGGATTGACCATCTATCTGACATTTGCTTTAGAGTGTGGTATATTTTTAGAATGAATTTGAATGATGTCTTGATTTATTCTATTTCAAATGGAGTCTATAGGGTTATTATCTATATTCATGTCAAGTATAAGTTATCGTATCATGATTACAGGTAGATATTATGTATGAGTGAATGCATACATATATGTAATAGGTATGCAATAGATGTCATGTATAAGTGATCATATCATGATTATAGGCATGCTACAAGTTACAAGATATAGGGTAGTCATTTATGCATATTGATAGACCCATTGATTTAAAAACCCACAAATTATTTAAGGATCCACCTTCACGCTCAAGTATTCAATTAGATAGGGCATACTCAAGTAAGTAAAGTAGGTAGGGCATACTCAATTAGGTTTAAATGGGAAATAATTAATGGTATAGATCTATTACATACATAACATGATTTGTAACTTCATTTTTCATTTATTCTTCTGATCTTGAAATTCTAAAAACTAAGTATTGACTGAAATGAAATTTGAAAATCTAACTTCTAAATGGTAAGTCCTACAACTCTATAATCAATTTAAGAAGATGTTGAGTGGCCTTAATTTGTTATATTTAGTAAAATAAAGTTAAAATATAAGAATATAAAATGTAATACTATGTTTAAACATAATATTATATTTTATATTCTTATACTTAACATTTATTTTATTAAATATATGCTTGTAAAACATCAAACATGGAAAAAATAATTTCAGTCCAAGCTTCTTAACAACAACCTCTAGTTGAAAATTATATATATATATCAACAACATAAAATTGAAAAAAAATATTTTGCACTCTAAAAATGGCATACACCCTTTGCAAAGGGCGTAAAAACATTAAACATTTAATCTTTTATCATTTTCCCTCCAAATTTGCCTTGGGTACAGGTTTGGAGAGGTCTTAACCTACCTCGAAATTGGTCATGGAGCAACTCACTTAGTTTATAAGAAATTTAGGTGTCTTTTTCATCTTTATTGACACATCTGATCAGGTAGCTTATTATTTTAAAAAAAAAATTATATGGCTTTGTAGAGGAGAAAGTATAGTTTTAAAAAATATAAAATTTTTAATGTTAGAATATTATTTATAATTATTAATTAATTTATACATAACATACCTCATTATGGCCTATATACATATAGTCACAAATTCCCTTATAAATTTTTGAATATTAATCAAAATTTTATAAAATTTATATTTCAACAATCTACACATTGTCAACTATGCTTTATAAAAATTGATTTTCGTGAAGTTAAGGTATAAAAGTTTTCGTACACTTGTAGTTTTAATTTTCCAGTTGTCCTGACTTTTAAAATTATTTAGAAACTATATATATAATAAAAAAATATTCTTAACAATATTCGATAGTTCACCTATCTATATATGGAATTTCATACAAAAATTCAATCGTTTAATCAAAAAAAGTGTGTTCATACACATGCACTCTCCTTATCCTTTTACAAAAAATTATTAGCCTATTATCATAAATATATCTATTTCACACACTTTTATCATGGCATTGGAATTAATTATATATTTAGAAACTAAATTCAAAATTTTACAATTCATGTTTTTATGTCATTGTCAAATTCTTTTTCAAAGTGTCTCAAACATTCTATCCAAAATCAACTATTTTTATTTTTAGAAAAAAAAGGTGTCACTTTATACTCCCCCTTTTTTTCCCCAATATCTTGCATCTACCCATAACTATTGTGTTTTTATTGCAAAGCTAAATATATAATGTTGAGTTTATTCCTATAGATTCGCTGAGTATATATAAGCCATGAAAATTGCTATATATGTTTTCAGAAGTTGTCAAGCCATATATAAAACAAAACTCTTCAATATTAAATAAAATTTTCTTAAGTTAAGATATAAATCATATAAGTCAATTTAGAAATAGTAGATGTCAAAATATAATTACAAAAGTCTAATTTTAAGACATTAAGCACGTGATAAATTAAGGCTGATTATGTTTTATTTTTAAATTGATAAGACTAGTAAATGAGATGCACCACCATATAAAGGAAGTGCCTGGTCTCATATGGTGATTCCAAGTCAAATTCAAATCTTGTGTCTTTATATTTATAGTGTAAAATAATTTTTAGATTTGAGAGTTGCTATGTTAAAAAGGGATGGAGCTATATTTGAAACTCTAGGTGTAGTTTGATTTTAAATGCCCAGCCTTTAGAAGATATAATTGAATCTCTAAATCAGAATGTTGTCTTAAATGGGAAGTCATTTAACCTATAAATTAGAATGTTGTCTTAAATGGGAAGTCATTGAACCTATATTGAAGTCACTAGATTTAACGTGAATTGAATCTCTGAATACATAAATTATATAAAATCTATCCTTTTATTAAAAATATATATAAATAAAATGCCAAGTTTTATTTGAAGCGTTGGACTTATACATTGAAATGCTTAATATTTTATGCTAATAGCTGAGTAAAATCATAATATTAGTCTTTGTATTTAACACTGAGTTTTAATAAATTTAAGTCTGAGAAAAATAAGTCACTGAAACCTTTAGATGAAATGACAAGTCTTAATTAAAAGTGTTGAGTATAAATATTGAAATGTTAAGTTTAAATATATAATGGTGGCGAATAAATTAAAAACCATGTTTATTCCCAAAAAAAAAAGGAAAATGATAAAAGAAAACTATGTTTCTTCTTTAATTCAAGATTGAACTTTAGATGAAACTTTATTGTTGCCTCAAATTTTCGTATTGAGGTTTGAGTGAGAAGAGTATTTTAATAATGATCATGATTATCATGAGATCCATATGAGTATCTAGAATAATTGTTTATTAGTAAATAAGTATTTGATAATAACTTTGAAACAACTAAGTATTTGAGGTATTCAAATATAAAAATATTTATATTTTGGCTTATGATTAAATACACTGTTAAGATATTAGATAATATGCATATATCTTAAGTATCAGATTGATAATAAGAATAATATCATAGGAGATGATAATTTTAAAGCCTTATTTTTCACCCTCTATTCTGTAACAAATTAATAAATGGGCTTTAGTCAATCCATGATTTGATGTGACTATTTACTCTTGCAAGCCATTTACATATGATGACTATGCTTAAAGTTATATATCACTATGATTTAGGTAATCAATAACAAAGCTAAACAAATCTATGATAATATTATTATATTCCTATTATAATAACACTTTGTCCCATATGGATATATATTTATATGATCTGAATCTCTAATATAGTTTTACTTTGAATCCTAGTTGAAGCAAGTAATCTATATGTAGCACAATAGGGTTATCCAAACATGTTGTCAAGATCAAGTTTGTATCCTCTTGTAGGATGAAAACTTGTATCTAATATGTATTTTGAGAATATTAATGTGTACCTTGAAATTATTTTTGATCTATTATTATTGTACATTAAAGTCTATGATGTATCTAGATGGTATAGTCTTATACTTGTTAAATAATTATAGTGTAAGACTGTGTTTTTATATTGAGTAGGGAACTCATGCATGTCGATCTAAAATGTTATGGGATGTCATATATATCTACAATATGAAAGGTACTCATATGGTACTATTATATTTATTATATCTATACCCACACTTGCATAATTATATATGTATTGATTATTATGTGTTGTACCATTTGGTAGGATACCATTTAGGCATGCATACCATCTTAATAGTGCAAATAAATGTTTATATATAATTATATCCATTGTATGAATTTCTTGCTATAGTTATGCTTAATTGAATATGAATGTATGTTTTCATGATTCTATGACTAATTATGGGAAAACTAGTAGTCATGTTTAAAGAACACCTGACTAAGATGATATGGGTCATCTTGAGGTATATTTACTTAGATATTATTATATCTGAAGTAGTCTATAATTATTATGTGTTTTTATTAGGTGGTATAAATAGTGGTCATTGTTTCCAGTTTGGGATTGATTTTAATATCCATTCATGCATAGGCGATTATGTGTGTACCTTGCTTTCTCCTTATTTAGTATGTGATGTGATATTATTGCTAAGAGAATGGAATATGTATGACTCTTTGAGTTATATATTAAAATCATATTGATGATACTAATAGATAGTGAGATGGATTCAACTAGCCTAGGTAGTACCACCAATAGATAATCTGATCAAATGGTGTGTTAGAAAATTGATCTATCTAAAATGATCATATGAAAACTTTGATCAAAGTAATGTTATATACATTGTCTTTCATATATTTTATTTAATTCCTATGTGATATCATGTTAGAATATATTTATTTATGATACACTGTAGGGTATGTGCACAGAGTTGGGGGATAATCTCATGGACATACCCAACAATGCATACACATTATAACATAACATGTATATGTTATTTTTATAACACACACACATAGAGTATAATAATTGAGCCATAATGTTTACATATTATAACAATCTTGTGTACGCATTACTTAAACTATCAAACAAAAAAAAACCTAAATTGTCATTTCTACTTGTTGTTTGGCGTTTGCATTTTGCTACTTGGCATTCATGTTCTGTCCTCTGGCTCTTCCTTTTACCCTCCAGTTCACATTTTGACCTCTAACTTGCATGGAAATCATTTCTTTTTCTCCCAAATTCATGAGATCGACAATGCCACTATGAAGAAGAGGTAAGGTTTATAGATTAAACTAATTTTTTTAATCTTTTGTGAAATTTTTGCATAGTTTAATTTGTAATTTTTCTCCAACAGGTCAACATTCTCCAGCTAACCATCCACATAATTATCTACCTAAACCTCTACCTAACCCTCTACCCAACCCTCTTAACCCTCTAGTTAACCTTCCTAACCCTCTGCCTAAACCTCTTATAGTTCCACTAGATCCCACAAGCAATCAGGAGGATATAGTTGTTCACATAATGGAGAATAAAATTGGAATTGAGAATATAATTTTGATAATTAGGGAGCCACTTTCATGAACACCCACCACACATACTTGACCAATACCCTAGAGTTAGTATTAGGTCAAGTTGACTTGATAATGAGTCAAATTGATAGATGGAGGTCATATAGGGATAGTTTTAGGGCTTACTATGCTGGTAAATTGTCAACATATTGTTGTTCCCAAAATTCATCACTTGATTTTGTGGACAACATGTTGACCATTTTGGTCCTGCATGCCAAAATGTTTTCTTCTTTTCTTTCAAAATTTTCTAAGAAGTTGATTTTTCCAAATATTCAAGCCTTTTCAGCTAAGGACATCACAGGTTCAATAGGTAGGCTTTCTTCAAATGAAGTTCAAAACACTTAAGGCATTTCCTTAGTGTTTTGAGGATGGTTCAATGCAAAGGTTCCTTCAAAAGACATAACAATGGGCTTCAAACAATTGGAATAAACCATTGAACCATTAAACCAAAAAGAGTTCAAAGGTTCAATGATTTCAATAAGTTCGATGGACTTAGAGAATAAAAAGATTCAAAGAAAGAGAATGAATCATTGAACCATTGAACCTTGAACCTGAAAGGTTCAAAAGGTTCAACGTGTTTAAAGATTTCAAAGTTTGAGCAAAAGCTTCAAACGAATGAAGGAAGTAGAATATTCTAGAAAGAAGTTCAAAGAAATGGTTCAATTGAAGAAGAAAAAGAAAGCGAATGTGGCCCTTCACAAAACATTGAACCATTGAACCAAAAGAGTTAAAGGTTTAAGGTTCAAATAGGAAAGCGATTAGTGATGTTCCCACAGACGTCAATTTTAGGGTGATGGAATAACTATTGATTTTTAAAAGCCTTGAGAACAAACTTAGTGACCAGCCCAAAAAGGAGCCGAAGAAGCCAGCTAAAAGCGAGAAGATAGACCCAAGAGCTCATAGAACTAAGAAGAGATAAAACATGGCAAAGAAAGAGAGAAAAAATACATGAAATCCATAAGTATCTGCAAGAGAGTTATTTCCATTAGGTGGAATAGTCCACCAAGTAGACCTTAGAGAACATAAAACATATAAAGGCACAGCCTATTTTTCTTCATTGAGTAAAGGCGAATGGGCAGCCGTGTAAGCATCATAAAGAAGACCAAACATCCCATGCTTAGGAGGAGATATTTGAGATGATTCATAATTCCAAAGTCAAGGCTGATGACCTATTCCAACATGGCCTTTTCATAGATATTCAATGCATTCAGTTCAATATGGGTTGCTTTTATGAAAACAAGCACCCAAGTATTTCTTGTGATGCTATATATTGTAATCTCTCATTTTGTAGAAAGGGAGATCTCTTTGTTATTAGAAGCGAATCTCTGTCCAAATTGAAAGGAATTTTTGAGACTTTGAGCTCAGACTGTTAATCATATTTTGTTAAGTGAATGAGAAAGCAAATGACCTTTCAGACTTTGTGTTGAAATAGCTTGTGTCATCTAAGAAATTATTCTTATGTCTTTTTCCTCAATACAGTCTTGTCCATTTAATAAAATAAGTAGAACAAGTGGAAATAAGCTAAAATATGTCCTGAAGCTGACTGTGAGAGACTTTGTGCTGCCATAATTATCTTCAGTCTGTGTTTTGTGTAAAAGATACTAGAGAGACTTTGAGCTCCCCTTATCTTTCATAAATTTTTACTCTGTTGTAGTTGAAGTGGATACTTTGGGCTATGCTTCAAACTACTATGTTCCTTTGTACTAATCAGTGGGAGGAATAATGAAAGACTTTATGCTTTCGTGGGTTTCTTATAGTTTTTGTTACTACCTAGGAAGAATTCTGCTGTTGGATAAATGTCACTTCTAAAAGAAGAGAAGTGCCTTCAGTAATTACACCAAAATTCTCTTCTATTTTGTGAACATCATCTCTGAAAAAAGAGAGATGGGTGGTATGATTTCACCCCTGTGTGTATTTTCAACTTATATATACTATCGATTTTAGGGAACCTCCTCTTGCTGAGAGGAGAGATTTATCTCATTCTGGCTGTGGTCACCACACTCATTTTTTCACATAAATCTCCTTATGCTATGGTTGATGTAACCATTTTTTTTTCAGTCAGTTGGTGACAAAATATTTATCCAATAGTTTTTGGCAACTCTGCTGGGGAAAAATGCATAGTTTAAAACCTTAAAGTTTAAATTGAAGCAGTTCCAATTCTTTTCCATATATATTTTACACTCTAGCAGATATGTCATACACACAAAGCAAGAGAGCTCAAGGTATTATTGACCCTATATTTGAGATGGTGCAGCTAAGTAATTTTGATCTTTTTCTTCCACCATCTCACCTTCAGCAAACCAAGAGTTTTTCTCCTACAAACATCAGGTCCTCAATACTAGGCAAAGCTGCTCTTTCCTTTGCTAGCAGAGCTTTGTCTATACATATCTCATAGAGATTTATTATCCCTCCTTTCAACAACCATATCATGGCAACTCAAGGCCCCTAGAGTAATTCTTTTGGTCCTCTGAATCTAACCCCACCTCTACATAAACTACCTCGTAGTTCAAAAAAGAATTTTTCTAAGTTCTATGGTGATAAGAAGGTTCATCCTGATGAACATATTACAGCCTTTTTCATAGCCTATGGTGTGATAGGTGTTGAATATGAAGACATTTCATTTAGACTATTTGTGGAAATATTGTAAGGTGCTGCTGCAGACTAATTTTATCATCTAGAAGCACAAATAGTGACTGACTGGAACACTCTCAAGGCCAAATTTGAGGCTAGATTCAAACTTGTAGAAGATGCACATGCCCTATTAGCTTAGCTTACAAAAATGAATAAGGAGCCTCATGAACCCATGAGAGACTTCATTACTAAATTTGACAAGTTGAGGAACAGGATTCCCATAATTGATCAGCTAACACCTAAGAATCTTAAATGCTTCTTCATCAATTCTCAGCTTCCTAAAATGAGTTTTCTATTGAGGCAGGCTGACCACATAGACCTTACTGACGCTCAAATTTTGGTGACTAAGGTTGAAGATGACCTTATCTTGGCAGGAAAGATAAGAAGAGATCCTAACAAAAGTAAATCTTCTTCATCTTCTGAATATTCTTCTACATGCACCACTGATCATATGGTGCAAAAGCTAGCAAAAGAATTGATAGCTCTCAAAAAATAAATGGCACAAGGGATGTCTGCTCTTCTTTCTTATCAAGATATACCAAGGAAGACAATTCCAAACTAGTCGTATTAGGGCAATGCTACTAGAAATCAAGGGCAACCAAATCACCTTCCTCCCCCACCAGGGAAGCTTGAAATTGAATCTAATTTTTCTTTCCAATCTGAGTTGAACCAAGAAGATGACATTGATTTCTTTATAGAAGTCCAAGAAGAATCAGCTGGTGACTCCAACATTAGTTTCTTGAATTACCAGGATGAACCCAGAAGTAAGGGAAAAGCATTTGATGGATCATACGTTGTATTTACCAGGGCCCAAAACTAGTCAGTGTAACAAATTGATAAAAGAAAAATAGGGAAGAATCTCGACTAGAAATTTCAATTGCTAAATGAGGAACTTCACTATCTTTCCAATTAAAGGACCTGATGATCAACAAAAAAGTAAGTACCTCAAATATTCCTTCATCTTTTGCTTTAAATTTGCAGACCAATCTTACACCTAGTAAAACCCAAATTGATGGACTGCCTTCCTCTGTTTCAAATTTATTTCAGTCATTTGATATAATTGACCATGCTAAGAAGACTAAAATTTACATGTCTGAGTTTGAATTCTTACAATCCAACCATGAGCAGTTAGATATGTTAGTTCAATGCGTCAAGAATAAAACTGTCCCTACAGGACAAGAAATTTTGAAAGTAACTTTTGGTCCCCCAAAGGATACATCCACCCAAAATAATCTTGTCATCACTCCTTCAGTTGCCCCTGGGAAGAAAGAGCCATTTTATGTTTCCTTATTGATAAACGATCATTAGCTAAACAATTGCACTATAGACTCAAGAGCTTTTGACAATGTCATGCATGCCAAGGTGGTAGAATCTCTTGGTCTCATGCTGACTAAGACCTTTGAGACATGTTTCTCCATGGAAAACAAACAAGTGCCTCTACTAGGACAAATCAAAGATTTTCAATTTACATTTATGGCCTTCTCAGATAAGAGAATCAAAATGACAGTTGTGGTGGTCAACGTCCCAGCCTCCTATGGCATTCTTCTTAGGTGAAATTTTTACAAGGAAGTTGGTAGAGAATTGATCATAGACATGTCTGAGGTGAGGATTCCTATCAAAGGCATCATGTAAAAGATGCATCTTGAGAAGGAATTGAAGTACATTGTCACTCAAACTTCAGTGCTTGAAGCTCAAATTCTATTTGAGTCTTCAGGCATGGGTAATTACTTCTTATCTATTGAATATGTTCATGTTTCAATAGACAAAAGATTACTAAGTGACAATCCCAAAAATTTAGATAAAATATTAGAAGAATTGGTAGGGCATAGTACACATGAAAAGGGATCTTCCCTTCTTGATGAAGATAAATCTGAAAGAAGATCAAATTCTGATAATCTCTAGATTCTAGAATTTGATGGCAATAATTCTTCTACTAGTTCTAGAGCAAGATTTGTTTTGATATCTCCTCAAAGAGATATTTTTTCTTACGCATATAAGTTGCAATTCAGCAACACTAACAACACTACTGAGTATAAATCATTGCTACTCTGATTAACGGCTATTCAAAATAAAGGTGTTAAAATCCTTCATGCCAAAGGAGATGCTGAACTAGTGGTTTGCCAGGTGAGGAACCTGTATCAAAACAAGAATGAGAGATTGTGACATTATCGCAATCTAGTGTGGGAATGCATTGAAAGCTTTGATGCTTTCTATACTTCTATCATGCCTAGAGAATTCAACAGTCGAGCAGATTCACTGGCCATCTCTGTAACTCTCTAGGTCCCTCACCAAGATTTCAAAGAAGATAGGTACACTATCGAGTTATTCTTTCAACCAAGTGTACCTGATAATGCTGACCATTAGTAGTTGTTCAGTGGAGACAGCTAAATCATTACTTTTTTAGAACAGATGGACAACTTTGAAAATTTTCATTTTGAAGGCAGTAAATCTCTACCATGGGAATCAGCTCTGTAAACAAATTCAAAAGCTGGTGAAGAGTTCCTTCAGCTTAAAGGGAATAAAATTCCCAAAGGATTAGTTTATCTTTAAAAACTTTTTGATAATCATGATAGGTTTATCAAGGAACAACAAATGGATTAAAAATCCTCCAAGGATTTTGATCAAATAAATTTGAGTATAGAAGACAATCCCAAAATGGTCAACATTGGGAATTGTTGTACCCCTGATGAAAAACTCAAATTTATCACTCTGTTTCACCATTACATTGATGTTTTGGCATATTCATATGATGATCTAAAATCTCTTAAACCTGAAGAAATCTAGCATGAAATTCTTCTCAAAATTGGGTCGCTACCTCACAAGCAAAAACAAAGGCAATATAACCCTAGGATATCAGGCACTATTCTTTTTGAGATACAAAAAATGATAAATGAAAGAATTATTTTACCAATCCAACATTCCACCTAGATTGTAAACATAGTCCCTATGAGAAAGAAGAATGAAAAAATTTATTGTGTGTTGATTTCAAAAATTTGAATCAGTCATCTTTAAAGGACAACTATCCCCTGCCCATCATGGATCAGTTGCTGCAAACAGTGACTAGCACAAAGATGTTATCAATGCTAGATGTTTTTTTAGAATATAATCAAGTGGAAGTTGGTGAAGCAGACCAACATAAGACTGCTTTCACAACACCTTGGGTCACTTTTTCATATCGCAAAATGCCTTTTGGCTTGATCAATGCTGACACCTCTTTCTAGAGAGTGATGGATCTTGATTTCAAAAATAAAATAGGGAAGTTCATTATGGTATACCTCAGTGACTTGACAATATTTTTTAAACATCATTATGATCATTTTCATCATCTACAACAAGTGCTTGAGTGATGTAGGTAGAATGGTATTTCTCTTAATCCTAAGAAATTGATTTTTAGGGTTATAGAAGGTAGAATTTTTTATCACACTGTATCTTGAGAAAGCATAAAGATCAACCCAAAAAGGATCAAATCCATTCAAGATCTTGCTCTTCCAGTAAGATCGCATTCCACTCTTTCTTTAGAAAGGTGAATTTTCTGCGAAGGTTCATTCCTGAATTTGTAGAGAAGACTCACCATAGTGTCAACATGATGAAAGATAAAGCCACTTTTAGCTGGACTAAAGAAGGAAAATCATCATTTCAATACATCAAGGAAGTTATCATCCACATCCTAATTTTGGTTTTTTCTAATTACACCAAAGACTTCATGATGTACAGTTATGCTTTTGAACACATGCTTTTAGTCATTTTGGTTTAGTAGAATAAAGAAGGTGTGGAATCTCCCATATCTTTCATGAGTTATCCTCTCAAAGCTCATGAGATGAAGTATTCAAATATGGAGAAGCATGCTTATGCCATGATAAATGTGGTAAAACACTTCTATTTTTATATTTTGAACTCACACATTGTTGCTTTGGTTCCTGATACAACAATCAAGTCTATCCTGACTCAATAAGAGTTTAGAACTAAAAGGGGCAATTAGATTGCCAAAATTTAGGAGTTTAATCTTGTTATCAAACCTACAAAGCTTGTGCGGGAAAGAGGAATCTACCAATTAATTGCTGATAACATACCAAAAGAAATAGGGCATGAAGAAATAGAAGTTGAAGACACACCAACAGTTCTCTTTGTCACCACTACAAATGAGTGGTATTCAGACATTATTGATTTCCTTACCTATGGTGAGTGTCTTGCTCACTTGTCTCATAAAGAAAAGAGGACTATTAAGTTGAAAGCTACCAATTTTATCCTATTGGACTAGAAGAACCTTGATGGAGTATTCCTTCACTGCATGGATAAAGCACAACAGAATAAACTTTTGGAGTCCTTCCACAATTTGGCTTATGGAGGAAATTTTTCTATGCCTATGACTACCCATAATATTATATGAGCCAAGTACTATTGGCCTACTCTATTTCAAGATTTATATGCTTGGTTGCATAGATGCGAGCTGTGTCAAATTTCATTATCAAACCCAAGTTGGTTACATTACCTCTCAAACCTGTGGTAACAGAAGAGCCATTTCAGTAATGGAGAATTAATTTCATTGGTGCTATAAATCCATCCTCAAGTGCTAGACATGATTATGTCCTTATAGCCACATAATACTTTATCAAGTGGGTGGAAGCCATTCTAGTCAAGCATGCTACTTCAAAATTAATGTGTAATTTCTTCAAGGAAAACATCATTTTCAGGTTTGGGGCCCCAACCAAGATTGTAACAGATAATGCAACCTATTTCTCTTCTCATGAGATTACCTAGTTCTGTTACAATTATGAGATTATTCTCTCTTACTCTTTTGACTATTATCAGTAGGGAAATGGTCAAGCAGAATAAATCAACAAGAACTTAGTGACCATTGTCAAGAAAATGGTAGATGACAATAAGAAAACCTGGCATAAAGCATTGGTTGATGCATTATGGGTAGATAGAATTACACCCAAGAGGGTGATAGGTATGTCTCCATTCCAAATTTTGTATGGTCTCAATGCAGAGATACCAATCACCCTGGAATTACTAGGCATTAAAGTTAGCAAAGGTAGTAGAAGATTCAAATTTTGAAAGTTCCATCGATAAAAGGATCATGTGGTTGACTAAGATAAATGAGAAATGAACTATGGTGGTGAACTGAATTGATGTGCATCAAAGTTTGGTGAAGAGACTCTTTGACCAAAAAGCAAGGATCCATAATTTTTAGGGTGGAGATCAAGTCTTGTTGTGGGACAAGAGGAGAGAACCAAAAGGAATGCATGGAAAATTGGATTCCTTATGGAGAGGCCCATTTGCCATTCATTGGTTAAATGGTGAAAATAGTTTCTTGCTGAAATATCAAGATCAAATGCCATTTGCTTTACCTCATAGTGGGCAGCATCTGAAGCACTTCAATCCTTAAAGTATCAGATAAGTCCATTTGTATATATGTACATATTTCTTTATTGTATGTTTTTCATTTGTTTTTAGCATCGTTTGGTTTTTGACACCTTTCTTTTTGGGCAGCATGACTCCGTAGCCCAATGGCATAAATGAAGGCACTAAGATTCTAGTTTCTACTCCCTTCAATTTCTTCAATTTTCAATCGATGGAAGTTCCCCAACTGGAGCCAGCTGTTCCCAAAATTTGTCACTATTTTTTGTGGACAACATGTCAACCATTTTGGTCCTGTAGGCCAAAATTATTTCTTTCTTTCTTTCAAAATATTCTGAGAAGTTAAGTTTTCCAAATATTCAAGCCTTTTTATCTAAGCAAGTCACAGGGTCAACAGGTGGGCTTTCTTCAAAAGAAGTTCAAAACACTTAAGGTATTTTCTTAGTGTTTTGAGGATGGTTCAACACAAAGATTTGATCAAAAGACTTAACAATGGGCTTCAAACAATTGGAATGAACCATTGAACCAAAATGAGTTCAAAGGTTCAACGAGTTCAATAAGTTTGATGGACTTAGAGAATAAAAGGATAAAAAGAAAGAGAATGAATCATTGAACTGTTGAACCTTGAACCTGAAAGGTTCAAAAAGTTTAAAGGTTCAATGGGTTCAAAGAGTTCAAAGTTTGAGCAGAAGCTTCAAGCGAATGGTGGAAGTGAAAGATTCCAGAAAGAATTTCAAATAAATAGTTCAATCGAAGAAGAAAAAGAAAGCAAATGCGGTCCTTGACAAAACATTGAATCATTGAACCATTGAACCTTTGAACCAAAAGAGTTCTAGGTTCAAGGTTCAAAGAGGTTAAAAGCGATTAGTGATGTCCCCATGGACGTCATTTTTAGGGTGATGGAATAACCATTGATTTTCAAAAGCACTGAGAACAAACTCAGTGACCAACCTAAAAAGGAGCCAAAGAAGCTAGCTGAAAGCGAGAAGATAGCCCTGAGAGCTCAGAGAACTAAGAAGAGACAAAATGTGGCAAAGAAAGAGAGAATAACTATAAGAAATCCAAAAATATCTATAGGAGAGTTATTTTAAGTAGGTTGAAAAGTCCACCAGGTGGACCTTAGAGAACATAAAACATTCAATGGAGTGACCTATTTTTTTCATTGAGTAAAGGTGAATGGACAGCGATGTAAGCATCATAAAGAAGACCAGATAACCCATGCTTAGGAGGAGACATTTGAGATGATTCAAAATACCAAAGTCAAGGCCAATGACCTATTCCAACATGGCCTTTTCAGAGATATTCAACACATTCAATTCAACATGGGCCTTTTTTATGAAAATAAGCACCCAAGTCTTTCTTGTGATTCTATATATTTTAATCTCTCATTTTGTAGAAAGGGAGATCTCTCTATTATTAGAAGCGAAGCTCTACCCAAATTGAAAGGCATTCTTGAGACTTTGAACTCAAACTGTTAATCATATTTTGTTAAGTAAATGAGAAAGCAAGCAACCTTTCAGACTTTGTGTTGAAATAGCTTGTGTCATCTAGGAAATTATTCTTATGTTTTTTTCCTAAATATAGTCTTGTCTATTTAATCAAATAAGTAGAACAAGTGGAAATAAGCTGGAAGATGTCCTAAAGCTGACTGTGGGAAACTTTGTGCTACCATAATTATCTTCAATCTATGTTTTGTGTAAAGGATACTGGAGAGACTTTGAGCTCTCCTTATCCTTTGTAACCTTTTACTCTATTGTAGTTAAAGTGGAGACTTTGGGCTATGCTTCAAACTACTGTGTTATTTTGTCCTAATCAGTGGGAGGAATAATGAAATACTTTATACTTTCATGGGTTTCTTGTGGTTTTTATTACTACCCAGGAAGAATCTTACTGTTGGTTGAATATCACTTCTAAAATAAGAGAAGTGCCTTTAGTAATTATAGCATAATTCTCCTCTATTCTGTGAACATCAACTCTAAAAAAAGAGAGATGGATGGTATGATCTCACCCCTGTGTGTGTGTGTGTGTGTGTGTGTGTGTATATATATATATATATATATATATATATATATATATATATATATATATATATATATATATATATATATATATATATATTATAGGGAACCTCTCCTTGCTGAGAGGAGAGATTTATCTCATTCTGGCTATGGTCACCACACCCATTTTGCCACATAAATCTCTTTATGCTATGGTTGATGTAACCATTTTACCGCAAGTCAGCTGGTGACAAAATATTCACCCAACACATATGAGGTGAATAATAAATAAATAAATAATAAAAGATCAAATTGTGCCTTATTTATCAACCCAACCATTAATACCCTACTTATTATAATAACCAAACGTTTCCCAATCCATCGATGCCAACATAATTTGATTAAAGCCAATTTTTAGGACTAATAGTGGAAGGTGTTTAACTATTCACCTTGTAATAACCATGAGGTCCTTTTGTACTTTTTGAGGAAACACTATTGCAATTTTATCCTCAATGAAATTCTAAACTACTTTGACTATGGTAAGTTTTAAGTCTGACAAAAAGGCTCCATATAGGATCGACCAGGTATATGTCATACACCTAATTGGCTTGTAATGATCCCTATCTAAAATCCACTTCATCTAGATATTCCCTCTATGGTGAATCAGGTTGTGGAGATATATACTTTACATGCACTTTGTGTGCTTACTGATACACTCATTCATCATATGAGTAGAATTTTAGAGATAAATGCTTGAGATACTCATGTTAGTGGTTTTACCAGACCCCACCCATGCATATGTTGTGGTTCTATATGAAATAGACCTTTATATGATGATGGTGCCTCAAGGGGCTTGGAGGATATGGTCTTGAGTGATGAGTTATTGGCACACACATTTTGCTTGGATATGTTGGGATTCTCTACAAACATGCAAGTATCTTTTATATAAATTTCATGTTAAATTTGTAAGTTACGTTTGCAAATTAAAAAATTAAAAGTTAACTTATACATTTAAATTGAACAATATATATGAATTTTTTTATATTCTAGGAGGAGACATTGCCTTAGACATCACAACTAGGTAGTGGTCCAACCCCTACTACATCTATCCATGTCATTACGACACCATATACATTCACAAAGGTAAAATTTCAAGTGAATCTTATATACTCTAAATGTACATTCATACACCTTAATTGGATAATTAGTATATTTTGTGTAAGAAAATATAAAATACCTAATATAATTTTGTTAGAATTTTTATTATTTGATGTATTAACATGGAATTGTGTAGTGTTAGCAAATCATCTTCCATCTCAATTTTTTTTTTTATTTCAACTTTCAATCTATATTTTCAATAACAAAAATAGTGAGTTGAACATTTTCTTGATATCCGATTATATGTAGTTCCCATAATAGGTCAATCTCAACAAATGTTATGAGATTGAGAATAACTTGTTAGGATAATGTTACAAATAAGAACCTTATTTGAAATAAAGAATATCAATGATTGCATTTGATTTATGTTTGTATGTTGATGTATAAGTATGGATGATAAGTATATAAAAACATCATTAACTGGTTCTAAACCCAACTGATCACATTCACTTGTTATGGTTTGATTTGAATCTTCTTTCACAAGCTAGCTCCTCTTTTGACTCTTTGGACTTAATTTATCTTCTTACACCGATTAATTATTCCTTTTACTCTTAGTAGCACCTCCTTGATGGAATTGACCTCTATCCATACATTCACAACACATCCTTTACCTCATTCCATTAATCTCATTCACAAACTTCCTCTCAATCTCTTTCTAGTTTCTTACTAGGCACCTTCTTTGGGTCTCAAGGACCAAATCTTGGTCTATGTTTCAAGATTTCAACCTATTGTCACATATGGTCTTAGATGATCATAACATACATGGTATAACCCCCTTCAAGTATTCAAACAATCTTTGACTCTCATTCCACACCTTATGAACACAATGCTCTTTCAAGGCTTGTAGCATTTTTTTATTGTATTTTGACTTGTATAAAAAAGTTATGATATATAAATAGATTATAAGGGCCTTTATAGGTACAATCTATTCTTTTTCATGTCTATGTCAAATTTCATATCCCAACTCCACCTCTAACTATCACTTCCTTCATTAGACTATCCTTATTTAGGCCTAATTAGCCCTATTCCAAACGCTCGGTCCTATAATCCATATAAAACCATACAATATTAAGTTAAAACCTTTCAATTCACCTTGTACATGTATAAGGGATCAAGATTACAAAGTTTAATTAAATTCCCATTGCTAAATCTCTCATAAATGTCTAAACCCTAATATAGGATTTCCCATGCCTTGTACATAATCTCCAAAGGACCAATTTTACCTTCCCATTGATCTTATTTTCTTGAAAACATCCTCAGTACATCTAAAACATCTCATAACACCTTTCCAATGATTAAAAAATCAACTTGGCCTTTATGCCTTTGAGACTACCTATGGGGATTGCATGAAGTTTGGAGTGTGAACACCATTTAAAGGTCTTTAATAGGTTAAAAATCATCTTAAATACTTATAAAATACTTCCCTAAGCTTGGAACCCTCAAACACACCTTAAAACTCTAAAAAATATGCTTGCATGAATAGTGGCCATTATGAGACATGGAGGGGACTGGACAAAATAAAGAGCACTTCCACTTGTCATATGACCTTCCCAATATTATTAATGGGTAGAGTAGGTCATTAATACAAATATTACCAAGTTTCAAGTCATTTGGTCTTGTAGACCCTTTTTACCATAATTTATCTTGAGTTACCTACATGGTTCCTTCATGTCAAAACTTGTCTTTCTTCAAAATTTTGCACAAAACCCTCAAATTTTATCTCTTAAATATGACAATATAGGTTTAAAAAATTATATTATATGGTTTTAAGACATCTTCAAGGCCCAAACTACCTCATAGAATCCATAACTGACAAAACTTCCAAAAATCTCTAATGGCTACCTTCTTTACTACAAGAGGATTATGTCAAAACATCTGGTACTTTCACTCTTTCTAAGACCTTGAGGATGACATGAGATGATTTTTATGTCATGAGACCATTTTCATCAAATTTCATGCTTTGACTCAACCTGTAGATGCCCTTAACTAACCAATTTCTCCAAGGTAGGCTCCAATGTTGATTGTGATTTGACATAGGGTTGACTGTACTAAAATAGTGAATAGTTCTCATTTTAAAAAATCCTCAAAAAAATATTTAATGGGTAGATTAGGTCATAATGAGGCTCTCAACCAAATTTTGTGATTAGATCTGATAAATTTTGGACTATAGGCCCATTTTGGCAAAAGTTACTGACACACGTATGCCTGGTCAAATTTCAAAAATGAGTCATCACCATAATTTTCCTTGGTTTGTGTCCTATCATGATGATTTTTCCTCTAAAATCTCATGGAACCTCTCCTTTCATGATTCCACCCTTCGTTTTCTATCTCACAATCTTCCATGTCACCTTGTACCTTCTAAAAAAACCTCATATGATTTCATATCAATAATACCTAGAACTTTATGTTATGAAATAATCGAGTATTTGGTCTAATAAACACCCATTTATCCTAATTAAGACTGATAATTCATTATCAACCACCATTTAACCTTCTTCTAACATGTTCTGACCACTCAGCAAGGCATTTGGACCTCATACAGTCAACTTCCATACAAAGGCATGTACTAAATCTTCATGTTCAATCCCTATGATGGCTATAGGTATATGTTTTAAAAATATTGATTTGGACAAGAAACTTCACCATTGATAATATTGACTTCATGATCATGTTTCCCTAGCTATAGGTGCATGCTTTGCGGGTATGATTGTAGGTGTTCTTTGGAAACCTCTCCTAACATGCTTGACTTTGTAGAAGCCCAAATGTCCTAACTATGGACACTAACTTGAAGGATGGACTGTAGATGTAAGATTTTGACTATGACTAAATCATTAGGTGTTCAAGAACATTTATAAAATTATCCAATACCCCACTGATCCTAAATTCTCATGAAACCTCAATGAAATACCATCATTCCCATTTCAAGTTATCCAACTCACTCTAACATCTCATTTCAGATACAAAGCTCATATTGGCTTCTTAATGGTCTAAAAATTAAAAAATAGCATTGAAAACATGTCTAAAATTGTGGATAACATCCAAGATCAAGTTCTTCGCCTCCCATCTAGCCCAGTTGACAAACCCACTACTCATTCCAAGTTCAAGAATGTCCTTCCCAATATAAGAAAGATGTTGATTTTTAGCCTAACTTCAGGCATGCACTAAACCAAAAATATAAGTCATATGGAGAAACCATAAGATATATTGTGTGAATTATAAATCCATCTAATTAAAACTTAAATCTAGTTTGAATCTCCTCTAAGATCAATTTGAGGAAGAACTTGTAGTAATTGGTCCTAAAATACAACTTTTTGGCAGTGAAGAGATAACTTGTTGACCTCCAACTAGCAATTTTGCTTCCAAGATTGACAAGTGAAAATCCACCACTTCTAGCATGTTTATATAGGAATATTACATGTGCTTCAATGATTATGACATCCAATGCCACCCACAAGTGAATTTTCACTACTGTTCTGAAGTTCAAAAACACTGATAACAAATGTTGTTAAAGTTAAAGCTACGGTCTAAAAAATCAATTTTTGATGCATGTTGGCTGAAAACTAGCACTACAAACATGTTTTAATTGGTTGATAACATCCATAACTATGTTTTTGGCCTGCCATATAGACCGATCAACAAACCCACCACCCATTTTGGGCTCAATAATGTCCTTTCCAATATAAGAAAGATGTTAATTTTAAGCCTGACTTCAGACATGCATAAAACCAAACCTATAAGTATTATATAAAAAAATTAAGATCCCTTGTGTGCATGTGAAATACCTATAACTTCACTCCAAATCTAGTTTTAATCACCTCTAAGAGAAATTCATGGCAAAAGTTGTAGTAATGGGTCCTAAAATGCAACTTTTTGGCAGTGAAGAGATAACTTGTTGATCTCTAACTAGCAATTTTGCCTTTGAGACCGGCAGATGAAAATGTACCAATTTGAGCACATCTGTATAGGAAAATTACATAGTCTTCAATGACCATGACATCAAAATCCACCTACAAGTATATTTTCCCTAATGTCTTGGAGCATGAAAACACTAACAACATATGTTGTCAAAGTTGAAGCTATGATCTAATAACTAAATTTTTGGTGCTTGTTGGCTGAAAAATAGCACTACCAATATGTTTGAAGGGGAGGATAACATCCACGACCAAGTTCTTGGCCTCCAATCTATCCTAATAGATAAAACCACCACCCATTTTGAGCTCAAGAATTCCCTTCCCAATACAAAAAAGATATTAATTTTTAACCTAAATCTAGGCATACATAAAACCAAAACTCTAAGTCATATGGAGGAACCATAAGATCCATTTTATGCATGGGAAATCCCTATAATTTCACCCTAAATATAATTTGAATCACCTGTAAGTGAAATAAATGGTAGAAGTTGTAGTAACAGGTCTTAAAATGCAACTTTTTGGCAATGAAGAGACAACTTATTGACCTCCAACTAGCAATTTTGTCTCTAGGACAAACAGGGACAAATCCATTGCTTTGAGCACGTATATATAGGAAAATTAAATTTGATCTAACAACTGTGACAATCAATTCCACCCATAAGTGCATTTTCACTATTGACCTAGAGCATGGAAACATGGACAACAAATGTGTTTAGAAGGCTACAAGGAGAAATAAACTTGTCATGAGAAATTATTTTGGAGCATGAAAATGCCAAGTAATTTTAATAATCTTCTCTTAGCTTCAATAATATGAAATTGTTTATTAACAGTGCCAACCACTTGAATGTGGAAGCTAATTTGATACCACTAACCTACAAAACAATGTTAGTAGTAGTAATTAAAGATGAAATTTATGCACGTACTACCTACAAAATTAAAAAAAATTGGTAAAATTAATTACATATACATTTTACAGTTCAACATACCTATTCATGTCAATCTAAAGAACCACTTAAATCTATTCTAATATTGATAGTATCAAGAATAGATTCATAGTCTGACTTGTGAACTTTCTATAGATTCTTATTTTTTGGCCTCCCATGATATTTTTGAAATTGGATATTCATTGCAAGAACCAAATTTGAATAGTGCAATATCTTCTTGTGTGTTTGAAATTCTTCAAACAACCATACATTTTAATTTTTTATAGGATATCATTGAAGCCATGTTCTAGTGACTACTATAGACCCAATGGGATAATCAATGTTTTCTACATCTACGACCAGGGAAGTCAATTTTATCTTTCCATCTACATATCGACATAAGTATTAATTTGTTCTCTCTTCATTATCCTCATCTCCAATAATTATAAAAGCATGGCCTGCATCATAAAAAATTAATGACAATATGAAGATAGATTATGAAAATAAATAACACATAAAGATTAATCTTCTACCTGGTTGTACTAGATTAGATATATGGTCAAAGTCATATTATGATGTCATGTCTATAAGTGACAATGCTGGTAGAAACTGATATGTGTTGATTGGGATTAGAGGTATGGAACTCCAATCATCCACCCGCTCTTGTGACTCACACTCATTCCAAACATAGTCCATCCATGAAAAACAAAAGCATTCTAAATGTCACATATGAATAGTTCAAGAACTTACATTTGAGATATGAAATGAATGGATCTCACTTCAGCCTGTTAGAGTCATACAATCCTCATAGTTTTCCAAGTCTTTTTCCCCCAGTAACCAAATATATTTATGAATAGTAAAATTCATTTAAGCATCATGACATATTCTTATTACAAGATTCAAACATAATTTTTGCATCAATTAAATTAGCAACATTATCAAATTTTAACTCCTCCCTTACAATGACTCTTTTTACACATGATCCAACACCATCATGCTCCCCTTTTTCATGACTAGCCTTAGTGAAACTCCAAATATGTTCTACACCAGTGGTAATGTGTATCCTACTCAACCAATAAAATAGCTATGCATTCTCTAATTACAATGTGCAATTGTCTGAACAAATGTAATGCTATTTGAAAATAATGTTCCTCTGAGTCAACTATCCACATAACTTCTCAAAATAACCTTGCACATACTCTGTATAATGTGATCGGTCATCACTGATATAGAAATGGTATTCCCATAATATTTTTCAATCTTCCTCTGTACTATAAGGTGCATACATGAATGTTATATGCACAAATATGAAAACTTATGTTGAGTTGTAATATTATGATTAAACTTCCATTTGTGGTTTGAATGTGTAATTTTTAGTAAAGTCCACTACTAAAATAATACAATCAAGTGGAAATGTGTCCTTAATTATCTTGAAATGTTCATCCTACCATTTATACCTATGTGTGTGCCTTTCATACTCATAAAAAAATTTCTCCATGAATTAGAACATAAATTTTGAAACAAGTATCTCTTTCATAACAATCTCACACCTTTTAGATGTTTTGCCATCTTTGACTTGATAAGTCATAGATTTGTATTTATTCAAACCAACTAATTCCTATTCAATTGCACTTGTATATTTCTCATGGATACTTTTTTTTTATTTTGGAAATTCACCACAAATGCTAAAATTTCTATCCAAACATGCTTTCTTATAAAATAAGTCTCTATCTGATCTTTCACATAAAATATTTGGAATAAATTCCCTGGCAGATGTTGGTGGAACTTCTATGCATATACTCCTACAAAATGTTTTTAATATTCAAAGTATAATGAATACAATGAAAAACATCATAGTGTATAAAAATTTCAACATGTTGCCTACAACAACAAGTGGTGCATGTGTGATTTAATTTTACATAAAAAAGTTTGGCCATCTCAAAAAATATTTAACTAATAACAATTTATGGATGTTTTTTCAAAAAAGTATAATTATGTTTGAGTCATATACAATAAATATTTTGGTTGTGGTTCATGATTACAAAAACCAACTCTTTTTTCACCACATCTCTTGCATTGGGTGAAACTCTTGTATTATCTTTCAAAAATTGTGCAAGTAAATCTTTCAAAGAATTAGCTATAGCCTTGTCTTTTCATGAAAGTCTACTAAATAATGCCCAAAGCTCGTTCGTATTAAGTTTATTAAGTATTTCAAGTCTTGCAATTACTTTCATTAATATTTTTCTATTTATATCAAGTGTTTGACTTATTTTTGAAATTAATCATTTTTTCTATGTTTCAACACTTACTGTGTAAGTTGTCATTATATGTTGGGTAGCATTACAATCTTTGTTGCATGATTTCAGACCTACAATATGATATGGATTATGTATTTTTTCAATAATGTCATCATTTTCATCACCCAGGTTAGATGTTCTTAGTCCTAATATGTACATTATAGGTCTCATCTTAACCAATTTCATCAATGAAACAAATAATATACATATTTAACTATCATACTGCAATTTATGAAAGAAACTATCCCAAATTTATTGAGCCAATCTTCTTGAATAGCAGTTAAACATTTTGTTATGCATTAGTTTTAAAATATTTTTATCAACTTCAATTAAGTACTTATCTTTTCTACACACAATTCTTGAAGGTGTTGTTATTGGTGGAATCCGTTCAGAGGGTATTTCAAAATCATTATATGTTTCCATGAAATTTTCTTCATTTTTTGTCTTCATTAAATGTTTCCATAAAAAAAAATTCATTGTTAATTTCATCATTAATTGATTCCATTTAATTTTATTCATTTTTGGTGGGTAAAATATCATGCATAGGCTCTTCATCAACAAAATCAAAAACTTTAAACTTTGAATGCAAATTTTCAACATCATCTAATTTTTTATTATCAATTTCATCATAATTCAATTCATTACTATGAATTTCATTATAATTAAATTCATTATTCTCTGTTTCATCATTATTCAATTCATTATTACCAATTACCTCATTATCTAAGGCATTTGGCTCATTAAGGTTAGTGTTTGTACCTTGTCTTGAACAAAATGCTTGCATTCATACCTTGTTTTTTCCTCTCAACTCTTTTAATTCCTCTGGTGTTCTATTCTTCAACTTCTTCCTCTTGCCTAAACATGAATGAGAGCCCATTTTGACAAAATTAACCAAGAATGTAATTTAAAATGTGGGATCTAAAAACAACTACAAAAAAAGGATGTAGATAATACATAGAGTATGCAGAGAATGTATGTGGGGACAACAATCTCGATTTGAGATAAAAATAGATCTTAAAAAGTAAGTTTTTGTTGCTACTTCAAGCAACACATATGTATTAAATCAATGCATACATGTTATTATAATGCATACACATTATTATAACACGTATGTGTTTCTTGAAGTATAGGCATATACTACAAAAAACAAGCACAAAGACTCATATTCAATGCATAAAATCCCTAATATGATGTAATAAGACTATCAAATGTTGCAATAAGACTATCATATGATGTATTAAGGCTCAATATGATGCAATAAGACTATCATATGATGTAATAAAAGTATCATATGATGAAATAAATCTCTAATATGATGCAATAAGGCTATCATATGGTGCAATAAGGCTCAATATGATGTATAAATCCCTAATATGATGCATAAATCTCTAATACATGATGCAACAAGACTATGAAGCAATAATACTATCATATGATGCAATAAGGCTTAATATGTAAGATGAAATAAGCTAATTTTGCCCAAAATCCCATCATAGGTCCTTACAAAACTAGGTAAATAACGGGTTCACAAATTGGTATTATTCACATTCATGAATTTATGCATTTGTGATGAAATCATGGGACTTAGGAGTTGTGTTTGTTATAAAATTAGGATTTAGAGTCAGTGGTTTAGTGTAATAGGTTTGTATATGTGTATATGTCATGAAATTAGGGATTAGGGGAATTGTACATGTTCAAGTGATAAAATTAGGGTTTAGGATCAACATGTCATTAAATATGACCTAATTTAGCCCCTTTAATCACATCATAGACTTCAATTTAGGTTCAATGGGTTAAAATTGGCCACATTTGCATTTGTATTTACATTTATGATTAAATTAGGGTCAGTTAAGCCATACATGTGGAATCTATATTATACAATCAACTAGGACATAAATTTGGTTTAGAGGCTCAATTTTACCCAAAACACGTCCCTAATTAAACCAATCAACTAATTGGTTCAATTCATGATAGATACAATCATACTTAATTTTGTACCAAATCATATATCATGCTCTTATAGTTATGTCATGAAGGGGTTCAAATTGGCCTCTCATGCCTCCTTGATTGAATTGCCCCTATAATTGAACCTTATTGTGCCATGTCTGTACCTTGTACACCCAAAATTGTTAAATCTATCAAAGATGCATCAAGTCTTGAAAGATTTAGAGTTTACAATGCCTTGAGAGGCTAAATCTAATTACATATCACCATGTGTACCTCATACATGCTTGAAGTGTTAGAACTATTAGATGTGTTAGGTCCGAGAAGCATTAAAGAGTTGTCAGATCCCTGTGAGGGCCAATCCAATTAGATACATCACCACGTGTGTATCTTGTACACACATATACTTATTTTAGAGGTCTAACTATCACTTGTCCTAGAAGAATCATATTAGTCAAAGCTTTAAGATGCCCAATCCAATCAAATATTTCTACATTTTTAAGTTTAGTACACCTAGAGAAGTATTAGAGTTATCAGATATCTAAATCTTTGATACCTAAACATGTCCCATCACCTCTAACCAATTCAACTAAGGCCTATTTACAAATTTATCATACATACATATAAGCCAATAATGTTTAAATATTGACATCGATCCAATCAACTCATGTCTAATAAATTATCATGTAGAGCCCTTTAAGGTCCCATCTGAATTGAGCAAGCACCAAACGTTATCAATTTTCTATGTATGTATTGAAATTATTTATATCCCTCTACGTTAAATTACCTTTAGATCCCAAAGTACATTCATATTAGGACCTACATGCAAGAGAGAACATAATTCAACAATGGACTCTTCAACCTCAAATCCCAAGCTAGAGCAAGAATTCTAAGATGTACTACTTTATTTTTATCCACATCATAAGGTTTAATCTCATTACAATGAAATATGAACAAGACTATCGAAGATATATGTACAAAATATATAATATTGAAACCTTCAACAAGGGGGTGCACACTGGTATTCAATTCCAATCAACAAACTATGTGAGGTGAGAAGTTCATCATCCACATGAATAATTATTGGGTCCCTCTACTAAGAATTATCCTTGAGGGGAAATAGGTCTTAGATTTAGGAGACATTGTCACCTTTAATTTATCTTGAATAAGCTTAATAGTTTTTGATCTAGGGTAACTTATATATATATATATATATATATATATATATATATATATATATATATATATATATATATATATATATATATATATATATATATATACATATATATACATATATATATACATATATACATATATATATATATATATATATACATATATATATATATATATATATATATATATATACATATATATATATATATATATCAACCAACTATGTGAGGTGAAAAGTTCATCATCCACATGAATAATTATTGGGTCCCTCTACTAAGAATTATCCTTGAGGGGAAATAGGTCTTAGATTTAGGAGACATTGTCACCTTTAATTTATCTTGAATAAGCTTAATAGATTTTGATCTAGGGTAACTTATATATATATATATATATATATATATATATATATATACGTACATACATACATATACGTACATACATATATACGTACATACATACATATACATACATACATATATACATACTTGGTCAATGCCAAGTCTATACCACCCTATATTTCTAAAGCATATCCATCCCTTAATGGTTTGAAACAAAGTCCCTAGTGCATTTAGATATTTTCTAAGCCATACATTCATCACTATATAAACCACATCTTAAAACATCTTAAAACACATCATCACTAATCATCTGACCATTTCAAGTTTATTGAGCTCAAAATCACATCTTATACAAAATAAAATTCGTACCCAACTTGACCAAAATATTTAAGAAAAACATGTACATCCCTTGTACCCATAATCCTACTTTCTTATCTTACCATCCCAATTACATGTAGTAATGTATAGAACTCTATAGTATTGATAAGCTCCAAGTATTGTCTACCTCATTTTTGAGTTTGTAATTATTACATCCATAGTGCATCTAGGACTAGTCCCATGTCAAAGACACAATCTTGAGATGAGGTGGGAATGGATGAAGTGGTTTATGGTTGTCCCATGTGTGTTGGAAGGGTAGATGAAGGAGGCGCATGAAATGGATAAGTAACCATATTTTCACAAAAGATCTTAATTTTAGGCACAATTTGAATACTGTATTGGAATACATTAGGAGAATCTTGAATAATTGTAATAATATAAGACTCTTGTTAGACTTTCAATTGAAACCTCAAAATGCACCTATTGAATTAGATGCACTAAGTGACCTTGGAGGAACCATAAGGGACTTTATTCAGCACATTTTAGGAATGTTTTTGGGATAATACAAGGCATGATTCACAGGTATTGGCCTCCATTAGATAGCATTCTTGAAATAGATATCCAAAAGATACACTGTTACACCAAGGGCTCAATTATTATTTTTACTTACACAAAATTATCTATACTACATAGTCCAATTCAATGGGTTTACCACTTAAACAAACTAGTTTAAAATATATAAATAAAGGGGTCTAGTCAAAGATATCAAAAAACAATAAAAGGGTAAGATAGGATTTTAGGCAAGTAAGATAATATCAATAAGAAAGGCAAGTATGATTTTAGGCAAGTGAGGAAGTAAGGTATATCCTTACCCTACTAGGGGAAAGGTACCAATAACTATGCATGTTCCAATTGTTGATCAAGGTTTTTGTTAATATATGTTCAATTAACAAAACATATTGGTGTATATAAATATTAAAGTGCACCAGAAGCTATGGCTAATTAAAATTAACCACAAAATATCAAAGTCTAATGTGATGTTATGGCTAATTGGACATTTCCCTTATAAAAAAAGGTAAAATTTGTTTGTTTTGTGTTATTTCAAAACAACACATACATGTTATGTGAATTTGAATTAAAAACTAAGCCTCTAGGCTGAAGTATGGATTAGATTTCTGACCCAGAAGCTTGTGACTATGCATCTATAGCCGAGACTAAGAGTTTTGATAAAAACCAACAAATCTCAACTTCAATCACCAAATACGCTATGGATTTTAACATTAAAATTCAAAAAATTATTAATTTCACGACGAGCATGTTGTCTTCTTTTCAAATATATGATTTTTATAAAATTTTAGGTTATTTTAAAATTTCAAACTATATTTATTTCTAATTACGCTTTTTTAGGCCACTATAAGCTACACATATATATATGCCTATTCATATTTATGTAATTTGTTTTTTGTTGATCCAAATGCAAAATAAATTATGTGGTAATAAACTACGCCTAATTATACACACATTCAAAAAACAAAAACTTTTTTTTATTTTTTGAGGTAGTTAGGGGAGCTGCACAGACGGCTATCCATTTTTTCATCAATTTTCAAGATTTATTTAATTTTAAAATTAATAAAAAAATTTATTGAAAAAATATAAAATAAAAATCGTAACACACTAGAAAATTTTATCTAAATATTCACCAAAGGGTTTCAAACAATATGTAACAATGTTCAAAAGATGGTGGGCTACACAACCATCTATCTACTATGTTTTCTTGAAAAAAATAGGAGGTCCTCTTCAAAGTTTAGATGTTTGACCTACTTAACCATTTTTTAAAAGAAAAACGTTTTTTGGAAACTAGACTCAAAATTCTACAATTCTGTTTTTATATCATCTTCAAATTTTGAGTGTAGTCATCTCAAATTATCTATAGAAATTCACATTTTAAAAATTTTAGAAAAATCATGTCCATGGGTAGGTCCTTTTTTGTCCCCCAAATGTGTGCACTCGCCTTACATATTTTTAGAAATCTTACAGCACATAGGGTACTAGCACATCTCATTGTATTCTGGCATTGTTTTATCTACCTATCTATAAAGGGAGGACCATTTGCTGATAGGGGATTGTGCGGAGTATCTTTTGGTTTTTAGTCCTTGTCTCATAATTCTTGATTGAAAAATATATGCCAACAATTAGAAAAAAATATTTTCTATTGCAGTTTTCTTTTAACTTTGGAAGTGATGTTGGAAGTAATCTTGTTGATAATGAATAAATATGGTATGATTAAACAAATGAGCAGTACTTGCAAGGTCATAAAATCAATAATTGGCCATTTGGTATTGCAACTTGTATAACCTTTTACAATGAGTGCAAGTCATGTTAATCCATTCATTACCTTGAATTTGGTTCTAGTGTATAGTATGGGCCCTTTAGAGTAAAATAGGACTTTAAATACCCTATATTTACCCTCCCTATCATTTTCTAACTCACCTATAAATATTTCACCACTTGCATGTTTTGTATGGCATTGCCCTTTCCTATTACTTCGTTATTGCTCAATCTCAATATGAAATAGAACAAATCCTCCCAACAATGCATTGTCACATTATATGATGAAACACAACCTCATTTTCCACCATCATGTCCACCATAAATATAAGAATATCATTTCTTAACCCTCCATGCTAAAAAAATGAGACACATTAAACAGACATGAGTTTTGAGTGAGATACAAATCCTAAATAACAACCCTCAGTTTACCTAAACATAATTACATATACATAACATTACTATCCTCTTCATTTTATAAATATTGGCATGCAATTTAACAATTCATTAAATGTGGTCTAATTATAGATTTCTCACTTATCAAAACTAATGTAATTATGTGGATTTCATGTTTAAATTTTTCAAATCTCTTATAGAATTGGTATGTCTTAAAATGTAAAATGAGAATAGACCTATTACACTGTACTATAATTCATACCTTCTTTGAGAAGCTAAAAATGACCAACTTATTATTCTAGACATTGTATGTATCAAAGGGAATATAAAAAATGAAGTCTATAAAAATGACATCTACATCCATCAAAATGAAAACCATGTTACAGATGAATTAATTTTCATCACCCATAAAAGACACTTAACTCACGTTCTAATGAAGCTTTTGTGCCATAGCAACGAATCATATCACACCTTATTGTTAAATTCACTAACCAATCATCGGGGTGACTTAATCCCATAGCCGAATTCACGTTTTGCACCATAAGTTTCTAAATGCATAATCGTAAAAATGTTTTAATGTCGACTTATAAATCAAATTTAAAGAAAGGTACAATAGTTGGTTAGTTAGGGAACAATAACAAATGGCGATGATATTGATAGGACAAGTCACATGTTATGGGCCTTAACATCCTAATAAGACTTTGTTTAACCTTTGAGACAACCTAACAAGATCAAACCATGACACCAAGAGATGGCTCTTAACTGAAAAGACCTTGGTCAAGGGTGATTGATTACCTAACAACATTTCTATTTATATTTGAAAAGAAGATCAATCATGCCATCAAAGATAATAATCTTATAATTTAGCTTTAGAGTTCATTTTTATGAGATAATATGATAAAAAGTTGAGGTAACCGATATTTAAATGAGAAAGAAGTTAGTATATAAACTACAAAAATATTAAAAAGTTAAGGAAATTAATATTTGGATGAAAAATAAAGGTTTAATTAAAGATAATATAAAATAGTTAAATTGGTAAGGAATTCTCATAAATAAGATTTTAAATTTCAAGAAATATGTAAAAAATATATTTAAAAAATAAATTATACAACCCACATATTATTATTATTGAGAAAATAAAATGATTCAATATAAAATATATATCAATTTAAGACGATAAATTTAGAAAACCAAAATAATTGAAAAATCCAATAAGCTAAGAGTGAAATATGCTGATGGGTAAATTTGAAAAAAAAAGATTCATCTAAGAAGTGAAACATGGTAATAGTTAAATTACAAGACAAATGCAACCTCGGTAATAGTTAAATTACAAGACAAATGCAACCTCTCATCATATGAATCATGGTAATAGTTAAATTACAAGACAAATGCAACCTCTCACTACTAGTTTAAGCTAATTATAAAATCAAGAAGACTAAAACTTGAGATGTGTTTAATAATAAATTTATCTTTTTGAATAACCATACTAATAAATTTATGGCTCTCAGAAGTTCCGTCATCAATTGAGGTGGACCCATCACCTGAATTGTCATCTGAATTGTTGCCCAGATCATACATTCTCTTATTCAAAGAAACAATTTGAAAATTAATATAAAAATAAATTTATGAATTAAAACTTTTTGAGAGAAAAATAACATCTAATCTTTCAAATGTGTTTCCAAATAACATATTTAAAAGTTTTAGATATCACATTATATGATGTACCAATCCTAAGGTTTAAATTTTTTCAAATGATTTTTATGCTAAAGAGTGCTGGGATATTGATTTTCATTTCATTGCAAAAGGTCGTAATGAATTTGTAAGGCTATAAATCATACTTAATAGTTTTAATATTCTTACAAAAGAGGTAGGCCAACTTGATATTTCATATAAATCTTAAGCATATTATATATAAGAAGTTTTCATTAAACCACTCTCCAGATAATAAGTTGGGCATTAGAATCACCTTTTGAGTTCCAAAAATTGGTGAAAATTTAAACTAGTTACATTTTAATAGATTAAATTCCATTTATGATTTATCTTTTTATGGATTAAAAAATTAGTTATCAGCTTGAGGTATGTAAATTTAATAGGACATTGATCAACCCTGACTCTATCGAACCATATTCAACCCTTGATATATGTCTCATAGACCTAAAAAATCATGAAATCAATGATAGTTTTATCATTTTCCAAAAGTTAAAGAGTTTTTATTTGGAATCTATGGATAATACTCCACAGTTAAGGGATTCCAAGCCTAAATACCTCTATTTAAAAGTTTGAAACCCACGTATGGGCTTCTCTCAAGGGCTAGGTGGAGGTCATTGAAAATGATCAATTGATTCCACCAAATAGAGGAATATGATAAGCTTAGTGCATCCCTAAACGAAGAGTCTTTCTAACTGAGTGGTTGAGAGGTCTCTTGCCATGTTTTTTTATAGGCTAACCACACTCAAGGTCTCTTGCCATGTTTTTTATATGCTAACCATATGTGAAGAACTTTTGATTTTAAAGAATGTTAAATTGAAGAGTTTATCATGAAGAGTAAGTGTCACCCATTTACCAAAAACAAGATGAAATTTGTGTCTTAAAAGGATCTTCCATGTTTTGTTGCCTTGCAAGGCTGTAACTATTCATTTGAAAACAAAGTATATTCCTCGAGTCCGTGTGTTAATGATATGCAACCTACCATTCTATTTCTAAGGTTGGGTATAAAGAGACCAAAATAAAGTAGTCGTGCCTTAACTAACATCTCATTTAGCCCAAATGAAGTGTCTCATTTTAATGATTAACATTAGAAAGAAATATGTGGCAAGTAATATGCTACATATGAGGAAGGGTAATTCCACTATCAATTTGAACACATCCTTCTAAAAATAAGAACTTAAGATTGTATGACTCTTCTCTCGCTGGAAGTGGAACCAATTAGTTAACCCGGACACTCGGTGAATGATATAGCCCAGGTAGTTAACCCTCATAAAGGATTCTGGATTCTGGATTGGTAAGCAATGCTTTAATAACATTTCCACTGACCATTTTGATCTGTTACAACAGGGAGAGAAAAACATCACCACTTTGCCATTACTTTTGACATAAATGCACACATGACATCAATGACAATAATTACTAAGAAACATCCTCTAAGAAACCCTTCAAAGTATTGTAATTACTAATAACATCCTCTAGACTTCCCTATTTCATCTCTATTCAAAAAATACTTTAGTGACACTCTTTTTTCATAATCAATTTTTTCGAACAAAAATCAAATAATTCTATTAATCTTATTTTGATAGAAACTAATAACATTAATTCTTATCATCTTTTAATTCAATATCGAATAACATGAAAATTAAAAATATTTATTAAAAAAAAAACATGATAATAAAATAATTTAAAGTACAGAATTTTCCAAAATCAAGTACAATAAGACTCCAGGTATTCTTCACAAGTCAAATCGACAAACAAAGTGCTAGTTCATCTAGTGATATGAAAAGAAAAAAATAATAACTCTTTAACTTCACTTTAAATGTTAATATTGATAATTATTTAATAATTTTAAATATATTATGTGAAAAATGTTCATAAATATCAATCTTAAAACATTAAATTTATAATTATTATAATTTATTTATTAAATATTTATTTATTTTTTAAATAAATATTGATGATAAATAATTTCAATTTAATTATATTATAATGTCATGTTCTAAAAATATTGTGAAAAATATTTATAAGAATAAAATTAAAATGCAAACTCAATTTTATATTAAAGATGATATAATTATATATAATAATCTAATGGATGTAAATTTTAAAATTAAAAGCAACTTATGACAATCAAATAAATGTCAAATTTAAAATTAATTATTAACTATAAATATCTTACAACATGTCACTCTACCACCATCATATAAATGTTATTATAAAATCTTTATCAATATAAATATAAATATTTTATATAAAAAATAAAATATTAATTAAAAAGTCCAGAAACAAAATATTTAAATATTTTGATTAAATTTAATTTAAAAAAATCATCAAAAATTATTTCTATCTAACAATAAAATAATAATAATTTTACTCAAAATTATCACAAAATTTAATTATACTCTATAAACTATAAGATTATAAATCATTAAGATATATAATGCTCATGTTTATAATTCATTTTTTAAAAATAAAAATATTACATAATTAAAAAAGAAATGGCCAATATGTAAATGACAATTAAAAAATGAATTAAAAACAATATACAATGGTTTATATATATATATATATATATATATATATATATATATATATATATATATATAAGTTTTCATATACAATGGTTAATATAAATCATATATTTTTGTTTAAAAAAATAATAATATAAAATAGATCTAACTTAATATTTGAAGATAATAATATCTAATTGAGATATTGAGTTAGAAAATTAAAATAAAAAAACTTTAATAAATTAAAAAAAAATTACTTTATGACAAATAAATTTTAAAATTTTATTCATGATAAATAAATTATAAAGAAAATAATACATTTAAATGATGACTTAAGAGTGAAATATGATAATAAGTAATTTATTTAGGATGTGACTTTGATATAGAGCTAGATTTAAATAATTATTTAATAATAAATTTATTTTTTGATTGATTATATTTGGTCTAGAGTATCAAGTGTTTATTATATTCATTAATAAGTCAAAGTTAAAAGGCGAACATTTTCATATTATATTATCATACCTAAAAAATTATATAAAGAATATGTATATATTTAATAACTTCAGATTTTTTTAAATTTAAATTAGTTATTACAAATAATTCTTTCATTTCAAAGTATTATAATCATTAATAAGTCAAGGTTAAAAGGTAAACATTTTTATATTATATTATCATACCAAAAAAATTTATATAAAGAATATATACATATTTAATAATTTATTTTTTTTAATTTAAATTAGTCGTCACAAATAAAAATATGATAAATTTTAATTGAGGTATATCAATAATACCATAATTTGCATATCCTTTCTTAAAATTTATATTTTCTATGACTCTCCTCAAATTCCTCTCCATTTATGCATAATATTTATTTGTAACCATGGCTAAATTTTATGAAATTTATGCATGGCATACAACATATCTATGTGTTTACGGCACACAACTATTGTCTTCAAATTTTTGAAAATATTCACTTTGTTTTTAATTTTTTCTAATTTTAGTTTAAATAATATTATGTTATTACTTTTATCATGTCAAATGAAAAGATTTTTTACATTAAACTCACTATTATTTATATACTAATAACATTGAATTTGTTTATTATAACATAATCTATGTCCAAACCATATGTGAGAGCCTTAGTACTCTCAATTGCATCATTTAAAAATAATTGTAAAAATACATTTGTAAGGATATGTATCTACATTGTCCTTTATAAAAATCATTTACTTTCTTCATCTTTGTACCCAAGGACTTTATATATTGTTTTCTTTTTTTTTCACTTTATCTCAAACATTTTAAGATTGTATGACTTTTCTCACTTGAACTAGTTTGACAAGAACTTCCTTTGCTAATATTTGTTGAAGGCTAATTTCTAGAAGGTTAACATTTAAAAAGGATTATGGGCTATCAAATAATATATTAATATCACTTTTATTATTATATATTTATTATTGAAAGATTAATTTATTTATTAAGATTTATTTATCAAACATGTATAATTATTTAAATTTGATTATATTTTTAAATGTCAAATAGTATTAATTAAACAATTCAACCCATATACTTATTACTTTTCACTCATGATCTATCATTCTTAACATATTTTGCTTATAAAAATAAAATTATACACCTTTATTTTATACATAATTTTTTATAACTCGTAAAATAAAATAATTATACAAATATATAATCACTATTTACAAAATGTTAAAACTTGAGAAGCATGATCCCTCTATTACAATCAATGTATAACTTTGATTTATTATTCGAAGAACTACTTTATTTCAATTTAGTAATAAATTTAAAAAAAACTATGTCCCAAAAATATATAAGAAAGTAGTTAAATAAATAAAACACTATTTTCTTTGAATAAATAAAAATATAATTAGTAAAATATGATTTTATTATAAATAATTAATAAATATAAAAATAAAGAAAAATATTAATACATAAAAATAAGAGATATAAAAGTCATATATAATAGGAATGGATTTAATTAACTCTTCTAATTAATTTTTTTTTTTAATTATTTAAAATTAACATAGTTAAATTATTATTTTTATATGATAGTTAAGTTTTTCTTATAAAAAAAAATTAGTTAAGGAAATCAAGTTTTAACTGAATATTAAAAATTGGATGAAGATAATTTAAAATAAAAAATGAATATAAATAATTTGTTTTTTAAAAAATAATAAATATATAAAATTTTAAAAATATATAAAACAAATAATTGAAAAAATTAAATTATATTTTTAAATATTATTAATATATATATATATTTTAATATAAAATTATCCCAAATTAATATTTAAAAACATAATAATATTAAAATAAAATGTTAAGTTAGAAAACCAAGCTAATTGTAAAATTCAATACATTAAAAAGTAAAATATAATGATAGGTAATTAGAAGGCAAAGCATCAATGGAATTACATGAAAATTGAAGCATGGTAATAGATACGTTAAAACCTAGGTGTAACCAATTTATGAGCTTGAGCCAATATTGAAAACAAGAAGAGTGGGACGTAAGAGTTTTTGTGTAACAAATTATATTATAAATAATGGGGCTATGCAATTGGCCCAAATATCAAACATCAAGTGTATTTATAAAGAATCCATAATATTAAAGAGAGAACACTTGTCGAGTAGAAAGTAAACTAACCATACAATAAATTTTGAATAAAGGGTCTCATGAATTCTCTATATTTTTAATTGTACAATAAAAAGTATTAATTTGTATATACTAAAATTGAAATTTTAGTTTTATAAAGCAAAACAAAATAATAATTATAATATTTTATTATAAATTATTTTCATGTCCTAAAATTTTATAAAAATTTTAAAACAAAAAGTAAACAATAAAATATTAAGATTTCATAGAAAAGAATAGAGTAATAAATGAATGAAAATATCTAATTTTATTAAAAGAGTTGTATTTTAATTGTGGTGGATGATAATTTTAAAATGTATTGTTATGTCATTCATATTTTATTATTTTAGGGAGAGATTATGTATACCTTAAAGTTTTATGAGAGATAATTTATTAAAAGAAAAATATAATAGAAGTTTAGTTAGTGAGTTTGAGTGTGTGAAGACTTTATCACAATTGAGTGAACAATATTATTGCCTACATTTAAACTCAAATTTGAATAGATTTGTATAGAGGTATATAATTTTTCAGCATGTAAATGGAAAAATTAAGAATATAAATTTATATTAATTATTGCATGTTTCAATTTGATCATGGGATGTCATAAGCAAGGTATTCATTCTAATATTGCCAATAATATAAAGTAAATATTATATCTTTATTTTTGTGGATAGATTTTTAAATATTGTACATTTTAGAACATACAAAAATATTAGGATGTCATGAATATTGTTAACTTATTTTTCAAGAGGTTGTGAGATTGTATGGATTATAAAGAAGTATTGTATCAGAAAGGTTACAATTTATTTTGGTATTTTTGGAGAATATTTTGGTAATAATTGAGCATAAGATTATATTTTAGCTTAACTTATCTCACTAAAATGGATGGCCAAATAGAAGTTTTGTATTTTAGTCTCGGTAATGTGATTAGATGTTTAGTTTGAGAAAATAATAAACAATGGTATTAGGTACAAGATAAATTCACTTATAACAATTCAGTCAATAAAAGTACATGTATGAGTTGTTTAGAAATTTCTATGGTAAAAATCCTATGGGCGTGCGTGATTCAGGAGTGCAATTGAGTTGACTCAAATAATGTTGAAAATGAATTTTGTGGCCAACTAATGCATGATATATAGTTTTACTTCAAAATAATATTAAGGAGAGCAGCAATAAATATAAATAACATATTTATTAGAAAAATAAGAGAAAAATTTTGAACTTGGGGACATGGTTTTAGGTCATTTGTGTAAAGAGATATTTTCAAAAAGCAAGTATAATAAAATCAAATGGAATAAAATTGGACCTTGCAAAATTCTCAAAAAAACTATAGAAAATGCAAATGAAATTGACTATAATTATCTCTAATTTTCAATGTGTCAAAATTGTAGCCATATGTAGCAAAACAAAATAGAGTATAAACAATCAACTATGAATTCTACAAGTCTTGATTGGAAATTAAAAAAACTATAAAGAAGGAAAAATAGAATGATTTCTAGACATGTGAATTGGTAAGAAGATAAGAGGCAACAAATACTATGAGCACCTAATAAAGTGAAAACACAGAGTAGTCAAGGATGCAACCTAGATGAATGCATTTAAGATTGCCAAACATAGCCGATTAGTTTCAAAATTCACAGATTCATGACCAGTAGCTCATGAAAATTTTAAATCACCCTTGATGTTTAGTGTAGGAGCATCCAAGGTATATGGGAAATAATACATCACCCAAAATAATTTATTTTTTATAATTTTTCAATAAGTGGCCTCGTGTCACCTTCTAGTTTTACAGAGATCACATTAGCCACTCTTGGGGTTCATAGAGATCATAAGTTACAATTGTTCAATTTTTATGATCATAACTCTAAATTGAAATGTCATGCCGACATACCCTATACTTCCAAGTTCTTAAGGGTAATTGTGATAACAATTTAATTCCCTAAGTTTTAAGGCTTGGCAGAGGTCATCCATGCATATGTTTAAATAGGGTGACCACCATAAGCACTAAGTGTTTTTGAGTTAATCTATTGTTTCATGTAGATCATTGTAACTGTAGATAACTTATTTAATTCTAAAGTCTAATAGGTATGCAAAAATATTCAAGGGATTCTTGAAATCATGCACAAGACAAAGGTATAGTGGATGCCAAATTTAAACTTCGCATTCACAAGGGATTATTGGAAACCTGTTAAAATATTTCTTATTTTAATGGAGTCTTGGGAGATTTTGAAACTTGCACTCAAATTCAAAGAGTCTATATGTTTTTGAAAATGACAGGGGTAATATTTAGAAGTAGCTTGAAAAAGGGACATGTGTCATGTTTAGAAGGAATGGTGAAGGCCACAAACTCAATTTTCCTATGAAGTCTTATGTCAAAATCATGGAGTCTGTGAAAAATGATAGATGGTCATGTGGCACAATCATGACATAATCTCATAGGCATGATTCCATTTAATCACATTTAAATAAAGACAACATTGATATCTTTGAACATGCATAGTTTATAGAAGGTGATACCAAATTTAGAATTTAGGATCTCAGTGGAAAACTCTAGAAGAGAAATTCAAGTTGGTTGTAATCACAAAGTAGAGAATTTACAAGTGTGTTCACTTTTATCCCAAATAAATCACTTTTAATTAGGTAGAAAACATAGTATAAAAAGCAAGGAAAAGGTAGGGATCTAATGCAAAGGTTTAAGGGAATATTCATTGCAAGATAAAATGAAGATTAGAGGTGAAGAAAAGGTTGGCATTGGAAGGCAATGGAAGGGTGAAGCAACAAGAGAGGTTTTAAGAAAGAAATAAGAGCTTAGAGACTATAAGTGTGCATTGAGACCTTGATCTCAAATTTCTCAATTATTATGTAGTGTTATCTATGATTAAATAAATAAAATAGTATTTATGTTTTATATTATGTTTCTATTAGATGATTAAATAAATAAAATATTATTTATGTTTTATATTGTGTTTCTATATGTTTGAGTGTTAGATGATCACTACTGGAAAGAGAGGGAAAAGGGAACAATTAATTTAGACCTTGTACCTCTCACCTAACCTATATTTTCAAATATAATTGACAAAATAAATACCTCTTAATTCTTAATATTAAAATGAAAATTACACACTTAATTTATATATTTAAACAATTAATATAAAAAAATATTATTTAAATTTAAAAAAAAAATTATTAACAACATTCTAACATTCATAAATATTAATGTCCAATCGAAGACATAATTCATATTAAATAAAGTGACATTCCCTTTTCAATATGAAATGAAAATACATTTCCATTGAATTTGTCAAAAGATTGACAAGTCCTCACTAAGAACTTTACATAACTGAGAACTTTTACATTTGATTTGACCAAATTTGATGAGAATGGAATATTTATTCAACATTCCCCTTCAAATTTTATTATTAAGGAAACACTCAAAATAATATTTATTAATAAGGAAAGATTAAAATAATATTTATAAGTTTGGAGATTATTATTTACAACCCAAAAAAAATGTAAATATGGCAAAGCCGCCATCAAATTTAACAAATCAATAACCATACATCTAAGTTATAGATGAAGAAATTCTAGACTTTTTGAACTCTATGCTTTCCTCCTGTAGCTACTACTAATACTATATGGCTAGTAGATAATGTGGTTAGAGTTGTTACTCGACGTGCCACCATGCATCTCCCATCTAGTTAGGAGCCCCACCACCCTCCTATTCCTTCCCATCCTAGGTCCAACACACCTACATAGGTAGATCTACATAAGGCATATGATATTTTTGATCAGTTGAGAAATACACCAGCTAAGATTTTCATGTTATAATTACTTCAAAAAGCCAATGTGTTTAAGGACATTATTTATCAAGCACTCACTTAGAATTCTATGCCTATTAATGTATAGCCTTCTTATTTTGCATCAGTTGTCAACACGTTAAAAACTATAGATTTTATTTATTTTCATCGTGAGGACATGCCATCTCAAATAGATATTGATCAAAATTTACCATTATTCATACAAGCTCAAGTCAAAACCAGTGCAAATAAGAGAGTTCTAGTTGATAGTGGTTCTAGACTTAATATATGTAATATTACATTTTTACATGCCATGGGCATAGATATGGCATCCATGCAAAAATCATATAAGAATATTAGAGGGTTTGATGATATACCATGACAGACATTGGTCACCATTGCTTTGGATATCATGGTAGGGCGCAAAACCCTTTCTACATAGTTTTAGCTCATGTTAAGTCCTCTTCATTATAATATTTTACTTGGATGAACTTGGAGACACACCATGGGGGTTGTTATTTCTACTCTTCATCGATGTATTAAGTTTTTCCATGAAATATACCTATACACCTGCCCATTAGATAACAAACCATTCAAATATTATAGAATTACAGAGTCATCTTAAACTATTTCACCAAATGGGATACCTCATATCACAATTTAGTCACCACCTCATTGCATTTATCTTGATCAGATACATACATATAAGGTAGGAGAGACTAGCACATCTTGCACTCCACTTACAGTTGTATCCTCAACACCAAATATTTATTCAATCATAATAGCTTCAACCATTCCATATACTCCATCAATCATGGTTCCTACACTTGTTACAATTATAAAATCACCAATAATTATTTCAGTAGTACCAATTGATTCTACAAATTTATCTCGTCTAACAGTTATAGTTACTCCATCATTTACAAATACTCTCATAGCACAATAGTATTCTACTATTATAGTTGATGAGACTCCCATATCACAGTTATCCCTTGTGGTAAACTCTAAGTTATCATATGTACATGATGTTGATATAGATTCCCAAGTTACTTTAGATGATGATATAACACATACACTCATAGATGACTATTTATGTGGATTGATTTTTACACCAATTGGCTCAAGAGAGTACCGAGATGACTTTAAAACTCTCATTACACATCCTACATCACTTTTAGCATCTCGCATTACACTCTCAAGATATCCTCCACATTTGTGGCCATAGATAGATCACTTGGCACATATAGTTCACATGGTTACCTATATGGTCACTCAGATTTAGGTAGGCATCACATAAAAACAAACACAAATTATACTACAGATGTTACTTGATCATGTAGTAATCACACTACCTATAGTATGACAATGATCTATTATAAGGTTACTTTGACAAAATGGTCACCCATTTTATCTCTTTCACGAAATCATGGGCCATGATAGTAATTCATGTACAATTTTACAATAGAGATTGGATAAACTATAGGTTTAAGGTATTATTTAGATTTAATCACCATCAACACCAACTACACCACTTCCACTAAAATAATCAATTACCATAGCTAAACATCCCAAAGAGGACTCAGCATCTTCACCATTAGATAAACCTTCAATTTGTCATTGATATGATGGCACCATTATGAGTGATAGATCTCTTATTACACAAAAAGCACAGATCTTACTGACACCTAAGGAGATAGCCACCATGTATACATAATCTATAGCATACGATGATACTTATGATGATGATCTTGAGGCATTTGATGATGGTTGTGATCCCTTCCTCCATATTCATCCTCAATGGGATCCATCCTTAAACCCTTTACCCCCTCCAGCCTAGTCTTTTATTTCATTGTGTACATATTGTTTTATGCATATGCTTATATATAGCTTCTTTTTCAACTTCTTGTACATAGTCTTCTTATGATTTATTATACATAGCTGGGAATATAAAAAATATGTAAAAACATTCAAATATATCAAAAATACCAAAAACATTCAAATAATTCAAAACATCAAAAACATTTTAATTGTATGCATTATCCATGTTTTATATCTTTACTACCATACAAGACTTAAATTTTTTTTTCAATACTATTATTTGTCAATTTATCTACATTACCATGCTTCATTTAATCTTCTTTGAGTGTGTGCAGTAACTTCCAAATTCTTCATTGCTTCATTATACCCATTGATAGGCACCCTACTTCTAAATTCAAGATATACATCGATATAGATACCCACCGAGGGCATCTTCTACATGACTACACTATCCAAGTTATGTCATTCTTACACCATACACTCTAGTTATTATGATGATTTATAGTATTTACTAGCTTACACATATTACTCTATCGACACTCGTATATAACACTCACATATTTCTTAGCATATACCTAGGCTTGTACTACATATTTTCCATACTTTCACCTCTTGTTTTGATTAGTTAGATGTGATTGTACTTTCAACATTTACATGCTTTCCTTTCTTTGTGTAGCTAGATCTTATTGCATTTCTCAGTTCCTATTTTATATTTTGTGTGTGCCTTAAGACATTTACAAATGTCTTTTGCTTATACTCTTCTATATGATGTTGGCTTTCATGTTAACCTTCCTTGTTTCTAATTATATGTGTATGTTGCATTTGAACATGCCTTATATGCTTACTTTCCAGTTTGAGTGACATGTGCTCATATCCCTTGTTTACTTGGCCCCTTGGCCACTCTTGTATGCTTTTGTCTTCTTATCTTGTGTGCTTGCTAATTGATTTTTTTTTAATTATTTACAATGCCATGATCCACATCATGTATTCTTTTAATTTTTTTTATGTCATGATGGACATCATGCTCCATCCTTCTTTGAAAACTAACAACTAACCAGACTTCCAGTTCTAGTTCATTATATTGCACATGATATTACATTGTTATATCTAACTAGACATACCCCTATTGATCTAACAATCTCCATTACAAAACATGCTATATCTTGAGATATTTTATTGATTATCATTATTATATCATGTATTTTGTATCATAACACACTTGCAAGGCTCTTTCTTCTAAGGATAATTATTGAAGGGTCTTCATTCCTACCCTCAAAAGAGTGGGAAATAAATAGGGTTTTTTGTCAGTAGGGTGTCTTATTTTGGTACTCCTATCCAAATAATAATAATAAAAAATTTCTAGAAACAGATAGAAAAATAAGTATATTTATAGTTTTCTCAGCTATAATTCAATTTAGAATCAAAAGTTCTAGTAAAAATTTTCTCAAATATTATAGATATAGGGGGCATTATGCACGATATGATGGCTCTTGATTCCAGTTTTAGATACAGTAGTTGGTATAAATTTTAGATTAAAATCCATATTTTAGACACCAATGATTGGGAGGAATGTGCATGACACATCTAACTTCTTTTCTTTTCAAGTTCAGTACATTATCTACGTATTCTCAATAATTATGTGCCTTATTCCATCTGTAAGTGGTTGGCATCATTTTGGAGTGGCTTCCAAATAAGTTTATTGCCCAATTTCAAAGTGGCTTTCATATAAGCCTAATCTCCACCTTTCCAAGTGGCCAAGAGTGGCCTAGTTTCTAGCATACATTTGATTATTCATGCCACATTTTCAAATTACATAGCATTTATATACTTTAGGAGCCATCTTATACAACACACATTTCATATCGGTATCAATTCATAGCTTCACTTTATAGGGTAATAATGGAGCCAAAAGACTAGCTAAACTTTATATTTCTGAGCCACCTATTAAGAGGGATTAAACACATAGTCAAAACATTGATTAACACACGCATGATTAAATAGATTCACTTAGTGGGTGATGATAGAGCCAAAGGGATAGAATTTTCATTCTTGAGCCACTCTCAAGGAATTGAAAACTTAGCTCTATTCTCAATATTACTTTTGGTACAAAAAATATCCAACATCATTTAGCATCATCCAACATCACTCAATAGCACAATAGGTTTTATATTGGTCCATATACCTGGTGAGGTGTATTCGTTCCTTTCTCTTCCTCTCTTTTACATAAGTTTTATATGTTCTTATTTTAAATATAATGTATTTAACAAGAACTGGTCTACTCTTTGTTTTCTCTTTCAAACTTACATTTTACAATGTGCTCTCTTTATGCACACACATCATCACACAGCTTCATGAGCTTTACCCTTATAGGTAAGTTTAGGTACGCTTTTTATTTTTTCTTTATCCTAGTATTTTATTTTGATGCATCATTAGAATAAAAGGGAGGAAAATGTAGTCATATAAAATGTCAAAATTGGTAGCTTGAGTATGTTTGTGACACCCAACCCATAGGTCCCTCTTGCATGCTTTCATGACCATTCTAGACACCTTTTTACTTATTCTTAATCATCTGTAGACTTCTAAAATGTTAGGTTGTGGAGCTAAAAGCTTCACTGATGCAAACATGGAGGTTGCTGAAGTGTCACAGTAACTGACGTCGATTAGGCCAATTGATGTCGGTCAGAGGTAGACAAGAAGCTGTCGACATCGATCAAAGATCAACCGATGTTGGTCATCTGTGGACAAACAGAGACCGACATCGGTCACCTATGTGTGCATGCATTTCTAGAATTAGACTTGGCCTATTCTAGGAGGTCCGAGTGTTTGCATGTAAAGAGTAATTTAAGTCTTGAGTCTATGTTTCTAATTATTATTTGTATGGAATCTATTAAAGAGACCCATGGGCTATATTGTAATGTAGGGATCAAAGTAGGGATTCCCAAGTTGAAGGATCAAAGAAGGGATCCTCAAGAGGTAGAATCATAAGGACTTGCAAAGGCAAGGACAAGGGTTTTTCCCAGTTGTGTAAGATCTAGGTCTGCAAGTGTACAAGACTAGGTTGATCTGCAGGTGTGCAAGATCAGGTTAGATCTACATGGTGTGTAAGATCAGTTGATAACAGGTGTGCAAGATCAGGTAAGATCTACATGTGTAAGTATTGTCTCAGTGGATTTGCAAGGTGTGTGTGTGCAAGGTCAAAGGAGATCTGTGTAGCAGCAAGATCAAAGGAGATCTGCAACACAACAAGGAGCAAGATCAAAGGAGATCTACTTGAAGTACATTATGTACTTGATGGAATGGAAGAAGGCAACAACAGTTGTGTTGATTGTCACTTACTGGTGGACTGGCAGTATTGTTACTGACTAGTGGAACTGGTAGTATTGTTATTAACTGGTGGAGGTAACAACAACTGTATGTTTGAGTTGATTATAGGACCGTAATTGAGAGAATGAACTCTTAAAGGAGAATTACTGTATGCCCAAGAGCTATGGGAAGCCTAAGAGGTGTGGGAAGATTGTGGCATCTTCATTATATTCCTTTCTGGAAGAGTATTAATACATATTGTATTATCTCTTATATTCTGTGTTGTTTCTGATTTCTAATTACTTATTACTTCTAGTTTAATTCTGTGTTTAGTTGCTTATACAAAGGTAATCATGTGTGTTCTTTAGTAGCAGGGATCTTGACAAGTGGTATCAGAGCCAAGTTCATCTGAGCTTGGTTTAAAGCTTGGTTCACTAACACCTTGGTTTTAGAGTGTGTTAAGTATTTTTTATTACAGGTCACTCACAGGGGTTTCTATTGGAGTGGGAGTATAGCAATGGCAGAAGAAAGTAAGCTAAGAATGGAAGAATTCAAAAGCAAGAATAATCAATTACTGAATTATGGAAAGAAAGGGTAGGTAAAGAAAGATTGTTGGTTGGTAGAAGATCAGCATGAAGGAAATAAAGAAGCAAATGATGTAGGTATTGTTGGATGGGTTGCTCTTATATATTCTTTGGATAAAGTAGAATCTTGTGTTTTAGATTCTGTTGCCTCTTTCCATGCAACCCCAAATAGAGTATTTTTCCATGAATATGTTCAGGGAGACTTTGGAAAGATTTGTTTAGGGGTTGGTGAGCCTTGTCAAATTGTTGGCAAAGGGAAAGTGCAGCTGAAATTGAAGACATGCAACATATGGGTGTTGAAGGATGTCATGTATGTCGCAGTCCTGAAGAGGAGTCTAATTTCTATAGGAAAGTTGGGTGATGAGGGTTGCACAGTTACTCTCACAGTGGAATCTTGAAAAGTTTCCAAGAGTGCACTTGAATTAGCATGTGGTAAGAAAGTAGGTACTCTTTATCTATCTACTTGTATTACTGATTCTCCTTCTGGTTTATCTACTTCAGATGTAGATGCAAAGATGTGGCTCTGTAGGCTTGGTCACATGAGTAAGAAGGTAATGCATGTTCTTAAGAGGAAGTCTGATGTTTTTGAAAAAGTTAAGAATTGGAAAGCCTTGGTTTTCAAGGAGAAAATGATGGATAGAGATCAGCTCAAGGGGCTACAAATTCTGAGCAAGGCCAGGTTGATTTGGACAAGGTTTTGATCCAAAGTGAGCTCGCGGGTAAAAGTCATCACTCACAAGAAAACATAGTTACAGACGTCAGTCAGGTGAGAACCGATGTCAAATAGACAGGGATCGACGTCGGTCATGTGCAAACCAAAGTCGGTGATGTCAGGTAAATGGACACCGATGTCAGGTAAGTGGACATTGACGTCGATCATGGAACTGACATCGGCAATCAGGTCAGTCGCAGGGAACCGACGTCAATCGGGTGCAGACTAGGAGGTGACTGACATCAGTCACTAATAGAATGAAATTTGGGTGGACAGCAAGCTATCAATGAGTCTCAAACACCCATGTGTAGGTTTGAAAGGGTATGTAAACCTCAATTTCATTATTCCCCTTCTTTATACTACTTGTTGCTCACTGATGGTCAAGAACCAGGAAGTTTTAAAGAGGAGATGCAGGTAGAATCTAGGAAACAGTGGGAGCATGGCATGAATGAGTAATTTGATTCCTTGGAGAAGAACCAAATGATAGATTTGGTAGAGTTGCCAGCTGAGATGAAAGCACTGAAAGATGAATGGATTCTGAGGTTAAAGAAAGGAGAGAATGGATAGGTGAGACAGAAGGCTAGGTCATATGGTCTTGTGCAAGCTCTAAGACAGTGGTACAGGTTTGACAGGTGTATGACAAAGCATGGCTTTAGTCAATGTCAATGTAACCATTGTGTTTACTTTACTAGGTTGGATAATGGTTGCAACATTATCTTATTACTGTATGTGGTTGCTATGCTTGTTGCAGGTTCACACATGTAGGGATTTGCTGAGCTAAAGGTAAAGGTAGCTCAGAGGTGTGCCAAGAAGGATTCAGGAGCAAAAATCCTTGGCATGAGTATGTCTAGAGACATGGAAGATCACAGGTTGATTTTGTTTCCAGATGATTATGTGAATAAGGTAGTGGTGAGGTTCAACATGCAAGATGCAGAACTGGTTAGCACACCTATGGATGGACAGTTCACAGAATAGTGTCCCAAATCACATGATGAGGTTGAGTACAAGTGTAATAAACCTGATGTTACCCAAACAGTGGGAGTTGTCAGCAAGTTTATAGCCAATCTGGGAAAGGAGCACTAAAAAGTAGTTTAATGGATTCTCAGGTATTTGAGAGGGACCAGAAGTAGGGATTCATGCTATGCAGGGTCAAGCACTTCTCTACATGGGTATGTAGATTCATAGATGGTAGGTTACTTGGATGACAGGAGGAGCACCATAGGATATGTGGTGGTTGGTCTTCAAAATTGAACTTGAAGAGGGATACAAGACAAGAAACAAAATTAGAGGATGTACCGGTATAGGTATAGATGCAACTGTTTATCTCCAAGTGGGAGATTGTTAGGTTGTGGAGCTAAAAGCTTCACTGATGCAAACATGGAGGTTGTTGAAGTGTCATAGTAACCAACATCAGTTAGGCCAACTGACGTCGGTCAAAGGTAGATAGGAAGCTGTCGACATCGGTCAAAGATCGGTTGATGTTGATCATCTATGGACAGATAGAGACTGACATTAGTCACCTGTGTGTGCATGTGTTTGCATGCATTTCTAGAATTAGACTTGGTCTATTCTAGGAGGTCTGAGTGTTTGCATGTAAAGACTAATTTAAGTCTTGAGTCTGTGTTTCTAATTATTGTTTGTATGGGATCTATTTAAGAGACCCATGGGTTGTATTGTAATGTAGGGATCAAAGTAGGGATTCCTAAGTTGAAGGATCAAAGAAGGGATCCTCAAGAGGTAGAATCATAAGGACTTGCAAAGGACAGGACAAGGGTTCTTCCAAGGTGTGTAAGATCTAGGTCTGCAAGTGTGCAAGACCAAGTTGATCTGTAGGTGTGCAAGATCAAGTTAGACCTACATGCTGTGTAAGATCAGTTGATCTATAGGTGTGCAAGATCAGGTAAGATCTACATGTGTAAGTATTGTCTTAGTTGATTTGCAAGGTGTGTGTGTGTGTGTGTGCAAGGTCAAAGGAGATCTACGTGGTAGCAAGATCAAAGGAGATTTGCAACACAACAAGGAGCAAGATCAAAGGAGATCTACTTGGAGTACGTTGTGTACTTGATGGACTGGAAGTAGGCAACAACGATTGTGTTGATTGTCACTTACTGGTGGACTGCTGTGTTGATTGTCACTTACTGGTGGACTGGCAGTATTGTTACTGACTGGTGGAGGTAATAACAATTCTGTGTTTGAGTTGATTGTAGGACCGTAATTGAGAGAGTGAACTCTTGAAGGAGAATTACTGTATGCCCAAGAGCTGTGGGAAGCCTAAGAGGTGTGAGAAGATTGTGGCATCTTCATTGTATTCCTTTCTGGAAGAGTATTAATACATATTGTATTATCTCTCATATTCTGTGTTGTTTCTGATTTCTAGTTACTTATTACTTCTGGTTTAATTTCGTGTTTAGTTGTTTATACAAAGGTAATCATGTGTGGTCTTTAGTAGTAGGGATCCTGACATAAAACTTGATTTTATCTTTTACTTTTTCTATGCCTATTCCATCCCCTTAGGTCTCACACCTATAAGACAATAGCATCCAACTTGGACTATAATGATATACCCTAGGGTGTCTAATTTTAGCTCTCTTATTTAATTACATTTTTAGCTCCAATGATCATTTATTTTTGATTCCTATCCTTCTTCTTGTCAACCTAACATGAATACATTCAACTCTTAGCCAACATATATCTATAAAAACCCATTCAAAGTTTATTTTAAAAATGTTGATAAATATTACTAAAGTAAGTAATAATACAAGTAAGACCATTGAGCCAAACTTCCCTATTCTCTACACACAGCCATTCAATACAACTACAAGCACATCCAAATCCTCACACCAATCCCTAGCCACCTCAAGCACACCTAATTTAGCATTTTTCCATCTTCATAACACTACTGCACAAAACATATTAAGTGGAAGAACTACATATGGCTTGATCCCTCTTCAATGTATTGATATGTAGGCAATATGCCCACACTAGGCAATATGCCCACTCAAAGAGGTGTGGATACATGTCTAGTGCATCTTACACATACTAACCCCCTTCTTTCTCAAGATTGATCAAAGCATAATGAAATCTATAGTTTGAAGACTAAATCAGCTCTGCAAGGAGTTTTGTAAACCTTAAGCAATTGAAACTTCACAAGCAAGCTCACACAGGGATAGCAAACAAAACCCAGATAACTCAAGTCTCTTGAACAATAACGGTAGAAGAGGACTATAGTGCCAGACCCCAGGGTGTCATATTTTGGTGCTCCTATCCTTTCACCAAATGAAAGCCAGATTTTGATTTGTGATAATATCTCAGTCTTGCATAACAAATTTTAGACCCTGTCTCAACCATGTCATCCAATTTTCAGCTAAGTCTTATTTTCTTCATATTTATTTCTATATATAGAAAGGTTAAAAATATAAATAAATTATACAAATCAGTATTTAAATTATTTTAATATTATTTATTGATTTAGTCAACTCATAATTTAACTAAATTTGGAATAAGACTCCTATATTCTTGAAATAGTTAAATCAATATACATTTTCAAGTTAAAAGGAGATTAAGAAGAGTAGCAAGAAATATCAGGAACATTCGAATTAAAAAAGAAGCGAACAAAGTTTCGAATTTGGGGACATGGTTTTAGCTCAATTGCATAAAGAGAGATTTTTAAAAAGAAAGTATAATAAATGCAAATGGAAAAAAATTAGACCTTGCATAATTCTCATAAAATTATAGTAAATGCACATGAAATTGAGTAGATATCTCTCCAATTTTTAATGTGTCAAATCTATTTCCATATGTAGCAATATAAAATAGAAGATAAAGAATTAACTATGTATTATATGAACGTTGATTGGAAATAACTACCTATAAAGAATAAGGATGAAATAAAATACTTTCTAGACATACGAATTGGTAAGAAGACAAGAGGTAGTGAATACTATGAGCACCTACTAAAGTGAAAACATAAAGTAGACAAGGATGCAACTTAGATGAACACGTTTGAGATTGCTCATCATCGCTGATTAGTTTTAAAACTCGTATTCTTGAGCAGGAGCTCATTTAAAATTTAATTACCCTAAGTATTTGATGTAGAAACATCCAAGGTGTATGGGCAATCATGCATCACCTAAAACTATTATATTATTTTTTTGTATGTTTGAATGTTGGGTGATCACAACTGGGAAGATAGGGAATAATTAATGGGAAGAGAGGGAATAATTATTGTAGACCCTTTTACCTCCCACCTACTCCATAGTTTTAAATATAATTGAAAAAATAAATACCCTTTAATCCTTAATACTAAACTGAAACATATCTCTCTCTCTCTCTTTATCTATCTATATATCTAATTTGTACATCTCTCTATATATATACACAATTTGTACATTTAAACAACTAATATGAAAAGAATTCTTATTTGAATCAAAGATTTTGTTTATTAACAAAATATTAATATTTATAAATACCAATGTTCAACCAAAAAAATTAATTAATATTAAATAAAGCGACATCCCCTTTTCAACATGAAATGAAAATATATTTCAACAATTGAATTTGCCAAAATATTGGCCAAGTCCTCATTAGGAACTTTACACAATCGAATACTTCTTCCCTTTATATTCGACTTGATCAAATTTAATACAATTTTAATGAGAAAATTATTTAATCAAGATTCCCTTTCAAATTTTATTATTAGAGAAACATTAAAAATATTATATATTATTAAGAAAAGATTAAGATCATATATATAGGGGTAAGGCTTTATGGTTTTAGAGATTGTTACAACAAAAAGGTGTAAATATGGCATTACAGCCATCAAATTTAGCAATAGGATAACCGTACATCTAAATTATATGGCATTACAGCCATCAAATTTAACAATACGATAATTGTACATCTCAGTTATAAATTAAAAAAATTGAGAGTTTTTGAACTCTTTGGTACCATGAGAATTGTGAGTTTTTGAACTCTTCAAATTATTTTAAAATTAGAAAAAAAAATATAAATAGGATATCTCAAAACAATATAATATAATAATTAATATTTGGTAGCCAATCCTGCCACGAGCTCTGATCAGAGATCAGAGCATTTGTGCACTGTTCTTTTTCGCTTTTAAAGACCGTTAATTATGGGAAAAAAAAAGTTGTAAATCGTATTATTTTTAAAACTTCATTTCATACTTATAATTATAATATATAACTTAGTGCTATTGTTTTTTTTCATACAATTTCTTTTTTATTTATTTATAGTAATGATGATGATAATGATGAGTAAACCAACTCTTTTCAATTTTTGAATTGAAAGGCAAGATTAACTTGAAATTCCAACCCTGCTGCGCGGTGAGCAGTGAACAGTGAACAGTGAACAGTAAGCCGTGAGAACTGAGACCGAGCAAACAAAATTGAATGTATTTTACGGCTATCAAATTTAGCCCATTAGTCTTGTAAACAAGAGTTCATTTATAACTCTTTGTAGAATTTAACAAGACTTAAATTTTTAAAAACACGTGTCACTAACACGGCCAAGAAATGGAGAATCTCAGTGTACGACTCTGTTAAGACAAACTGGAGGTTAAATTTATTAATTCGTATGTTTTTATGGTGGTGACTCCGGGACCAGTAGTCCTGACAATATTAATAAAATGGAGTTTTGTTCAGTCAGGTAACACAAGGATTAAAATAATTTTATTAAAAAAATATATGTTTTTATTTTAAAATGGTGATTTTGAGATTACTAAATTCATTTATTTCATCTGATAATATGTATTATCTTATATATGTAATCAAAAAACAACATCAATAATCAGGTAATTAGAGATTAAAATAATTTTATTTAAAAAAATATACATATTTTTATTTTAGAGTGGTGACTTGGGGACCACTAATACCCCTGTTCTCCCAACAATATTGCATTATTTTATATGTTGATTTGAAATGCAAAAGATAATATCAATAAAATAAAAATTTGAATGTTTCTATTTTAGAGGGGTGACTTCGGCATCAGTAGTTCACTTATTCCCTTTGACAATATTGTATTATTTTATACGTTGACTTGAAATACAAAAGACAATATCAATAAAATCGAGTGCCTCACAACGAGGTAACTAAAGGTTAGAACATCTTTATTTAGAAATTTGCATGTTTTTATATTAAAGTGGTTACTTCAAACCCAGTAGTCCACTTTTTCCACCTGATAATATTGCATTATTTTATGTGCCAATTTGAGGCGCGAAAGACGACATCAATAAAATCAAATGCCCCACAACAACATAATTGAAAGTTAAAATAACTTTATTTATAAATTTGCATTTTCTTTTAAGACATGGAGGATGAGTACTTTTTGTTCGTCATCTCAAATAAAAATATCACTAAATCTTCTACCCCTTACCCCTTATTTATTTGACTACATGGATAATGGGTAAGAGTGTCATTTTTTGGGTGTCTTTATTAGAGAAAAATATTGGAGCATCTGATCACCATTTAGAGGGGACTATTCTGATATAAAGTAAATTTTAAATAAGATTACAAATAATTTATTTTTGGACGTATGTCATATCTAATTATTATATGATTTCAAAATATATAACATGTTTAATAAATTTTTTACATAGAGTTGATTAAATTGACATTATTTGTCAATCATATTGATAAATTCTATTTATTTGAGATAATTTTTTTGTTTAGCATAAAATATTGTTATGATTTTTTATGTTAGAAATAAAATGTCAAGTATTATTTATTGGTAAAATTATATTAAATTTATGTTTTATTTTTTGTGTGAGTAGGTAATGTTACCTTCATCGTTGAACTTGTCAAACAATATGATTATATAAAGATGGGCACAAGACCTTTAATACATTATTGCACCACATCATTAAATCCTTATTTATTATTTAATGGGTGGTGATGACGTAATGATACCTATCATTTGATAACAAATAACTAACATAATTTGTATTTTGCAAAGCTTCTCGCAATTAATCATATTAATTTATTATTTGATGTCAAGGTCGGATTACATCATGTATCGCCATTATATCGAATTATAGTAATTATTATAATCGAGTACAAAAAAATATCTTTAACTAAATAATGGACATTATGCTAAAGTAAAGAATTCATTATAATTAAATTTAAAAGAATTATCGTTAACTAAATAATTTCAAAAAATGTTAATACTAAAAATTAAATTTAATAACATATCACTATATTTACATTTATGATACACTGTAAAATATAATCATTAACACATTTTAAATCTAAAATAAAATTATACAATGAATCATTAAATTTTATTCTACAACTTTTATATGCTTAACCTAATTTTTATTTTATTTATATTATCTATGTCGAATTTATGTATCATTGTGATATACTGTCTTATCACCGACATTTTTTTAAATAATCTTACAATTTTAATATATTTATATATAAACTCTATTTTATTAAATAATAATTAAAATATATAACGGAACGGTCTGTGGTCAGTGCCCCCCGTAGCAACGTGAATCAAATGGTGTCCCCACGCGGTCTCCATTATCATCTCAAATATGACGACATTTGGACATAATGGACATGCTGAGTAAGGGAAAGCTACTTTGAAGGTGTCTCTTTGCAATAATTGCGCATTTATCACGAGAAAATATGACCACATTTGGCGTCGTTTGCCACATGGATTGTACGCAAACGGAATGAGTAGGTTGTAGTGATTAGATTTGAAGGGTTGATTTTAATCTCAAATTGAATAGTATTTAGTCATTCAATTTTTTATTATAAAAAATTGTAACGTATTTTTATATTTTTTGAAAAAAATAAGTTAAACATATATATCATTAAAAAATAAGTTAAATAAAATATTATTTTTTACAAATTTTAATTTAAATATTTTTAAATGGTAGAATAATGAAATTAAAATTAAAAATTTAGATATTTTAAAGAATTAAAAAAATTTAAAATCATAAAGAAAATTGGGAAGCTTTTAACGAGACTTCAAATTTATATATTTTAATAAAGTGAGATTTTCACAATTACAAAGAAAATCAAGAAGCCTTTGACAAGCCTCCAAATTTAAATATTATAATAAAACAGGGTTCTCAAAATTATAAGGAAGACAACGAATCCCATAACAAGCCTCAAAATTTAAATATTTTAATGAAGTTTTTCAAATTTAAAAACAAATAAGAATGAGGAAAACAATTTTTAAGAGTATATACTTATTATTTTGATTTCCATGTGTCCAAAATGGTTTACAGACTAAAAACTAATATTTATTCTTGACAAGTTTAGAAGTAATAAAAATAATAAGGGAACTAAAAAAAGTAATGTTTCTTCAAACATAGCATTAAACAACTCATACAACTATGAAAATTAACATTAATGATATTAAGACTATTTTTTATTAACCAGTATGGCATAACTTCATATTTATAGATACTTAGCTTGCTTGATATATGTTAAAACATGGGTTTGATAGTGAAATGGAAGTGAAAATAGCACACAAAAAAGTGGAATGTGGTGCACAAATAATAAAATGTAAAATAACATGATTTTTTAAGTAGAGTTCATTTTAATGGGCCATATAAAAAATTTGTGGAGGTCTCGAGGCGAATCAGATTTGCAATGGGGAATTAGATTTGCAATGGGTATAAGTATCATACTCATAAGTGGTTTAGAAAAGAGATGGGTGTTATGTTAAAAAATGATCGTGGAGTCACAAACTTGATTTTTGTGCGGAGTTTCAAGTCAAAATCATGGATTCCATGACTTCGTGAAAAGTAGCAAATAACCACATGGCATGATAATGTCATACTCACATGTACAACTCAATTTAGTCATAATTAAAGAAAGACGTGACATTGAGATCTTTGAACATGTACAATTTTTACATAAATATATCAAATTTGGCATTTAGGTTCTCATTGAAAAGCTCTAGAAAAGAATTTCAAGTTGATTACAACGACAAAATATATAATTTACACATGTTCATTTTTTACCAAAAAAAACACTTACTGTTAGAGAGAAAACACGTAATCTGAAATGGAAGGAAAACGCAGGGATCTCATGCAAAACTTTAAAGGGATATTCACAACAAGATAAAAGGAGCATAGGTCAAGAAGAGCTTGGCATTGGAAAGCATCAAATGGCTTAAGAAACAAGAGCTCTTAGACTTGGAGAAAGAAGTAGAGCTTAGACCCTTAAAATTTTTCAATTGTGACGAAATGTTATCTTTATTTCAATAAATAAAAAATTAACTATTATTTTCTTTGCTTTATATTATGTTTCTTTATATCTAAATGTTGAATGATTATTATAAAGAAGAAAGACAAAAATTAATTTAGACTTCTATATATATTTTTTACTTTAAATTTCTAAATAAATTTGACTAAATAAATATCTTTCAATATTTAATACTAAACCAGTATATATATAATCTGTACATTTAAATGATTGAGAAGAAAAGAAATCTTATGTGAAGAGGAGAATTTTCTTTATTGACAACATGCTAAACTTAATAAATACCGACGACTCGCCCTAAATTTAAAAAGGGAAAGAAAGAGAAACAAATTGTAAATACGGCAATACAGCCATTAAATATAACTGTCTATGACCGTGCATCCAAACGATAGATATAGATAGAGAAATTTTAGAGTTTTTGAACTCTTTGGTAATATGAAAGGTGTGGAAGAAGACAACGCTCTAACGATTGTGGGACGATACTATACTACACCCAACATACCAACATAGATGCGATATCTTTATGCGCTCGACGAATAGATATAATATGATTATTTATATTTGTCCGCCACTGCAGCCATGAGCTTTGATCAACGAAAAGGAAACAACCATTAACAAATTTTGAATTGACAGGTGTGTAAACCTTTTGGGAGGTGGGTAAACCACAATATAAAGTAGGACCAACCAAACTCCATGAGAATAGGTGGAGTAGAAAATTAAATGGATATCTTACTTCTTGGAAATCAATAAAGCATAGGCTTAAATTCTCTCTTAGGTCACCCTTTCTTTTATATTTGTCAAATTTTGAAATATCAAAATGAAATGGAAAAGGTGTTAGAAAAATAATTGAATCAAATGGATATAAACATATGTGATCTAACTTGTATTTTCTATTTTGAATTTTAGATTATAATTTTGATATTGCATTTTTCATATTCTATAATTTTTTAGGAAAGAAGGTACTTTGGGAAGTAGGTGGGGCATTATTCGATTAAGAATGGAATTGTACTTTTTTCAAATTTGTGGCAACTCTTTATCATAATCAATTAGAACTGTTAGGTATGCTGTCATAATTGAATTGAGTGGGTGGAATTTGGTATTATTTGTGATGGAAAGATGGAATGGAAATACACTACTATGTAGGGGGAAGTTGTTATTAAGTGTAATTATAATATGAGATGGAAATGTGTTTTTGTATAGGAAGAAGTTATTACTTTTGACTAAGGAATTGTTATTGACTGACGGTAACTTGATGCTGATTAGAAGTTATTTGTTGTATAGAAGGAACTCATTAATGTGTTATAGACAAAACATGATGGGTATTAGGGAGAATTTTAAATGAATTGTATTGGGAGATATGTGAATTATAATAAATACTTTGATTCTCAATGGAAAAATATTGGGAATGATGTGGACTTTGTAACTATTATGGAGGAATTTGCTTAGATGAAATTGAGAATGCAATATTGTTAGAAACTTGGTTTAGGGAATGTTTGTTGGAGATTTTATACAACTGGTTGTAAATAATATTTACGTATATGTTGATCATAAGAATTAGATTTTTGAATTAGGTAATATTTGGATCAACCAATGAGTCTTTGTCTTGATGTTAAAGTGAAAGATTATTTCCTGAATTAAGTACCAAAGTAAAAAGGTCATTAAACATGTTACCCATTTTTTGTACATGGAATAAGATGTTAGGTGAGATTCCAGGTCAGTCCACAAATATCTCCTTCCCTTTCCTAGACATTTTTAGAACTATCGATTTTTGAACAACTAAAGGGTTATGACTAGGTGAAGGTATATCATCACTCCATTCTAAAATTTTGACCCTATTTTTGGTTGTGATTTCTCAACCAAACATAAATTTTATATGTGAAAAACAGGAGGATTTTTAACACCCATGTTTGATAAGAGCAAAAATATTTGGTCTCTTTATTCAGATAAATTTTTCTCAAATTGAGTTTGAGTTGCATCATAGAGAGGTGGCATTTCTTTGTACACATTTTGGTGAACTTCCACATCATCTAGAATCTAGATTTATAAAATCCTCTTGAGCATGAGGATAATTGGATTTATCCTTGAATGGGTTTATATGTTCTTATCGACCTTTCACCAATCCTCAACTTGAGCAACATTAGAGGTCATATCACTTCTAGTATAATGTACATAGTGGATTTGGACTAGACTTGAATTTGGTGGAAAAGAATGAAATTTGAAAATGACAAGAGAAAGCTTTGAACTTGAACAAAATTGGTTTGAATGCAATAAATTGGTATCAAGACTAAAAATGTTGATTTGAACAAGTCTCGATTTTGAAGTGACCATAGAACTAGAAACTTAGTAAAATGACTAGAATAGGTTCAAAATCACATGGGCAACATAATAATACGATTTTAGATAAGAGAGGTGTTATTTGTGATAAATTGGAAAAAAATTGTAGAAGGGAACAATTTTGACCTAGAATGTAGATAGAGTAACGATACAATTTCACACAATGAATGTATGAGTTTGAACAATTTTATACCAAGAACACGGATAGAGTAATGCCTCTTTTGTGTAAGTTTATGTGAATTATTGATAAACTTTTGACACCACAATCAATAGGGTTAGACACTCAATCTAATGACCCTATGTCAGTGACTAACATGTGACTTCTCCACATTCTTCAAGTCTTTAAATATACTTTTCTTAAAAGAGGATAAAATTCAAGATTAATTAAATAAATTATTGTAGTTATTATTGGTGTTTTAATTCTAACCTTATCTCAAAATGTTTGTATGTAAAATATATCTTTGAGTGTGGTTATTATTATAACCCTACAATAATAAATTTTTCAAGGCTGATAAATCTTAAACTAAAGGTTTTATGGGCTTGCTAGGTGGTCTGAATATACCTTTTGGTACTTGGGCACTTTAGAACAATCCATCAATTGGATGCGATATTTTTTGGGTCATTCACCAAACGGTCTAGTACCTTTGTGACCACTTCAACTGTAGGGGCTTTAGTGAATTTATAATGGTGTAATCAATCTTCAAAGAACCGCCAAGTAAGATAACACTAATATAAACCCAATAATGAAGTTATGCCATTATTTGGTAGAGCCAAAGGCTCAAAATTTTGCATAGACATAGTAAACCTTCACTCAATCAATCAACACTTATTGTATTAATCAAAATCAATAAAAATATATAGGAGACATATTTCCTATAATTGGGGATGCTCTAATCCTTATAGTCACTCAACAAATAATCTCCTGACTATCTATAATAGCTACGTGTATATTATTGTTATTATTCATAACAATAACATACCAAATAAGATAATCTAACTTAGGTAATAGTATGATTACTATTTACCAACGTAAACTACCTAATACAAACGCTAATCCTTAACATTCACTCCCTTATAGTTTACATGGGGCGTGATGGGACAACTACACATCACATATTGCTCTCTCATAAGATTGACATGAAGATGTCAGGTTTGCCCAACAATGCATCTATTACATCATATGAAATTTTTATATTGAAAAATAGATTTATTAAAAAAATATTTCTTGAGGATTATTTGCAAGTTACAATAAAATGAGGACTTGCCTAAATGATAACACATATAATTTTTAACAAAAATGAACAAAAATAAAAATGATTCAAGACACTAACAATAAACAACTAAAAATACTGAAAAAACAATGTATAAAAAAACAAAACACTTATAAATAATTATTAAATGACACTAGACTCCAATATAAAATTATCGATTCACTATAAACATAAAACGATAAATTGGTGAAAACAATTTAATTAACACTTTGATTTTGAAAAACTAATTACATGACTCAATATATTATAAATACCAAAATTTTTAATAACAAAATTCTAAAAAACATAATTAAAGAGTTGAAGTCATAAATTATTAACAAATGACATTTAAAAATTACGTGACTTTATACCTAGACCATTTAATATTTAAAATTTAAATAAACTCAAATTAAAGAGATCTTATAAATCTAAACAATAAAATATACTTTTAAAAAGAACGCATAAAAAGCCATTAAAAAAACTAAATCAACACCACTAACTTTTATTAGAAAATCGTGGACTTACTAAAAGCTTAAAGCAACTAAAAAAAAATACTAAAACAAAACAAATGAAAACCTAAATTACGTAAAATATATTACAAAATGACCTGACCAAAACTACAAGCTATTAACTGACTATCACAAAAAAAATTGCCGAGTCATGTTGAATAGTCTGTCGTCCATAAAACCAGATCGAGATTGAGACGAGCCGAATATGCTGAGTATGGAGGTCATGTAGCTGAGCCAAGGATCCACCACGGTGATTAGGTTGCCGTGGAGAGTCTGTTGTTGAGGAATATGGAAATACAATACAGTTGTGCCAAATCCAAATACCATACAGCTGCATTATGTAATTCTGAATGCAAAGCAAAGTCCTAGACCAAATATCTGAAATTTGATGTCGAAGATAAATCGGCTGCAAATCTCATGAGTCATGGCCAAGGTGGATCTGATAACTATAAATCCAATGATAGACCAATGTAAAGCAGAGATGTTGGGATATGCACAAATTCTTCTACATGGAATATGATATCTTCCAGGATCTTTGGGATGAGCCTACTTCCATGATCGGATCCAAATTTAAAACAACCTGTATAGCCAATATTAAAAAAACTGATATATATATATACATATAAATTTCCAAAAAACTCTTTGAATGCCAACGGAATCTGTAGTGCTCTGCACTACACTACTTTTGATAAAAAGAAAGTAGGACTTTCCAAAGATAATGATAATGAATGTGATTTTCACTCCAAAATATTTGTGATGAACAATCCTTAAAGTTACAAAGAGGCCCATGGTGGACTTTATTGGTAGAGTCGAAGGCTCAAAATTCTGCACAGACACAATAAAATTTTAGTCGATCAATCAACACTTATTTTATTAATTAAAATCTATGCAAATATATAGGAAACACATTTTCTATAATTGGGGATGCTCCGATCCCTATAATCACTCAACAAACAATCTCCCTACTATCTATAATATCTACCCATATATTATTATTATTATTATTATTATTATTATTATTATTATTATTATTATTATTATTATTATTATTATTATTATTATTCATAACAATAACATACCAAATAATATAATCTAACTTACGTAATAATATAATTACTATTTACCAAATTAAATTACCTAATGTAAATGCTAGTCCTTAACACTCAATTTGTATACTATGTTAGATAATGGGGTTAGTAATGATGTCTCAGTCATCATGTCCTAACGACTTGTGATAATGCAATGAAACCTCAAATGTAAAGCCAAAAGAAAAAGTAAGGGATTGTCATTCTAATTCATACAACTCTCACTAAGCATGAGTGAAGAGAATAGTAAGAAAATCTTTGAGATTTAAAACAAATAGAAATTTTATATTTTCCTAAGTCACCCAAAAAGGGATAACATACATGCAAAATGTCCTCAAAAAACACTCAAGTAACAAGAAAACTTGTAAAAAATTAAAAAGCTTAGAAAATAAACAAGTTTTCTTATAATCCAAAATGAAGTGTGAATTATTTTTAAGACAACAAATGAAATGTGAGTAAGAAAGTGTATGTTTGAATAGCTCTCCACACCCTTTAGGAATATGCAATCAAACAAGGTAAGTATTTTTGCTTGATGGGTATTTGATAAGTGATTGAAGTTGATTTCAATATGTTTTTCAAACTCTCAAATTTTGACACACAAACGAATTCACAATTTGGTAGGAATAATTTCATTGATTTCAAAAAATTTATAAAGAATAGAAAATAGAACATGGCAAATGTAGATAGAGAATGATTTCATTGTTTAATATAATGATTTCATCGATTATCAAAATGATGATGATGATGATGATGATGATGATGATGATGATGATGATGATGATGATGAAGAAGAAGAAGAAGAAGAAGAAGAAGAAGAAGAAGAAGAAGAAGAAGAACAAAGAACTAGACAAAGAGACACTTGAGAACAATTTCAATAATATAGATATAATTTCACAGATTTTATTAATAATTTCATTGATATTTAAAAAAATTTCACTAAATAAAAATCCTCAAAGGTAGAATAAAGAATGAACAAAAGGATAAAAATTGATTTCTTTGATTATAAATTTGATTTAACTGATTAAAATATCAATTTTGCTAAAATGGTGACTAATTTGTCGATATGCAGAAAATAATCCTTTAGGCATTTTCACCGATAATTTGTCAATTTAAATAATGAATATGTCAATTTCATGGATATTTTATTTATTTCTTTGATTTTTTAAAACTTGTGCAGGAACAGAGAATAAAAAATAGTGATGATTTCATCGATTATGGGGTGATTTAAGTGATTGGTACAAAGATAGAGTGTTTTCATCATTTTCATTAAGGAATTCACCGAAACATAAAAATAGAAAAATAAAAAAAAGATTGAATAGAAAAGAGCCAAAATAATTAAATATTATTCAAAATAAGTTTGCTAAAGAGGCTCAATATAAAGGTATGGGTTGACACCCAAAACCATAGGTTTCTCCTGCTTCCTTACGTAACCCACTAGGCATGTTTTTACTATTTCCTAGTCATTCGAAGCCTTTTAGATTAAACCTCAGCTATCCAAGAATAATCTTTTAGGCACATACCTATCCCCTAGGGTCCCTTTCCCCTTGGACACTAGTGCCATAAATTGGATTATGGCACTAGACCCCATGGTGTCGTGCTATTGTCCAAGTCACTCTTAGCCTCAAACGGTTAGATTTATTCGATTCCTTATATTTTTTTAATCTGCCTAATGTGAGTTAATCTAACCTAGGATCACTAGTTTCCATATAAAATTTTATTCAAGTGTCATTTTTAATGGTTGACAATCATTCAAAACACACAAACTAGAAATACACTAAACACATTCAAGTAAATCTTTCTATTCTCTGCATATAGCCAACCATTGTTATTTCCATCCTACTCAAGCTCTCACACAAGTTACGAGTCATCTCAATCTTATCCAAATTCACATAATACTTTCATTATATACACAAGATTTCACAATACACAATCAATTCGAGAGAACTATATTGGCCTTGATCTCTCTTTGAAGTATTGGTATGTAACATATCCACACATGGGGTGTGATCACATGTTCAGTGCATAATAAACACTAACCCATTTTTTTAGTTGATTTAAGATCACTTGTCAAGCCTAAAGAAGAACTAGGACCCTAGGAGATAAAATCAGTTACACACAGAGCTCCATAGATGATCGAGACTTGGAAATTTAGACACAAAGCCTCTAGAAGCATAAAAATAGAACCCAAAAATCTTAGCGGAAGCAAATCAAAAAGACTATAGTTTTGGACCCCAAAGTGTCCAATTTTTTCTGCTACTATCCAAAAAAAGACTTTTGGGTCCTATTTCCAACAGTCTGCCCTATCATCTCATCAAATTTGTAGTTCCAAATTCCTCTATCTTAGTCTAGAAATCAACTAAGTTTACTTTCTATCCCTTTGCTTGCTATTTTTAGTAATTAATTGATTAAATCTAGATTTAGCAAATTAATAGGTTAATTTAGGCATACTGTATTACATATTTCTAGATTAATCAAGACCATTTACTAATTAGGAAACTAAACACTTAGTTTCCCAAAAACATTAAAACATTTCCAATATGAAGGGTTGAGAATACTCTTACACAAGTTTCAATGTGGGCCCTTCATCTTTTCTCTAAGATGAAGGGTGAAGAATAATCTTGTATATTAATTCACTTATCAATTTAATTAACTCACAAAAGAATATTTCAAAAGATCTCAAGATCTTTTATTTACATGAAGATGCCTCTTGGAGGGAAAAAAGGAAATAATTAATTGTAAGGAAATTATAATTCTATTTACAATAGAAATATAATTAGAATAATGACTTTAGAGAAGAGGGAATTAATTGTATTAATTGAACATAAAAGTGAGAACTAGTGAATTGATTAAAATTGGATAATTGAACATAAAAATTGACTAGAAGGATAATTGAATATATAAATTAATCAGAATGATAATTAAACAAATCTAATATGGAGAATTGGCTTGCCTAGAGATGTCTAGGGTGAATTAAAATACATATATTAGATGAACATATGACTTTAGATTAGATTGTGTGCAATGGTTTGGAATCATTCCATTTTATATATTTGATATGAAAGTGATAAAAAATGAGTGTCTATAATAGTCCATCACGATATCTCTCCTACTAAATCTAGACAACTTTTTCTCTTCATTAATAATCACCATGAATCCTATGAATCTCATACGTTTAGCCATGTGGTCACCAGTAAGTTAGTTAGTGATCCATTTAGGAATACTAGTGAAGGACATGGTATGAAATATAGGCCCTTTGATGTCCGTCACCTTGAATACTTGTCATTTCCCCTTACCATCAGCACACATCTCACCTTGAAATCTTTCATTGCTTATAAAAACTCTCATTTTATGAAATAGAAAATCAAATCATTTTTATCGTTGGTATTTAAACTTATTGACATTATATACATATATGTCAAATAAATTAGACAACTTTATATTTGTTAAAAGTGAATTGAGTGCCCAAGTCCTTTTCTTCAATACTAATAAGCTAAGGATTATATTTTCATCAAAGGATGTACACTTCACAAGGATCAAACTAGTATTCGATTTATTTTATAAAATTAAAATGGAGTAAAAAATATAAGATTTACACATCACATGGATCAAAATTAATAATTGTTATATTTTATCAGATTAAGTGTAATACAAAACTATAAATATTCCTTATATATTTTTTTAATGTGAATGGCACATTATAATTGAGTTCAATTACAACCATATATTACCAAAATGATTTCTAGAATATCCATTTAATCAATGAGAGGTACCCTATTATCAAAACAATAGGCATCTCACCATGAAATAAGATTATCAACAAAATCCACTGAAGACATAAATATCCTCTCAAGCTATGTAGCATAATTGTGAAGGTAGAATCCATCAACACAAGATAAATTTCATTATGTGACGTACTAATAGTTTTTCTAAAGATGAAAGTAATGCCAAAAAGGATGTAGTTTTTTGGCTTTTATAAAACATGATTTTGTAAAGTGAAAGAGTGTAAATTGATAGTCATATCTCACTCAAAACCTATTATTAATGGTTACATCTCGCTTTTTATGCACAAAGTGTTAATCAAGAATAATTTTATATTTTTGGTGGAGGTGATAATGTAAACTGAGTTTGTATGTTTCTTCATATGATGTGGAGATGAGTTGTGCAAGGAGGAGACATTTCATTTCATGGTGAGCTTGAACAATGGCAAAGTGGTCAAAATTGTCAAAGTGAGTTAGATGGTGATGGTGAGGGGAAATGAAAATTTATTTCAAGTGGTATTTTATACAAGAAGCCCCATATTGTACACTGAATCTGGATTCAAGGTAGACAGTGGATTTACATGACTTTTACCCATTTGAAAAGGGTTCATAACTTTATACATGGATACATATTTGATTGACCATTTTCTAATGATTATAGTGGGGGAGGATGTCAAGAGAACTAATTTGATAAGGATAGAGCTTCATATTTAATGTTTGGCTCCAATCAATACTACAATGTCTATGACCCAAGTATAAAACATTGAGATTCTAGAACATACATTTCTATGTAATAATTATAAATATAATATATTATAATAGTATATAGTATATCATATTGATTTTTATATTATGTATTTATAACTATTAATATTATTTTAAAATAAAAATGACTATGTATATATATTGTTAATAATATATGTCATATAATATAATAGTAATAACTATGTAGTTGTAGATGGGGATGGATATAAATGATTTCGTATGGCACACCCACCATTAGATACAACCACATACATGCATGGATATAAATGACCATGTAATTTGTCTTGTTTGTTAATAGCAATCAAAATAGATAATAATTTTTGAGATATTTAGTCCATCCATATGTCCTAAATCATATATATACAAACAAACAAAAACTTAGACGACACATACTCCCAACTATTGATGCCAATTTATATGTGTCATACAGTTGTTCTTATGTTTGGGGCCTAAATTTGACAGTTGACCCTACTTGTCATGAAATGTTTTTGATGATAGCTATCTATTCAACATTACCCTTATAATGTTAAAAAAATTCATAAAAATTTTCATTATGTAATTATATTATTAATATTAATGCAAAAGTATATATATATATATATATATATATATATATATATATATATATATATATATATATATATATATATAATTTTGTTATATAAAATATAATATATTAGCAAAGTGACTTGTTATAGATATTTGTATGTGTATCTACCTACCCTTCTTCAAGTCCACTCTCTGAAATACCTTGTCATTATATTTTACCATCATTTCTTAGGGCACCTTGAAATATTTGATCATTTTGATGTTTTATATGACCTTGTCCTTTCCCAACATTTCGTTATCATTGAATGCTCATTGTAAAAAAAACATTTTCACAAACAAATTACTACTATATAAATAAACACACAATCTCATTTTCTACAATCACCTCCACCAAAAATATTAAATATTATGTCACATCTTGATTTCACCCTATACCAAATGAACCTATAATATTGGATTAGTATGATCACTATCTGATTATAATTTCTTTGATTTGAGTATTTTGACATATACTGGTATGAATTGTTGATTAATATGCATTATGTGATAGTTATATTTTGACTAGTCTATACATTGAGGATGTATATTTTGAATCATTGGTTTGTGATGACTCAGACTAAATACCTATTTGTTGTGATGTGGATGCAGGATAGGTCCTACCCTCAGATCTTGACAAGGAAGAGCATCATTAGAGATGGTCAACTAGATGGAACAATTAGGGGAAATACTAGTGGAAAAATGTTAGTGACCCCACACACACACACATAGTATATTTTAAATGATATTTGTGTAAAATTACTAGTGCATATTGCTTTTGAATATATTTATGCATGTAAAATTAGATTTAGTATGCATTTAATTTTTTAGTCTAATTGGCTTGGTTTTTTAATTTTAAATCTAGAAAAATAAAATATTAGTGTTAATAGATATAATTATTATAGAAATAATTATTTTACAAGTAAAATGTAATTAATGGCTTATTTTATCTTCCATTTAAATGATTAATTATCATTATTTATAAAATTACATGAAAGAGGTGTTAATACAATTTAAAGTTAAATTTTGAATTATACATGAATTTACATAAAAATTAGGAAAATAGATTTTAATATTAATTTATTGACTTAGTATGTTAGTTTGATGAACTAAAGTAAAAGAAAATAAATTAATAGAAGTTAATAAATTTAAAACTTGATTTAAATGCAATCTTGAATATCTATGCAAGAAAATATTTGTAAATTAGAAACTAGATTGGTAAGTCAACTTAAGTCAATATTGAGAAAATAAAGATAAAATTTGAAAATTAGATTGACATGCAAGGAAAAATAAGTTTTCTAAATAAAAGAATTTTGGTAAATGACAACACACACAAAGAGATTGAAAGAAATAATTTGGAAGAAAAGAAGAGATTGGTGAAGTTATCAACAAATATCTAGGTCAATTTTGCTATTATTTTTCTATGTGGATGATAGGTATATGTGAGCATTTTGTGGCATCATATTCTCTTATAGAATTGTGTTTTAATGGGTGTCTTTTTCTAAAGGTTGTGTTTTATTTAAATATTAAAGCATTCAAATTGTTATTCAGTATTCCATTTTAATATGATAAGGTCCATGTATAGGTAGGATTTCAAGCTTAGTTACTTCTTAGCAGCAATGTTTTCACCTTGTAGCTACATATTGACTTCTAGTAGACCAATGTTCCATACATTTGGTTAGATCTAAGATACCAATTAAAAAACAAAGAGGTCTACAAATACCTTGTTTTTTGGACTCATTCAATTAAAAAACTCAATGAAAATATTAAGAAAATGATACAAGACTCATAGGTGTCTTTACACAATCTCAAGATACCATTTAGATCACCAAAGTGCCCAAAATAATGACTAAGTCCTAAGAACTAGTATAATAGTATGTATAGGCATGTTTGGTCTTGAAAAGGTGTTATTAATCTAATCTCATCAAAGGATTCTTATAAAGATTTATTACATTTTTTGGAGACTATCTCTGAAGATAAGAAACCAATTTCATTTATTGTTTTCTTAAGAATTAGAATTCAATGGAAACTCTACTCTTTAGGTCCAGATGGTCTAATCTACTCACCTGGAAGGATATTGACTTGGCTTAAATAGAAAATACTTTAAATCACTTTACTTGTAAGTATTCCATAGTGTTTACATAATAACATTGGACCTTCATAAGAGGTTTATACTCAATCAAAAAAATTGGAGATGTATTATACTTGGAGTTTTCTATCTTTGCCTTGGAACCTTCTTAACAACCTTGTTCTCAACATAGACAATGAACTCTAATTAATGGGTCTATCAATATGCATAAATTAATACCCTGTAACATGCAACCTATATTATATATACAATAATGATACAGACATTCATAAATTACATCTACCACATACATGGTACTACATGTAGGTATTTGGTTACTCATACATGACATTTTCATGTGGTCATGATATGGTCACTCATATTGGACATGAATGTAACTAATAACCCTAGTGAAATCCATTTCCACATAAACCATTAATCCTAAAACCCTAACCCTAAACACTAAACCTTAAACCCTAACCATTGAAACCTAAATCCTAAACCCCAAACCCTAAGCCTTAAAACCTAAACCTTGAACACTAAATAATATACCTAAACCCTAGACCTTAATCCCTAAACCTTAAACCATTAACCCTAATACATTATCCCTAAACCAAAAAAAAATAATCCATAAACCCTAAACTATTGACCCTAAACATATAAACTAAAAACATTAAACCCTATACTTTATACCCTAGACCCTAAACCCTAAAACCTAAATATAAGCCCTTAAACCTAAACCCCAAACCATAAACCTAAAATCCTAAACATTAAAACATAAACGTAATCCCTTAACTCTAAACTCCAAGCCTAAAACCATAAGTCATAAACCTTAAACATTAACTCCTAAATCAAAAAATTTAAACCCAAATTGAAAACTCAAAACCTTAAACACTAAACCTAAATCCCTAAACCCTTAACCTTAAACCTTAAAACTAAAACCCCAAACCATAAACTCTAAACCATAAAAAATAAACCCTAAGTTCTAAACCCTAAGCCATAATTTCCAAACACTAAATATCAAACCCTAAATACTAAACACTAATTTCCAAATCCCAAACCCTCAACCAAACCCCCAAGACCAAAACCTTGAACCTTACACCCTAAAACCTGAACCCTAAGTGTGAAAGCATAAAACTAAAACCCTAATTCCAAAAACCAAGCCCCAATCCCTAAAATCTAAACTCTTGATCCCTTGAGCCATAAACCATAAATCCCAAATCTTTAAGCATAAAATGTAAATAAGAAGGCCTATAACCTAATCACTAGTCTTTATACACTAAACCCTACATTATGAATATTTAACCATCAAACCTAAAATTATAAATCTTAAACCTCTAGCCATAAACCATAATCTTGAGTTATCACCTATATAGAGAAAAGAGATGGGGCATTGGCTAAGCCATATCTTGAAAGGATAGGGGTCACTCTAACCTATATCTAGAGAAAGGAGTGACTAGTGACATTCATATAAAAGGTTTGAGTATGGATTCAAGATGAATTCCTAAATAATTTATGGGTTTTTTAATCAATGTGTCTATCAATATTCATAAATTTCTAGCCTATAGCGTTCAACCTATAGCACACATATACTAATAAATCAATCATTCATACATTACATCTACCCCATACCTATTACCACATGTAGGTATGTTGTCACTCATACATGATATATTCCTTTATTCGCATTACAATCACTAATACCATACACAAATTTAGCTAATCACCCTAGTACAATCCATTTACACTTCAACCATTGACCCCAAAACCCAAACCCCAAACCCAAACACCATAAACCTTGAATGTTAAACCCTAAACCTAAACCCTAAACACCATAAAAATTGAACACTTAACCCTAATACATTATCCCTAAATCCAAAATAATAATACCTAAATCCCAAAACCTAAACCGTAAACATAGAAACTTAAAATTTTAAACCCTAAACTTTATACCCTAGACCTTAAGGCTTAGAACCTAAACTTTAAGCCCTTAACCCTAAATCACAAACCATAAGTCTAAAATCTTAAATCCTAAACACTAAACCATAAAACCTAATATTCAATTTCCCACTCCCGTATTGGGAACACCTATAGGTGTGTATGTAAGAGGTATGTATGTAAATGTATGATATTTGATTATGCACAAGGTAGACTGGTTTCATAACCAATATTATACCTCCACCATTGATGTTATGAATCTATTTCATGTATATAAACTTGTTGAAGCTCTTAGACTAGTTTAAACACTTATATTACAACCCTATAAGACACAAAACAACACACCACACACTTGTGATTTATGAGCACTTATGGAACACACACAAAAACTAAACTAACTAACCCAAAGATGAGATCATTGTACTATGAATGGGGGGGTTTAGAAATAGGCTTGAACATGCATTAGATGTGTCCCTAATCATAAATATTCCTCTAGATAAGTGTTCTCATTATCTACATTCATAATCACCCTTCTTTAGACCTATTTTCACATTTGGCACTAAGATGATCATTATTTTCTAAATCCAATCCATACAAGGAAGGGTATGACACTTGTACCTAGAATACATAAAAAAATTATCAATAAAATACATTATGTACCATGTCCATACATATAGGGTACAAGTCAACTTGATGGGAAGGAGACCTAGGGAGTCCTATGCAAGTCCAAGATCATATCCTAGTCAAACAAGACCTCCAAGATGAATTTTCTTCCACTTCTTCCCATTTGGGTAATTAACAAGGGTTTTAAAGGGTTTTATGTAGTTTTCCACTATATCCTTTCTTAGGACCCTCTCCAACCTATCCTAGCTCCTCAGAATCCCGTACTAGGTATCCATACTAATGTGAGCTTCCAAACTTGGCCTCTCGAGCTCTTCAATGCATTTTATGAACCCTATCATGTTCTTGTGCTAAGAAATGATCTCTTTTTGGCCTTATCTATAAAATAAAGGTTCTACATATAATAACCTTAATGTACTCCATTTCCACCTAAACCATTAACCCCAAGCCCCCAACCCTAAACACTAAACCTTAAACCCTGATCATTGAAACCTAAACCCTAAAACCCAAACGTTAAGCCATAAACCTTGAACCATGAACATTAAATAATATACCTAAACCCTAGACCCTAAGCCATATCTTGGAAGGATAGGGATCATTTTAACCTATATAGAAAAAGGAATGACTAGGGACATTCATGCAAAAGTCTTAGAGGTGGATTCAAGATGAATTCCTAATAATTTGTGGGTTTTTTAATCAATAGGTCTATCAATATAAATAAATGTCTAGCTTGTATCATTCAACCTATATCATACATATAATAATGATACAATCATTCAAACATTAAATCTACCCCAGACCTAGTATTACATGTAGGTATGTTATCACTCATACATGACATATTCTTGTATTCATGTACAATCACTCATACCAGACACAAATGTAGCAAATCACCCTAGAACACTCCATTTATACCTAAATCATTAACCTTAAAATCTAAACCCCAGACCCTAAACACCATAAACCTTGAATTTTAAATCATAAACCTAAACCCTAATGACCTTAAACCTTGAACACTTAACCCTAATACATTATCCCTAAACCCAAAATAATAAAACTAAACCCCAAAACTTAGATCCTAAGCATATAACCTTAAAACCTTAAACCCTATACTTTCTATCCTATACCCTAGGCCCTAAAACCTAAACTTTAAGCCCTTAACCCTAAATCCCAAACCATAAGCTTAAAATCCTAAATCCTAAACATTAAAACATAAAAACCTTAACATTATAGGTCCTTAATATTAAACACTAAACCTTAAATACAAAATTCAAAATCATGAATATTAAACCTTAAACACTGAACCATAAACCCAAAACCCAAAACCTTGACCCCAAAACTTTTAACACTAAACCCTAATCTTAAAACCCTAAGCACTAAACCATAAACCTTGAAAGTTGAACCCTAAACCACAAACCCAAAACCATAAAACCTCAAACCCAAAATCATATACCCTAAATCCTAAAATAGGATAAGCCATAAACCTTAAAACCTAAATGCTAGAACCTAAATAGTCAACTCCAAACACTAAACACTAAACTTTGAACCCTTAACCTGAAACCCTAAAAATGAAACCTAAATAACAAACACTAAACATACATTATGGTGACCACACTATAGAGGAATGATGTAAGTATTGGTAGTTCAGCTCAACCCCCTCTCCACTTTCCTATCATAATTCTTACATAAGCATAAAGATTTCAATGCAAGGAGAAAACATGCCATAACAAAGTTAATGGCACAAATTCTAATAATTTATATTCATGACCCACATCATTTTTTGAGAATAACTCACAAATATGAGAAGATCCAAAATGATCCAACCCTTTCACTCAATGATTTGGAAATAAATGTGTCTTGAAGAAGGATTTCACCTCATATGAAACACACGCAAAGAGGTAATTTTTTTTATCTATCATCATTTTTTATCATCCCTCATCATTCAAAATGAATTTTTTCCATGCAAGTGCAAAGAGTATATTATCTTATTTTCACCATCTAAATAATTCAATAATATCCCTAGATTAATCCATCATGACCCTATCTAATCTAAAAGACATGAATGAGAATAATCACCCTAGTACACTCCAATTAGAACAAAAGGAATTGAAACAATTCAAGATTCATCTAAAAAAGATATTGTTCAGTCTAAAAAAAAATATATTGACTACTAGATTAGAAAATACTCTACTAGATGAGGGAGTGACTAGGGATGATGATAAAATGATTAGGTAAGATGAGTGATAATGAGGGAATTGTTAGGGACATTGAGGGATGAGGACAATTGAGGAAGGGGTGATTAGGGATGATTAAGGATGATGAGGGTTGATGAGGGAGTGATTAGGGATGATGAGGTGTCTAATGAAAGATGATAAAGGATTGACTAGGGATGATAATAAATTATGATGGCTAATGAGGGAGTTATTAAGGATGATGAGGGATGATGAGTGTGTGACTAGGGATGATGCTCAAGATGATGAGAGAGTGATTAGGTATGGTTAGTGTTTATAAGGTTTGATGACCTAGAGTGTTTAGGGATTATCAATGACGTAGAGTGGGAGTTATTAAGGTTGATGAGGGAGTGATTAACAATAGTTAAGGATGATGATAGCCAATGAGGGAGTGATTAGGGATAATGAGAACTAGTGAGAGAATTAACAAAGATGATAAGCATGAATGTGAGGATTAATGAGGGAGTGATTAGGGATGATGATGATCAATAAGGGAGTGTCTTATGTGAATTTGGAGTGCTATAATATGACTTTATTATACATGACTTTGGAAAAATGTATGAGATTGAAATTGAAGAATGCATGGATTCACCATCTATCTAACATTTGCTTTAATGTGTGGTATCTTTTTAGAATGAATTTGAATGATGTGTTGATTTATTCTATTTCAAATGGAGTCTATCAGGTTATTAGCTATATTCATGTCAAGTATAAGTTATCATATCATGATTACAGGTAGATGTTATGTATGAGTGAATACATACATATATGTAATAGGTATGAAATATATGTCATGTATAAGTGATCATATCACAATTATAGGAATGCTACAAGTTACAAGATGTAGGGTAGTCATTTATGCATATTGATAGACCCATTGATTTAAAAACCCACAAATTATTTAAGGATCCACCTTCATGCTTAGGTATTCAATTGAGTAAGGCATACTCAAGTAGGTAAAGTAGGTAAGGCATACTCAATTAGGTGAAATATGGGGAATAATTAATGGTATAGATATATTACATACATAACATGATTTGTAACCTCATTTTTCATTTATTCTTTTGATCTTGAAATTCTAAAAACTAAGTATTGACTAGAATGAAATTTGAAAACCTAACTTCTAAATGGTAACTCCTACAACTCTATAATCAATTTAAGAAGATGTTGAGTGGCCTTAATTAGTTATATTTAGTAAAATAAAGTTAAAATATAAAAATATAAAATGTAATACTATGTTTAAACGTAATATTATATTTTACATTCTTATGCTTAACATTTATTTTATTAAATATATGCTTGTAAAACATCAAACATGGCAAAAATAATTTCAGTCCAAGCTTCTTAACAACCTCTAGTTGCAAATTATATATATATATATATATATATATATATATATATATATAAAATTGAAAAAATATATTTTGCACTCTAAAAAGGGTGTACACCCTTTGCAAAAGGCGTACGAACTTTAAACATTTAAACTTTTTTCCCTTTTCCCTACAAATTTGCCTTGGGTATAGGTTTGGAGAGGTCTTAACCTACCTTGAAATTGGTCATGAAGCAACTGGCTTAGTTTCTAAGAAATTTAGGTGTCTTTTTCATCTTTATTGACACATCTAATCAGGAAGCTTATTATTTTTTAAATAAAATTATATGGCTTTGTAGAGGAGAAAGTGTAGTTTTAAAAAATATAATTTTTTGAATGTTAGAATATTATTTATAATTACTACTTAATTTATACATAACATACCTCATTATGGCCTACATACATATAGTCACAAATTATCTTATAACTTTTTGAATATTAATCAAAATTTTATAAAATTTATATTTCAACAATCTACACATTGTCAACTATGCTTTAAAAAAATTGATTTTCATGAAGTTAAGGTCAAAAAGTTGTGTTCGTACACTTGTAGTTTTAATTTTCCAGTTGTCCTAACTTTTAAAATTACTTAAAAACTATATATCTAATAAAAATTAATAAAAAAATATTCTTAACAATATTCGACATGTCACCTATCTATATATGAAATTTCATACAAAAATTCAATCGTTTACTCAAAAAAAGTGTATTCATAAACATGCACTCTCCTTATCCTTTTACAAAAAATTATCAGCTTATTATCATAAATGCATCTATTTCACACACTTTTATCACGGTATTGGAATTAATTATATATTTCGAAACTAAATTCAAAATTTTACAATTCATGTTTTTATGTCATTGTCAAATTCTTTTTCGAAGTGTTTCTAACATTCTCTCCAAGTTCAACTATTCTTATTTTCGAAAAAAAAAAAAAAAGTGTTGCTTTATACTCCCTCTTTTTTCCCCCAATATCTTGCATCTACCCATAACTATTGTGTTTTTATTTCAAAGCTAAATATATAATGTTGAGTTTATTCCTATAGATTGGCTGAGTATATATAAGCCATGAAAATTGCTATATATGTTTTTAGAAGTTGTCAAGCCATATATAAAAAAAACTCTTCAATATTAAATAAAATTTTCTAAGTTAAGATATAAATCTTATAAGTCAATTTAGAAATAGTAGATGTCAAAATATAATTACAGAACTCTAATTTTAAGACATTAAGCACATGATAAAATAAGGCTGATTATGTTTTATTTTTAAATTGATAAGACTAGTAAATGAGATGCACCACCATATAAAGGAAGTGCCTGATCTCATATGGTGATGCGAAGTCAAATTCAAATGGTGTGTCTTTATATTTATAATGCACAATAATTTTTAGATTTGAGAATTGCTATGTTAAAAAGGGATGGAGCTATATTTGAAACTCTAGGTGTAGTTTGATTTTAGATGCCTAGCCTTTAGAAGATATAATTGAATCTCTAAATCAGAATGTTGTCTTACATGGGAAGTCATTGAACCTATAATGAAGTCCCTAGATTTAATGTGAATTGAATCTCTAAATAAATAAATTATATAAAATCTATCCTTTTATTAAAAATATATATAAATAAAATGCCAAGTTTTATTTGAAGCGTTTGACTTATACATTGAAACGCTTAATATTTTATGCTAATAGGTGAGTAAAATCATAATATCGGTCTTTGTATTTAACACTAAGTTTTAATAAATTTAAGTCTGAGAAAAATAAGTCACTGAAACTTTGAGATGAAATAACAAGTCTTAATTAAAAGTGTTGAGTATAAATATTGAAATGTTAAGTTTAAATATATAATGGTGGAGAATAAATCCATGTTTATTCCCCCAAAAAAAAAGGAAAATGATAAAAGAAAACTATGTTTCTTCTTTAATTCAAGAGTGAACTTTAGATGAAACTTTATTGTTGCCTGATATTTTTGTATTGAGGTTTGAGTGAGAAGAGTATTTTAATAATGATCATGATTATCATGAGATCTAAATGAGCATCTAGAATAATTGTTTATTAATAAATAAGTATTTGATAATAACTTTGAAACAACTAAGTATTTGAGGTATTCAAGTATAAATATATCTATATTTGGGTTTATGATTAAATAAACTGTTAAGATATTAGATAATATGCCTATATCTTAAGTATTAGATTGATAATAAGAATAATATTATAAGAGATGATTATTTTCAAGCCTTATATTTGACCCTCTATTCTATAATAAATTAATTAATGGGCTTTTGTCAATCCATGATTTGATGTGACTATTTAATCTTGCAAGCCATTTACATATGATGACTATGCTTAATGTTATATATTGCTATGATCTAGGTAATCAGTAACAAAGCTAAGCAAAACTGTGATAATATTATTATATTCCTATTAGAATAACACTTTATCCCATATGGATATATATTTATATGATCTAAATCTCTAATATAGTTTTACTTTGAATCCTAGTTGAATAAAGTAATCTATATGTAGCACAATAGGGTTATCCAAACATGTTGTCAGGATCAAGTTTGTATCCTCTTGTAGGATGAAAACTTGTGTCTAATATGTATTTTGTGAGAATATTAATGTGTACCTTTAAATTATGTTTGATCTATTTATTATTGTGCATTAAAATCTAGAATGTATCTAGATGGTATAGTCTTATACTTGTTAAATAATTATAGTGTAAGACTGTGTTTTTATATTGAGTAGGGAACTCATGCATGTCAATCTAAAATGTTATGGGATGTCATACATATCTACTATATGAAAGGTACTCATATGGTATTATTATATTTATTATATCTATACCCACACTTACATAATTATATATGTATTGATTATTATGTGTTGTACCATTTGGTAGGATACCATTTAGGTGCAAAAGCTAGCAAACACCACTGATCCTATGGTGCAAAAGCTAGCAAACAAATTTATAGCTCTCAAAAATAAATGGTGCAAGGGTTGTTTTCTCCTCCTTATCAGGATATACCAAGAAGGATGTTTCCCAGCCAGTTGTATCAAGGCAATATTACCAAAAATCAAGGGCAACCAAATCACCTTCCTCCCCCACTAGGGAAGCTTGCCATTAAAGTAGCACCAGCTAACTTAGAAGTTGATTATCTTGAAACTGAATCTAATTTTTATTTCCAACCTGAGTTAAATGAAGAAGATGACGCTGATCTCTTTGCAAAAGTCTAAGAAAAATCAGCTAGTGAGTCCAACATTGGTTTCCTAAATTTTTAGGATGAACCCAAAAGTAATGGAAAAGCATTTGATGGATCATACACTATATTTACCAGGTCCCAGAACCAGTTAGCTCAACAAGCTGATAAAGAAAAAATAAGGAAATAATCTCGACCAGTAATTTCAATTGCTAAACGAGGAACTTCACTACATTTCCAATCAAAGGACTGGGTGATCAACAAAAAAAGAAGTACCTCAAATATTCTTTCATCTTTTGTTTCAAATTCATAGACCAGTCCTACATCTAATAAAACCTAGATTGATGGACTTCCCTCATCTATTTCAAATTCATTTTAGTCATTTTATATAATTGACCATGCTAAGAAGACAAAAATTCAAATGTCTGAGTTTGAATTCTTGCAATCAAACCCTGAGTAGTTGGATAGGTTAGTTCAATGTGTCAAGAATAAAACTCTCCCTTGAGGACAAGAAATTTTGAAAGTAAGTTTTGGTCCCCCAAAGGATACATCCACCCAAAATAATCTTGTTGTCACTCCTCCAGCTGCCCGTGGGAAGATAGAGCTATTTTATATTTTCCTACTGATAAACAGTCATCAGTTAAATAATTACATTATAGACTCAGGACCTTCTGACAATGTCATGCCCACCAAGGTGTTAGAATCTCTTGGTCTCACACTGACTAAGACCTTTCATAGATGTTTCTCCATGAAAAAAAACAAGTGCCTCTATTGGGACAAATCAAAGATGCTCAATTTACATTTGCAGTTTTCCCAGATAAGAGAATTAAAATGATAGTCTTGGTGGCCGATGTCCTAGCCTCCTACGACTTTCACCTCTTACTTTGATTAGTTTGATGTGATTATACTTTCAAAATTTACATGCTTTCCTTTCTTTGTGTAGCTAGATCTGATTGCATTTCTCAGTTCCTATTTTATCTTTTGTGTGTGCCTTAAGACATTTGTAAATGTCTTTTGCTTATACTCTTCTATATGATTTTGGCTTTCATGTTAACCTTCCTTGTTTCCAATTATATGTGTATGTGGCATTTGAACATGCCTTGTATGATTGCTTTCCAATTTGAGTGACATGTGCCCATATCCCTTGTTTACTTGGCCCCTTGGCCACTCTTGTATGCTTCTTACTTCTTATCTTGTGTGCTTCTCTCTTGATTTATTTTTAATTATTTACAATACCATGATCCAATCATGTATTATTTTAATTTTTTGGATGTCATGATGGACATCATGCTCCATCCTTTTTTGAAAACTAACAACTAACCAAACTTCCAGTTCCAGTTCATTTTATTGCACATGATATTACATTATTATATCTATCTAGACATACCCCTATTGATCTAACAATCTCCATTACAAACCATGCTATATTTTGAGAAATTTTCTCAATTATCATTGTTATATCATGTATTTTGTACCATAACACACTTGCAGGGCTCTTTCTTCTGAGGATAATCATTTAAGGGTCTTCATTCCTACCCTCAGAAGAGGGGGAAACAAATAGGGGTTTTTGTGACAAAAATAAGAGCTTCTAATTGATCAAAAATTAGTTTTTAGAATACCTAGAATAGCAACCAAATTTCAAGCCAAGCAGAACAAACTAGATATATAGTGATAATTATGGAATAGTCATCAGAATCAACATAGGATAAGCGCACCAACTTTGGACTACAGTGGTAGACAGTAGGGTGTCCTATTTTGGTACTCCTATCCAAATAACAAAAAAATAGATTTTCTAGAAACAAATAGAAAAATAAGTATAGTTATAGTTTTGTCAACTACAATTCAGTTTAGAGTCAAAATTTTTAGTATAGTTTTTCTCAAAGATTACAGATATAGGGGGCATTATGCACGATATGATGGCTCTCGCTTCTAGTTTTAGATACAGTAGTTGGTATAACTTCTAGAATAGAATCCATATTTTAGACACCATTGATTGGGAGGAATGTGCATGACACATCTAACTTCTTTTCTTTTCAAGTTCAGTACATTATCTACGTATTCTCAAAAAGTATGTGCCTTATTCCATCTGTAAGTGGTTGGCATCATTTTTGAGTGACTTCCAAATAATTTTATTACCCAATTTCAAAGTGGCTTTCATACAAGCCTAATCTCCACCTTTCCAAGTGGCCAAGAGTGGCCTAGTTTCCAGCATACATTTGACTATTCATGCCACATTGTTAGATTATATAAAATTTATAGACTTTAGGAGCCATCTTATACATCACACATTTCTTATCGGTATGAATTCATAGCTTCACTTTATAGGGTAATATTGGAGCCAAAAGACTATCTTAACTTTATATTTTTGAGCCACCTATTCAGAGGGATTAAACACATAGTCCAAACATTGATTAACACATGCATGATTAAATAGATTCACTTAGTGGGTGATGATAGAGCCAAAGGGCTAGAATTTTCATTCTTGAGCCACTCTCAGGGAATTGAAAACTTAGCTCTATTCTCAATATTACTTTTGGTACAACAAATATCCAACATCATTTAGCATCATCCAGCATCACTTAATAGCACAATAGGTTTTATATTGGTCCATATACCTGGTGAGGTGTATTCATTCCTTTCTCTTCCTCTCTTTTTCATAAGTTTTATACATTCTTATTTTAGATATAACGTATTTAATAAGAATTGGTCTACTCTCTGTTTTCTCTTTCAAACTTACACTTTACAACGTGCTCTCTTTATGCACACATATCATCACATAACTTCATGAGCTTTACCCTTATCGGTAAGTTCAGGTACGCTTTTTATTTTTTCTTTATCCTAGTATTTCATTTTGATGCATCATTAGAATAAAAGGGAGGAAAATGTAGTCATATAAAATGTCAAAATTGGTATTTTGAGTATGTTTGTGACACCTAACCCATAGGTCCCTCTTGCATGCTTTAATGACCCTTCTAGATACCTTTTTACTTATTCCCAATCATCTGTAGACTTCTAAAACTTGATTCTAGCTTTTACTTTTTCTATGCCTATTCAGAGAATTTAACAAGACTTAAATTTTTAAAAGCACGTGTCACTAACACGACCAAGAAATGGAGAATCTCAACAGTGTACGACTCTAAATGCGAGAATATGTAAAGACAAATCGGAAGTTAAATTTATTAATTTGTATGTTTTTACGGTGGTGACTCCGGGACCAGTAGTCCTGACAATATAGGTATTATTTTGTGTGTCAATTTGAAGTGCAAAAGACAATATTAATAAAATGGATTTTTGTTCAGTCAGGTAATAAAGGATTAAAATAATTTTATTAAAAAAATTATGTTTTTATTTTAAAATGGTGATTTTGAGATTATTAATTTATCTATTTCATCTGATAATATTATATTATTTAATATATAGAATCAAAAAACATCAACAGTCAAGGAATTCGAGGTTAAAATAATTATATATATATATATATATATATATATATATATATATATATATATATATATATATATATATATATATATATATTAGAGTAGTGACTTTGGGACCACTAATCCAGCTATTCCTCTGATAATATTGCATTATCTTATGTGTTGATTTGAAATGCAAAAGACAATATCAATAAAATCGAGTGTCACACAGTCAAGGAACTAGGGGTTAAAACAACTTTAGTTAAAAATTTGCATATTTTTATTTTAAAGGGGTGACTTTGGCATCATTAGTCCACTTATCCCCCTTGACAATATTGTATTATTTTATGCATTGATTTAAAGTACAAAAGACAATATCAATAAAATCGAGTGCCTCACAATCAAGGAACTAAAGGTTATAACAACTTTAATTAAAAATTTGCATGTTTTAATTTTAGAGTGGTGACTTCAAGCCTAGTAGTCCACTTTTTCCTCTTGATAATATTGCATTATTTTATATGCCGATTTGAAGTGCAAATGACGACATCAATAAAATCAAGTGCCCCACAATGACTTCATTGCAGGTTAGAACAACTTTATTTATAAATTTGCATTTTTTTTAAGACATGGATGGATGGGTACTTTTTGTTCATCATCTCAAATAAAAACATCACTAAATCTTCTACCCCTTATTTATTTGACTACATGGATGATGGGTAAGAGTATCATTTTTTAGGTATCTTTATTAGAGGAAAATCTAGGAGCATTTGATCAGTATTTGGAGGTGACTATTGTTATATAAAGTAAATTTTAAATAAGAATACAAATAATTTATTTTTGGAAGTATGTTATATCTAATTATTACATGATTTCAAAATATATAACATGTTTAATATATTTTTGATATGGAGTTTATTAAATTGACGTTATTTATTAATCGTTATATTAAATTTTATTTATTTGAGATAAATTTTTTGTTTGGTATAAAATATTGTTATGATTTTTTATGTTAGAAATAAAATGTTAAGTATTATTTCTTGATAAAATTACAATAAATTTATGTTTCATTTTTTGTGTGAGTAGGCAATGTTACTTTCACTTTGAACTTCTCAAACAATATGATTATATGGAAACGGGAACAAGACCTTTAATACATTATTGCACCACATCATTAAATCCTTATTTATTAGTTAACAGCTGGTGACGTTGTAACGATACCCATCATTTGATAAAAAAAATAACTAACATAATTTATATTCTGCAAAGCTTCTCGCAATTAATCGTAATAATATTTATTATTTGATGTCAAGGTTAAATACTTCATGTGTCACTATTATATCACGATATAGGAATCATTAAGATCGAGTACGAAAAAATATCTTTAACTAAATAATGGGCGTTATGCTAGATTAAAGTATTCATTATAATTAAATCCAAAAGAATTATCGTTAATTGAAGAATTTTTTTAAAAAAAATAGTACTAAAAACTAAATTTAATAGTGTATCACTATATTTACATTTATAGTATCACTATATTTACATTTATGGTACAATGTAAAATATAATCATTACCACATTTTAGATATAAGATAAAATTATACTGTAAATCGTCAAATTTTATTCTACAATTTTATATATTTAACCTAATTTTTGTTTTATTTATATTATCTATACTAAATCTATGTATCATTGTGACATACTCTCTTACCACTGATTTTTTTAAAATAATCTTATAATTTCACTATATTTATATATATAAACTCTATTTTATTAAATAATAATAATAATAATTATTAAAATATATAAATGAATGGCCTAATCTCGTGGACATGCTGCGTAAGGGAAAGCTACTTTGAAGTTATCTCTTTGCAATAATTGCACATTTATGACCACATTTGGCGTCGTTTGCCACATGGATTGTATGCGAATGGAGTGAGTACGTGGTGGTGATTATTTGAAGGGTTGGTTTCAATTTCAAATTGAAGTGTATTCAGTCATCCAATCTTTTAATGATAAAAAAATTATAAAATATATTTGTCTTTTTTTTAGAGAATAAGTTAAATACATATATCATTAAAAAACAAGTTAAATAAAATATTATTTTTTTAATATTTTTTACAAATTTTAATTTTAAATATTTTTAAATAATAGAATAACGAAAGTAAAATTACAAATTCAGAGATGTTAAAGAATTAAAAAATTAAAATTATAACAAAACCCAAAAAGTTTTTAATGAGATTTTAAGATTATATATTCTAACAAAAAAATTATAATTACAAAGAAAATTAAGAAGTCCCCAACAAGCCTCCAAATTTAAATATTCTAATAAAGTAGGTTTCTCAAAATTACAAGGAAGACCACGAATCTCATAGCAAGCCTCGAAATTCAGATATTCTAATGAAGGAAGTTTTCAAATTTATTTGGAACCTCTTTAAATTTACCTCAAATCTTTCAAACTAAGAGAATTAAGAACAATCCACTACGCAGATCTTGGTGGTAATTGTTTTAGCTTTATACAAATTTTTAAATTTAACTCGCATAACACTGAGAGCTCCCCAACCACTTCCATTAACTCATCCAAAATACTACAAAGAGACAATTATAACTTCTCTAGATAATACAATCTCACTAAACATGAGATATTTATAATGCTAAAATAATTTATAAAGCCAACTATAAAGATAGCAAATAGAAAATCCCTATATACCACATTTCATCCCATACAATATTAAAAAAATTTCCATATTTTACTATTAAAAAGCTTTAATAAGTTTAAAACTCAGTACTCAGTTGCACTAAAAAGTAATGAATGTTTGTAAACAAAGTATTCAAGGTGTTAGCATGATCAAAATTTCAAAACAAATCAATTTAGACACCATAGCTCATAAGATTCTCCTCAACTATACCAAGTCACTACCTTAAGATAATTAGGCCTAATGACCAAGTAATTAAGTCAAAACTTGAAATACACCCCAACAAAGCTATACAAGCATTCAAACTACTGTATATAGGTGTATCAAGGATGTTTCAACACCTAACTTGCATTCAATGACTCAATTTCACAAAATTCACTCAAAAATACTCCCTTGTTGTCTTATCATTCTCCCTCATGAAACTGACATTTCTTGCCTTCAGTGTGATGTTACAAGTAACATGTTGCACATATCCACTTGTCACATTCATGATTATTGTAACCTCATTATATTTTTTCATATCTTATGCAAGACTAAGTTTGTTAGCAACTTGTTTAATCAATGAATTGCCCAAGTTATTAATTATTAGGTTATTTTTTCAGCTAATGAATAGGGTGGACACTCCTCCATCATTGTGAGTTGAGACAGACTCAGGCATTATAACTGTAATGTCATCTACACAGGCACTCATTGAGGTATGTATATTCACTTGTAATTTTGAATTGTAATTCAGTCCTTTTGTTTTAATAATTTTACTATATACTTTGGCAAATAGAACTTATATGCACAAATGTATTGTGTATGCAAGGCTGTCATATGACATTTGATAGCCCAATTCACATGACTACTATGATAGCTCTTGATGTTTCTTCATAATTTGACACACATGTTCATGCAATTGATCTTGGCAATGACCTAGTCGATCGTCAACATCAAATTGAGAATGACCATGAGATTGTGGTAAGTGTATGTTTAAATAATTTTTTTTATTATAGTTTAAAACATGATTTTATTAACTTGGTTTCATGTATATTTATTAATTTTATAATATTTTTTGTATTTGAATAGGTTTGGCTACAAGTGAGATATGAGCGTAGTACTCATAGTTGAACCTTGGAGAAATCCAAGGCATTTGGGATATCTCCATCTATAAGTAAGGCATCCTAGAGAGAGTCTTTTTCAAATAAGGCAAACATAAGGAAACTATTGATGATTAAGATGTTGTAGATGATGTACCTTTTTATATGCCTATATGACAATGTACACATTTTTGGTATTGTACATGCATATATGATGTATTCACCTAATATTAGATACTATGTTGTTAAACATGATGTAATTTTTTGTATTCCTATATGGAAATGCGTGTATTATTGACATTATGTGCCTATATTTGGCATTCATACATGAAATTCTTATTTTGTACATGAATATTTAAGAAAACCAATGAAGTAAATCTTGTTTGAATAACTTGTGTTCATAATATTATGAAGGATTTGTTTTGAAGTATTCTTAAGGATTAAAAATGTTATGATATTATGAATAACTTGTTAGAATAATGTTGCAAATCAAAACCTTATTGGAAATAAAGAATATCAATGATTGCATTTGAATTATGTTTGTATGCTGATGTAGAAGTATGGAGGAGAAGTCTACAAAAACATCATTAACTGGTTATAAATCCAACCGATCACATTCACTTATTATGGTTTGATTTGAATCTTCTTTCACAAGCTAGCTCCTCTTTTAACTCTTTAGGCTTAATTTAGCTTCTTACAACTGGTAATTATTCCTTGTACTCTATGATCATATTGAGTGGCCCTTCAGTTTGGCCATGCTAAATATACTTGGATTTGGCCCAAAGTTTGTTCAGAGTATTAACATGTTTTTTTAGGTTGTAGGGCTTGAATTATTATTAATGGCACTCAGTCTTCTCAGTTTGAACTGCATAACTCCATTAGACATGGCTATCATTTAGCCCCTTCCCTATATGTTCTTGTAGCAAAAGGATTTAGCTATCTTCTAGTTAATTATATTGCCAAGGGTTTGGTGAAAGGTATCTCTCTCCCTTAGTCTAATAGAAAAAATTTAAATGGTCATTTCACAGATGACTCCTTTCTCACTCTCCAATAGGAAGAAGAATTTGTTAAACATTCCATGGAATGTCTGCACATATTTTATTTGGCTTCAAGCTCTTTTATTCAATGGAGGAAGACCCAATGCTACAGTGAGTCATTGGGTCCCAAACTTCTTTGGCTTGAGGAATTTCAATAATAGTGGATTCTACCAGGACTGTAGTTTAAATTTCTAGGCATCCATTTTACCTTTTGGGCCTCTCCTCCTAACTTATGGTCATATGTGGTGTTGAGAGTCGAAAACAAAATTCCTTTTGGATCACTAATCCTTTTTAGTTAGCTAACAAGTTTCAAATCCATTTTAATGTTTATGCAGCCACGCGTGTGTATTATTTCTCTTGTTGGGCCCCATCTAATGCTACCTATAGAAAATTAGAAAAGCTTCTAATAATTTTCTTTTGGATAATTTTTAGGGACATAAGGGCTTCCATAGAGTTGCTTGGAACATTTATTGCTGCCCCTAGGAAGCTGGGGGACTGGATCTCATCGATATTAAAATCCAAGGACTTGCTCTTGTGGCCAAATGGATAATTAGAGGTCTTTCTAGGGATGAAGCCTAGAAGATTCTTCTCCATCATTATATCTCTTAGGGTCCCCCCTATGGCAGAAAACCATGGTAAGGCTTGGGGCTTCACTCCTTAGTTATCACCCAGTGCATGTCAAAATTAAGGCTTCCTTTGTAGTTCAAAGTTTATGGAAGGCTTGGGAGAAGCTTAAGCCTCACCTCAGCTAGGTTGGTGAAGGATTCATAAATGACCTCTCCATTAACTCTCAATCTCTTTAGTGGTCACCTTGTCTTAAGTTTTACAATGTTCCCTTTGCTTTAGTCCCTTGGATTAAAGGGCTACAATTTTTTTTAAAAGGTGTGAAGGTTATCAGTGATTTCTTTTATAGAGCAGTTTTTGGCTCACTTGGTAGCAACTTCAAAATAAATACCAATTAATAAATTTAGATGAAGAGACTATTGAATAAATTTAAGGCTGCATACCTGATGAATATTTTCATAAAATTGGATTTAATTCTCTTTTTCACTTGTGGAGGGATAAGCATTGGGATACAACCACCCCCTTCACCTAATATTTTCCATGGTTGGGATATCAATTACTTGACACTCAACATATTCAAGTTGATATGCTTAGTATTAGATTGAATCTTCACTCCCATGATGAAATATGGGCCTAGCATTTTAGCACAATGCAGTCTACTTCTATTGAACCCAAAAAATATCATTTTTTATGGTCCCTTATTTACCAAGGTGTGTCTGTGGGCAACTGACTCAAGCATCTTTGTGTGCCTAATCCCATCTGCCCATCTTTTCAGCAATTAGAGACTATTAAGTATTTTATTTAGTTTTTCCTACATGCTCATTCTACATGGCATTGGATTCACTCCCTTTTTCAGCCTTTTTATTTGTAATTCTTCATGTGGAAAATATATCTCTTGGGGGAGTCAACTTTGTTGCCTATCAAATACAATCACTTTTGATAGATCTTTCGAGCTGACATTTTATTTCAAATCTGGAAAGTTAGGAATTATGATTGCTTTAATCATAAAGAGATGAAACATAATTACTAAGTTTCTAACAAAATTATTGCTCTCTCTAGTTTCACTCTTTAGATTGTAAGCCAAAAAGATAAGGTTCATCTAGAGCTCAACCATCTCCATCATTTGCTTGATCACTAGGAAAATACTCCTTGTACAATCAATTAGGAACCTCCTGAACCCCCATGACATTCTTCACCCCATCAGGGATGAGGATAGGGAAAAAGATAGTAGTGGTCCAGACTTAAATGTAGGATTTACTCTCCATGATGATCACCACCTTGCTGGCCTTATCCTCATCATAGTGGTCCCAATGGTTCCTCCTAATTTGGATGTGATGGTTGGCATTGGGGATCTCCTCCCCCATCCTCAGATGGTGGTAATAGAGGTTGGCGTATGCCTCCTCAAGGCAAATTCCCTTGTCTAGATCTGACTATTTCCCCTTAAAAAATCAAAGTGAAACTTTGTAAGAGTAGCAAAACTCTGGTTGGGAGACCTTACCTACTAATGGGGATCCTCTTACCATGGGAAGATCGGGTGATAAGCCTCCGGGTGCATCTCCTCTACCTCCCCAAACATCCATGTTCATTTTTATTACTTAAATGTTCTCATTAATCTTATTTATACTTTAGTTTTTCTTCTTTGTTGGCAACTGATGTGATGTAATTTTTTGGTGTGGTCATTTTGTGACCACTTTTCTAACTTTTTTTAAGGTTTTTTCTTTAACCCTTGGTGTGACTTGCTTGTGGAGTGTGAATTTTCCACCCATTTTTTTGTATGATTAGTGTTATACCATATCTTGTTTTATATTGATATAGAGGCGCTTCTTAATCATAAAAAAATAGAAGCATATTGTATCTAAGTGATATATGATTTCAAAATATAAAACATGTTATTATGTTTTTGACATGGATTTCATGAATAATTTTTTTGTTTTCTTAAATTAATGTTATTTATCAATCGTACTATTAAATTCTATTCATTCGATATAATTTTTTATTTGATACAAAACATTGTTATTATTGTTCATGTTAGGGATAAAATATGATGTGTTATTTATTGATCAAATTACACTAAATTTATGTCTTATTTTAGTGAGTGTGATGTGCAATGTTACATTCATTGTTGAACTTGTCAACAATACAGTTGTATAGAGATGGTCACAGAGCCCCTAATATATTATTACACATCATTACATCTCTATTTATTGTTTAATAGGTAGTGACTTGACAGAAAATTATTACTACAATGGTTCATATTTTGTAAAGCTTCTCGTAATTGATTATATAAATATTTATTGTTTGATGTTGAGGTCAAATTGCTTCATGTGTCATTGTTGTCTGAGGGTAAAGGAATAATTATGATTGAATCCAAAGAATATATCTTTAACTAAACAATAACAGTTATGCTAGGTAAAAAAAATCATTATAATTAAGTCTAAAAAAATAATCCCTAACTAAATAATTTCAACAAATACTTATACTAAAGACTAAATGTAGTAATGTATCACTATATTTACATTTTTTTTTAATTTTATTTTTTAATAAATTTTAAAAAGGGGTAAAAACTTTATAAAACTTAAAACATCAGATTACAAAAGCGTCCAAACAGCCCACTTTAATGATTTTTTTTTAATGTATCACTATATTTACATTTTTGGAAAGATATAAAATATAATGATTTTTTTAGTGGCCCATTTTAAATACAAGGTAAAATTTTGGAACACTAAAAAGCTCTAAAATATTGTGAAAAGCTCTAAAAATGATTATAATAAATATATAGAGTATCTTTAGTGTTTTAATCTTTTATAATAAACTATAATAAATTTGACAATGTTGAATAAATAACTGGTATCCCAAAAAAAAGCTCAATAGGCAAAGTAAATCTTCAAATTTTAATCTACAATTGTTCTAGGATTGACCTAGTTTTTCGTTCTTTAACTTTTTATTTTATTTGTATTTCCTAAACTGAACCTAAATATATCGTCGAAAAATCTTATAAAATTTTTTGGAAATTTTTTGAGAACATTTTGGCAAAAAAATGGGCACAAGATTATATTTTAGCTCAACCTATCAAACTAAAAGTGATGGGCAAACATAAGCTTTGAATTATAGTCTCGATAATATGTTGAGATGCTTAGTTTGATAGAAGACCAAATAATAGTATTTGATTTTAGCACAAGCTCAATTTACTTAGAATAATTTAGTCAATCAAAGTACATATATGAATTCTTCAAAAATTATCTACAATAAAAACCCTAAGGGTGTGTGTGTGTGAATTGAGGAGTATAACTGAGTTGAGTCAAATAAGTTTTGAAGGTGATTTTTATTTTCAAATGATGCATGATATATGTAGTCATATAAAATGTCAAAATTGGTAGCTTGAGTATGGTTTGTGACACCCAACCCATAGGTCCCTCTTGCATGCTCTTATGACCCTTCTAAACACCTTTTCACTTATTCCCAGTCATCTGTAGACTTTCAAAACTTGATTCCAGCTTAGCCAGGTTGTTTTTTCATTCTTATTCCATCCCCCCAAGTCCCACACTTGTAGGACAATAAAACCCAACTTGGACCATATCATTGGACCCTAAGGTGTCTGATTTTAGTGCTCCTATTTAATTACATTTTTAGCTCCAACAATCATTTCCTTCTAGTTCCTGTCCTTCTTCTTATCAGCCTAACATGAATACATTCGAATCATGACCAATAGATCTCTATAAAAACCCATTCAAAATTCATTTAGAAGAGGTTAGTAAATATTACAAAAGGAAGCAAGAATACAAGCAAGACCATTGAGATAAAGTTCCTTATTCTCTACATATAGGAATTAAATACAACTATAATCACATCCAAATATTCACATCAGTAATTAGCCACCTCAACCATACCTAGTTTACCATTTTCTCATCTTCATAACACTATTACATAAAGCACTTTAAGTCAGAGAACTACATATGGCTTGATCCCTCTTCAGAGTATTAGTATGTAGATTATATCCTCACACAAAAGGGCGTAAATACACATTCAGTGCATCTTACACACACTAGTCCCCCGCTCTTTCTCAAGATTGGTCAAAGCATAATGAAGTCTAGGATTTGAAGATTAAATCAGCTCTACAAAGAGTTTTGTAGACCTTCATTAGTCAAAATTTCATAGGTAGGCTTACATAGAGATAGGTAACAAAACCTAAAAAACTCAGGCCTTTAGGATAACAAAGGTAGAAGAGGATTATAGTGCCAGACCCCAGGATGTCTTATTTTGGTGCTCCTGTCCTTTCAAAAAATGAAATCCATATCCTAATTTCTGACATTGTCCCAATCCTACACAACAAATACTAGACCTTGTCTTAGCTATTTCATCTAATTTTTAGCTAAGTTTTATTTTATTCATATTTATTGTTATTTATAAAAAGATTAAAAATACAAATAAATTATACAAATTAGTAGTTATATTATTTAAATATTATTTATTTACTTAGTCAACTCATAACTTTAACTAAATTAGGAATAAAACTCAAATCTTTTTGAAATAGTTAAATCATCTAGTGAACCCAACTTACTTTGTTTGCACATAAAAACCCTAGGGTAAATTCCTTACTATTTTTTTCAATAATTTTTTGATTTTTTACCTACATATTTATATCAAAAATTCACTTTAATTTTTAAATTTCCATAGTAAATTTTTAAAATAATTATTTTTCAAAACCCTAGTTGAATATACTAGGTCCCTTTAAATCAAAATTTTTCCAATAATTTTATGATTTTTTTACCTACATGTTTAAATCATAAATTAATTTTTTATTTTAAAATTTCAAAATAATTTTAACAAATTATTATTTTTCAAAACCCTAGTTGCATATACTAGATCCCATTTATTTTGAGGTATCACCTTACATCTCAAAGTCAGATTTCATATAAAAAAAAATGGATCTCACTTATTTACACATATTTCTTGCATTTATTGCAATTAATAAAGAGAAAATACTAGGTCCTATTATGTACATGAATGATGAAGTTTACCATATGTTAATACAAAGCTTCATTCTTTGCATTTCATGGTTACTTTTTATAATATGGGATGATATTAAAAAAAGTAGTGCTAAATATGTTCAGATACCTCTTGCCTTACCTCCCTTGGAGACTTTATCCTATGATGAGTTATGTTGCATGGTCCATTTTACTCTTCTCCAGATCACTACCCATCACCATAGAGCCCACGTGACACCCTTTGTACCTCCACCACCTCGACCTATCGATTATCTATGCTTTACTCCCGTAGCTACTACTAATACTATATGGCTAGTAGATAATGTGGTTAGATTTGTTACTCGATGTGCCACCATGCCTCTCCCATCTAGTTAGGAGCCCCACCACCCTCCTATTCCTTCCCATCTTAGGCCCAACACACCTGCATAGGTAGATCTACATAAGGCATATGATATTGTTGATCAGTTGAGAAACACACCAGCTAAGATTTTCATGTTAGAACTACTTCAGAAAGCCAATGTGTTTAAGGACATTATTTATCAGGGACTCACTTAGACTTCTATGCCCATTAATGTATAGCCTTCTTATTTTGCATCAGTGGTCAACATGTTAAAAACTATAGAAGATGTTATTTATTTTTATCGTGAGGACATGCCATCTCAAACAGCTATTAATCAAAATTTACCATTATTCATACAAGCTCAAGTCAAAACCAGTGCAAATAAGAGATTTCTAGTCGATAGTGGTTCTGGACTTAATATATGTAATATTACATTTTTACATGTCATGGGCATAGATATGGCATCCATGCAAAAAATATATAAAAAGATTAGAGGGTTTGATGATATACAATGACAGACATTGGGCACCATTGCTTTGGATATCATGGTAGGGCCCAAAACCCTCTCTACATAGTTTTAGGTCATGTTAAGTCCTCTTTATTATAATGTTTTACTTGGATGAACTTGGATACACACCATGGGGTTGTTCTTTCTACTCTTCATCGATGTATTAAGTTTTTCCATGAAAGATACCTATACACCTACCCATCAGATAACCAACCATTCAAATATTATCGAATTACAGAGTCATCTTTGACTATTTCACCAAATGGGATACCTCATATCACAATTCAGTCAACACATTGCATTTCTCTTGATCAGATACATACATATAAGGTAGGAGAGACTAGCACATCTTGCACTCCACTTACAATTATATCCTCAACACCAAATATTTATTCAATCATAATGTCAAGGGAAGTAGAGAAGATGGTAGACTCGAAGGCTTATCATCCCATCCTCCCATTGTAGGAATATCCCCATCAGTAGGTAAGGGATCCCAACTAGATTTTTGTTGCTCTTTCAAATTCTCATTTTGATTTTTTTAGGGGAAATAGTCATAGCTAGGCTTGGGAATTTACCTTGTGGAGGTAGACCCCAGCCTTTATTACCACCATCCTGGGATTTGGGAGGAGATCCCTAGCCCCAACCATCACCTCTAGATTGGGAGGAACCACTTGAACCACCATGACGAGGATAAGGTCAGTAAGGTGGTGACCATCATGGAGAGTAACTCCTACATCTGGGTTTGGACCACTACCATCTTGGCCCCTATCCTCATCCCTGATGGGGTGAAGGATGTCATGGGGGTTCAGGAGGTTCTTGACTAATTACACATGGAGCATTTTCCCAATGATCAAGAAAATGATTGAGGTGGTTAAACTTTAGATGGACCTTGTTCGTTTGCATTTGAATCTAAAGAGTGAAATTAGAGAAAATGATAATTTTATTAGAAATATAAAAATTATGTTTCATCTCTTTATGATTAAAGCAAGCATAATTCATAACTTTCCATATTTGAAACAAAATGTCAAATCATAAGATCTATAAAAAATGAGTATATTTTATAGGGAACAAAGCTGAGTCCCCCAAGAGAGCCATTTTCCAATGAATAATTATGGATGAAAATGCTAAAAAGGGAGTGAATCCTGATTCACCATGTAGACTGAGCATATGGGCAAAACCAAAAAAAATAACTAATAGTCTCTAATTGTCGACAAGCTAGGCAGATGGGATAAGGCACACCCAAATGCTTGAGTCAGTCACCCATAAGCAGACCTTAATAAATAAGGCACCATAAAAAATGAGCTTTTTTAGGCTCAATAGAAGTAGACCACACTTTGTTGAAATGTTGGGCCCATATTCCATCATGGGAATGAAGATTCGATTTGATATTGAGCATATCAACTGAAATATTTTGAAGGGAAAGTAATTGATATCCCAACCATGGAGAATATCAAGTTAAGCGGTGGTTATAAGCCAATATCAATCCCTCCACCAAGGAAAATGAGAAAATTAACTCCAATTTAATGCAAATATTCATCAAGTATGGAGCCTTGAATTTATGCAATAGTCTCTGCATCTAAATTTATTAATTGGTATTTATTTTGAGGTTGATGCCAAGTGAGCCAAAACCTACTCTCTTTACAAAAGAGATCACTGATAACCTTTATGCCTTTTCTAAAAAGGTGTAACCCTTTAATCTAAGGGACTGAGGCAAAGGGAACATTGTAAAAATTAAGACAAGGTGACCACCAAAGAGATTGAGAGTTAATGGAGAGCCCATTTCGTAATCCTTTACCAACCTAACTGAGGTGAGGCTTAAGCTTCTCCCAAGCCTTCCATAAACTTTGAACTACAAAGAAACCCTTAAATTTAATAGACACTAGGTGATAAGTAAGGAGTGAAGCCCCAGGGCCATGCTTTTTTACCAGAGGGGAGACCCTGAGAGATACAATGGTGGAGATTAATCTTCCAGGCTTCATCCTCAGAAAGATCTTTGATTATCCATTTGACCCCAAGAGCAAGTCCTTGTATTTTAATATTGAGGAGACCTAGTCCCCTAGCTCCCATGGGGTGGCAACAAATGTTCTAGGCAACTCTATGGAAGCCCTTATGTCCCTAATAATTCACCCAAATAAAATCCCTTAGAATCTTTTCTAATTTATTATAGGAAGCATTAGAAGGGGCCCAACAAGAGGAATAATATACATGCATGGTTGCCAAAACTTTAGAATGGATTTGAAACTTGTTAGCCAAATAAAGAGGATTAGTGATCCAAAAGGAAATTGTTTTCTAACTCTTAGCACCACACATGACCATAAGTCAGGAGGATAAGCTCGAAAGGTAAAAGGAATGCACAAAAATTTAAACTAAGTCTTGGTAGAATCCATTGCCATTGAAATTCCTCAAACCAAGAAAGTTTGGGACCTAATGACTGCTTGTAGCATTAGGTCTTCCTCCATTGAATAGAAGAGCCTAAAGTCAAACAAAATATGTGCAAACATTCCATGGTAGTCTTAATAGATTCTTCTTCTTCTTGGAGAGTGAGAAAGGAGTCATTCGTGAAATGACCATTTAAAAGTTGTCTATTAGAGTAAGGGAGAGAGATACCTTTCACCAAACCCCTGGTAGGATAATTGACTATAATATAGCTAAATAATTTTGCTACAAGAACATATATGGAAGAGGCTAAAGGACAACCTAGCCTAATAGAGCAATGCAGTTCAAACTAAGAAGACTGAGTGCCATTAATAGTAATACAATCCCTTACATCCTAAAAAACATATTAATAGTCTGAACAAACTTTGGGCCAAATCCAACTGTATGTAGCATGACCAGAATGAAGGGCCACTCAATGTGGTCCTAAACTTTTTCAAAATAAATCTTAACAAACAAGGCCTTTTGATTATAAAGCCTAACCCATTTTATACCTTCCTAGATAATAATGATGTTTTCGAGACTGAATCTATTTTATATAAATCCTGTTTATACACTTATAGAAATAAATTATTCAATATTCTTATTTAAAACTTACCTTCTTATTTAAATCTTATCTTATGTTAGCGTTGACAACTCCAAATAGTGTAAACACTAGATCATATGTTGTAGATAAGATGCTCCTAAATTTTCCTCTGGTGAAAAAAAGCACACTTACGCATCCATGTCATCATTTAAATAAATGGTGGATTATTTAGTGATGTTTTTATCTGCAATGAGGACAAAAAAACCCATCCATCCATGTCTCAATGTCTAGACAGTAAAAAAAAACATACAAATTTATAAATAAAGTTGTTTTAGCATCTAGTTATGTGGTTGTGGGGCACTCGATTTAAATGATGTTGATAAATAACTTTAATTTAAGAAAAAAAACAAATTAGTAATGAACTCCATATCAAAAACATATTAAATATGTTTTATATTTTGAAATCATATAATAATTAGATATAAAATGCTTTTGTTATTTTATGATTAAGAAACACCTCTATATTAATATAAAACAAGATATGGTACAATGCTAATCATACAAAAAAATGGGTGGAAAAGTCACACCCCACAAATAAGTCATATCGAGGGTTAAAAAAAACCCTTGAGAAAAGTAAAAAAAGTGGTCACAAAATGGCCACACCAAAAAATTACATCACTTCAGTTGCCAACAAAGCAGAGAAACCAAAGTATAAATAGAATTAACAAGAACATGTAATTAGTAACAACAAACATGGATGTTGGGGGAGGTAGAGGAAATGGTAGACCTAGAGACTTATCACCCCATTGTCCCATGGGAGGAGGATCCCCGTCAATAGGTAAGGGCTTCCAACCAATGTTTTTTTGCTCTTTCAAAGTCTCATTTTGATTTCTTTCATGGGAAATAGTCAAATCTAGGTGTGTGAATTTTCCTCGGGGAGGTAGAACCTAGCCTTTGTTACCACCATCTTGGGGTGGGGGAGAAGATCCCCAACCCCAACCATCGCCTCCAAATTGGGAGGAACCACTCAGACCACAATGACAAGGATAAGTGATCCAAAACTTAGAAGTTCTGCTTGACGAATATTTCAATAGCACAAAAATAACACAATAACAATGGATTCTCTGAGAAGAGATGTCATATTACTTAACAACTGCAATACAAATATAGGCTTATCTCTGAAAAGAGATGTTTTTTTGAATCAAAAATTTGTAGATACAAAACATACGCTTATCTCTGAGAAGAGATGTCTGCCTTTCCCTTTCGGGTTATAATGCATTTATACATATTTTTGAAAACAACCTCAGGAGATCACATGGCTCGAGGAATTAACAGGTGACAATTTAACGTCCCAGCATTAAAACCATACAACACTCGCATTAAAACATGACAATGCTCGAGGACATACGTCCCAGCATTAAAATAATATAACGCTTGAGGACATAATCACTTGAGGATATAACGGCTCGAGGAACAAAACTGTCACTGATAATACAAAATGAAAACAATATAAAATTTGAGGAATTACTGTCACCAAATGGTCACCTTGAATTGTTGCCCAGATCATTCCTCCCTCCTTGAAAAGCAATGGTCCCCATTGCATCACCGTTCCCCATCAGGTGTGGTAGTTGTGTCTTGATTTGATTCCCAATGCACACTTGGAAGGGACTGTGGTTTATGAAACTGTGCAGGGCCCAATTGTTCACCATTTCTATCTGACCATCAGTCTGTGGATGGAAGACTGTGAACTTCTTTAGCGCATTATCTATTTGCTTCTATTGTTGTGTTGTCAGGGCTATAACATCGGCCCTTTTGGATTCTTGTGGCTTGACCACCATGAAAACAAATTTCTTGGCGCTAAGCAGAGAGATAGATGTGGAAGGTGGTACTTCTGGTACCCTATAACGCCGTGTTCCAAGAGTGAGAGTGATCCATCTAGTTCTTGATTCGTATATACCATGTCGATCATACATGAATGGCTGACCAAAGAGTACATCACAAACACCTAGATTGACCACATCACATAAGACCTCATCTTGGAAAGGTTGTATTGCATATGAGAGAAGACATTGGTGGGTGACACGAAGGTCTCTCCCTGGGCTCAACCATCCAATACTATATGGTTTTGGGTGAGGCTTCATGGACAGATTTAGGCTTTTCACAACATTAGTAGAGATTAAATTCTTTTGACTTCCACTATCAAGAATGAAATGCAGAGGCTTACCTTTCACCCATAACTTAGAGTGAAATAACCTTTCATTGTCATCTAGCATCTCATCGCGTGTCTGTGATGAAGCTATAATGGCTTTAGGATCAGCATCTATAATTTCTTCTTCAACCTCTTTGACTACAGGGTCTATATGAGGTAGAGCTATAGATGTTGTGGATGGTGACTTAGAAAGCAGTGATTTGATAGCTTGACATTCTTCTTTGGAGTGAGTTCTAGATTTTTGATAACCACACCACTTCCCAGTCTTTCCTTCCTTTTGCTTCCAATTTTGGCCTCATGTTTGACCTTCTTTATCACTTTAACATTTTGAAGACTGATTCTTTATATCCATTCTTCCATGCTTCTACTCAATCTTTACTGCGAACTTGTATGTGTCACCGATGGTTTCCAAATTAAAGAGATCCATTCCCCCCCAGATGTACCATTGTAGTCCACCATGATATTTGAGAGTTTTATGTTTCTCACTTTCTTGAATGCCCAGTCTTGCAGACAAAGAATGAAAAGTGTTTGTGTATTCTTGCACAGATTGGTCCTTGCCTTGGTGAAGTTGTTGCCACTGTATGTACAGATCATCATACACGCTGATGGGATAGTATTCTTCTTTTACTACTTTCATAAAATCATCCCAGGTGGGTTCCACCCCAAGGCCAATGGTATCCATACTGAACCTCTTTTTATACACTTCCCACCAGTTTTTAATGGGAAATGATGATTTCAAAAGAGCAAAAGTGATCTTTTCTCCATCAGTGAACTTATTTACAGAGAAGTAGGACGACAGTTGATCCAACCAATTTTCCACTGCATCAGCATTGATTTTGCCTTCAAATATGGGAATATCAAAATTTACCTGAACCTTGAAGGGTGTTGGGGCACTAAAAGGAAGCTCCCTCGATGAGGAGCCTGGATGTGTAGCCGCAGAGCCAAAATTTCCCATTGGAAGTGTTTAAAGAATTTGAGCAAATTGTTGGAGCATCTATACTTGTTGCTGCTAGAGGGCTTCATTCACCATTTCCTTGAAAGGATCGGATGTCTCCGTGTCATCCAGCATTTGAGGTCATTTGGGGTGCACAGGTGGAGCGTTTGGAAGCTCTGTCGCTTCCCACCCAAGTTTCTTGTATCCTGACCTCGTCCTCAGGAACATACACTCTCAAGACAAACCGCTCTGATACCACTAATCCAAAACTCAAAAGTTCTAGTTGACAAATATTTCAATAGCACAAAAATAACATAATAACAATGGATTCTTTGAGAAGAAACGTCGTATTACTTAACAACCGCAACACAAATATAGGATTATCTCTGAAAAGAGATGTTTTGTTGAATCAAAAATTTGTAGATACAAAACATATGCTTATCTCTGAGAAGAGATGTCTGCCTTCCCCTTTCAAGTTACAATGCATTTATACATATTTTTGAAAACAACCTCAGGAGATTACATGGCTCAAGGAATTAACGGGTGATGATTTAACATCCCAGCATTAAAACCATATAACGCTCGCATTAAAATAATACAACACTCGAGGACATATGTCCCAGCATTAAAACAATACAATGCTCGAGGACATACTCAAGGATATAATGGCTCGAGGAAGAAAACTATCATCGATAATACAAAATGAAAACAATACAAAATTTGAGGAGTTACTATCATTGAATGGTCACCTCAAATTGTTGCCTAGATCATTCAATAGAAGACTGGCCGTCAGGCCAAAAGCTCCAGAGTGATTTGGGTCCTCTTTCATACCACTATATGGCCAGTGTGAGGACACCTGAGGTGATTCCCAGTTGGAACACATGACAGGTAGTCTGATAACTGGGAGGGACAGAGACATGTCATGCATCGATGCATATTAGGCCCACCAGCTTCTACGAGACTCGACCTCGAGACCTAGCTCTGATACCAATATAAGACTGGCCGTCATGCCAAAAGCTTTGGAGTGATTTGGGTCCTCTTTCAGCCCACTATATGGCCAGTCTGAGGACACTCGAGGTGAGCCTCGATCAAAACATGTGGTAGGTAGTCCAATAATCGAAAGGCATGGAGATGCATCGTGCATCAGCATGGATCAAGCCCACCAGCTTTTACAGGACTCGACCTCAAGACCTAGCTCTGATACCAATAGAAGACTGGCCGTCATGCCAAAAGCTTCGGAGTGATTTGGGTCCTCTTCCAAACCACTATATGGCCAGTCTAAGGACACTCGAGGTGATTCTCGATCGAAACACATGGCAGGTAGTCCAATAATTGGGAGGCGCGGAGACGCGTCATGCATTGGTGCAGATCAATAAGGCCATCAAGGTGATGAGCATCATGGAGAGTAACTCCTACATCTAGGTTTGGACCTCTACCATCTTAGCTCCTATTCTCATCCCCAATGGGGTGAAGGATGTCATGGGGGTTTAGGAGGTTCTTGATTGATTACACATAGAGTATTTTCTCATTAATCAAGAAAATGATGGAGGAGGTTGAGTTCCAGATGAACCTTTTTTGTTAGGCTTTGAATTTTAAGAGTGAAATTAGAGAACAAATAATTTTGCTAGGAACAAAAAATTATATTCCATTTCTTTATGATTAAAGAAAGCATAATTCCTAACTTTCCATATTTGAAACAAAATGTCAGCATAAAAGATATGTCAAAAGCGATTGTATTTTGTAGGCAACAAAGTTGAGTCCCCCAAGAGAGCCATTTTCCATTTGAAGAACTATAGATGAAAATGATGAAAAAGGGAATGAATCTAACACCACGTAGACTTGGCATGTGGGTAAAACCATAAAAAAATACTTAATAGTCTTTGGTTATTGAAAAGCTGGGCAAATGGGATTAGGCACACCCAGATGCTTGAGTTGGTCACCCACAGGCAGACCCTAGTAAATAAGGCACAATAAAGAATGAGCTTTTTGGACTCAATAGAAGTAGACCACACTATGATAAAATGCTGGGCCCAAATTCCATCATGGGAATGAAGATTCGATCTGATATTGAGCATATCAACTAGAATATGTTGAGGGAAAAGTAATTGATATCTCAACCAAGGAGAATATCAGGTGAAGGGGGTGGTTGTAGGCCAATACCAATCCCTCCACCAAGGAAAAAGAGAATTGACTCCAATTTTATGCAAATATTCATCAAGTATGCAATAGTTTGTGCATCTGAATTTATTAATTGATATAAATTTTGAAGTTATTGCCAAGTGAGCCAAACCTTGCTCTCTTTATAAAAGAGATAACTGATAACCTTTACCCCTTTTCTAAAAAGGCGTAGCCCTTTAACCCAAGGGACTAAGGCAAAGGAAACATTGTAAAAATAAAGACAAGGTGAACACCAAAGAGACTAAGAGTTAATAGAGAGGCCATTTTTGAATCTTTCACCAGCCTAGATGAGGTGAGGCTTAAGATTCTCCTAAGCCTTCCATAAACTTTGAACTACAAAGGAACACTTAATTTTGTCAAGCATTAGGTGATAAGTATGGAGTGAAGCCCCAGGCCTTGCCACACTTTTTTGCTGTAGGGGAGACCCTGAGATATATAATGGTGGAGAAGAATCTTCCAGGCTTCATCCCCATAAAGACATTTGATTATCCATTTGACCCCAAGAGCAAGTGCTTGGATTTTATTATCAAGGAGACCTAGTCCCCAGCTTCCATGGGGTGGCAACAAATGTTCTAGGCAACTCTATGAAATCCCTTATGTCCCTAAGAATTCGCCCAAAGAAAATCCCTTAGAAGTTTTTCTAATTTGTTGTAGGTGTATTAAAAGGAGCCCAATAAGAGGAGTAATACACATGCGTGATTGCCAAAACTTTAGAACGGATTTGAAACTTGTTAGCCAAAGAAAGAGGATTAGTGATCCAAAAGGAATTTTTTTTCCGACTCTCAACACCACATATGACCATAAGTCAGGAGAAAAGGTCTGAAAGGTAAAAGGAATGCCTAGAAATTTAAATTGCGGCCCTGGTAGAATCCACTACCATTGAAATTCCTCAAGCTAAGGAAGTTTGGGACCCAATGACTCACTGTAGCATTGGGTCTTCCTCCATTGAATAGAAGACCCTGAAGCCAAACAAAATATGTGGAGACATTCCATGGCATTATTAACGGATTCTTCTTCCTCTTGGAAAGTGAGAAAGGAGTCATCCACAAAATGACCATTTAAAAGTTGTCTATCAAATTGAGGGAGAGAGATAAATTTCACCAAACCCTTGGCAACATACTTAACTAGAATATAGCTAAATCCTTCTGCTACAAGAACATATAGGGAAGGGGCTAAAGGATAACCTTACATAATGGAGCGATGCAGTTTAAACTGAGAAGACTGAGTGCCATTAATAGAATACAAGCCCTTGCATCCTAAAAAAAACATATTAATAATTTGAACAAACTTTGGGCCAATACCAAGTGCATGTACCATGCTCGAAATGAAAAGCCATTCAATATGATCATAAACTTCAAAATCAATCTTAACAAATAAAAAAAAATTATTAGAAAACCTAACTCATTTTTTAACTTCCTATATAATGATAACATTATCAAGAATGAATCTATTTTGTATGGATCATGTTTATTCACTTCCAAAAATAAATTATTCAATATTCTTATTTAAAACTTATCTTCCTATTTAAACCTTATCTTATGTTAGCGCTCACAACTTCAAATAGTCCAAATAAAAGTAAACACTAATCACATACTCTGAAAAGATGTTCCTAAATTTTCCTCTTGGAAAAAAAAGGACACTTAGCCACCCTTATAATCATATAAATAAATGGTAGATGATTTAATGATGTTTTCATCTCCAACAAAGACCAAAAAAATACCCATCCATCCATGTCTCAATGTCTAGACACTAACAAAAACATGCAAATCTATAAATAAAGTTGTTACCTGGCTGTGGGGCACTCGATTTAATTGATGTTGTCTTTTGTGCTGAAATATTGGCAGAGGAATAAGTGGACCACTTGTCCCGAGGTCACCACCGTAAAAACATACGAATTTATAAATAAAGTTGATTTAACCTCCGGTTTGTCTTAACCCTAGTCTAAGACAGAGGCGTACACTGTTGGTATTCTCCATTTCTTGGCCGTGTTAGTGACACGTGTTTCTAAAAAAGTTATGTCTTGTTAAATTCCGGGCTTGGGATCCGGAAGAAGAGCTATAAATGAGTAGGATCATGGTCTGAATTTGAACATAACAATAAGTGGTCTATCTTCAGTTAAAGAAGGCGTTGGTGTTCTGAGTAGCGGAAAGACGTGAAGCTCTGTCCAGACTACCAGATTACAGGTAAGCATTGTATTTATTCTTTGAAATTATAGATGCAACAATTCTGTAGCCATTACATATCTGAAGGGTTCAGAAATGATTCATGAGACTCTAATTGCTTGAACTGCAAATGTGTGCATTGATTTTTGTTTTTAGATGAGTAAGCTTACAAGGTTCAGTGCATGAGGAAAGTCAATGGAAGGTGCCGTTAGGCGCCATTAAACTGAGTAACGAATAGCTGTAGCTTATACGTAGCTATCCTTCTTATCTTACGTATTTTTACAAGAGATGAATTACAGCAAATCATCTCTTCGCTAAATTTGATGGCCTCATTTTTGCCTATTTTTGGCCGTAAAATACATTTAATCTTTTTTGCTCGGTCTCACGGCTCACGTCTCACTGTTCACTGACTCACTGATCACTGATCACTGTTCACTGGTCACTGGTCACTGCGCATTGCTTAGCAGGGCTGGAATTTCAAATTAATCTTGCCTGTCAATTCAGAAATTATTGACAGTTGTTTCCTTTTCGATAATCTGTTAAAAATTAACAATAGTAATGATAAATCACATTTTTCTCAAGGGGAATATGTATGGATAAAAATTTAGCACTAATTTTTATTATATTATAATTGTTTGTATGAAATGAAGCTTTAAAAAAAATACGATTTATCATTTTCTTTTTTTCGGTACTGTAAACATTTACCGTGGAAGATTTTTTTATAAAGTCGTAATTAACAGTCTTAAACGCAAAAAAAAAACAGTGCATAAATGCTCTGAACTCTGATCACTGATCAGAGCTCGTGGCAGGATTGGCTGACAAATATTAATAATTACATAATATCTCATCTATGTTACTGCCGGGCCACCGGCATCGTGTTGTGTGTCGCATAGCATTCCGACAGTCATTAGTGTTGTCTTCGTCTACACCTTTCACGGTACCATTGAATTAAAAAAACTCCAGAATTTCATCATCTATAACTTAGATGTACGGTTATAGATTTATTAAATTTGATGGCTGTATTGCCGTATTTACATCTTTTTGTTGTAAATAATAATCTCCAAACTTATAAATATTATTTTAATCTTTCCTTATTAATATATATTATTTTGAGTGTTTCTTTAATAATAAAATTTGATGTGGAATGTTGAATAAATATTCCTTTCTTATCAAATTTGGTCCAATCAAATGTAAAAGTTCTCAATTATGTAAAGTTCTTAGTGAGGACTTGTCAATCTTTGGGCAAATTCAATAGAAATGTATTTTCATTTTATATTAAAAAGGGGATGTCATTTTGTTTAATATCAATTATATTTTTCATTGGATATTAATAATTATGAATGTTAGTATGTTGTTAATAAACAATTTTTTAAATTTAAATAGAAGTTTTTTATGTTAGTTGTTTAAATGTATAAATTAGATATATAATTTTCAATTTAATATTAAGAATTAAGAGGTATATATTTTGTCAATTATATTTAAAAATATAAAGTAAGTAAGAGGTACAACTGTTTAAATTAATTGTTGCCTTTTTCCCTAATGGTGACCACCTAACATTCAAACATATAAAAACATAATATAAAACATAAGTAACATTTTATTTATTTAATCATAGATAACATTACATCATAATTGAGAAATTTGAGATCAAAGTCTCAGTACACACTTGTAGTCTCTAAACTCTTATTTCTTTCTTAAAATCTCTCTTGTTTCTTGACCCTTCCAATGCCAACCTTTTCTTCACCTCTAAGCCTCATTTTATCCTGCGGTGAATATTACCTTAAACATTTGCATGAGATCCCTACATTTACTTTTCTTTTTAGACTATGTTTTCTACCTATTTAAAAGTGATTTTTTTGGGATAAAAGTGAACACATTTGTAAATTCTCTACTTTGTGATTACAACCAACTTGAAATTCTCTTTTAGAGTTTTCTATTGATCCTAAATTTTGAATTTGGTATCACCTTTTATAAACCATGCATGTGCAAAGATATCATTGTTGTCTTTCTTTAATTGTGACTAAATGTAATTGTGCTTGTGAGATTATGTCATGATTGTGCTACGTCGCCATCTATCATTTTTCATGGACTCCATAATTTTGACATAAGACTTTATAGTAAAATCAATTTTGTGGCCTTCATCATTCCTTCTAAACAGGACACATGTCCCTTTTTCAAGCTACTTATCAATATGACACCTGTCATTTTCAAAAACATACAGACTCTTTGAATTTGAGTGCAAGTTTCAAAATAATCCAAGACTCCATAAAACTAAGAAATATTTTGATAGGCTTCCAATAGTCCCTTGTGAACCTAGAGATTAAATTTGACATCCACTATACCTTCATCCTATGCATGAATTTCAAGAATCCCTTGAATTTTTTTGCATACCTATTAGAATTTAGAATTAAATTAATTATCTTTAGATCCGATGATCTACATGAGATAATAGACTAACTCAAAAACACTTAGTGTTTATGGTGGTCACCCTATGCATGGATGACCTCTACCAAGCCTTAAAATTTAAGGAATTAAATTGTTATTGCAATTACCCTTAAGAACATGGAAGTATAGGGTATGGCAGCATGACATTTCAACTTAGAGTTACTATCAAAAAAAGTGACCAGCTGTAACTTGTGACCTCTATGAACCCCATGTGTGGCTAATGTGATCTTTGTAAAACTAGAAGGTGACACGAGGCCACTTATTGAAAAATTATAGAAAATAAAATAGTTTGTATGACATATTATTGCCCATATATCTTGGATGCTCCTACATTAAACATCGAAGGTGATTTAAATTTTTCATGAGTTACTGGTCATGAATCTGTGAGTTTTAAAACTAATCGGCTATATTTGGCAATCTTAAATGCATTCATCTAGGTTGCATCCTTGTCTACTTTATGTTTTCACTTTATCAAGTGCTCATAGTATTCACTACCTCTTATCTTCTTATCAATTCACATGTCCAGAAAGCATTTTATTTTTTCCTTCTTCTTTATAGGTATTTTTTATTTCCAATCAAGACTTGTAGAATCCGTAGTTGATTCTTTATCCTCTATTTGTTTTTATACATATGAATACAATTTTGACACATTGAAAACTGGAGAGAATTCTAGTCAATTTCATTTGCATTTTATATAATTTTATGAGAATTATGCAAGGTCCAATTTTATTCCATTTGAGTTTATTATATTTGCTTTTTGGAAATGTCTCTTTACACAAATGAGCCGAAACCATGTTCCCAACTTCAAAATTTTGCTCTCTTCCTTTTGAATCAACATGTTCCTTATATTTATTGCTACTCTCTGTAATATTATTTTGAATTGCAAATATATATTATGCATCATTTGGGAACAAAATTCATCTTCAACATTATTTGACTCAACTTAGATATACTCCTCAATTCACGCATGCCTATAAAATTTTTATCATAGATAGTTTTTAGAGAACTCATACATGTACTTTTATTGATTGAATTGTTATAATCAAATTTAGCTTGTGCCAACATCAAAAACCATTGTTTAGTATTTTATAAAATTAATCATCTAATCACATTACCAAGACTAAAATACAGAACTTTTATTTGTCCATCCTTTTTAGTGTGATAGGTTAAATTAAAATATAATCTTATGCCCAATATTTGCCAAAATGTCTTATAGAAATGCACAAAAAAAGTGTAACATTTCTAATAAAATACTTCTTTATAATCCATGCAATCTCACAACCTCCTTGAAAAATAGATCAATAATATTCACTTGACGTCACTGATCTTTTTGTATGTTGTAAAATGTACAATATTTAATAATCTATCCACAAAAATTAAGATAAAATCCTTACCTTATTGTGTTATTGAAAATACTAGAATGAATGCCTTGTTTATTGCATCCCATGATTGATTTAGAACATGCAATGATTAATATAAATTCATACTCTTAATATTTCCATTTACATGATGAAAAATTCTATACCTTTGTACAAATTTATTTACATTTAAAATTAAATGTGGTTAATAATATTGTTCACTCAGTTGTGATAAAGTCTTTTCACACCCAAATTGACCAACTAAACCTCTATTATGTTTTTCTCTTAATAAATTCTCTCTCATAAAACTGTTTGTGCACCAAATTTGGGATTCAAACAAAATATCACCACAGAGAAAATGGAAGCCCAAAAATGAATGACACTCAATAGGAAAGGACAAAGAAGATAAATTAGAACCAATAGAACATTATTACCATTCTCTTTATCTCCTCATGCCTCCATTCCAAGATTCAAATGCATGTGATTATAGAATCAGATTGACAAGTGATTGCTTGATGTTGGAATGATAATAGATGGTTAATTTTTTGCTATATGTGATTCTAAGATAATTTTGGTTGAGTTTTAGTATGGAATTAAGAGTTAGTTTCCATAGAGGGGTAGTGTTAGTTTTATAGATAAGGGGAAGGAAGATCAATGGTTGTCATTTGATCTTGGATGAAGAGATCCAAGGGCTAGGAATTAATAAAGGAGTATTAAATTCCTTGGAGAATCTTCTAGAAATAGAGGATTCTAGAATTTGAAGGGAAGCCTCCAATTCTAGAGACTTCTAGGATTAGTTTAGAGATAAGATAAGATTAGGTGGGGTTTAGCATAAGATTAGGATTCTTAGGGATGTAGGAATACTTAGGGAGTAGGTTAGTAGGTGGGTAAGTGGGGTTATAGGAATTTTAAATTCCTATATATTGGATAAGTCAAATTAGATTATGATAATTTGATATTAAGAAAAATTAATGAAGGGATGGGATGAATAAAAGTTAATGGATGTAGAATAGTAGAAGAGAGACATTAGATGAGTAGTTAGAAAATAAAATTATTTAGAAAAATAAAATAGTTAAGCAGAATTAGTATCGATTAATAATAATATTAGTCGACTATAATGGAGCGAGTGATTTTAAGTGTATACACCATTAAGTATGCATAATCTCTCCCTCTAAAATAATAAAGTATGAAAAACATATCCATGCACTTTAAAACTATTAGCCACCACAATTAAACTACAACCCTTATAATAAAATTGAATAGTTTCATTCGTCGTCGTCATCATCATCATCATCATCATCATCATCATCATCATTATTATTATTATTATTCTGTCCACTTTTTATTTTAAATTTTTTGTAATATTTTAAGACAGAAAAATAATTTACATCAAAATATCATAATCATTATTTTATTTTAATATATAAAACTAGGATGTCAATTTTAATACGATGGAAAATAGAGATTCCATGAGATTCTTTATTCAAAGTTTATTTTATGGTTAGTTTACATTCTACTCGACAAATGTTCTCTTTAATATTATGGATGCTTTATGAATACACTCGATGTTTGATAGTTGGGCCAATTGCATAGCCCAATTATTTATAATATAAATTTGTTACTTAAATACTCTTACGTTTCACTCTTCTTGTTTTTAATATTGGTTAAGCTCGTAAAGAGGTTTTAACTTATCTATTACCATGCTTCACTCTTCATCTAATTCCATTGATGCATTGCCTTCTAATTACCTATCATTATATTTTAATTTTTAATTTATTGAACTTTACAATTAATTTCGTTTTTTAATTTAAAATTTTATTTAAATATTATTATGTTTTTTAATATTAATTTATGATAAATTTTATATTAAAACATTTCTATCTTTTTAATGATAACATATAAATTATAAAATTTATTTATTTAATTATTTGCTTTATATATTTTTTAAACTTTATATATTATTATTCAAAAAAAATTATTTATATTAATTTTTTATTTTAAATTTTCTTCATCCAACTCTTAATTTTCATTTAAAACTTATTTCCTTTTAACATTTTTTTTTATTGTCTTATATTTAAATTTTATTTCTTATAAAAAAAACTTGACCATCATATAAAAATAATAATCTAACTATATCAATTTTAAATAATTTTTAAAAAAATATATTAAATGGAAGATCTAATTAAATCCATTTCTATATGAATCTCTAAATCTTTTATTTATATGCATTAATATTTTTATTTATTTTTATGTTTCTTAAATATTTAATATAAAATCATATTTTAATAGTTATATTTTTATTTATTTAATTAAAATAGTGTTTTATTTATTTAACTATTTTCTTATATATTTTTAGGACATTTTTTTAAATTTATTATTAAATTGAGATAAAGTAGACATTCGGATAATAGATCAGAGTCATATATTGGTTCTAATAGAGGGATCATGCTTATCAAGTTTTAACATTATGTAAATGGTAATCATATATTTGTGTAATTATTTTATTTTGTGGATTTTGAAAAATTATGTATAAAATAAAAGTGCATAATTTTATGTTTATAATCAAAATATATTAAGAGTGGCAGATCATGGGTGGAAAGTAATAAGTCTATAAATTGAGTTTTGTAGTTAATATGACTTGATATTTTAGGTATACGGCCCAATTTAAATAATTATACATGTTTAATAAACAAGTCGTAATAAATAAATTAGTCTTTCAATAATCAATATATAATAAAAATGATATTAATGCATTTTTTGATAACCCATAATCTTTTTTAAAGACTAAATTTCTAAAAATTAACCTTCAACAAGTGTTAACAAAAGAAGTCCTAAAACTAGTTCAAGTGAGAAAATTCATACAATCTTAAAATGTTTGAGACGAAGTGAAGGAAAAAACACACACATTATATATTATACATATATCCTTGAGTTGGTCGCCCACAGGTAGACCCTAGTAAATAAGGCACCATAAAGAATGAGCTTTTTGGACTCAATAGAAGTAGACCACACTATGATAAAATGCTGGGCCCAAATTCCATCATGGGAATGAAGATTCGATCTGATATTGAGCATATCAACTAGAATATGTTGAGGGAAAGTAATTGATATCTCAACCACGGAGAATATTAGGTGAAGGGGGTGGCTGTAGGCCAATACCAATCCCTCCACCAAGGAAAAAGATAATTGACTCCAATTTTATGCAGATATTCATCAAGTATGGAGCCTTGAATTTATGCAATAGTTTGTGCATCTGAATTTATTAATTGATATTAATTTTGAAGTTATTACCAAGTGAGCCAAACCTTGCTCTCTTTATAAAAGAGATAACTGATAACCTTTACCCCTTTTCTAAAAAGGCGTAGCCCTTTAACCCAAGGGACTAAGGCAAAGGAAACATTGTAAAAATAAAGACAAGGTGAACACCAAAGAGACTAAGAGTTAATAGAGAGGCCATTTTTGAATCTTTCACTAGCCTAGCTGAGGTGAGGCTTAAGATTCTCCTAAGCCTTCCATAAACTTTGAACTACAAAGGAACACTTAATTTTGTCAAGCACTAGGTGATAAGTAAGGAGTGAAGCCCCAGGCCTTGCCACACTTTTTTGCTGTAGGGGAGACCCTGAGATATATAATGGTGGAGAAGAATCTTCCAGGCTTCATCCCCATAAAGACATTTGATTATCCATTTGACCCCAAGAGCAAGTCCTTGGATTTTAATATCGAGGAGACCTAGTCCCCCAGCTTCCATGGGGTGGCAACAAATGTTCTAGGCAACTCTATGAAATCCCTTATGTCCCTAAGAATTCACCCAAAGAAAATCCCTTAGATGCTTTTCTAATTTGTTGTAGGTGTATTAAAAGGAGCCAATAAGAGGAGTAATACACATGCGTGATTGCCAACACTTTAGAACATATTTGAAACTTGTTAGCCAAAGAAAGAGGATTAGTGATCCAAAAGGATTTTTTTTTCCGACTCTCAACACCACATATGACCATAAGTCAGGAGGAAAGGTCCGAAAGGTAAAAGGAATGCCCAGAAATTTAAATTGCAGCCCTGGTAGAATCCACTACCATTGAAATTCCTCAAGCTAAGGAAGTTTGGGACCCAATGACTCCCTGTAGCATTGGGTCTTCCTCCATTGAATAGAAGACCCTGAAGCCAAACAAAATATGTGGAGACATTCCATGGCATTATTAACGGATTCTTCTTCCTCTTGGAAAGTGAGAAAGGAGTCATCCACAAAATGACCATTTAAAAGTTGTCTATCAAATTAAGGGAGAGAGATACATTTCACCAAACCCTTGGCAACATACTTAACTAGAATATAGCTAAATCCTTCTGCTACAAGAACATATAAGGAAGGGGCTAAAGGATAACCTTACGTAACGGAACGATGCAGTTCAAACTGAGAGGAGCGAGTGCCATTAATAGTAATACAAGCCCTTGCATCCTTAAAAAAACATATTAATAATTTGAACAAACTTTGGGCCAATACCAAGTGCATGTACCATGCTCGAAATGAAAAACCATTCAATATGATCATAAACTTCAAAATCAATCTTAACAAATAAATTTTTTTAATTAGAAAACCTAACTCATTTTATAACTTCCTATATAATGATAACATTATCAAGAATGAATTTATTTTGTATAGATCATGTTTATTCACTTCCAAAAATAAATTATGCAATATTCTTATTTAAAACTTATCTTCCTATTTAAACCTTATCTTATGTTAGCATTCAAAATTTCAAATAGTCCGAATAAAAGTAAACACTAATCACATGCTCTGAGAAGATGTTCCTAAATTTTCCTCTTGGAAAAAAAAGGACACTTAACCACCCTTATCATCATATAAATAAATGGTAGATGATTTAGTGATGTTTTTATCTCCAACGAAGACCAAAAAATACCCATCCATCCATGTCTCAATTCTAGACACTAACAAAAACATACAAATCTATAAATAAAGTTGTTATAACATATAGTTACCTGGCTGTGGGGCACTCGATTTAATTGATGTTGTCTTTTGTGCTGGAATATTGGCACATAAAATAATGCAATATTGTCAGAGGAATAAGTGGACCACTTGTCCCGAGGTCACCACCGTAAAAACATACGAATTTATAAATAAAGTTGATTTAACCTCCGGTTTGTCTTAACCCTAGTCTAAGACATAGAGGCGTACACTGTTGGTATTCTCCATTTCTTGGCCGTGTTAGTGACACGTGTTTCTAAAAAAATAATGTCTTGTTAAATTCCGTGCTTGGGATCCGGAAGAAGAGCTATAAATGAGTAGGATCATGGTCTGAATTTGAACATTACAATAAGTGGTCTATCTTCAGTTAAAGAAGGCGTTGGTGTTCTGAGTCGCGGAAAGACGTGAAGCTCTGTCCAGACTACCAGATTACAGGTAAGCATTGTATTTATTCTTTGAAATTATAGATGCAACAATTCTGTAGCCATTACATATCTGAAGGGTTCAGAAATGATTCATGAGACTCTAATTGCTTGAACTGCAAATGTGTGCATTGATTTTTGTTTTTAGATGAGTAAGCTTACAAGGTTCAGTGCATGATGAAAGTCAATGGAAGCTGCCGTTAGGCGCCATTAAACTGAGTAACGAATAGCTGTAGCTTATACGTAGCTATCCTTGTATCTTACGTATTTTTACAAGAGATGAATTACAGCAAATCATCTCTTCGCTAATTTTGATGGCCTCATTTTTGCCTTTTTCTGGCCGTCAAATACATTTAATCTTTTTTGCTCGGTCTCACGGCTCACGTCTCACTGTTCACTGACTCACTGATCACTGATCACTGGTCACTGGTCACTGCGCATTGCTAACAGGGCTGGAATTCCAAATTAATCTTGCCTGTCAATTCAGAAATTGTTGACAGTTGTTTCCTTTTCGATAATCTGTTAAAAATTAACAATGGTAATAATAAATCACATTTTTCTCAAGGGGAATATGTATGGATAAAAATTTAGCACTAATTTTTATTATATTATAATTATTTGTATGAAATGAAGCTTTAAAAAAAAAAACGATTTATCATTTTCTTTTTTTCGGTACTGTAAACATTTACCGTGGAAGAATTTTTTAAAAAATCGTAATTAACAGTCTCAAACGCAAAAAAAAAAACAGTGCATAAATGCTCTGGAGTCTGATCACTGATCAGAGCTCGTGGCAGGATTGGCTGACAAATATTAATAATTACATAATATCTCATCTATGTTGCGGCCGGGCCACCGGCATCGTGTTGTGTGTCGCATAGCATTCCGACAGTCATTAGTGTTGTCTTCGTCTACACCTTTCACGGTACCCAGATAGGATTCTTGGGATATAGGAATACTTAGGGAGTAGGTCAGAAGGTGGGTAAGTGGGGTTATAAGAATTTTAAATTTTTATATATATTGGATAAGTTAAATTAGATTATGATAATGGGATATTAAGAAAAATTAATGAAGGGATGGGATGAATAAAAGTTAATGGATGTAGAATAGTAGAAGAGAGACATTAGATGAGTAGTTAGAAAATAAAATTATTTAGAAAAATAAAATAGTTAAGTAGAATTAGTGTCGATTAATAATAATATTTATCGACTATAATGGAGCGAGTGATTTTAGGTGTATACACCATTAAGTATGCATAATTTCTCCCTCTAAAATAATAAAGTATGAAAAACATATCTATGCAGTTTAAAACTATTAGCCACCACAATTAAACTACAACCCTTATAATAAAATTGAATATTTTCATTCATCATCATCATCATCATCATCATCATCATCATCATCATCATCATCATCATACTGTCCACTTTTTATTTTAAAATTTTCATAATATTTTAAGACAAAAATAATTTACATCAAAATATCATAATCATTATTTTATTTTAATATATAAAACTAGGATGTCAATTTTAATGTATACAAATTAATATTTTTTTAATTGTACAATGGAAAATAGAGATTCCATGAGATTCTTTATTCAAAGTTTATTTTATGGTTAGTTTACATTCTACTCGACAAATGTTCTCTTTAATATTATGGATGCTTTATGAATACACTCGATGTTTGATAGTTGGGCCAATTGCATAGCCCAATTATTTATAATATAAATTTGTTACTTAAATACTCTTACGTTTCACTCTTCTTGTTTTTAATATTGGTTAAGCTCGTAAAGAGGTTTTAACTTATCTATTACCATGCTTCACTCTTCATGTAATTCCATTGATGCATTGCCTTCTAATTACCTATCATTATATTTTAATTTTTAATTTATTGAACTTTACAATTAATTTGGTTTTTTAATTTAAAATTTAATTTAAATATTATTATGTTTTTAAATATTAATTTGTGATAAATTTTATATTAAAACATTTCTATCTTTTTAATAATAACATATAAATTATAAAATTTATTTATTTAATTATTTGTTTTATATATTATTATTCAAAAAAAAATATTTATATTAATTTTTTATTTTAAATTATCTTCATCCAACTCTTAATTTTCATTTAAAACTTATTTCCTTTTAACATTTTTTTTGATTGTCTTATGTTTAAATTTTATTTCTTATAAAAAAACTTGACCATCATATAAAAATAATAATCTAACTATATCAATTTAAATAATTTTAAAAAAAATATATTAAATGGAAGATCTAATTAAATCCATTTCTATATGAATCTCTAAATCTTTTATTTATATGCATTAATATTTTTATTTATTTTTATGTTTCTTAAATATTTAATATAAAATCATATTTTAATAGTTATATTTTTATTTATTTAAGTAAAATAGTGTTTTATTTATTTAACTATTTTCTTATATATTTTTAGGACATTTTTTTAAATTTATTATTAAATTGAGATAAAGTAGACATTCGGATAATAGATCAGAGTCATATATTGGTTGTAATAGAGGAATCATGCTTATCAAGTTTTAACATTATGTAAATGGTAATCATATATTTGTGTAATTATTTTATTTTGTGGATTTTGAAAAATTATGTATAAAATAAAAGTGCATAATTTTATGTTTATAATCAAAATATATTAAGAGTGGCAGATCATGGGTGGAAAGTAATAAGTCTATAAATTGAGTTTTGTAGTTAATATGACTTGATATTTTAGGTATACGACTCAATTTAAATAATTATACATGTTTAATAAACAAGTCGTAATAAATAAATTAGTCTTTCAATAATCAATATATAATAAAAATGATATTAATGCATTTTTTGATAACCCATAATCTTTTTTAAAGACTAAATTTCTAAAAATTAAACTTCAACAAGTGTTAACAAAGGAAGTCCTTCTAAAACTAGTTCAAGTGAGAAAATTCATACAATCTTAAAATGTTTGAGACGAAGTGAAGGAAAAATCACACACATTATATATTATACATATATCCTTGAGTAAAAAGATAAAGAAAATAAATGATCCTTATAAAAGACAATGTAGATGCATATCCCTACAAATGTATTTTTACAATTATTGTAAGGTGAGGTGATGCAAAAGAGTACTAAGGCTCTCACATATGGTTTGGACATAGATTATGCTATAATAAACAAATTCAATGATAGTAGTACATTAAAAATAGTGAGTTCAATGTAAAAAATCCTTCCATTTGACATGGATGAAAGTAATTACGTAATATCATTTAAGTAGCATTAGAAAAAAATAAGAACAAGTCGAATATTTCCAAAATTATAAAGACAATGGTGGTTGTGTGGGGTAAACACATAGATATGTTGTATGCTATGCATAAACCATGACAAAATTTAGTCATGGTTACAAATAAAAATTGCTACATGTACAAATGGAAAAGAAAGCGGGGAGAGAAATACAAGCCAATTAGTAAATATTATGCATAAATGGAGAGAAATTTGAAGAGAGGAAGAGACAATATAAATTTCAAGAAAGGATATGAAAATTAAGGTATTAATGATATACACTAATTAGAATCTATCATATCTTTCATTTTCGTTCTTTAAAATGAAAGAACTATTTGTGATGATTAGTTTAAATAAAAAGTTAAATTTGTTAAATATGTACATTTTTTTATATAAATTTTTTGGTATGATAATAAAATATAAAAATGTTCATTGTTTAATTTTGATTTATTAATGAATATAATAAGTACTTGATATTGGAGATCAAATATAAACATTCAAAAAATAAATTTGTTATTAAATAATTATTTAAATCTAGCTCTATGTTTTAAATAGTTAGCTTGGGTTTGTAGAGAGAGGTTACATCCTAAATAAATTACTTTTTATCATGTTTCACTCCTAAATTGTCATTTAGATGTATTATTTTCTTTATAATTTATTTATCATGAATAAAATTTTATAATTTATTTATCATAAAGTAATTTTTTTTTGAGTTATTAATTTTTTTTTAAAATTTTAAATTTTTAACTTAATATCTCAATTAAATATTATTATCTTCAAATTTTAAATCACAGTCAATTTTATATTAAATTATTTGATTTTATTAACAAAAATATATAATTTTGAGAACTTATTTGTGTATATATATATTTTTTATTAATTTCACCATATTGTATATTATTTGTAATTCAATTTTCAATTGTCATTTCAATATTGGTTATTTCATTTCATATATTATATATGTTTTTCTCTCCCTGTTGTAACAGATCAAAATGGCCAGTGGAAATGTTATTAAAGCATTGGTTGCCAATCCAGAATCCTTTTTGAGGGTTAACTACCTGGGTTATATCATTCGCCGAGGAGTGTCCGGGGAAAAGCTTGTAGAATTGGTTCCAGTGAGAGAAGAGTCATACAATCTTAAGTTGGCCGAAACAAAATCAGAGAACACCGTATCCGCCTACGTCCTTGGGTTCAACCAGAACACAGCAAACGATGCCTTATTTTTGGACATTCCGAGAACAGGCGTCGAGGACGGGACATTTTTCTTCACGGCTGATCTTTCCGGCTGCTCCGTCGTCGTCACACTCTTGAACGATGATACATACCGTGTCTTCCACGACTATCGTCCCAACAGCGCAGTTCTGTATGACAATGTTGTAATGTATGTAAATTGGGACGACTACAAGATCCCTAAAGCCTTTGTGGAGGACATTTGGCACGGGCATGGTTTCGCCTGCATGCAGTTCAGAGACGGAGCCTGGAAAATGTTTGTTCAGCGCCATTATCAGGGGTTTTCCAAGCAGTCCAAGGGTACAAGTTGGGAAGTGGAAGTGCATTTGGATGTAAAGGAAATTGCAAATACATCCCTGCACTCCTCTTTTGATAATCGCCGCGTGATAATGCAACAAAGCGTCAAGGCTCTCGCAAAGAAGTTGGGCATAGATTCTGCTCTAATGGACAATGCCGAGGACGGAACATATGCAGGCAGCGGCGAGTTTGACAATAACGATCCTTCCATTCGTGGATGGAACGAATTACGTGATGCCATTGAGAAAGCGCTGAAAAAAATTAATGAGCAGGCTAAGCCTACTAAATTGTCGAAGGCAATAACAGCTGTGTGTCAGAAACACACAGATATGTTGACAGAATCTAAGGATCTAGACAGGATTTGGCTTTGGTTACAGATAAAGAAGGCTACCGGTGCAAATGGAAATGACAGCACGGGAGGCGAAGTACAGGGCAGTGATACTATCAATGAACGATATGCAGAAATGGAGAGTGAACTGATGAGCGGTAGTGACAGAGAAAAGTTCATGGACGCATATAATAAATATAAAAGCATTGATATACCACAGATGCAATCCACCATGACTTCCTCTGAAATGAAAGAATTGTTTGTCACGACTCACGAGTTAAGTGTAGAACAGAAAGGCGCGTTGTGCAGGCACATATCCATCGCTAGCAATCAAGATCCCTTGATGGAAATGCATGAGCAGATTCGGAGTGATTTCAAATCATATTCAACAGAATTTCTTGAATCTGCTCCTCAACATTTCTTTCTAAACAATGTTGGAGACAAATATGGAGGGCGCTGCTATCCCCTCGTACGGGCAATGGCGGTAGCGCTCTCTACAGGAGAAGAGGTTGCCAAGAGCTTTCTCGACAAACTCAGAGAATTCTCGCAAGATGAATTGACGCCTTCCCAACGGAAAAATGCAGAATTTTTGAGAGATGCCCTTGCTGGTCTGCACGCCAATGCAGAGGCCCATTCTGCATCCACCACACTGTCAGATGTGCATGGCATCACCGATGTTATGAAAAAGTTGCAGGTTTCCAAACAAACCAAGGTTTATGCTCTGAATACCCAGACACATAGCATGCTGGTTGGTGTTACCGTGATTAACAACCAGAGAAAATACTACTTCTATGACCCCAATTTTCTCATCGCCAGCTTCAATGATGAGTCCAAATTCCAACAGGCCATGGAACACTTCTTTGTGGAGCGCGAATTTGCAAAAAACTACGAAGCATTCAGCAGCGCTGAAGATCCCAAGTTCAAGATGGTTTTAATCGATTCTGATAAGATGGGACAAGCTCGTGTTGATGGAGGAATCACTGTGAGAAATATTAGCAGCGGTATTGATCTCGGCGACATCTTTGACAGCAGAATAAGAAAAAGCGTTGTGGGCAATGCAGAAATTCATTTAGCTAGAGACCAGGACCTTCGAGCTGCATTTACAGCGGCAGAGGCCTACGAGTGGACTGCTCGATGGCGAGATGCATCCATACGCTTGGTCCAGGAGGCAGGACTACTGGGAAAGTGGACACCATTGTTGGACACACTGCATGAAAGTACAGATGGGTCTTATAGGATGCAGTATATCAACGCTAATAACACCGAGGAGACACGTTGGGTTTCCACCAGGGATGGAACTTTCAAAGAGTTCACATCCTATCTCAAAACCAAGTGGAAGACCATCGGTAAGGCCTTCACATTTGAAAAAGGAAAGTTCACAGCCCATGTGGCGCCGGAAGGCGATTCCATCGATGGCCTTAACGCGTTGTTTGCAGTGCAGGCAATTATGGACTGGCTCAACAGTCAACACAGTGCACAGGCTACTGCATCCGGCGAATCAATAAATTCTGAGCTTTCGCTGGCCATGAAGGTGCACTCTTACGTTAACATGGTCCAAATTGGACACACAGGCATATTAGATATTGAAAAGGTCGCCGACCTTGTGAAGACTGCATTGGAAGCTGAGCAACTAGCAGGGGAGGTTTCACTCTCCACATTCAGCAAGGTTTTCAAATCCACAGCTACCGAGGGATTCGCAGCTGCATTGGGAGTCATTATTGTAGGCTTGGATGCTTACGAGCTGTGGCTAGCTCGGAACGAGGTTGAAAAGGCCACTTTCGGCACTCAGTTGGCTTTCGACGTGGCAAGCTCTGTAGCCGGAATTGCAGGAATAGGAGCAGGAATAGCGGGGGCATCAGGTTTGGCCATGGCTTTGACCGGAGCTGGCGTGTTGTTAGGCGGATTGGGAATCGGGTTTGGAGCCTTGGCTCAGAATTTCGGCAAAATCGCTTCAGACGCCCAACAAGTGGGCAGCTACTTTGCTACCTTGGACGAGGCTTACAGTGGTGGCGGATACAAATATGAAACAAAAGAGAAAGCACTAGTGCCGCTGTCGGGAGCAGTCGTCACCACAGTTCAAATGGCGGAGAAAGAGATTGAAGTCGGTTTCGACAGCCAGTTCATATATCGAACTCATCATGGCTCCACCGGGTCAGGTAAAATCAATTACTTCTTCTGGATTGGCGACAAGCCTACAATGGTTGACGATCGGTCCCAAGCCATCAATGTTAGAGAGGGAATTGGTTATAAAGACGACCGCGTCAGGATGCCCGCTGGGGAGTGTGAATGTCTGATGCTTCCTATAACTCCCAAGTCATTCATCAGCTACGAATATATGATATTACCCTTTGCAACTGGGCGCCACGACAGAGGATTTGATGTCATTAGACGGCTGGAAGAGGATGAGAGGTTTGACTTTGATTTTTACGTTTTTCCTTCGGAGTACATTATCAGGTCAATTAGACATGAGTTTGTAGAGACAAAGATAGCTGTCATTATGGACAAGCGGTCTATAAGGTTGCAAATGATTCCTGAGCTTCCCAAAGAAATACACGGATACCTCATCTATGAAGTGGAAGGGACCGGAGGAGAATATTGTATAGGTCTTGCAAAGGGATACTCACTGTCACTGAAGACCAGCGGTTTAGATGCTAAGAAGACAATCTGGGTTATCGATGGCAGCGCACTGGAAGATAAGTCAATTAAGGTTGGGAAGGATTTCGTAAAGGTAGGTGGCATCACCATTAATCTCCTGGACCAACAATTCAGCCGCCTATTGATAATCTCTCAGGGAGGCGAGGTTTCAGTGGTGGACTTGGCGTCTCGGCAGGCACTGATCCAAGCAGAAGACGCCGCTAAATGGACCGACAAGAAAGAAACCATCGAACAACATCTAGAGAAGATGGCTCAGGAACACAGGCTAAACGGACAGTTTGTGGTAGTAAACAATTATACTGTCGAATACATGGGAAGGAAGCTTCAAGTGGGGCGTGCCTATTTTGATGTTTTGAGCGATCGGATGCTATACACAAACGTGGAGGCGGACATAGGCTCTGGGATCATAGATCTTTTAATTAGCTCTGATGAGCATGTGAGAGAGCTGCCAAGGGGAGTATACAAAGTTTGGGACGCTGAGAAGGATGCCGTCACCACTCGGGATGCTTTCCTTGGTGGCGTTGTTGGCAACGATGCTTATTTCTTCCATACCCAATCCCTATCCTTGTGGCGGGTCAATGCAGAAACGCATCGGATAACCGCCAAGTATTCTACTTTCACACATTTCGACAATTCGGACATTAAAATGTCAGCCGTCTTGCAGCACGGCAACATTGTCTCCATGACCATTAGTCTGATCAATCAAACAGGAAAGGCAGTGGAGGAAATAATGTACCTTATTTATAAAGACAGGATGGTATTATCTAGTGTGATCGGGAATTCGGACCTGTTTAGACGGATCAATGCGATAGAGAAACTTAGTTTGACTGAACTTGTCGGTGGCAGAGCAAAGCCGGGTCCCACTTTCATCATGGAGAAATTAGCAGGCCAGAGCCTCGTTCTTCCTTCCAACGCCGAGTTTGTGACTGTTTTATGCAAAGACGAAAGCGGCGGTATATTCTGCTGTTGGCTCCGAACCAGTGATGACACCTTCATTCGAGCGAGCGTGCAGCCACTTCCTAACGACCTCATTTTGACACCCTCTTCTCACAAAGTGAATGGAGAAGATGTGTATTATTTCTATAGTGTCATGGAAGAAGCAGTTTATTGTCAACAAGGCCTAGGCCATGCCAACGACTCCCATGCTAAACATATTAAAGTTCCAGGCCTGACCAATCTTTTTAGTGTTCATGGCGAGGTCTTCGCTACCACTAAGGCTGGCCGTGTTTTGCGTCTGCTAGTGGATGGATCGTTATACCTCGAGGCTGTGAATGAACATTGGCTAGCAGAACATCCAAAATGGTGGCTTGACTTGGCCAGTTTAGATGAAAAAAAGGCCACTCCAATTTCCGTGTTGGGTGTTCAGGACAGCAAAAACCAAGTGGTGCCAATCTGGTATCAGGATGGAAAATTAGTAATTGCTTCATTAAAATTCCATGGAAAGCAACTGCAATTTTTTGGTCTTCATGGCGAGGATCAGGCCGCTTGGTTGTTCGACCTAGAAAACGGCCTTTTGTACAGGCAACCACTCCTGAGCAGTGGAAATATGGATGAGATGCTTAACTCTGAAGGGAAACTTATCAACGAAGGAGATCATAAAATTCCAGAAGCAGAAGCAATGCTCGGCGGTGAACGACTCAAAGAGCCTGCAATGGTGGATGGTAATTTGCGTGTCACCACCGAAAGTGGTATGGTTCTGGTTGTTGGTGGCCACAGTGGAATGGCAACTTTGGTAGCTCTGGACAAGTCATGGCAAAATACTCATCAGAAAGGAGACATTGAAAATTTGGTAAAAAATTGGTCTCATGGTGATGTCGTTGCGCTGCAAGGTGATTCTGGTGATTCTGTACCTGGATGGTACCACTTCCCGTCTGGGGAGACAGTGAGAGCACAAGGTTTAAAATGGTCGGATAATCCAATGTGGATAGGAAAGAACAATGATGGCAGGACATCTTACATTTACGCCCAGTCCCACTACTCTCTCTATGCTGTGGACGGTACAAGTGGTGTCTTGAGAGAAATAGGGAGATTTACTGCAGCAAAGGTGCAAGGAAAGTCGCTGGTGCTACAGAGTACCGATCCCAATGCTGAAATCAACATCCCAACGGTAGCCGGCTTGGACTTTAACGTGATCACTGCCGCAAATGCGAAAGTAGTAATCAATGAAGAAAATTGGGATCAGTACAAAGTGATAACGATCGACAACAAAATAGAGGGAAGTGGTGAACGAATGGTGGAGATCAAGTACAGTGATGAGAACATGCTCATTGCCAAAATTGGTAACGATATAGTTTTTGCTGATGATAGTAAAGATAGCTCTGTTATTCTCGTCAATGTGTTGGCAGAAGAAGCTGAATCTGGCCGTTATATGCTGAAAGTGGGAATTGGGATTGATGGGAAGCAGTTCACGATATCTACTTTTCGTGAGCGCTTGGGAAGAACTCCTCCTCTCCTAGAAGATTGCATCTTCTCCATTAAAGAGTTCATGGATTTCCTGGACGAAGACAATCTTGTGTAATGGCAATTAGTAATCCGACATGGACAAGCTTCTTGTCCAAAGTATTTCAGAGCACTACATATGCATGGCAAGGGCAACCTCTAGAAGCTTTATTCTATATGTTATAGTTAATCACTATCCTATTCGTGTGTTCTTGTTATCCTTCTTAGTAGGATCATATAGGTATATTATAACCAATTGTGGCCCCTATATTGGTATTTCAGTGTAAATTTATCAATTTGCCATGCTAAATCTGATATATATTTTATTTAAGACTCTGCATATACTCTATTTTCTGTTGTTCCAATCCTTGATGATTGAAATGGCGTCCTTGTAAAAGACTTCATTTCTTATGGATTTGACAACATTGTTAAGAAGGAAAACACGGATGTAAGAAACTTAGTAGATGAAGCATCACATAAATACATTGTAAGTGACCAATGACAATTACTATAAATCTAGAGACAAATGGTTGTATTGAAGATGAGAAAGACCTTGAAATGCAATCTACTTCCTTTTAGACTTGAGAGATTTTTGGTTTTTGTTCTTCAATCATTTCAAGCACATTTGTTAGTTCCGGATTTATTTGTATTTTAGTTTTTTGAAAGAATCCCCTGTTTCCATCATGATTTGCCCTGCGTTTTGCAGGTTTAACTTCTTTTCTAATTTTGGTAGGCAATGAAAGGTAGTGATCAAAATTATGTGTATGAGATTACAAAGCTTATATCAAATTATTTTTTCAACTTTTAATTTCACTGCATTCCAGGTTTATGACTAAATGCAATTCAACAAGTTGACAAAATTGCATGGTATTTCTAACGGGGGAGCTTCAGCTAAGCTCTTTCTAAAGCTTCATAATTGGTAACAAAATTGGTACCATTTTGTTAAAAAAATAATATTGAATTGAGGGTTCTAAAGGTTCTAGTTTGCTCAAAAGATGGACAATTTGAAGGATAAAGTGCAACATTCCTTCCAAAAGAATGCAGAGTGATAAGGCAATTAGATTACCTATTTCCCTAGATTTAATTCTTTGTATGTTGGTTGTTTTGATCTTTTGGTAATTGTGATGATTACATGCATTTTATAATTTTCATAGAGAATGTGAAGAGTTCAAGATATGAAACAATGCTCTCGTTACTAACGCGGAGAATGCTCACGAAGAAAGATAGGTTTTGCTATACAAAACCTTGGATTGAAAACAATACTGAAAACTATATTTAAATGATATAAGTATTCCATATTCCCTTTAACTAGTATTTATATGTTGATATGTTTTCCATCATTTGTTTTTCACAGTGAAGCCAATGGCAACTTTCATTTATTTTAAAATTGTCTTCCTAATTATACCTGCTAAATTCAAGGTTTCCTTTTGCTTTTCCATTATTGGCGTTTTCAGATTTTACGTCATAGTGCTAGGCTTGGAAAATGTGGTGATGGACTTATAAAGGTTTCCAGTGAAAAGTGACATGGTTTCACTTTCCAAGAAAGTTAGCTGATGAATTTATTGATAACTAATTTTTCTGAAAAAAATCCTCAAATGGTATTTCATCTAACTTCTGTATTTTAATATATTGGGTTCTCTTGAAATTTATTTGTAAGTTCACATTTTTGAACTTTATATGCCAAAGGTGATCAAATTGCTTGGTTACCTGCTTATACATGCTTCTTGCAGTGATAGAAATTAAAATAATGCGGTGAAATTTGGTGTGATTTAATGTAGTCACTCCCGAGACTAAGTTTTGAGGATTTTTTAAATTATTTTCCATAGAACATATATTTATAACAATGAATGTTATATTATTTAATTTTATGGTAAAAATATGTATGTTGTTTATGGATGATAACAAATTTCAAATTAGAGTATTTGAGCTGTACTTTTAAAATCTATAATACAAAAATCATGCATGTTTTGTTTATTAAGTTATAGTCTAGAGTTTGTGATTCAATTTATAGTTGAAAAAAGAAAAATATTTAATAGTATCAACTATATAGAAGTTTTGTACATTTAAATGTTTAAATGTTAAATATTTTTATGAGAAATTAATCATATAAATGTAAGTACATATTTTTAACAGAGAAATTTATAAAATTTGAAAGGAAAAAAATGTTAAATAATATATTTTTATTTTAATTATTATAATTTTCTCACAAATTTGGTTTTCGTAATAATTAAAAAATAAAATTATTATTTTATACAAACAACATAAATATTTGTTATTAAGGGAAAAAAATTAAAATATAATATGCAACTTTGAACTTCTCAACTTAAAATGTTAATTAAATTTAAAAGATAATCTCTAATAAAATGTTTTGTGTGTGTGTGTGTGTGTGAAATTTTGAAGATATAAACCATTTTGACATGTAACTATATTTTCAAGCATCAAACACAAAATTCATTTTTAATAATGGATGTATTTTGAAGTCTAAAATGACTTAAAACATCCAAATACCTTACATATTTAACATTAATGTGTAGTATATATATAATTTCTAGGATTACTATGTAGTAGATATATAAATGCAGAGCTAGAAGTCCACCATAAAGATTAGATGTAGATAAGAAATTGTTGATAGACATTGAGTTTGAATATATGAGGCTACATCAGGGTCATTTGTCACATTATGTGTGTACTAGAGTCATCTGCTTGTTTTCAATTTAATTTAACTGCTACATTCATCCTCATCATGTCTATAATGCATAAATGATTAGCATGATTAGATTGTGCTATGGCAGAAATAATTTAGAGAAAATGATTTGATGAAAAGTGAAATATGGACAAAAATTAAAGAGTAAGTACAAATAAATATGTTGTTGATATGATCGATCCCACATGCATGGCATGAGTCATGACAAGGGATAAGAGAGCATATAAAATGGAGCAGATGTGATGAGACAAGACTTACTTACCTGGGTAGGGTCAATCAGTGATCAGGGAGGCCAATGGCCTAAGGAGGGTACCTTTACTGCACTTGATAGGGAGCTCTGCCTAGCATCTCCCATGGTGGATTCTAATGCAATAGTAGGTAATCTATTTGAACATCAATGTGAGGTTAGATGCTTTATTTAATTGTCATTGTAATAATAGACACCCTGCCACATTTAATATCACCTCAAGTTGAGTTGTTTTCTATTTTTATAATCGCATTACCTATATTTTCATAGTCATTTATAGAACTTGAACACCGAGAAATTACTTATAAATGTAAATCCACACCAAAGCACTAAATCTGGGGTGTTTGGTGAGGTAGATTTATTTTAGCTTACCTCAAGTCAAGGTTTTAAGTTTTTTTGGCATAGAGCATGTCATTCATGAGATTTGAACACAAAACAATTTACTTGTGAATCCACATCAAAACACAAAACTAGGGTGCTTGGTGAGATACTTGAAATTGTAATTTCAAGGCATCTAGTTTGCTCATGAATGCAAGAATTCCATTTTTTGCATCAAACTATTTTTCTAGGAATACAAATTTATGGTATTGATTTTTTTTTTAGATCAGTAAGTGTAAAAGATTTGTTGGATGAGGAAAAGTCATTTCAAGCAAAGTGTTAGGCACGATTAGGATAGTACTGATATAACTAAAGCTTGAAGCTAAAATATTTGAGATTTGAAATCAATTCATGAAAGATATTTTTGGATCATGTTGTAACATGGTGAAACTTTGTTTATTAGGAGCTATTTATTTATTATGTGTTGGTATTTATGGAACTCAACTATTAAATAAGGCATTACCTCTTTCTAGTGACTCGTCAAGTACAACTTTTTATAAAAAATTTCATACTATGAGTGTTTGTATTTATAAATATTAAAACCCATTATATTTAAATGAATGGGTTTTTGGAAAATGTATTCTGTTAATTTTTTATTTTTTTACCAATCCATATAGTCTATAATATAAAAAATAGGCTATAGCTTGTGGAATTATAGTCCTGATTCCCATTTTCAAGGAGGCTTTATTTTATTGACATTTGAATAAATTCATTGATTATTTTTCTTTTAGAGATTTGACATTTTCATTCATTTTCCTCTTTTCTTATTTGAGCATGTTCTAGAGTTCCTATGTACTATTTTTATTTCAGGGGTTGATGATACTGTTGTACACACTTAAAATCAAATGCTTATTAACCTTGTTTACACTAAATCCTTAATCATCCATAGTTTTCCTTAATCCTAGTTCATCATCATTATTTCTCATCACTATTCATCATCACTATTCACTATTCATTATCTCTAAGTTAATTTAAAGTTAATTAACTAATCTTATCTAATTAAAAATTTTATAGATTTTAAAAATTCATAATTTTTTATAAATCCAAAAATCAAAATTATCCTCACATACCCTAAGACTCTACCTATCCCTTAACATTCCAATTTAATAGTCCTATTATCCTCCATGATCTAATTTAATAATCCACCTCTAATCCCATTGTCTTCTATGATCTAATTTTCTCCAATTTAATAATCCACCTCAAATCCTAATGTCTTCATGATCTATTTTTTTTCTAATTTAACAATCCACCTCACATCCAATTACTAGTTTTATATTATAGTTTACTCCCAAATGAATTTTATATTCATTTGTGGGTCCTGCATGTCCTCCACTCCAATTTTTTATTCAAAATTCTCATTATGAATTAAAAATTATTTATATTTTCAGACCTTGATCTTCATCTGAAGATGGGAAGTTCACATCCATTTCCAAATTTTATACATTGGAGGTTCTTCCTCTAATTTAGACAAGTTTATTCATTACAAAATAATTATGTTACTATATCTCTAAAACTTCTTCATTGCAGATTTATTATGCTGAGTTCATAAAGAAGTTGCATAATTTCCATCCAAGCACATCCAAGCCATCCAATGTTCATATACCAAAACACTACCCAATTTTTGTTGCTTTGGAGAAGATTGAGCAACCACATCCAAGAGAGCAAATCAACTCAAAATTGTAATGGAAGGAGATTATAAGGTATGATTTTTTCTTTTAGTTTCTTGAATTTGTTTTTCTATATTTAGTTGATTGAATTTTGAGTAGATATCACTTAGTTTAGCATAATTTGCATCAAGATTTCATTTCCACATTTTGGCACACCTAGTGAGACCTTTCCCAAAGATTTTTTTATCTTATTTATTTTTTATTTATTTTAATCTAATTTTTTAATTTCTTATAGGTTGGTTCAGCTTTAGACTAACTCTAACCTACTAAAATTTTATGTAAATCTAATTTTTAGCTTAAGAGATATTGTTGGTGTAGGTCTTTTTATCCATTATATGGTTATCCTACACATATATATTAAGCTTACTTAGAATAATTAGATCACTTAGGTGTAATTATGAGGTCATTAATTGCATATGCACATGCTTATTTGTAGTCAACATAGTTGTACTATTCATTTAGAAACCAATGTTGACATGTGGGGCTTGGCATATTGCACATGGATCTACTATTCACCTAACAACCAAGTTGTGTTCTCATTGCCAAATAGATGTGGATCAATACCTCTTAGCTGCCTATATAAAGAAATCTCCTTCAAGGAATTCACGAGTCAATTATGGATTCAAAGTGGATTGTGTGGAGTATTGTAGTATAGAAGTTTGTCTAGTGTAGAGTTCAATAGGTTGTTTAGCTTGTAGGCCATTTATTATTGCACTAGGGAGCCGATTAAGCCTTTGAGCTTGGGTGCATGCCAACATGATTTTTGTAAGCTTCATAGAGCAATCTTCTTCACTTTCTATTCTTCTTTACTATGATTTCATTTATTACAATAAAGTTATGTGTTTGATCTTTCAGTATTTGATCTTGGACATTCTCATTAACAAATGATTCTAACATGGTATCAGAGCTCTGGGATTGGTATATGAACATCATTTTTTTATTTGAAATCTCGAGTACACTCTTTTGTATGCTAATAAAATGATTGTGAGGAGATTTTCATGTATAATTTTATTTAGCCTATGTGAAATACATTTGTATGTGTATTAGCCATATAAGTTTTTTATTGCAAGTATTTCAAGCTGTAGATCTGTAAAGAGGCATACAAGAGGTAAATAAATCCATATTGGCATCAACCATCCTGTATCTCCTCACCATCCATAATGTATCAATACCTTCATATGACTATTGATACGTTGCCATATTTCATGTGGTATTTTGGATATTTACACCATTACAAAGTTATATACATCAACCTTGTCACATGACCAATCACTACATATTTTGGTTCCAAGCACCACACATTATCAGCATGAGGCCAAAATATGACACCTTCATTACATGTTTGTCTTTGGAGATTCCACAGCTTGCTCACCATCCAACGTGCCTCAAACATCTTTGTGGGTCCTTCAACACCTACATTAGGTGAATGACAGTTTAGCCTTGGTCAAGGCTCTATGAATTTATAGCTACTGGCCATTTGAAGCTACCCACGTCATTCACAATCCTATAGTAAACCCACACTCTCCCACATGGCCTACTCCCTCCTCCATCATTCCATGGTCTCTACCTATAGATAAACCCATGTCTCCTCCTATGCCTAAGGTGTGCTCCATGACCTACAACTGCCCATATAGGCTCTCCCTCATTAGTCATTGAGCTGATCAAGCTTGTTTTTTTGACTTAAATCCATTTTTTATTTCACACCCATAGTTTTGTGGTCAAACACATGGTTTGGCAAGTTTTAATGTTTTTTTTAAAAGGGGAGGAGCACGAGTCAAAGATAACAATGTCCTTTTAAATCTTTCATGTTTTAAAAGTCTACATTTTTTTACTTTCTGGAGGCATATTGATGATGGTGGGGAACATATGGTTAAAGGAGAGTTAGTTATAGGCAGGGGACAATTATGATGGCGATTCTTGTGTGGTGTTAGGGGTATTTATACTTAGTGGGGGGCACAATTTTTTTATTGTTTTTTAAATAAAAATAATATATTGTATTCTGAGACATATTTTTGTGGTAACCAATGTCCCATTTTAGGAGGACATTTTTTGACTTTAAAAAGAAAAGGAAACCCCCCCACTCACTCCCACCCCAAATTATATTTTTTTATATGGTGGAGGAAGTTTTTTATTTACTTCTTTTAAAAATAATGTTTTGTATTTGACCCATTATTGCTCTTATCCTTCTCCTAGATGCATTTTTGGTGGTAGCTGATGTCTAGAATATTTTGATCAATTTTAAGGGCCACATAAGCTTCAAATTATGTTTGGCATCGAGGGATCTTCCCCTTGGCCCTACCCTGTACCATGATTGGGGGTTGTCACCCGTTGACCCCCTCATCATGTCCCATTGTAAAATACTTCCAAGTGTTGATGACCATTAGGTGAGGCTCGATCTATAAGAAGGTTAGTTCCCCTCATAGTATAAACAAGTCTTTCCACATAGATTTCTCTTGGATGCATTTTTTACTGAGTTTGATGTCTATTAATCGAATGTGTATTAGACTTGTAAACTTGGGGGGTTATTGTTGATACTTATGGGGATTACTGTTGATCTTCATGAGGGGAGACATCTCTCTATTCTTATGGGGGCATATATATATATATATATATATATATATATATATATATATATATATATATATATATATATATATAGGCTATTTATATGTACTTGAGTACCTAACAAATCCTTATTGTTGGGACCCAAATCTTCTACCCACCTAAGCTATGCTTAAGGGGGATGTTGGTGTAGTTTTTTAAATCCATTATATGGTTTTCGTACACATATTTATTAAGATTTATTAGTTGGAATAATTTTTTCATTTAGGTGTAATAATAAGGTCATAATTGCACATGCATATGCTTATTTGTAGTCAACATGATTGCACTATTCATTTGGCAACCAATGTTGAAATGTGGGGCTTGACATGTTGCACATGGGGTTACTATTCACCTGACAACTAATATGTGTTCTCATTTCCAAATGAATGTGGCTTAATACCTCTTCTTTGCCTATATAAGGACCTCTCCTATAAGATATTATAAGTGGGTTGTGTGAAGTATTGCAGTATTGCATTTTGTCTAGTGTAGAAGACATTATATCTCCAGTCGAGTAAAAGACATCATAATAATTCCATTTTCAGTCACAAAGATTTGATGCAAAGGTTTTAATGAGTTCTCTGACCTATGAAAACTCCACTCCAACCCCTAGTTATAAGCCTCATGGATACTATTAAAAAAACCACTTTTCTGGTTAAAAACCACTCATGTTCAATTCATGGTAATATGCCTATTTAGGGTGGTTTTATTTTTGTCAATGAGTAGGAAAATGTTTCTTAAGTTTAAATTACTTTTTAAAAATTTGTATGAAGTGATTTATTTGCAATTTACAAAGTTCTTCATATACATAAAAGGTGGTACAAATTTTAAAGGTGTTTTTTAATTATTATTTAAAAATAATAATATAATATTGTCCTTGTGGGGGGGGGGTTTTGAGCTATTTTTTTATTGTTTTTTAAATAAAAATAATAAATTGTAAAAAAAAAAAAAAATTATATAAAAACAATATTTTATTATGAGTTCATTAAAAATGAGAAATGGTGATTGTCTAAAAACTCTCATTTTTTCGCTAATCGAATCTGGCAGGTCAATTCCCCTCATAGTATAAAGAAGTTTGTTCACATAGATTGCTCGTGGATGCATTTTTGGCTGAGTCTAATGTCCAGTACTCGAGCGTGCATTATAATTTCAAACTTGGGGGGTTATTGATGATACTTATGGGGGTTACTGTTGACAACTATGGGGGGGGGATACATCTCTATATTTTGATGGGGTATTTATATGTACTTGGGTACCTAATAAGGCCTTGTTATCAGGATCAAAATCTTACACTCATCTATCTAATTCTTAAAGAGGGGTGTTGGTGTAGATTTTTTATCCATTATATGATTTTTCTACACATATATATTAAGATTTCTTGGTTGGAATAATTAGGTCACTTAGGTGTAATTATGAGATTATTAATTGTACATACACATGCTTATTTTTAGCCAACATTGTTTCACTATTTATTTTTCAACCAATGTTGACATGTGGGGCTTGGCATGTTGTACATGGATATACTATTCACCTGGCAACTAAGTTGTGTTCTCATTGCCAAATTGATGTGGATCAATACCTCTTATCTATGTATATAAGGACCTCTCCTCCAAGGCATTCATGAGCCAATTATGCATTGTGGATTCAAAGTGGATCGTGTGGAGTATTTTAGTATAGTAGTTTGTCTAGTGTAGAGTTCAATAGGTTATTTAGCTTGTAGGCCATTTATTGTTATGCTAGGGAGCCTGTTAAGCCTTTGAGCTTGGGTGCATGTCAATAGGATATTTTAAGCTTCATAAAGTAACATTCTTTACTGATACATGCTATTTTAGTCTCTATTTTGATCTATTATGATTTCATTCATTGAAACAAATTTATGTGTTCGATCTTCCAATATTCTATTTTGTCTCATTAGCAGATGATTCTACCAGATATATTAAATTTAATGATTTTTTTAATTTTTTTTGGTAAAAATAGATCATGACTATTAAAATGAAAATAATTTTTTTTAAAATATGGATTTTTTTGGAGGGTTGTTTGTATTCATACTAAAATTATACTATAAAAATTTAGTGAAAACCTAGATCATATTTTGGAGAAATCATCAAAATCCTAACTATTATTTTTTTGTTTTTTTAACTTTAGTGTTTATATATATATATATATATATATATATATATTACATTTTTGACATTGCAGTTTGCCTTGATTATTCAGCTTCCAAAAAAACTTACTAATATTTGTGTATAGGATGCTTGTCAAATATAGCTAAAAGTCAAGTTACAATCATTAAGAAAAAAAGGAAAAAAAACTTGTTACTTATGATTGCTTGCTTTCAAACTTTTGATTTCTTGCAATAAGTAGTTTTCATTCTAGCATTTTATTTTCCATAGTAATTAACTCACAATTTTATTTAGTGTTGATCAATCTTTCATTACAAGTATTTTTGTTTGTGGGTGTTGTAAGGTTATGTATGCTCTTCCCTTGGAATCACATTGGTGATGATACTCACGAATCAAAAATAACTTTACAATTTTTATGTTACCCAAGACAACACTTGTGCGTATACTCTTTTCTCGGTATCACATTGGTGACAATACTTGAGAATTAGAAGCTAGTGTTGCTATTTTAATTTTTATTTTCTTATGGGATATATCAACCATGGTTTTCATCACCACATAGTAAGACAAACTCTCTATACTAAAAGTGTATAAATAGTAGGATCAATTGTGGTTAGGCCAAGAGAAAAACCCCATAAAATATCTCATGAATGTGAGTAGTTAACTCTTTGACCCAAGCATTAGGCACCACCCTATATATATTTATGCCTCATTATACCGAAAGGTATCTCAAGGAATTCCCTAGTTGAACTTGTAAAAATCTTAACCCTATGTAAGCTATTTTTATCATTCGACTTTGGTGCATTAGTTAGTGGTTGGCCCTAAGAAGTTACATTCCACACACCCTTGAAACTAGACTTAGTAGATCATGGGAATAGTAGGATTCTCCATGGCTAGTGCCTTGAAATATTAGATTACAACTAAGGGTATGAACAAGTTAGTGACAATGGAAGGCCTAAAGGTTGTTCAACATCCAAAGCATAGATTTTTCACTTTTTTTATGATTGCATGAGTGTTTAACATTAATATTTTTCAATTATTTCCTTGTGTTATACCACATGATGAAAACTTTGAGTGTAAACACAAATAATTTTGAGTTTATTATCCATAAAATCATTGAAATCAAAATAGTTAAAGTAAAACTCAAATGCATTTAGTTTTTAGTCAAGTTTTTGGTCGCATTGGTCCATTAGTAGTTTAGGGTCAAGTCATTACCTTAGAAATGTATCCCATTACAAGTAAAATTCCTTTAATAAACAATCCAAGGTTTAGGAAAAAACCTTTTGTAATGACCATTTTCACTTTGGAAATCAAGGACACCATTTTGAGATCAAAGACAATGTTGAATATGTAAAATGTAGTCATAGGGTTATCTTGTCTAATAGTCTACATTCCAAAGTTATTAAATACAACATGGAGAACAAAAAATAGGTATTAATATAATATTTAAATTTAGGATCCAAGTTTCACCCTGATATTGACCCTAAGGCCTTACATCATTTATTCTCTAGAAAAGAATACACCCCTCTCATCCAAGATCAAGGGACCTCTAACAACTCCTTAGGAAATAACAAAACCATTAGTAGAGATCCCCAAACCATTCCATACCAAACTAACATTAGAAACCATATTATCCACAATCAACCAATTCTCCCTTCTATTAGTTGTAGCCTTGATCCCAACATCTCTCCTTGTACTAGCAAAGGAAATCTCATTCTAGCACCGCTACCATCTAGTATCATTCCACCCCCAAAACCATAAAAATACAAAATTCACAACCTATCAACAACATTTTCATCCCTATTAAGTGCAAATTTAATCATTTGTGGCAACCTTACGATGTATTCTTTTGAAAGTTGGTCACTACAAACATGGTCATATTTCCCAACACCAAATACTTTTATGAAAATGTTCCAAAATCTGAGTGGTATAGAGATACCAAATATTGTGAGCACCACATAATCTGAGGTCATTCCATAAAATATTGGTAGAGCTAAGTGTATCCATGTCTTAAAATCATAGTTTGTGGGTATGCCAACATGATTTTTTAAATCATAATCAAGCTATTCCATTTCTAAGTCAAGATCATGTTGGACCATAAATTTTGGATAAGTATTTTTGTATTTTGACATGTAATTGACATGACACAAAATGAGTACAACACATAAATACTAGGGTGAAAAAATAGACTGACACAGTAGGACCATGGTGAAGAACCTACAATACATGAAAGGACAAGGGCATGGAAGCACCAACATGAGAAGACCCAGTCAAAGAGGAGAATTAACCATGAGGAACCTAGATCATAGGACTCATAATAACATTGAAAGACTTAAGGAATGTATTGGAAGTAGGAGATGGTTAAGGAGTGATTATCAAGGGCCATTTAGACCTTATCCATCACACATTTTGCACTGACCTATAAAGAGATAGACACATGGTAGCAAGGATCTAGCATAAAATGAGTATATAGGGGGTGCAAAGGCCCAGGTCCTTAAGAAAAACTAGTTAATATAATAACATAACTTTGAGTTCATGGTGAACATGTTGGTTTATTACTCCTATCATTAATTATGTAACTAATTAGTTAGGAAAAAATAAGTATAAATACCCTTGTATGAAAGCATTGTCAGGGGACTAATTTTGGATATCATTCTGCTAAAACACAATACAAAGTTATAGATATTATAATTAGTTCTAATGTTCATGTTATAATTTATTGATAGTTATACATCTATGGTATATTTTGATTGATTAATTATAATTGTAACTTAATATGAGATCTATGCCAACTTTTACTTTTTCTAAGTAACAATTTCTAGACTTCATCGCATTTATATGTGTAGTGTTAGTTGTTAAGCTTAATGATACAAGGATAAAAGTAGTGTATCTCTTTTTCTATGTAACTTATAATAAAATATAAGTTTAAACCTAAATAATATGACTAATCTATTACTATGTAACATAACCCATGAGAATTAGTCTCTAGCTGTGTAATTTGGGTGAATGTGCAAGACCATAGTCTTAGATGAAGGGCCAACGTGCTAGCTCATCGGAGCTAAACTTTAGCACCTAAAATATTGTTAAAGATTAAAAACCCAACATTTTGGTTTCATTTATGGGACATGTAATACTTTTTACATAGTAATGGAAGATGCTTGAATGTATCACCCTTAAAAGTATTGAGCAATGGATTACTAGGGATGAGGATAATTTTGTAGTTCATTGCCTTGAATCAGGATTTTGTTGCACATTAGTGGGTAGAAAAAAACCTCTATAGTGAATTATATGAAACTTTTTTTGTTAAAATCCTAGTTCATTTCCATACTTGGGTTTCTGCTTATGCTCAGGGTTGACCACAAAACTTTGGAAGAAGATAGTCTTGGATGTTAGAATGACAAAGAGATTTAGCACAAATAGGAACACTATGGACACAAGATGTTAAAGTATGGTGGAGAAGAGTGTTGACTAGATACATTTTAGAGTATGATGTAACCACTTATTCTTATCCTAAAGAAGCTAAGTTCTAGTTCCTTAGAGAACCATGTGGCCATTATAATAAACATTTACCATTAGAAATAAATAAGTTGTTCATTGAATGCATGTTTGAAACTATGCTAATAGAGATCTAAATCCATCTTTTCATGAGTTTCACATTTGGAAGAGGAATAGAGAAGAGTTGGTAAGGGATTTTAGGTTCAAAATGGTAGCCAATCAATGGGCATTATGAAAGCAAACATATTATGAAGCTTAGTTGATGATCATAGGAGTGAGCGGTACAAGAAGGGACTGGAAAAACTCAGGAAGTGCTATTAGGATCTGTGGGGAAGTGAAAACACACAAAGATGACCTCATCACTTTCAAACTGTGCCCCATGTTGCTTTTATCATATGAAGGAGAATCTAGTCAAACAACAAAAACTAAAGAACCAAGTTTGAACTAACTAGGCTCCCCAACCATAGTGTGTGCTCATGCTTTTGAATCAAATGAATTATGTATACATAATTGGGTACAAATAGCTTGGAATAAAAAATTGATCCTATAAGGGATACTGTAAATGAGACAATTGAAACCCATACATAATCAACAATTTCTTTCCATCTTCAAGGGAATTTCATAGCACAATTTGGGATGCTTGGAGGACTTGGTATTCAAAGTGGATAGAGTATGAGCCCAAATCTTATTAATCAACTAGATATCATGCCCCATGATATGGGTATTACTACTGGAGGCACTGGAGGTGGACTAAGAGATGGCATGGGAGGAAGTGGTGGACTTTCCCCTCAAGGGATAAGATCTTGGATTTATAAACAACCACCAATGTAGTCACCTTAGTTTTCAATAGTGTATTATGAAATGATGTTTCACCTACCTGAATATTGAAGTGTAGAGAATGCTATAGAACATGTCCACAATTTTGAACTTATTTAGAGGGTACAAGGCATCACTTCTTCTGAGCAAAAGGCCACATAATTCGTAACTACACTTTTGGAAAGAGTGCATAAGTGGTATAGAAAGTTTGACCCTTAACAAGAAATCATTTACTATGATCATCTCAAAACAACATTCCTTTAGAAATTTGACATTCCTAAATTTGAGCAATAAAGTATTGTCGTGCTGAAAGATATAAAATAGGAGATCAATAAAAGTATATGGAAATACGATGCATGATTCAAATACTTATGCCAAAGTTGTCATTTGAAATCAATGCTGCTCAGCATACATGGTGGTTTGTGGGAGGTTTATTACTTCCCTTTCGATGAACACTATCCTGGAAGACCTTCACTAGCCCATGATTTCAAGAAAGTGACCCTCCATATTGAAGTTGTTGGTAGTATTGACATTGGATTAGTCCCCTCATTGAATCCAAATAGCTTCAATGGCATTTCATCTTGAAAAAATAATTGTTTATAATACATATGATACTTGTAATGGTCTTTGGTGCATTGGTTACAAGTTTGAAGGACATAACTAAAGCAACTGCCCACATAGAAACATCCACACTATACTGAAGTAGTTATATTAAATCTTCCATAAAGAACATGATGTACACTCTTATCCTCTTTTATAGTAAACCATACATTCTAAGGTATCTAAATATTGTAAAATATACGATGCCTACACCCATGTCACAAATGATTATCGACTAATTAGTGATATCCATGAAGTACACAAGTGTGATACGTGCCAAACCACTATGTCTAGTAATTAAGATAATGATGGCTATCATGGTCAAGGTAGAGGATGAGGATGAGGAGGTGTTCATTTCCCACCAAGAACATGTTATAAGTGTGGATCCCTAGACCAATATCAAAGGGATTTCCCAATTTATCCTACATGTGATTTTTGTAAGAAAGAACACCGGTTGGAAGAATGTTATAACTTGTACACAACCATCACTAAAGAGAGAAATGAAAAAGGTGTAAGTATGATTCACATTGATAAACCATACTAGCATGGGAATTCAATCACCCCAACAATTCAACATGTGAATATTAATATGCATAGTGGAGGACAATCTGAGTCTACATTTATTCCTATTGAGAAGGTATTGTGTGAAGAGCCTTGAGAAAGGAAGTATCTTGATACCCAATAATAAAAGGATGTGCTTGAGGACACTATGATTTTAGTATGAGAACTACAAAGATCCTCAAAAGGTAGCATGAGATAATTTTAAAGAGATTTGTAAGCATATGTTGGATAAAGACATTGTCCTAAAAATAATTATTTGGCCTAAAATCAAGCATAATCACCAAATAATGCTTAACCACAAATGAATCAATAGATTGATGATTTTCATTTAAATCATGCTCGATGACAAGATATCCCTATTCTTCCTACCCCTCCAAAGGATAAAAAAATACTAGAGAATGCTGTCATCGATGGTTGGGTAATTAAGACATCCTAGTTGACACTAGCATTGAAGTTAACCTCCTCATTAAGGATGCATGATGTAAAATGACTAGTCTAACATTACAACCTTCACCACACATATCATTTATGGCTAATAAAACTCATGATTTACTGATGGCATCCTTAAGAATGTAATAATGGATATCCTTAGAGAACATTTAAAAGCTGACTTTGAATTTCTCAAGTTAGAAGAGGCCAATGAATTCCAAGCTCTATTGGGGCAACCCTAGTGTTATGAAAACAATGAAGACTTAAGTTTCAAAAAGTGTTACATCAGTTTTGAGAATGTTGATCAACACATTGTTATTCTCCTAGATCAAACACATGGGCCCCCATACATAAAACTTGTTAATGTGGAAGAATATATTAACCATATATATAATGTAATTGATAGATATGGTGAGTAACATGATCTTACTCCTGATGACATCCTTTGATGAATGAACACTCAGTCCCTTTCTAATAATACAAGTAATTCTTGTAATTATTGGGTGCACGGTGACTATGACCTCACTGGAAGAGTGTATTGTGCCATTGGTAGTTAGGAGAACATTTTGCACCAGTATCATTAATGCCATAGGTTCATTCACCTTATTACCAACCAAATCATAAGGGTTCCAATGATATATTCACATTTAAAAAGACTTAATGTAGCCCCTCAATTTCATAGACAAATAGAAGTCTATGAATTTGTCCAACACCTTGAAATTTTATCACTCTAACAATGATCGAATATGTTCCTTAGTTTACCTATTTGATGACATAACTACAAGATGGTGGTGAGACCATAATGAGTGACTTCTCCAGTGGGATCAAGTATGTTCTAATTTACATCAATAGTTCTATGATGATAACTAAGTTAAGGGAATAATCAATTATAGCATTATACAAGCACCTAAACCCCATATAGAGGTTTGTGAGTCAATGTGGAGAGCTAAAGAGTCTTACTTATCAGAGTGCTTATAGGTACATGAATTTTATATAACTTTATGAACATGGGTGAGATCATGGTATGTTCATGAAGAGTGACATATGGGTACCCAATTTTGGCATCTGTTGAAGGAAAACATGAAATCAACACTATCTTATTCCTCTCCAAGGATGGATTTGCACCTCACTCTCTAGGCCATGTGTGAAGCATATATTGGTGACCCTATTCCCATTGAAGATCTCCTAAGATATATCCATAATGTCCCAAAAGAAGCTTTAACTATCTTTAGTGAACTAGCTACACAACTTATTCATGTGTCAGAACTAGTATTTGATCAGGACTGATGTGAAGAGATACACTAGGGGAAATAGAAGCTAATATTTCAAGTAGAAGAAGGTAAAGGGTCCAACCCACCTAACCTTTTTTCAAATCATTTGGATGTTCCTACAGACTATGGGACATTAACTATTCATGATACTAGTCCCAATATAGACCATCCTTACTCTAGACTAATTCAAACTATTTAGCACAACATCGACACAAAGGAAGAACCAAAAATAGCCACTATAGGTAATTATTAGACTAACACAAAATATTCAAAGATATTTGAGTTGTTAAAATAATACCAAGATGTCTTTCCAAGAAGTTATATTGAGATGAAAGGATTTCATCCATCCCTAGGTAAGATGCATATTAAACTAGTTGACAATACTTGACCAGTTAGGGAAGGGCCATATAGGATGAATCCTAAGCTATATGCATGAATAAAGGAAGAAATTGAGAGTAGGTAAGATGCATATTAAACTAGTTGACAATACTTGACCAGTTAGGGAAAGGCCATATAGGATGAATCCTAAGCTATATGCATGAATAAAGGAAGAAATTGAAAGTATGTTGTGCACTAGATTAATCACCCCAATTGATGAATCTGAGTGAGTTAGTCCCATGGTGATACATATAAAGAAATATGGATGCATTCAAATTTACATTGATTACCAGGTATTGAATGTGTCTTGCATCAAATATCCTTTCCCAACACTATTCATAAAGGAAATACTTGAAGGTGTTGTTGGGTGTGAAATATATACTTTCACAAATGGATTTTTGGGGTACCATCAAGTCTAGATAGTTGAGGAGGATCAACCAAAGATGACATTCACTACTAAATGGGGATCTTTCACATATACTATCATGCCCTTTCAGTTGAAGAATGCCCCAATTGTGTTCTCACATATAGCCATTAAAGCCTTTAAATATTTCATCTATAAGTATATTCAAGTCTAATTGGATGACTGGATAGTCGATGGTTTGGTCAAGTGCCATTGCTCTAATCTACAGCTCATGTTTGAGTGCTACCAAGTCTTATAAATATCATTAAATATAAAGAAGTGTCCATTTGATACACCTTTTGGTATTCTTCTAGGACATATTATTTTTAAGGATGGAATTTTGGTAGAGCCAACAAAAGTATCTATCATTATTCACCTTCTAGTGCCCAAGTCTCAACATGAGGTTTGCAACTTTATAAGACATACAAGTTATTATAAAAAATTCATCTGTAGATATGAAAATATTACCATGCCTCTTGAGGAACTCTTAAAACATAAAGATCACTTCATCTAGAAATACTCATGCCAAGAAGAATTTGAGGCCTTAAAGGACAAGTTGGTTACCACTCTAATCCTCTAGTTCTCTGACTAGACAAGCCCATTCCATGTCCATGTTGATGGTTCTAGAATGGTGGTTAGTGCAATCCTTGCACAGCTAGTTAAAGGTCACCTTGATCACCTAATCTACTTTGCTAGTAGGAAACTTACTCCAGCTAAGTAGAATTACACCACCATAGAGTGTGAAATAGTGTCAATGGTTTATGCTCTATTGAAATTTCAACAATAATTATTAGTAACTCCTTTTGTATTTTATACAGATCATGAGGCTTTAAAGTAATTAATAAACAAACATGTGTTGCATAGATGAATCTACCGCTAGATAGTGTTGTTTTAATAATTTCAATTTTCTATCATGGTAAAACTAGGAAAAAATAATTGTGGCCCTAGTTACCTCTCTCGAATTGAATCTAGAAAACCATTGCATGCTATTTAAGATGACTTGCCTGATGTTCAACTCTTTTGGAATACTCGTGCACCTAAGGAGTTGGAAGATATTACATCTTTTCTAATTATTGGCTCAGTGCTTGACTATTTAAATTCACAAGCCAAGAAACAACTCACAGTTTATGCCACACCCTTTCAATTCATAAGAGAGGACATTTACAAGCTTGGCCAAGATAAAATATTTATAGCATTATATCATGAAACATAAATATTCTGAGGTACTCCAAGAAGTTTATGAGGGTATTTCAGGTACACATTATGTTGGAGAGGCTACCATGCATAAGGTTTTACTAGCCAGATTATGGTGGCCTACCCTTTTCCAAGATGCCAAGATATATGTTATGAAGAGTGACATTTATTATTATGTAGGCAAACCAAATCACTATGATGTCATGCCTTTATGTCTAATTATATCTCAAGAACCATTTGAGAAGTGGGCCATTGATTTTTTTTGCCCCATCAATCTAGGTGGAAGATGAATAGGTTCTTGATATATCATCACAACAACTGATTACCTCATATGATGGGCTAAAATTGTGATAATAAGGGATTGTATTACTTTTACTACTATGTGCTTCATTTGGGAACATATCATAACTTGTTTTGGATGCCCGCTAAGTTTTACTAATGATCATGGCACCCATTTCCTAAATAAAACTATTCGCATCTTACTTGCTGAGTTCATGATTACTCACAAAAAAAAAACACCGTGTCACCCGCAAACTAATGAGACTATCGAGGCATTCAATAAAATATTAGACACCACCCTAATGAAAATTTGTAATATTTGCCCAAGTAATTGGGATGATAGAGTATCTAAGGTATTGTGGGCTTACTGAATAACCTATAAGTTCTTGAACAAGAACACACTATTTAATTTAGTAAATGGCAAAGAGGTAGTACTACTAGCCAAGTTTTTGGTACCATCTCTTTTTATTACATGTGTTGGATAGTTAGATGAGAAGAAATCCTTGAAGTCATGCCTAAATACTTTTTTACAGCTAGATGAATCCCATTTCCTTGCTCAATAGAGTTAGGATGTGGAGAAGCGTAAACAAAAAATCATGACATGATCAACACATCAAGCATAAAACATTCACCCCTAGAATGAAAGTTTTGCTTTACAACTCCAAGTTCATGCATCATCTTGGAAAAATTTAAATTCATTAGGATGCCCCCTTTTTTAATTCATAGCATTCTACCTACTGACACTTGTTGATAAGAAAGGTTGGATGTCCAATTTCTTCATAGGCATTAAAATGGAAGTTGGTTATAGTTGTATTTCACCTCTAAATAATTTAGATTTTATAATAATAAGGCTTATGTTATTAGTCTAGGATTTCTTGTTTTCAATAAAAGGGTTTCCTTTGTTGCACATGACATTTCTTTAATATAGAATAAATAAGTTTTTTACTTGTTTTTTTATGGAGGAACATGATGTAATTTTAGTTTGGGGTAAAAGGTATATGTTTTCATGGTTAAAAATGTACATGCAATCTACTTAAGGCATGCAAGTTACTTAAGGCACACAAATTATTCAAGGCACACAAATTACATAGCCCTAGGATAGGGTATTCCCACCAAATAGTTTGAAAATTAAAAATAAATAGAATAACTATATTGCACTCCAAATAAAAGCACAAGACATAGCTATCTTCCACTTCAAAGGAAGGTGTGGGACATAACATGTCAATAATGCAAAAAAATAGTGTTTATGAGAAATGTGCCAATGTCATGACAACACAATACCATTAAATGTATTTATGGTGAGAAGTGACAGTCAAAGAATGGAGGCCATTAAAAATGTATTAATGATGAGAAGTGATGGATGAAAGGAGATGGGGTAGTAAATGTAGGTTAACCCCCTTGAGCCTATAAAAAGACAAGTAAGCTCATTTTTACATTTTAGCTTTGCTTCCATTTGTGATTATAGAGCCAAAGAATGATTTGAGCCATAGTGATTCTAGAGCGAGTAAATGAACATCATGAGTATATAAATAGGTATTGAGCTGAGCATCAAGCTACATAATCAAAACACAAGGCAAACTCTGAAATATAACCACAATAGGGAGAACTTGTAGTTGTAAGTTATAGAGGAAGATGTTTTCCATTAGAGGGAAGTGAAGCAAGAAAAGTTGAAGTCTCTACCATTACAATCACGTATTCCTTTGGGAACATAGGATGACCAGACCTCAACCTTTGGGATATTTGGAGGGTGGTGCAACCTAAGAAGAAGGCCTTAAGGACTGATTCATTTCCAACAATACCATAATAAGATGAAGTGCTTGGGGGGAGCAATATTCATTAAAAAAGAAACACTTGAAGAATAGTCACATCACATAAAAGAGAAGAGGTTTGTATGGTACACTAGGTAAAGAAGACACAATCATCTCCACCCCTACCATTGATGATCAAAAAAATGTAATACCTAGAGATTTTGATACATGTATAAAATTGGGTCTCAAAAGTACCCACTTGTAAAATCTTTGACTATAACCACTGTCAACTTAGTAATGAGGTTGAGTTGTAAAATGACTACTAGGTTGAGTGCCATAACACCAATAACCAATTGGTGTATGACCTCAAGATATTCAATGATTTGGATGCTATGAGGTTGTTCCAATTATTCAATATTACTTACTTTGGAAAACCCATGGAGGCAATCAAGTTCCTACTCTTGTGTGTCCATGAGAACTACATTTAATTCATCAGGTGTAACATGAAAATTATGCTTGAGAGGATAAGTAAGGTGTCAAGGTTGTAGTATTCTGGATTAGATATAGAGTATGATTTAGGGGACTCTGATGAGATTGGAAAGACCACCATGACATTGATATACCAAAATTAGGGCCACACCATGCACATCAATAACCTCCAAGATCCTACCGTTTGGGTTGTAACGTGCATCATAATGACCAAGATTAGTGGCACCAATCATTAGAAAGAGGTAGATATGGCCCACCTATAAATCACCCAAAATGTTACTAAGGGACTAAATTATAATTGGGATGTGTACTTTGCCCACAAAATTATTGAGGATGTCAAGAAGACCCATCAGATACCTAATCATAGGTTTCTATGGGGAGTATTTTTATTATTAATGGTTTTTGATGAGATCGATGTACCTAATTATACCATAAGAGCACTAAAATGGGCACACCCACTCAAGCACAAATGCCCCACTAAGTGTTAAAGATATACATGTACTTGAGGTACATCACCCCCATATACAAAATAAAAATTAAGTCTTGGTTCAATGGAATGAAGGAAGCATTTGAGAATGAATGGTGCATTCCAAGAGACTTGCCCACCTAGGCTAGTGAGCAAGCTCAGTTCACTATGAAGCATAATTTCTCTTTGGCATGCATCAAAATGGTCCCTTTTAGAGAACTCTCTATGTGGCTAAATCTACCTTATGCCTTTTCAATATGGTACTTCATCGACTCACTGAACAACATATATGATGCACAACTGATATCTTTGGAGATTCATACTCTCTGAAATATATATGTCTATCCAAGAAAGATGACATATAGGGAAAAGTGGGAAACTAACCAAACTAACATCAAATTCACATAAATAATGGTATGAGAATAGGTATATAATATATTCTACATACTATGGTCCAGGAATAAGAGTTCAAAGGGCATAGAACATAAATGAGAAAATCTCCCACCAGTACCTCCTCTAGTAAAGAAGAAGTGGGCTGGGCACGATGCCAACAAAATTTACATCAAGATCCTCCAAAATGGTAGAGGACTTCCCAAGAACTATAATTTCATCCTTCTCCACCTAGACCTTCTCAACCTCGACCTTCTCCACCTCAACCTTCTCCTTTGAGATCTTCTCTACCCAAAGTTCCACCTTCTCAGGTTGCTCCACCTCCACATTCTCCCCAACACATTCCTCCACCCCCATCTTCACCTTCTAAAACTTCACAAGCATCACCCCAAAAGGTGTCACCTTTTGGGATGGTACCATAATGAATAATAGAGAAAGAACCAAAATAGGAAGAACCTATGATCTAGAAGGAAGAGTATGACTCTGATTATGAAAAGACACCCTCCCTAGCATGAGAGGAGGAGGACACCTTCAAAGACTCACCATTGGTTATTGGGGGTCCATATGGTGAAGAGGAGAATGGTGAAGATCAACAGATGAGTAGAATGGATATTATTAGCACTTATTTAGCTACCAATATAGAGGTCAAGATGTTAGAGAATGACCCAAATAAAGGGAAAGAGCCTGTTAGGTTTAAGGAAGAACCTTCCATTGATTCATCTACCATTTTACACATTCATTATCAAATAGGCATCCCTAATAGGATGTTATACTTATGGCCGTACTTCCTCCTCTAAGATTTAACCCTTGACACAAGGCAAAAGATGTCCTTCCTATTGGACATGTATAATGAGGAGTGCCATTTTAAGGTCCCTCAAGATAACGTCCTCTTAGGTCCTCAAGCTATAGCATTTCCAACCCTACTATGGGTTGATCTCAAAAATATCACCCCTCTTCAAGTTGGTGCTACATTTTTAAAGATGGATACGCTATTTATATGTACTTGAGTACCTAACAAAGCCTTATTGTTGGGACCCAAATCTTCTACCCCCCTAAGCTATGCTTAAGGGGGATGTTGGTGTAGTTTTTTAAATCCATTAAATGGTTCTCGTACACATATTTATTAAGATTTCTTAGTTGGAATAATTTTTTCATTTAGGTGTAATAATAAGGTCATAATTGGACATGCATTTGCTTATTTGTATTCAACATGATTGCACTATTAATTTGGCAACCAATGTTGAAATGTGGGGCTTGGAATGTTGCACATGGGGTTACTATTCACTTGACAACTAATATGTGTTTTCATTTCCAAATGAATGTGGCTTAATACCTCTTCTTTGCCTATATAAGGACCTCTCCTATAAGATATTATAAGTGGGCTGTGTGAAGTATTGCAGTATTGCATTTTGTGTAGTGTAGAAGACATTATATCTCCAGTCGAGTAGAAGACATCATAATAATTCCATTTTCAGTTAAAAAGATTTGATGCAAAGGTTTTAATGATTTCTCTGACCTATGAAAACTCCACTCCAACCCCTAGTTATAAGCCTCATGGATACTATTAAAAAAACCACTTTTTTGGTTTAAAACCACTCATGTTCAATTCATGGTAATATGCCTTTTTAGGGTGGTTTTATTTTTGTCAATGAGTAGGAAAATGTTTCTTAAGTTTAAATTACTTTTTAAAAATTTGTATGAAGTGATTTATTTTCAATGTACAAAGTTCTTCATATACATAAAAGGTGGTACAAATTTTAAAGATGTCTTTTAATTATTATTTTAAAAAAATAATATAATATTGTCCTTGTGGGGGGGGGGGGGTTTGAGCTATTTTTTTATTGTATTTTAAATAAAAATAATAAATTGTAAAAAAAAATTCATTATTTTTATATAAAAACAATATTTTATTATGAGTTCATTAAAAATGAGAAACGGTGATTGTCTAAAAACTCTCATTTTTTTGCTAGTCGAATCTAGCAGGTCAATTCCCCTCATAGTATAAAGAAGTTTGTTCACATAGATTGCTCGTGGATGCATTTTTGGCTGAGTCTAATGTCCAGAACTCGAGCGTGCATTATAATTTCAAACTTGGGGGGTTATTGATGATACTTATGGGGGTTACTGTTGATAACTATGGGGGGGGATACATCTCTATATTTTGATGGGGTATTTATATGTACTTGGGTAGCTAACAAGGCCTTGTTATCAAGATCAAAATATTACACTCATCTATCTAATTCTTAAAGAGGGGTGTTGGTGTAGATTTTTTATCCATTATATGATTTTTCTACACATATATATTAAGATTTCTTGGTTGGAATAATTAGGTCACTTAGGTGTAATTATGAGATTATTAATTGTACATACACATGCTTATTTTTAGCCAACAACATTTCAATATTTATTTTTCAACCAATGTTGACATGTGGGGCTTGGCATGTTGTACATGGATATATTATTCACTTGGCAACTAAGTTGTGTTCTCATTGCCAAATTGATGTGGATCAATACCTCTTATCTATGTATATAAGGACCTCTCCTCCAAGGCGTTCATGAGCCAATTATGCATTGTGGATTCAAAGTGGATCGTGTGGAGTATTTTAGTATAGTAGTTTGTCTAGTGTAGAGTTCAATAGGTTATTTAGCTTGTAGGCCATTTATTGTTATGCTAGGGAGCCTGTTAAGCCTTTGAGCTTGGGTGCATGTCAATAGGATATTTTAAGCTTCATAAAGCAACATTCTTTACTGATACATGCTATTTTAGTCTCTATTTTGATCTATTATGATTTCATTCATTGAAACAAATTTATGTGTTCGATCTTCCAATATTCTATTTTGTCTCATTAGCAGATGATTCTACCAGATATATTAAATTTATTGATTTTTTTTAATTTTTTTTGGTAAAAATAGATCATGACTGTTAAAATGAAAATAATGTTTTTTAAAAATATGGATTTTTTTGGAGGGTTGTTTGTATTCATACTAAAATTATACTATAAAAATTTAGTGAAAACCTAGATCATATTTTGGAGAAATCATCAAAATCGTGACTAATATTTTTTTGTTTTTTTAACTTTAGTGTTTATATATATATATATATATATATATATTACATTTTTGACATTGCAGTTTGCCTTGATTATTCAGCGTCCAAAAAAACTTACTAATATTTGTGTGTAGGATGCTTGTCAAATATAGCTAAAAGTCAAGTTACAATCATTAAGAAAAAAAGGAAAAAGAAACTTGTTACTTATGATTGCTTGCTTTCAAAATTTTGATTTCTTGCAATAAGTAGTTTTCATTCTAGCATTTTATTTTCCATAGTAATTAACTCACAATTTTATTTTAGTGTTGATCAATATTTCATTACAAGTATTTTTGTTTGTGGGTGTTTCAAGGTTATGTATGCTCTTCCCTTGGAATCACATTGGTGACGATACTCACGAATCAAAAATAACTTTACAATTTTTATGTTACCCAAGACAACACTTGTGCATATACTCTTTTCTCGGTATCACATTGGTGACAATACTTGAGAATTAGAAGCTAGTGTTGCTCTTTTTATTTTTATTTTCTTATGGGATATATCAACCATGGTTTTCATCACCACATAGTAAGACAAACTCTCTATACTAAAAAATTATAAATATTAGGATCAGTTGTGGTTAGGCCAAGAGAAAAACCCCATAAAAGATCTCATGAATGTGTGTAGTTAACTCTTTGACCCAAGCATTAGGCACCGCCCTATATATATTTAGGCCTCACTATACCAAAAGGTATCTCAAGGAATTCCCTAGTTGAACTTGTAAAAATCTTAACCCTATGTAAGCTATTTTTATCATTCGACTTTGGTGCATTAGTTAGTGGTTGGCCCTAAGAAGTTACATTCCACACACCCTTGAAATTGGACTTAGTAGATCATGGGAATAGTAGGATTCTCCATGGCTAGTGCCTTGAAATATTAGGTTACAACTAAGGGTATGAACAAGTTAGTGACAATGGAAGGCCTAAAGGTTGTTCAACATCCAAAGCATAGATTTTTCACTTTTTTATGATTGCATGAGTGTTTAACATTAATATTTTTCAATTATTTCCTTGTGTTATACCACATGATGAAAATTTTGAGTGTAAACACAAATAATTTTGAGTTTATTATCCATAAAATCATTGAAATCAAAATATTTAAAGCAAAACTCAAAGGCATTTAGTTTTTAGTCAAGTTTTTGGTCGCATTGGTCCATTAGTAGTTTAGGGTCAAGTCATTACCTTAGAAATGTATCCCATTACAAGTAAAATTCCTTTAATAAACAATCCAAGGTTTAGGAAAAAACCTTTTGTAATGACCATTTTCACTTTGGAAATCAAGGACACCATTTTGAGATCAAAGACAATGTTGAATATGAAAAATGTAGTCATAGGGTCATCTTATCTAATAGTCTAAATTCCAAAGTTATTAAATACAACATGGAGAACAAAAAATAGGTATTAATATAATATTTAAATTTAGGATCCAAGATTCCCCATGATATTGACCCTAAGGCCTTACATCATTTATTCTCTAGAAAAGAATACACCCCTCTCATCCAAGATCAAGGGACCTCTAACAACTCCTTAGGAAATAACAAAACCATTAGTAGAGATCCCCAAACCATTCCATATCAAACTAACATTAGAAACCATATTATCCACAATCAACCAATTCTCCCTTCTATTAGTTGTAGCCTTGATCCCAACATCTCTCCTTGTACTAGCAAAGGAAATCTCATTCTAGCACCACTACCATCTAGTATCATTCCACCCCCAAAACCATAAAAATACAAAATTCACAACCTATCAACAACATTTTCATCCCTATTAAGTGCAAATTTAATCCTTTGTGGTAACCTTACGATGTATTCTTTTGAAAGTTGGTCACTACAAACATGGTCATATTTCCCAACACCAAATACTTTTATGAAAATGTTCCAAAATCTAGAGATACCAAATATTGTCATATAGAGATACCAAATACATGGTAATATAGAGATACCAAATACATGGTCATATAGAGATACCAAATATTGTGAGCACCACATAATCTGAGGTCATTCCATAAAATATTGGTAGAGCTAAGTGTATCCATGTCTTAAAATCATAGTTTGTGGGTATGCCAACATGTTTTTTAAAATCATAATCAAGCTATTCCATTTCTAAGTCAAGATCATGTTGGACCATAAATTTTGGATAAGTATTTTTGTATTTTGGCATGTAATTGACATGACACAAAATGAGTACAACACATAAATACTAGGGTGCAAAAATAGACTGACACAATAGGACCATGGTGAAGAACCAACAAGACATGAAAGGACAAGGGCATGGAAGCACCAACATGAGAAGACCCAGTCAAAGAGGAGAATTAACCATGAGGAACCCAAATGATAGGACTCATAATAACATTGAAAGACTTGAGGAATGTATTGGAAGTAGGAGATGGTTAAGGAGTGATTGTCAAGGGCCACATAGACCTTATCCATCACACGTTTTGCACTGACCTATAAAGAGATAGACACATGGTAGCAAGGATCTAGCATAAAATGAGTATATAGGGGGTGCAAAGGCCCAGGTCCTTAAGAAAAACTAGTTAATATAATAACATAACTTTGAGTTCATGGTGAACATGTTGGGTGATTACTCCTATCATTAATTATGTAACTAATTAGTTAGGGAAAAATAAGTATAAATACCCTTGTATGAAAGCATTGCCAGGTGACTAATTTTGGATATCATTCTGCTGAAACACAATACAAAGTTATAGATATTATAATTATTTCTAATGTTAATGTTATAATTTATTGATAGTTATACATCTATGGTATATTTTCATTGATTAATTGTAGTTGTAACTTAATATGAGATCTATGCCAACTTTTACTTTTTCTAAGTAACAATTTCTAGACTTCATGGCATTTATATGTGTAGTGTAGTGTATCTCTTTTTCGATGTAGCTTCTAATAAAATATAAGTTTAAACCTAAGTAATATGACTAATCTATTACTATGTAACATTACCCATGAGAATTAGTCTCTAGCTGTTTATTTTGGGTGAATGTCCAAGACCATAGTCTTAGATGAAGGGCCAACGTGCTAGCTCATCGGGGCTACACTTTAGCACCTAAAATATTGTTAAAGAATAAAAACCCAACATTTTGGTTTCATTTATGGGACCTGTAATACTTTTTACATAGTAATGGAAGATGCTTGAATGTATCACCCTTAAAAGTATTGAGCAATGGATTACTAGGGATGAGGATAATTTTGTAGTTCATTGCCTTGAACCAGGATTGTGTTGCACATTAGTGGGTAGAAAAAAACCTCTATAGTGAATTATATGAAACTTTATTTGTTAAAATCCTAGTTCATTTCCATACTTGGGTTTCTGATTATGCTCAGGGTTGACCACAAAACTTTGGAAGAAGATAGTCTTGGATGTTGGAATGGCAAAGAGATTTAGCACAAATAGGAACACTATGGACACAAGATGTTAAAATTTGGTGGAGAAGAGTGTTGAATAGATACATTTTAGAGTATGATGTAACCACTTATTCTTATCCTAAAGAAGCTAAGTTCTAGTTCCTTAGAGAACCATGTGGCCATTATATTAAACATTTACCATTAGAAATAAATAAGATGTTCATTGAATGCATGTTTGAAACTATGCTAATAGAGATCTAAATCCATCTTTGCATGAGTTTCACATTTGGAAGAGGAATAGAGAAGAGTTAGTAAGGGATTTTAGGTTCAGAATGGTAGCCAATCAATGGGCATTATGAAAGTAAACATATTATGAAGCTCAGTAGATGATCATAGGAGTGAGCAGTACAGGAAGGGACCGAAAGAACTCAGGAAGTGATATTAGGATATGTAGGGAAGTGAAAACACACAAAGATGACCTCATCACTTTCAAACTGTGCCCCATGTTGCTTTTATCATATGAAGGAGAATCTAGTCAAACAACAAAAACTAAAGAACCAAGTTTGAACTAACTAGGCTCCCCAACCATAGTGTGTGCTCATGCTTTTGAATAAAATAAATTATGTATACATAATTGGGTACAAATAGCTTGGAATAAAAAATTGATCCTATAAGGGATACTGTAAATGAGCCAATTGAAACCCATACATAATCAACAATTTCTTTCCCTCTTCAAGGGAATTTCATAGCACAATTTGGGATGCTTGGAGGACTTGGTATTCAAAGTGGATAGAGTATGAGCCCAAATCTTATTAATCAACTAGATATCATGCCCCATGATATGGGTATTGCTACTGGAGGCACTAGAGGTGGACTAAGAGGTGGCATGGGAGGAAGTGGTGGACTTTCCCCTTAAGGGAAAAGATCTTGGATTTATAAACAACCACCAATGTAGTCACCTTAGTTTTCAATAGTGTATTATGAAATGATGTTTCACCTACCTGAATATTGAAGTGTAGAGAATGCTATAGAACATGTCCACAATTTTGAACTTATTTAGAGGGTACAAGGCATCACTTCTTCTGAGCGAAAGGCCACATAATTCGTAACTACACTTTTGGAAAGAGTGCATAAGTGGTATAGAAATTTTGACCCTTAACAAGCAATCATTGACTATGATCATCTCAAAACAACATTCCTTTAGAAATTTGACATTCCTAAATTTGAGCAATAAAGTATTGTCATGCTGAAAGATATAAAATAGGAGCTCAATAAAAGTATATGGGAATACGATGCATGGTTCAAAACACTTATGCCAAAGTTTTCATTTGAAATCAATGCTGCTTAGCATACATGGTGGTTTGTGGGAGGTTTATTACTTTCCTTTCAATGAACACTATCCTGGAAGACCTTCACTAGCCCATGATTTCAAGAAAGTGACCCTCCATATTGAAGTTGTTGGTAGTATTGACACTGGATTAGTCCCTTCATGGAAGCCAAATAGCTTCAATGGCATTTCATCTTGAAAAAATAATTGTAAATAATACATATGATACTTGTAATGGTATTTGGTGCATCGTTTACAAGTTTGAAGGACATAACTAAAGCAACTGCCCACATAAAAACATCCACACTATACTGAAGTAGTTATATTAAATCTTCCATGAAGAACATGATGTACACTCTTATCCTCTTTTATAGTAAACCATACATTCTAAGGTATCTAAATATTGTAAAATATACGATGCCTACACCCATGTCACAAATGATTATCGACTAATTAGTGATATCCATGAAGTACACAAGTGTGATACGTGCCAAACCACTATGTCTAGTAATTAAGATAATGATGGCTATCATGGTCAAGGTAGAGGATGAGGATGAGGAGGTGTTCATTTCCCACCAAGAACATGTTATAAGTGTGGATCCCTAGACCAATATCAAAGGGATTTCTCAGTTTATCCTACATGTGATATTTGTAAGAAAGAACATCGGTTGGAAGAATGTTCTAACTTGTACACAGCCATCACTAAAGAGAGAAATGGGAAATGTGTAAGTATGATTCACATTGATAAACCATACTAGCATGGGAATTCAATCACCCCAACAATTCAACATGTAAATATTACTATGCATAGTGGAGGACAATCTGAGTCTACATTTACTCCTATTGAGAAGGTATTGTGTGAAGAGCCTTGAGAAAGGAAGTATCTTGATACCCAATAATAAAAGGATGTGCTTGAGGACACTATGATTTTAGTATGAGAACTACAAAGATCCTCGAAAGGTAGCATGGGATAATTTTAAAGATATTTTTAAGCATATGTTGGATAAAGACATTGTCCTAAAACTAATTATTTGGCCTAAAATCAGGCATAATCACCAAATAATGCTTAAGCACAAATGAATTGATAGATTGAGGATTTTCATTTAAATCATGCTCGATGACAATATATCCCTATTCTTCCTACCCCTCCAAAGGATAAAAAAATACTAGAGAATGCTGTCATCAATGGTTGGGTAATTAAGACATCCTAGTTGACACTAGCATTGAAGTTGACCTCCTCATTAAGGATGCATGATGTAAAATGACTAGTCTAGCATTACAACCTTCACCACATGTATCGTTTATGGCTAATAAAACTCATGATTTACTGATGGCATCCTTAAGAATGTAATAATGGATATCCTTACAGTACATTTAAAAGCTCAATTTGAATTTCTCAAGTTAGAAGAGGCCAACAAATTCCAAGCTCTATTGGGGCAACCCTAGTGTTATGAAAATAATGAAGACTTAAGTTTCAAAAAGTGTTACATCAGTTTTGAGAATGTTGATCAACACATTGTCATTCTCCTAGATCAAACACATGGGCCCCCATACATAAAACTTGTTAATGTGGAAGAATATATTAACCACATATATAATGTAATTGATAGATATGGTGAGTAACATGATCTTACTCCTGATGACATCCTTTGATGAATGAACACTCAGTCCCTTTCTAATACTACAAGTAATTCTTGTAATTATTGGGTGCATGGTGATTATGACCTCATTGGAAGAGTGTATAGTGCCATTGGTAGTTAGGAGAACATTTTGCACCAGTATCATTAATGCCATAGGTTAATTCACCTTCTTACCAACCAAGTCATGAGGGTACCAATGATATATTCACATTTAGAAAGACTCAATGTAGCCCCTCAATTTCACAGACAAATAGAAGTCTATGAATTTGTCCAACACCTTGAAGAATTTTTTCACTCTAACAATGATCGAATATGTTCCTTAGTTTACCTATTTGATGACATAACTACAAGATGGTGGTGAGACCATAATGAGCGACTTCTCCAGTGGGATCAAGTATGCTCTAATTTACATCAATAGTTCAATCATGATAACTGAGTTAAGGGAATAATCAACTATAGCATTATACAAGCACCTAAACCCCATATAGAGGTTTGTGAGTCAATGTGGAGAGCTAAAGAGTCTTACTTATCAGAGTGCTTATAGGTACATGAATTTTATATAACTTTATGAACCTGGGTGAGATCATGGTATGTTCATGAAGAGTGACATATGGGTACCCAATTTTGGCATCTGTTGAAGGAAAACATGAAATCAACACTATCTTATTCCTCTCCAAGGATGGATTTGCACCTCACTCTCTAGGCCATGTGTGAAGCATATATTGGTGACCCTATTCCCATTGAAGATCACCTAAGATATATCCATACTGTCCCAAAAAAAGGTTCAATTATCTTTAGTGAACCAGCTACACAACTTATTCATGTGTCAGAACTAGTATTTGATCAGGACTGATGTGAAGAGATACACTAGGAGAAATAGAAGCTAGTATTTCAGGTAGAAGAAGGTAAAGGGTGCAACCCACCTAACCTTTTTTCAAATCATTTGGATGTTCCTACAAACTATGGGACATGAACTATTCATGATACTAGTCCCAATATAGACCATCCTTACTCTAGGCTAATTCAAACTATTTAGCACAACATCGACACAGAGGAAGAACCAAAAATAGCTACTATAGGTAATTATTAGACTAACACAAAATCTTCAAAGATATTTGAGTTGTTAAAATAATACCAAGATGTCTTTCCAAGAAGCTATATTGAGATGAAATGATTTCATCCATCCCTGGGTAAGATACATATTAAACTAGTTGACAACACTTGACTAGTTAGGGAAAGGCCATATAGGATGAATCCTAAGCTATATGCATGAATAAAGGAAGAAATTGACAGTATGTTGTGCACTAGATTAATCACCCCAATTGATGAATCTAAGTGAGTTAGTCCCATGGTGATATGTATAAAGAAATATGGATGCATTCAAATTTACATTGATTACCGGGTATTGAATGTGTCTTGCATCAAATATCCTTTCCCAACACTATTCATAAAGGAAATACTTGAAGGTGTTGTTGGGTGTGAAATATATACTTTCACAAATGGATTTTTGGGGTACCATCAAGTCTAGATAGTTGAGGAGGATCAACAAAAGATGACATTCACTACTAAATGGGGATCTTTCACATATACTATCATGCCCTTTCAGTTGAAGAATGCACCAGTTGTGTTCTCACATATAGCCATTAAAGCCTTTAAATATTTCATCTATAAGTATATTCAAGTCTAATTGGATGACTGGATAGTCGATGGTTTGGTCAAGTGCCATTGCTCTAATCTACAGCTCATGTTTGAGTGCTACCAAGTCTTATAAATATCATTAAATATAAAGAAGTGTCCATTTGATACACCTTTTGGTATTCTTCTAGGACATATTATTTTTAAGGATGGACTTTTGGTAGAGCCAACAAAAGTATCTATCATTATTCACCTTCTAGTGCCCAAGTCTCAACATGAGGTTTGCAACTTTATAAGACATACAAGTTATTGTAAAAAATTCATCTGTAGATATGAAAATATTACCATGCCTCTTGAGGAACTCTTAAAACATAAAAATCACTTCATCTAGAATTACTCATGCCAAGAAGAATTTGAGGCGTTAAAGGATAAGTCGGTTACCACTCTAATCCTCCAGTTCTCTGACTAGATAAGCCCATTCCATGTCCATGTTGACGGTTCTAGAATGGTGGTTAGTGAAATCCTTGCACGAGTAGTTAAAGGTCACCTTGATCACCTAATCTACTTTGCTATTAGGAAGCTTACTCCAACAAAGTAGAATTACACCACCATAGAGTGTGAAATAGTGTCAATGGTTTATACTCTATAGAAATTTCAACAATAATTATTAGTGACTCCTTTTGTATTTTATACAGATCATGAGGCTTTAAAGTAATTAATAAACAAACATGTGTTGGATAGATGAATCTATCACTAGATAGTGTTGTTTTAATAATTTCAATTTTCTATCATGGTAAAACTAGGAAAAAATAATTGTGGCCCTAGTCACCTCTCTCAAATTGATTCTAGAAAACCATCGCGTGCTATTTAAGATGACTTGCCTGATGTTCAACTCTTTTGGAATACTCGTGCACCTAAGGAGTTGGAAGATATTGCATCTTTTCTAATTATTGGCTCAGTGCTTGACTATCTAAATTCACAATCCAAGAAACAACTCACGGTCTATGCCACACCCTTTCAATTCATAAGAGAAGACATTTACAAGCTTGGCCAAGATAAAATTATTTAGCATTATATCATGAAACATAAATATTATGAGGTACTCCAAGAAGTTTATGAGGGTATTTCAGGTACACATTATGTTGGAGAGGCTACCATGCATAAGGTTTTACTAGCCAGATTATGGTGGCCTACCCTTTTCCAAGATGCCAAGATATATGTTATGAAGAGTGACATTTATTATTATGTAGGCAAACCAAATCACTATGATGTCATGCCTTTATGTCTAATTATATCTCAAGAACCATTTGAGAAGTGGGCCATTGATTTTTTTTGCCCCATCAATCTAGGTGGAAGATGAATAGGTTCTTAGTATATCATCACAACAACTGATTACCTCATATGATGGGCTGAAATTGTGATAATAAGGGATTGTATTACTTTTACTACGATGTTCTTCATTTGGGAACATATCATAACTTGTTTTGGATGCCCACTAAGTTTTACTAATGATCATGGCACCCATTTCCTAAATAAAACTATTCGCATCTTACTTGCTGAGTTCATGATTACTCACCCAAAAAAAACACCGTATCACCCTCAAACTAATGAGACTATCGAGGCATTCAATAAAATATTAGACACCACGCTAATGAAAATTTGTAATATTGGCCCAAGTAATTGGGATGATAGAGTATCTAAGGTATTGTGGGCTTACTGAATAAACTATAAGTTCTTGAACAAGAACACACTATTTAATTTAGTAAATGGAAAAGAGGTAGTCCTACTAGCCAAGTTTTTGGTACCATCTCTTTTTGTTACATGTGTTGGATAGTTAGATGAGAAGCAATCCTTTAAGTCATGCCTAGATAATTTTTTACAGCTAGATGAATCCCTTTTCCTTGCTCAATAGAGTTAGGATGTGGAGAAGCGTAAACAAAAATCATGACATGATCAACACATCAAGCATAAAACATTCACCCCTAGAATGAAAGTTTTGCTTTACAACTCCAAGTTCATGCATCATCTTGGAAAAATTTAAATTCACTAGGATGGCCCCTTTTTTAATTCATAGCATTCTACCTACTGACACTTGTTGATAAGAAAGGTTGGATGTCCAATTTCTTCATAGGCATTAAAATGGAAGCTGGTTATAGTTGTATTTCACCTCTGAATAATTTAGATTTTATAATAATAAGGCTTATGTTATTAGTCTAGGATTTCTTGTTTTCTATAAAAGGGCTTCCTTTGTTGCACGTGACATTTCTTTAATATAGAATAAATAAGTATTTTACTTGTATTTTTATGGAGGAACATGATGTAATTTTAGTTTGGGGTAAAAGGTATATGTTTTCATGGTTAAAAATGTACGTGCAATCTACTTAATGCATGCAAGTTACATAAGGCACACAAATTATTCAAGGCACACAAATTACATATCCCTAGGATAGGGTATTCCCACCAAATAGTTTGAAAATTAAAAATAAATAGAATAACTATATTGCACTCCAAATAAAAGCACAAGACATAGCTATCTTCCATTTCAAAGGAAGGTGTGGGACATAACATGTCAATAATGCAAAAAAATAGTGTTTATGAGAAATGTGCCAATGTCATGACAACACAATACCATTAAATGTATTTATGGTGAGAAGTGACAGTCAAAGAATGGAGGCCATTAAAAATGCATTAATGATGAGAAGTGATGGATGAAAGGATATGGGGTAGTAAATGTAGGTTAACCCCCTTGAGCCTATGAAAAGACAAGTAAGCTCATTTTTACATTTTAGCTTTGCTTCCATTTGTGATTATAGAGCCAAAGAATGATTTGAGCCATAGTGATTCTAGAGCGAGTAAATGAACATCATGAGTATATAAATAGGTATTGAGATAAGCATCAAGCTACATAATCAAAACACAAGGTAAACTCTAAAATATAACCACAATAGGGAGAACTTGTAGTTGTAAGTTATAGAGGAAGATGTTTTCCATTAGAGGGAAGTGAAGCAAGAAAAGTTGAAGTATCTACCATTACAATCACGTATTTCTTTAGAAACATTGGATGACCACACCTCAACCTTTGGGATATTTGGAGGGTGATGCGACCTAAGAAGAAGGCCTTAAAGACTGATTCATTGCCATCAATACCATAATAAGATGAAGTGCTTGGGGGGAGCAATATTCATTAAAAAAGAAACACTTGAAGAATAGTCACATCACATAAAGGAGAAGAGGTTAGTATGGTACACTAGGTAAAGAAGACACAATCATCTCCACCCCTACCATTGATGATAAAAAAAATGTAACCTAGAGATGGTGATACATGTAGAAAATTGGGTCTCAAAAGTACCCACTTGTAAAATCTTTGACTATAACCACTATCAACTTAGTAATGAGGTTGAGTTGTAAAATGACTACTAGGTTGAGTGCCATAACACCAATACCCAATTGGTGTATGACCTCAAGATATTCAATGCTTTGGATGCTATGAGGTTGTTCCAATTATTCAATATTACTTACTTTGGAAAACCCATGGAGGCAATCAAGTTCCTACTCTTGTGTGTCCATGAGAACTACATTTAATTCATCAGGTGTAACATGAAAATTATGCTTGAGAGGATAAGTAAGGTGTCAAGGTTGTAGTATTTTGGATTAGATATAGAGTATGATTTAGGGGACTCTGATGAGATTGGAAAGACCACCATGACATTGATATACCAAAATTAGGGCCACACCATGCACATCAAGAACCTCCAAGATCCTACCCTTTGGGTTGTAACGTGCATCATAATGACCAAGATAAGTGGCACCAATCATTAGAAAGAGGTAGATATGGCCCACTTATACATCACCCAAAATGTTACTAAGGGACTAAATTATAATTGGGATGTGTACTTTGCCCACAAAATTATTGAGGATGTCAAGAAGACCCATCAGATACCTAATCATAGGTTTCTATGGGGAGTATTTTTATTATTGATGGTTTTTGATGAGATCGGTGTACCTAATTATACCATAAGAGCACTAAAATGGGCACACCCACTCAAGCACAAGTCCCCCACTAAGTGTTAAAGCTATACATGTACTTGAGGTACATCACCCCCATATACAAAATAAAAATTAAGTCTTGGTTCAATGGAATGAAGGAAGTATTTGAGAATGAATGGTGCATTCCAAGAGACTTGCCCACCTAGGCTAGTGAGCAAGCTCAGTTCACTATGAAGCATAATTTCTCTTTGGCATGCATCAAAATGGTCCCTTTTAGAGAACTCTCTATGTGGCTAAATCTTCCTTATGCCTTTTCAATATGGTACTTCATCGACTCACTGAACAACATATATGATGCACAACTGATATCTTTGGAGATTCATACTCTCTGAAATATATATGTCTATCTAAGAAAGATGACATATAGGGAAAAGTGGGAAACTGACCAAACTAACATCAAATTCAAATAAATAATGGTATGAGAATAGGTATATAATATATTCTACATACTATGGTCCAGGAATAAGAGTTCAAAGGGCATAGAACATAAATGAGAAAATCTCCCACCAGTACCTCCTCTAGTAAAGAAGAAGTGGGCTGGGCACGATGCCAACAAAATTTACATCAAGATCCTCCAAAATGGTAGAGGACTTCCCAAGAACTATAATTTCATCCTTCTCCACCTAGACCTTCTCAACCTCGACCTTCTCCACCTCAACCTTCTCCTTTGAGACCTTCTCTACCCAAAGTTCCACCTTCTCAGGTTGCTCCACCTCCACATTCTCCCCAACACATTCCTCCACCCCCATCTTCACCTTCTAAAACTTCACAAGCATCACCCCAAAAGGTGTCACCTTTGGGGATGGTACCATAATGAATAATAGAGAAAGAACCAAAATAGGAAGAACCTATGATCTAGAAGGAAGAGTATGACTCTGATTATGAAAAGACACCCTCCCTAGCATGAGAGGAAGAGGACACCTTCGAAGACTCACCATTGGATATTGGGGGTCCATATGGTGAAGAGGAGAATGGTGAAGATCAACAGATGAGTAGAATGGATATTATTAGCACTTATTTAGCTACCAATATAGAGGTCAAGATGTTAGAGAATGACCCAAATAAAGGGAAAGACCCTGTTAGGTTTAAGGAAGAACCTTCCATTGATTCATCTACCATTTTACACATTCATTATCAAATAGGCATCCCTAATAGGATGTTATACTTATGGCCGTACTTCCTCCTCTAAGATTTAACCCTTGACACAAGGCAAAAGATGTCCTTCCTATTGGACATGTATAATGAGGAGTGCCATTTTAAGGTCCCTCAAGATAACGTCCTCTTAGATCCTCAAGCTATAGCATTTCCAACCCTACTATGGGTTGATCTCAAAAATATCACCCCTCTTCAAGTTGGTGCTACATTTTTAAAGATGGATTTTGAAGTCCCACACCAAAATATACTTTTAAATTATGATGTGCATAATGCTAAGAAGAAACATGGCCAAGTGGTAGCTATGTATGGAAAAGAGGTTGTCACTTGGAAGACAATAAAGGAAGAAGTGGCTATTTTAAATAAATAAATAAATAAAGGAGGCTAAGGTCAAAACCTTGAATTTGTGTAAGTCAATTTTGGGCCAAGAGACAACAGTAGCAGATGGAGTACCTCTCGATGGGGATGCCATAAATAAACTAGAGACCTTAATAAATCTCTTTTTAAAGCACTACAAAGAACATCTCATGCTAAGTAATGAGGCACTCGTATTAGTGAATCAGTTTATTGAAGTAGTAAAAGTGTGTAAGTGTGCCCTTAAAAGAGTTGGGGAAGTCATCCCCATCTTGGATAGGATTTTTGAAAGATTATCATGACTAAATAAAATTTGGAAGTTTGGCTTTATGCAAAAGAATCTCAGAGGCAACAAATGGTTGATATTTCCCTCTTAATAAGGGATAATTCCATGCACACAAAGGCATTCAAAGATGTCAAAATAATGGAAGAGAAAATAAATGTGTATCAATATCATTTGAATTATAATGTTTCAACCCTTCGAGGATAGGTGGTTGGTAAAGTATTGACATTGGAATAAGTTTAGGAGGATGCTAGCACATCCCTAGATGAATTGGTCAAAAAGGCCAATGAGAATTTAGACCAACCTAAGGAAATGAATAAATCTAAAAAACAAATGAATAAATAACTAAAAATCTTCTTGACACATTGTCACATTGGGACAATGTCAAGAAGTAGATTAAACAAATGGGCCCTGAGTGTTTGGCAGAGGCTGCCACTGAGACTTAGTCTGGGATGGACTAAGAGCATAGTGTGTGGTGATGTTGGACCCCAAATTTTGGATAAGTACTTATGTATTTTTATGTATAACTATCATGATGTGAAAGGAGTATAACACATAAATACTAGGGCATGAAACTATAATGACAAAGTAGGACTATGGTGTGAAACTAGTGAGGCACAAAAGGACAAGGGCACAAAAACATTAACATGAGAAGGCCCAATCAAAGAAGAAAATTAACCACAAAGAACCTAAGAGCATAAGACTTAGAGCAATAGTAAAATACTTGGGGAGTGCATGGGAAGTAGGATATGGTTAAGGAGCGATTCTCAAGGGCCATACAAACCTTATCCATCATGAGTTTTGCACCAACCCATGAAGTGATATACACATGGTAGCAAGGATATAGCATAGAATAAGTATATATGGGGTGTAAAGGCCTGGGTCCTTAGAAAAAAATATTTAATAGACTACCACAACTCTTAGTTCATGGAGATCCCATTGGCCAATCACTCCTATCATTAATTATATAACTACTTTGTCAAGGAAAAACATGTATAAATACCCTTGTATAAAAGCATTATAAGGTGATTGATTTTGGATATCATTTTGTTGAAACATAATATAGAGTTATGGATATTATAGTTAGTTCTGATGTTCATGTTCCAATTTATTGATAGTTATACATCTATGGTATATTTGTGTTGAGTACTTGTAGTTGTAACTTAATATAAGATCTATGCCAAATTTTACTTTTTCTGAGTAACAATTTTTGGACTTCATGGTATTTATCTACACAATATTAGTTGCTAAGATTAATGATATGAGGATCAAAGTAGTGTATCTCTTTTTATATGTAAATTATAATCAAATATAAGTTTAAACTTATATAATATGACTAATATGTTACTATGCAACATAACCCATAGGAACTAGTCTCTATCTGTGTGCTTTAGGTGAGCACATAAGACCATAGTCTTGCATGAAGGGATAATGTGCTAGCTTGTTGGGGATACACTTCAATGCCTAAAACATTGTTAAAGAATAAAAACCTAAGATATCATAACCTTCCACAAGTTTTCAACCAACCATTTTCAACTAATCTATAGTCGATCAACTCATCTTTGACAATCATGGTCTTCCATCCATTTTTTGATGAACCTATCTTTGAATATCCTATCTTAAAAAAAAGCCTATCTTTGTCTAAACTATTATCTTTTTTCAAGATCCCTTTTTTGACCAAGATACCATATTGGACCCATCCTCCTCTAACCAACACAACATATCACATATTGAGCAATCACCTGACCCCTTATCACATGTTGAATCCCCCATCACCCCAAAACATACACTCCAAGTGGCAAAGTTACTTGTAAACAATGAATAAGGAATTATAAAACTCATCCATTTATAAGTAACCATTAGACCCCATAACATCAGGTAAAAACCATTTAAAAATTAATCTAAATATTTTAGAGATACTTTGGCAATTTCTAAATAAGTTTCATCTATAATCCAAATGGAATTCATTCATAGTCTCTAAAAAAACCATGCTGCCATCACTCCTTTTGTCAACACCACCAATCCTTTCTCCCATATTACAATTCCATCTCTGACACCCATTTATTGGGACCAATAATTTTACCTACCATCAATTTCCTTCTATGATGATCAAATATTTACAAAGTTCCTAGCGAGTCTTCAATCATAAGAACATTAATAAACATTGGCATGTTTTAAAGAACACCAAGTGTTATTCAATCAAGATGAATCATACAATCCAAATGTAAAATCATTTTACCATAGTGAAAACCTCTTTGAGGCACTATCTAATGATCAAAATCTAAATTGAAATCTAAATCCAAAACTAAATATATAAAATAAAAAATATGAGTCCTTTAGTGAAAAACTCTTTGAGTTGATATTGGACAATCTAAATCTGCATCCTCATTAAAATAATCAAGGAAAAATCCTTATGAAAAGCTTTTTAAGGCACTAATGTATAAGATAATTAATTTACCCCTACATAATAAAAATAATATTATGGATCCCCATCATATATTAAAGTCATTATTGAAGCAACATTGAATTCCCAAATTATTCCACATGTAAACACTCCTCATCTTGCTATGCATGAGATTGTTGGTCCCAATCACCTTTCACATCATGAAACCTATACTTGTCCCCACTATAATTTCATCCTTCCATATATTTTATGTACTAAACACACATAATTCATCCAACATAATTTTTGACTCACCATATTTGGTAGTGCCATCTATCATAGGGGTTATGATGATATCCTATTAAATATGGAAGAAGCTAACTTAGAAATCAATTAAGTTATTAAAGGTATCTCTAGAGTACATAATTGAAATATCAATATGGGTTAACATCATGCAGATTGAACCCTTTTATAATTGATATGCCAAAAAAAATCACAAAACATCAAAAATAATATAAAAATAAAAATAAAAAAGAAAACAACAAAGAGAAATAAATACATCCAAAGGTGAAAACTATATCTATGGCACCTTGGGCAAGTATCATGATGAAATTTTTTTCTAATGTCATGATTAAAATAGTTATTTATCTATGAGTACTTTACACTTGGAGACAAACTCATTTCATTTAAATCCTATCATTTTAAACTGTCCCTCCATCCTTACCTATCCTAAACTATCCTTACCCATCATAAATCTATATCAAAACCCATCATTATCCATTTTATTCCAAAACCATCCTTATCCATTTTATTCCAAACCCATACTCATCTATTTTATTCAAACCCCTCCTTAATTATGCTTACCTATTCAAACCCTTCCTTATCCATTCAATCTCAAATCCATCCTTAATAATCCTTATCCATTTAATCACAAATCCATCAAAACCCATCATTATCAATCTAATTTTTGCCATTATAAAACCATCCTTATTCTTAGATTGACCTTAATAAAGATGTGGAAACATATAAAGACATGTTATTTAAAGTATGTTTGTGTATCCTTGTAATCATACTTTGATGACTATACACTTAGTTCTTACGTCATGTGTTCTTTGGAAGTTATCTTATTAATTCCTATCCATTACCATTGTCTTACCCAATGATTGAATATTTCTAAAATGGAGCCTATTAGTTATGCACTTTACAGGGCAAGGAGTTAAGTGAACCTATGAAATCTTTGCACCTTAAACATTTCTATATTTAATAATTACATTTCACATTGTCCTCATTGCATTGAATTTTTCATCATTTACATTTTATCTTGCATATTATATGTTATGTTTGATGATTATTTAGTTGTCAGTTTGAAAAACATAAAATTTTAAAATGTAGTTTATCATATCATTCAACTTTTCATAGCACCCTATTATCCCATGCAAAACATTATAAAAATTAGCATTATATATTTTATTTCCTTAGTTATTACGAGTACAATACTTCCTTTTTTCCTAAATATTTTTACAAAACTTAGTAAATATTATCCTATAGCCTAGTCTAGAATCTATGACAGAGCATCCTCTTATGGTTCCCTCTAAGTAGAAACCATTAGCATGCTATAAAAAATGGGGTAACTTTACTCATCTACCTTGGTATTTGGTGATGATCCCTTGCATCTTATTAGTTTCATGGGGCCAAGACTTGGGGGGTAAAAGTCTTGAAAATAAAAATACACTCTTACAAAAACCCTATGAAACATCAAATTCAAATTTCACATCTCTCACCCTTTGTTAATCTTTGATGTTGAGCCCTCACATCTCACTAGTTATGTGGGGTTATCATTGGGGATAAATGCCCTTACTTACCTACATCTATACTTTTGTGATGAGCCCATATGTATTCCTAGTCATAAGAGGCCAAGTGTAGGGGGTCACAAAGAAAAAGTATTAAATATTAAATCAAAATGTGTACAAAGAAAAAGTTCTTCAAAAATCTTATCTATATGTATATGTTGAAAAGGGTAACTTTATCCCATTTACCAATTATATAAGGGCTAGTTCTCTCTAGAAGAAGTCAGTAAACTTAGTATTTTGTGAGTTTATGAAGAAATACATTTTACCCCTTTACTTATAAGGATTAGGTCACATTCTTTTTCCATGCAAAATTTTGATCTTTGGTTTTTATCTTCACCATTTCATAGATATCCTATTCCCCATTTCATCCCTTTGCTATAAATCAAAAGTCATATATTAAGTAAAAAGAATAAATGGGTCATCACTTGCAAAATAAATATTAGTACATTCACAAAGTTTCATGCATATCCATCATGTTACATCATTTTCATACATTTTTGGTCTCACATATATAAACATTTTCCATAGAATTATCTCAAAAACATAAAGATACATGGTATATGATCAATTCTTGATCATCTAAAGTGCATAAACTAAAAAACATACATGGAAGTTAAACCCATACCACATGAATGGAAAGTCACTAAAATAAATTAGAACATCATAATATATCATAATAAATGTTGAGTTTGTACAATAAGTCTCTATTAAAATCCACATTTATAGAGGCCATGTGAGTAAAAAATCTAAAAAAAAAATTAAAAAAATAAAAACAAAAAATCATATAAATAAAAAAATCCAAAAAAAAAAGACAAAAGAGAAAAATAGTTCATCCATAAGTGAAAACTAGTTTACTATCACTTTGGGCAAGTGCCACAGTGAAAACCAAATTTGTTTCACCACGCATCCCATAATTAACTCCCTCTTCCATACATACATATCAAATACATGTTGTGATCAATCATCATCATTCCATACCGTCAATTAACTTATTTGTTTATGCTTTCACATCAATTATCCACAATCATTCCTTACTCTTTCCACTCAATTTCATACACCTATCGATTGGGACTGAAAACATCACAATATACATCCTTTATTAATCAATAGATCACTCACTCAATTAGTCATTAAATTTGTCACCTAATCCAAGCTCACATCTTTCCAATGGGATATATCATTTCCACATCCACTCTTATGAAATATGACTCACCTAACACCTCAAAGCATGTAGTTTATCTTGGGATATATCATTCCTAATCTAGTCCTTACATATATTGTTTATTGGGGGAAAATAAATCCATCATTAGCCTAAGTGAGTTTATAACATCCATGGGTTAATCTTACACTTCATCCATCAACCCATTTTATCATCACTTCCCATATTGGTTGAACTACATTGGCTTGAAGTACACAAACTATGTAGAATCTACTCAATTTCTAAGGTTATCTCAACCACCAACAACTAGTTACTATTGGGGCTCTAGATTTGCATCCTAGCTAAGGAGGGATTATTTAGATCTTCTTACTCAAATCTAGTCTAACATGGGACTGATCCTAGGTTGTAGGTATCTTAAAAGTGGATAAGACCTCTGAATAAGGTTGGATTCCTTATGGATATATCACCTACACTAAAACTAACTAGGAAAATGGAGAGATAAATGGGTAAAAATGCATGAAAACATGTAAATGAGGTGATGCACCAGTAATGTGATTGTTCATCCACTCTATCTAAACCTTTAACAAACACTAATAAGATAGGATTTGCAACTCCAAAAGGTTGTCTATATATTAGTATTTCATGCAAAGGTTCACCAAATGATCAAAACCTAAGGGAAGTGATGGAGAGGATTGATTCAAGGTACTAAGCAGTCAATGTATCCACTTGATAGCTTTAATCAAATGACATTTAACACTAAACATGACCTACAAAACAATATAATCTAGTAACTAGTTGATATTCAGGATCTGACAAGGGAGAAATTTATAACACATATAAAAATCAATTTGACATTAACATACTATACTAGAATCATGAAATTTAAAAAAAGAGTCCTTTATTTATCTCAAGAGGTTACAAATATCAGACAGTCTAGTCATGCCCAAGAGAGGGATTATCAAGCTATTTTCAAGGCTTAGAAGCCTATATTTATAGAAAAAGAAAATAGAGTGAGAGTTGTGCATTAGAAAAAGCCTAATGTATTTTGGTAGATTAACACCAATTCAAGGATGAAGCTTAATCAAGAAGTCACAATTTCAAAGGCCTTTCAAAATAATTAAATGCTTACTATCCTTAATCATCCACCTGATCATTATCTCAGGACTCCATGCTACTTCCACTTGATTTGTTGACGAGGATCATGTATTGGAACTAGATGAAAAGTGCCACATATGCATTAGGTGGCCAACCATACTTGTATTATCAAAAATGATCAATGATGATAGGTGAGACATAGGTCTACTATATGTCAAAACCAATCTTAGGTTATCGATTTTCACATAGTCACAATATCTATGAAAGTCTGCAAACTACCTAACTTTGCTTCATGGTCACTCGTTTATCTTTGCCTTTTGTATTAGACCCAAAATATCTATTATATGGAGAATTAATGGCAATGATTGGTCTTTAAATTATGGGCTTGGTTCAACTTTGAGTTTAGCTCTTTGACCTTTTATTTTCGTAGGTCTATTTAAACTTCTTTGACTTTCATTGAAAATGTCCCAAGATTACTCTTGCTTATTGGTTGTAGATTGCCAACTCAGACTATTTACTTCATACTCAATTATCTTTATGTTCATTGGTTTCATAGATATGTTGACTTATTGACTCTACCTCACTTTGTTGATTTGTCTATGTATGGATGCCTGTGAGACATTGATTTTTTGCCAACTGAATGTGCTTGTGCCACTTGTCCTTGACTCATTAGCTCTTTGGATTTAATGACCAATTTGACTTTGATTTTCTCCATCTGATCTTGATGAGTGATTAAGCATGATTCCTTGATTTCTTGGTCCCAATTTCCTATCAGTTCTTGTGCTCTATTGGATCATTGGTAAGATTGAATGTAAGCCCTTGATTTAGCTTGGACCCATCCTTTTATCAGTGAACATGTATCATTGGATCTTGGATTGATTATTCCAAACCATTGGATTATGTCTAATTTTTATATCTTTAAAGTGTTTAACCTAGGGACCTTTTGACTTGGTTCACTCCAACACATATCATTAAATCTTATGTCAATATGAGGGTTCCCTCGATCATTAGATCTCGACCAACTTCAAACTTTTTAAGGACATTTTGAACCCAAATGATTACTTATCTTGATTAAAATTGATGTTTGCACTAATGTCATTTTACATCTACATGGATGTATTTGACATTATGTATACCATCAAATTTAACCTCAAATGGTTTTCCTTAGTGTCTTTATTTTGACTCTCGTGTGACTATCATTCATTATTTGATCAACTTTGACAATTTATATATTAAAACATAGGATCATGGAGGGGCCAAATTTTTTCGAGATGTTCTTAAGGTAAAAAGGAATAAACCAAATTTATGAACTGGTGCCAAAATCCTTTTAAGTGAAGATATAAAATGTTCAAGTTGACTGGTCCATATCTAGTTTGCATGACATCCTGACGATATTCTAGCTTATTTGGCTAAGTATGAAAAACCTAGAGAAAATGCCTAAGAGCCCAAACTTTCATGTGTCTAACTTTAATCATGTTTTAACAAAGGATCTAAAACTTGACGAATAGCAACTAGGGACTAGATGAACAAACCCACATGATTACTTTATTCTATCATTGCTATACATGTGAGTTATAACTTTGTGAAAATGCTTATTCAGCTTTACTAGAACTCTCTTGAAGATGGCTAAGTGTGGAAAACATGCAAAAAATAAATGAGGAGGCAAATTCGGACCTAAATGTATTTCAATGTGCTTTGGTGAAGGATTTGATATTTGGTGCATAAGATCTTAGCACCAAAGGGAAGAGACCCATATGACTAATTTTCTCTGATTCATCTACATGTGCGAGATATGGCCTTTATAAATTGCCTATTTAGACTTTCTGTTACTTTCAATAAATTCTTAGACTAGGCAAAAATTTTGTATGTAGACAAAAAATGGTCAATAGTTACCACCCCCATTCTTCATCATTTATTCCCACTGATTATCCATTGCTAACAATACCATCTTTCTTAGGGCATCCTACATTAGGGAAGCTTTATTTTTTTATTCATCCTTATATTTTAACATCATCTAATTCTTCATTTTTTCCCTCCCATTATTAAGATAACTTCATGTGGCCTAAGTTCTATCCATGTTATCATGGGCATTCACACCATTTTTAATGGCAAGATTATTTAGACTATATAGGCACTGCTAAGGGATATGGGGCCCCTAGGGTTAGTTCGGCCACTATCTCCATCATCTCCATTCATCCATAATGTGGTTTTAATTTTTCACATTTATATCCAAAATTGCATGGTTATATCAAGGATTCCTAATCAATCATGAATGTTGTCTATCAAAATATCCACCCTAGTCTAGGATGTTAGTCAAGTCATTGCTTCCTTTTTAGGTGTTGGTTACTTTAGTTTTTTTTTTTACCTATGTTTTGTCATCATTGTGCTTAAATTATCTTTATTAAGATTTTTTAATCTTGATTTTATTATCATGTGTCTTAGTCTTGTCATTTTATTATTTTCTCATACTCTCATCCTTTTTGTTTATGTACACTTTTTTCATTTTTGTTTACATTCATCTTCTTTTCATTTGTTTGTTTTTATTTATTTTTATCATTTTTTGAGTCAAGATTATTTTATGTATTACACTATAGTGTGATTATTATTTTTACATATCATGATGCACTCTATTTTTCACAAATTAAAATATTTTCAATCTTTATGCATAAAACAACAATATTCATCATGATTACTTCATATCAATGGCGATTATTATTTTTTGATAAAGTAAAAATTAGGTTACTCAAATATTAATCACCTATTTGTGTTAGAATTAAAATGCAAGGCAAAAACAAATGTAAGTCAACTATATAACCATTCATACAATATCTATCTATGAAATCAATTTACCCAAATGCCTTTCCAATTCATCCTCCCTCTATTTATAGCCTAGCCACCCCATTCAAATATTTTCCCTTCAAACCCATCATTTTCATATTTTACAACCATTCTTTACAAATTCTAGGCCAAAATTAATCAAAATGATATAAATATTTAACAACTACTTGATACTATAGAGTTTTTAAAATCTTTATGTCAATTTATAAAATTTATATTTTTCATTTTTTGACTCATAGCTTACCCTTGTCAGGATATATCATTCCACATCTGCTCATGTGCCCTTGATTCCTGAGAACCATCCAAGCATGCAGTTTATGTACGAGTAATAAATATTCTCTTTTTGATCTCTTCTTTAGTTTTTACCTATGGGAAACTAATTTTATACAAATTTTGATCTTACAAGTATGATATGAATTTCTATGACTTCACTTTCTTCATGGCCTTCATTATCCCCACTTCAACATTTTCCCTCTTAAATCATTTTGAGCATTCATCCTCTTTCCCACATGAACACTTGAGGAGGAGTCATGGGTCACTCATTTCATTCAAATCCTTATCTTATTCTTTTGTCTAAACTCATACACCTATCAGTTGGGAATTATGAAATCATAACATGCGCTATTTCTTCATCTAATTTATTATTTCACATTTTAAAGAAATTTTTCATTCTTTTAAAAGTCATTACTTTGTCTATGTCTTGCAACAACTTCTCAAAGAGGGGCAAAATGTAGACACTTAAAATCAAACATTTTATATTGATTTAAACCTTGTTTACACTAAATCCCTAATCATCCCTAATAATCTCTAATAATCTCTAGTTTTTCCTAATCCTAATTCATCATCATTATTCCTCATCACTATTAATTATCATTATTCATCATTAATGTTCACTATTAACTATTTACTGTTTATTATCCTTAAGTTAATTAAATAATATTTCTAATTAAAAATTTCATGGATTTTAAAAATTCATAATTTTTATAAATCCAAAAATTAAAATTATCCTCACATACCCTAAGGCTCCACATGTCCCCCACAATTTGAATTTAATAATGCTATTTTCCTTCATGATCTAATTTAAAAATCCACCTCTAATCCCATTGTCTTTCATGATCTAATTTCCTCCAATTTAATAATCCACCTCTAATCCCATTATCTTACATGATCTGATTTCCTCTAATTTAATAATCTACCTCACATCCACTTACTAATTTTATATTATATCTTCCTCTCAAATGAAATTTATATTCATTTGTGGGTTTCACATGTTATCCATGATGGATTACTCGAGGGAGATTATTTAATGATGGTGTAAATAATATAATATCCTCTTTATACTTGCATGGTGGAAATTCATTTTAAACAATAATGGATGATGGCAGATCAAAAATTGCCTCTTTGCGTTTGCTTCATATAATCTAATTTGGAAAATGAGTTATAAAAAAGGAAAATATGTTTCCTCTTAGTGAAAAAAATGATGTTGGTATGCTCTTTGGATGTGTGGATGTATATGTGGCTTAGAAAAATAGTTAATATTGTTGTCCCCCAAAAAATATCACTCATTTTTGGGACAACATTTAAACTATTTTGGTCCCACAGACCAAAATTGTCTCTTCCCTTTTTCAAAATTTGTCTTGGGCATTCGAATTCCTCATTTTTTTCAAGCTTCTCAGAAATCTACGGACTTTGCAGGCTTAAATCTACGGACTCTGCAAGCTTGAATCTACAGACTCAGTAGAAAGAGGAAATCTATAGACTTTGCAGGTCAAGTTCAGTGGGCTTTATAGGTTGAAATCTATGGACTCTTTCAAGGTTATGGAAAACTATGGACTTGGTTTCTATGGACTCTACAAACAGGCTCATTTATACAAGTTCAACGGGCTTCACGGCTTTTGCAGAAATCTCCATCAGTAAGCATTAGCAGCAGGTTCAACGTTTGGTTCATCCTTTAGTTCAACGTCAAAAGTTTCAAAAGCAGGTTCAATCAAGTGGTTCAATGCTTTATTTAACTCATTTGGTTCATCCACTTTATTTCAATGCTTTCATTCATCCTTTGGTTCAAACAAATGGTTTGTCAGTCGGTTCAAGGCTTTGTTTGAACCGTTGAACCAAAACTTGGTTCAACATCTTGGTTCAACAAAAAGGTTCAACGTCTTGGTTTAATGGAGTGTTTCATCGGCTTGGTTCATTCAATTGAACCGTCAGCTTGAACCATCATCTTGAGCCATTTTGGTTCAAAGCTTGGTTCAATGAAGAGGTTCAACGGTTGGTTCAAACAAACGGTTCATCAGCTTGAACCATTTTGGTTCAAAGCCTAGGTTCAACAAGTGGTTCAAAGCCTTGGTTCAATAGAATGATTCAATAGTTGGTTCATCACCAAAGTTCAAAGGGCCTCCTGAAGGACAAGTTCCCTTGCAAAGGGCACTTGGTCAACGAAAGTACCCTTTAGAAGGGTCATTTGCAAAGGTAATTATTTCAGAATTCAAATAAGACTAAGGTAAATAAAGGTAGTCATAATTCTTTCAGACTTTTGTTTGAAGGAATTATTTCAGACAAAAAGTCTAAAAGAATTCAAGAACCGGCCGTGGGTGCAGGAAAACCCAAAGAATTTGACAGAGACAGAATTCCTGTGGACTTTTTATCCATGAGAATTTGTCCTCAAACAATTTGTCCATGGGGTAAATACCTGAGGAAAAGCTTAGGGAAAATACACAAGGGAATTTGTGAAGGGCCGCTGAAGGACCCCGAAGGGCAAGTGCCCTTGCGGGGGACTCTCGGCTACCAATTTGAAGAATGCTTCCCTGAAGCTGAAGGGTCGCTCGAACAAGCCCGAAGGCCATTCAAAGACCGCTCGAAGGGCAAATAGCTTGCAAGGAGCCCTTCCCAACCCAAATTGCGTCATCTCTTAAGGCTTGAAAGGGCAAGTTCAATTTTGAAAAGTGCCAAATAGAAAATCCAAAAGAAAACCAAGGGGTGATGCACTCGAAGACGTCAAATTCAAGATAACAAAATAGCCATTGATCCTTTGAACCTACAGACCAAAATGCATTCACAGAATTTAAGGACAAGACTAGTAGAAAGAAAGGAAGGAACAAAATAGCAAATTGAATCCAAGACCTAATTCAATTAACCAAGAAAGGAGGAACGATGAGGAAGGATCAGATCACCAGGTGGACATTGAAAGATGTGAACTTTCAATAGCGTGACTTGTTTTCCTACATTGAGAAAATCAAATGGGTAAAATGCCCCTAAGTTCTAGCTTGTCCTCTTAACAAATTCCAATGCAACATCATGTGTTACTATTCCTGAGTTCTTCTTGAAATGGCTATATAGGGGATTCTCTTCTATTGTAAATAGATCTCTTTTTTGACAATCAAAATGAAACTCTGCCCAAATTAAAAGGTACTTCTGAGACTTTGAGCTCAGTTTGTTTATCATATTTTGTTATTGGAATAAGAAAGAAAATGGTTTTTTAGACTTTGTGTTGTAATATCTTTATTTTTGAGGAAACTGTTCTTATGTCTTTTTTTTTAATATATTTTCTATTCTTTTAATTCAACAAGCAGGATTAGTGAAATTAGTCAGAAAGGTGTCCTAAAGAGTCAACTATGGAGAGACTTTGTGCCCCCATAATTGCCTTTCAGTGTGTTTTCTTTTCATTTTTGTGTAAAAGACTTTGGGAAGACTTTGTGCCCTCATTGTCCTTCGTATCTTACTCTTGAGTGATTCAAGTGGAGACTTTGTGCTGCATCTTGATTTGCTAGTTATTACATCTTTTGCTACATTTTGCTATTACTACCTAGAGTATTCTTGTGACTTGATAAATAGTACTTTTGAAAGAAGAAGAGTGTTTTCTGTCATTTTCCTTGAGTTTCTCCTATGATCTGCATAAAACATCTCTAAATAAAGAGAGATGGATGTTTTGTCCTACCCTTGAGTATTATTTTCTATTTATATATATATATATATATATATATATATATATATATATATATATATATATATATATATATATATATATATATATATATATATATATATATGGAACCTCCCCTTGATGAGAGGAGAGATCAATCCCCTTTTGATGTGATAAACCTACACATTTAGATGACTAATCTTCCTACTTTGGCTGATCATACCTATTTTGTTTATCAGTACACTGATCGAAAAAATAGTCAACCAACATTTTTTGGCGACTCTACTGGGGACACATACCTATTATCCATTTATAATCTATCCATTCACCTCCATGCCAACTGAGAAAGAATGCACAATTTAAAGCCTCAAGCTTTAACTGAAGCAAGGTCAATTCTTTTCCATTTTTGTTTCACAATCTGACAGATTCAAGGTATACATGAAGCTAAAGGGTTAAAGTTATCGTTGACCCTATATTTGAGTTGGTACAACAAAGTGATTTTGATCTATTTCTTTCACCATCTCGTCTCCAATGAACTAAGAGTTTTCCTCCTACTAAAGTCAGATCTCCATTGCCAGATGAAGTATCTACTTCTATTGTTGATAAAGCTTTGCTAATTGTCACCCCTCTGAGATTTGTTATCCCTCCTTTTCATAATCCTACAATGGCAGTTTAAGGCCCCTGGGGTAATGCTTTTGGTCTTCTCAATCTTACTTCACCTCTACATAAGCTTCCATGCAGTTCAAGGAAGAACTTCCCCAAGTTTTATGGTGATGGGAAAGTTCATTCTGATGAGCACATTGCAGCTTTCAGCATAGCTTATGGAGTAATCAGAGTAGAATTTGAAGATGTAGAGTAAGGATTTTTATAGAGACATTACAAGGTGCTGCTGTAGATTGGTTTTATCATCTACAAGCTCAGTCAGTGACTGATTGGAATACTCTCAAAGCTAAGTTTGAAGCTAGATTCAAACTTGCAGAAGATGCAAATACACTTCTAGCTTAAGTTACACAGATGAAGAAAGAGCCTCATGAGCCTATGAAATATTTCATAGCCAAATTTGAAAAACTAAGAAATAAAATCCATGTAATTGCTAGACCTATAGCTGAGAATCTCAAATGCTTTTTTATTAATTCTCAGCTACCTGAAGTAAGTTTTCTCTTGAGACGTGTTGGTCAAATAGATCTTTTTGTAGCTCAAATTTTGGCCACTAAGGTAGAAGATGATCTCATTTTAACAGGAAAGATAAGAAGAGATCTAAATAGAAATAAAGCTTCATCATCTTTTGAATATGCATCTATAGGCACCATAGATCCAATGGTGTAGAAATTAGCAAATGAGTTTCTTGCTCTCAAAAAGCAAATGGCTCAAGGAATGTCTTCTGCTCCTTCATACAAAAGGATATTCCCAAATCAGTCATATCAGGGCAATGCTACAAGGAATCAAGGGCAACAAAATCACCTTCCTCCCCCACAAGGGAAACTTACCCTGAAAGCTCCTCCAACCAATTCAGCTATGGGATATCTTGAAGTAGAATCAGAATTCTCCTTTCAGCTTGAATTGAATCAAGAAAATGATGCTGATCTCCTTGAAGACAATCAAGAAGAATCAGCTGGTGACTCCCATATTGGTTTCTTGAACTACCAAGATGAACCTGAAAGCAAAGGAGAAGCTTTTGATGGATCATATGCAGTGTTTACTAGGTCTAAAAACCAATCAGTCTAACAAGCTGATAAAGAGAAGATAAAAAAGCAACCATAGCCAGCAGTCATGATTGCTAAGCGTGGAACCATTTTACCTTTTCAGTCAAAAGATCCGATAATCACCCAAAAGGCAAATACATCAATTATGCCTTCCCCTTCTAATTCAAATTCGCAAACCAACCCACCTCCCATCCCTCCTAAAATTTATAAGGTTGAAATACCTTTCTTTGTACCTAGCTCGATTCAGCCATTTGACATAATTGATCATGTTAAAAATATAAAAATATAAATGTCTGATTTCAAATATTTATAGTCTAATCCTGATCAATTGAATAAGTTGGTCCAATATGTCAAGAACCAAACCATCCCTGCAAGACAAAAGGCTAAAAAGGTAACTCCTGATTCTTCAAAGAACACACCTATTCCAAATAATTTGGTCATTACTCCCCTAGCTGCTCCTGGAAAAATAGAACCTTTCTATGTTTTCCTATTAATTAATGGCCACAAGTTGAGTAACTGTATTATAGACTCAAGCACATTTGATAATGTCATGCCAGCTAAAGTAGCTGAGTCTCTTGGTCTCACACTGACCAAGACATTTGGGAGATGTTTCTCCATGGAGAACAAGCAAGTACCATTGTTGGGGCAAATCAAAGATGCCCAATTTGCATTTGCAACCTTTCCAGACAAGAGAATCAAGATGACTGTCTTGGTGGCTGATGTCCCAGCATCCTATGGAATTTTGCTTAGATGAAATTTTTGCAAAGATGTGGGAGGAAAACTAAGCATGGACCTATCTGAGATAAATATCCTTGTCTAAGGCGTGATGAAGAGATTGCTCCTTGAAAAGGCAGAAAAATGTGGTCACCCAAACATCAGCCCCTGTAGCACAAATTCTATTTGAGTCTTCAGGTAGGGGTAATTATTTCTTTACCATAGAGGATGTTCATGTTTCTATAGATGAAAGTCCTGTAGCTGACAATCCAAGAACTGATCCAAACAAGACTTCAAGAGAAATGGTAGGGTGTAGTATAAACAAGGAAGGATCTTCCATCTCTAATGACGAGAAATCTGATAAGAGATCAGCTTCTGATGATGACATCAATTCTTCCACCAATGATGAATTTGGGATTGTCTTGATATCTCCTCAAGAAGATATTCTTCCTTCATGCAAATTTCAAGTTTGCAACACCAACAACATAGTTAGATGCAAATCTATATTGCTTAGATTGAAGAGTGCTCAAGATGAAGAAGTCAAACTCCTTCACATCAAGGGAGATGCTAAGCTAATAATTTGTCAAGAGTTTGATGTAGACAATCCAATCATATGCTGGATTGAATCAGAAGAACAACCAATTATGGTAATGGACCATGCTACTGCAAATCAAAATTAGGCAAAGGAACCCTTCACCAAGAAAACAAGGAGTTATAGTTTCCAGTTTGAAGACCACATCCTACCTTGGAACAACAAGAAGAAAAGGCAAAGGGGAAGACACAAAAAATTGGTTTCCTGGTGGAGAGCTCCATTCACCCGTCACCGTTTCTGGGGGCAAAATGTCTTCTTGTTGATTTATCAGAATAGAGCACTATTTTCACTATCTCCCAAGAAGCAACATCTGAAACATTTCAACTCTTGAAGTGTCAGATCATTCCATCTGTATATATGTACATTTGTATAGTTTTTAAATTCTATTCTATTTTGTTTTGTTTGTTTCTATTTTTGATGTCTTTCATTTTTGGGTAGCATGACTCCGTAACCCAATGGTACACATGAAAACACTGGAGATTCTAGATTCTATTCCTTTCAATTCTTTTTTGCAATTGACAGAAGTTCCCCAACTAGAGCCAGTTGTTGTCCCCCATAAAATATCACTCATTTTTGGGACAATATTTGAACTATTTTGGTCCCACAAACCAAAATTGTCTCTTCCCTTTCTCAAAATTTTTCCTGGGCATTCGAATTCTTCATTTTTTCAAGCTTCTCAAAAGTCTATGAACTCTACAGGCTTAAATCTACAGACTCTGCAAGCTTGAATCTATGGATTTAGCAGAAAGAGGAAATCTATGGACTTTGCAGGTCAAGTTAAATGGGCTTTACACGTTGAAATCTATAAACTTTTTCAAGGTTAGGGAAAACTACAGAATCTACAAATAGGATCATTTCTACAAGTTCAATGGGCTTCACGGCTTCTGAAAAAATCTCCATCGGCAAGCATCAGTAGTAGGTTCAACGTTTGGTTCATCCTTTGGTTCAACATCAAAAGGTTCAAAGGTGGGTTAAATCAAGTGGTTTAATGCTTTATTTCACTCATTTGGTTCATCCGCTTTGTTTCAACACTTTCATTCATCCTTTGGTTCAAACAAATTGTTCGTCAGTCGGTTCAAGGCTTTGTTTGAATCGTTAAACCAAAACTTGGTTCAACGTCTTGGTTCAATGGAGTGTTTCATCAGCTTGGTTTATTCAATTGAACCATCAGCTTGAACCATTTTGGTTCAAAGCTTGGTTCAACGAAGAGGTTCAACAGTTGGTTCAAACAAACGGTCCATCAGCTTGAACCATTTTGGTTCAAAGCCTAGGTTCAACAAGTGGTTCAAAGCCTTGGTTTAATGGAACGGTTCAACAGTTAGTTCATTGCCAAAGTTCAAAGGGCCTCCCGAAGGACAAGTGCCCTTGTAGAGGGCACTTGGTCAATGAAAGTACCCTTCAGAAGGGTCATTTGCAAAGGTAATTCTTTAAAAATTCAAATAAGACTAAGGCAAATAAAGGCAATCATAATTCTTTTGAACTTTTGTCCAAAGGAATTCTTTTAGACAAAAAGTTTGAAAGAATTCAAGAACTGGCCGAAGGCATAGGAAAACTCGAAGAATTTGATAAAGACAAAAATTTTGTGGACTTTTTGTCCACGAGAAATTTCTGGGACTTTTTGTCCAGGGGAATTTGTCCATGGGGTAAATACCTGAGGAAAAGCCTAGGGAAAATACCCAGGGGAATTTTTGAAGGGCCGTCAAAGGACCCCAAAGGGCAAGTGCCCTTACAGGGGACTCTCAGCTGCCAATTTGAAGAATGCTTCCCTGAAGCTGAAGGGTCACCCAAACAAGCCCGAAGGCCATTCAAAGACTGCCCGAAGGGTAGATAGCTTGCGAGGAGCCCTTCCCAACCCAAAGCGAGTCATCCCTTAAGGCCTAAAAGGGCAAGTTCAATTCGAAAAAGTGCCAAACAAAAAAGTCAAAATAAAACCAAGGGGTGACGCACCTGAAGACGTCAAATTCAAGACAACAAAATAGTCGTTGATCCTTTGAACCTACAGACCAAAATGCATTCATAGACTTTAAGGCCAAGACCAGCAGAAAGCAAGGAAGGAACAGAATAGCAAATTGAATCTAGGACCTGATTCAATTAACCAGGAAAGGAGGAATGATGAGGAAGGATCAAATCACCAAGTGGACATTGAAAGATGCAAACTTTCAATAGCGTGACTTGTTTTCCTACATTGAGAAAATCAAATGGGTAAAATGCCCCTAAGTTCCAGCCTATCCTCTTAACAGATTCCAATGTGACATGATGTGTTACTGTTCCTGAGTTCTTGAAATGGCTATATAAGGGACTCTCTTCTATTGTAAATAGATCTCTTTTTTGACAATCAGAATGAAACTCTGCCCAAATTGAAAGGCACTTCTAAGACTTTGAACTCAGTTTGTTTATCATATTTTGTTATTGGAATAAGAAAGCAAATGGGTTTTTAGACTTTGTGCTGTAATATCTTGTTGTTGAGGAAATTGTTCTTATGTTTAGTGTTTAGGGTTTAAGGTTCATGATTTTAAATTTTTTGTTTAGGGTTTAGTGTTTAATATTTAGGGTATAGGGTTAAGGTCTTATGTTTTAGTGTTTAAGATCTAGGATTTTAGGCTTATGGTTTGGGCTTTAGGGTTAAGGGATTAAAGTATAGGTTTTAGGGCTTAGGGTATAGGGTATAAAGTCTAGGGTTTAAGGTTCTATGTTTGGGGCCTAGGTTTTATGTTTTAGGTATTATTATTTTGGGTTTAAGCCAATGTATTAGGGTTAAAAATTCAAGGTTTATGGAATTTAGGGTTTAATTATATGATTTAGTGTTCATGGTTTAAGGTTTATGGATTAGGGTTTGGGGTTTAGGGCTTGATATTCAACATTTAAGGTTTAGTGTTTAGTGTTTCATGTTTGGGGTTTAGGGTTAATGGTTTAGGTGGAAATGGAGTGTACTAGGGTGATGAGTTATATTTGTGTTTGGTATGAGTGATTTTATCATGACTATAGGAATATGTCATATATAAGTAACAACATACCTATATGTTGTACTAGGTATGGGGTAGATGTAATGTATGAATTGTCAAAGTTTTGCCAAGATATCTGAATCAATAAATGCAGATGCTTATGTGATCACATGATTCAAGAAAATATAAACAACAAAAACTTTGAAAGTAAAAGAAATTGACAAGAGAGAATATTAGACAAAGATATTGGAGCTAGAAGACAAACTTACATTACACTCCATAAAAGATCAATAACTCTCACTCCATACCAAATATAAAGAATAATAAGCCATTTATAGGTTGGTTGAGTGGACTGGTGATTCACTAGACAACTTGAGAGTGTTTGCCATACCAATATGAGTTAAAAAGGCACTATGGAGCACTAGTGGGTTGAAGACTTTATTAGTGCAAGCACCAAGGAGGCCAAGTGGAATGGAGACCCCATCCACCCACTAAGAGACCCCATGCACTCATGTGTGCATGATTACATTAGGATGATGTCATAATTATGAAATAACTATTTTAAATAACCTAATAAACCTAATCAATTTTAAATACAAATGTGTAGTCTACCCGATAAATGTAGCTTAGGTGGGTAGTAGAATTAGGTCCTGACAACTAGCCTTTATTAACTACCCAAGTATAAAATAATCTTTCACAAAGTGAAAAAATGGAGAAAACCCAAAGGAAAAAAATCACTCCCCCCCCAAAAGAAAAGAGAGACAAAGAAGATAAAGTAGGATTATAAATCCTTACTTGAATCTACAACTACTTGTAGCCACCATGTATCTTGTAAATAAGCACTCTAGAATGATTGTGAGTCAGAAGTAGATGTAATGAAGAGTAGATCACCATGAAAAAGTGAATGAATCCACCAAGTATCTGATGGATATCCAATGAAGGAATGGTTCCCATGTAAGGAACTATTCTTCTCATGCAAAGTAAAAATGAAAACTTCTCCATGAGGGGATGGTGCATCTGAAGTAGAAGCAAAAAAGGAGTGTGGAAGGCCCTACAACTATTTCAAAGACTATCCAATGTATGATGTGTCTTGAATAAAATATCTTACTCCCTAAAAATTATATGGTGGAACAAAAGTATGTGGATCAAGAAATAACTCCTCAATACATAGAAGGTGACAAGGTGATGGAGGAAGTGGGTCCCCATCACTATTATAGTCATCTATGATAGAAGAGAAGTCATTAACATCATAAATATACCCAAGGTCTAAAATATCATCAACTATAGGTGAATTTAATGAATAATTTAAAATAAGGACAAAGTAGGAGAAAGAATATTACCAACTCTCATGATCAACTAAGCCCACTATAATGATATTGTCACTATGTAACTCTTTGACATACACTAAATCTAGAGTGAACTCAAATTCCATGCCTTGACCGAGATGAATAATCTGATAGAATGATAGGATATTAGTTGACAATGAGGGAATACTTATAACATTTTTAAATGTTTCACCACTCACTTCAATAGACCCTCTCCCAAAAACCTATGTAGAAGTATCATCACCTTGTCAAATAGAAGATATGTCACATGGCTCCAAGGAAGTTAACTCCATGTGTGAAGAGGCCATATGATGTGATGTACCAAAATTAATAACCCATGTAGGATATGGAGGTACCATTATAACTAGAGATCTCCCCTTTGTTCCATCCTTTCTTGATTCTTCCCCTTTCCATTTACCATTTTCATTTTCCTTGGATTCATGGGTTGATGAAGATGGTTTCCCATGTAATACCCACATTTTATCCTCTCTCTTTTGGATTTAACAATAATGGAAGTGTTGAAGTTTGGTTTGGTGGTGGGTTGATCCTTCTTGCTCTCATGATATTTGTGGTTCTATTTCTTCCCTTTTGAATCCTTTTTGATGCCATGTCCTATGAGTAGAGTATGTGTTTTAGTAGACTTTAGTGCACCCATATGAATTATTTTATCTTTTTTTTATTCAAGTCAACAACAAACTCATCAAAGGAGGACATAGTCCATGAAGTACCGAGTGGTCTCTTGGTTGCATGGAAAGTGGAGATGAAAAAATAATAATTAGGACCTTGTTTTACAAGGATGGAAAAGATGAGCTGTAAATCCTTCTTATCAATTTTACATTCTTTTATTTCTAATCTCAATGATTTAAACTTGTTGAAGTAGTCCTGAAGTGTGTCAAAATTGATAGGGCTAATACTATAATCTCATTTTATAGTTCATGCCCTCTCATCTCATGTAATTTCCCAAAAAACATTTCTAGGGTATCCCATACTTCCTTGGGTGTTTTGGCTAATTCAATGTGAAAGTACAGATCCAGTGACATAGAAAGGCATAAAAAATCAAAGATTTATCACACTTGTTAAACCATTTTTATTTCTCTATAATAGGAGTTGGTTTAGTTTGCAAATCCATAGTTATCTTGTAGAGTTTTGTATTTCACAAAAAGAGTGACATGAAAGCCTTCCATTCATGATAGTAGGGTGTGAGATAATTAATTGAATTAGAATCCATTAATTATAATGCAAGTTTATTTTCAATAAAAGAAATAAGTGTAGAAAGATAGAATCACAATAATTTGTACACCCCTTTGAAATTATGCTTGACCCTCCCAAATTTTGGCACTTTATATTTTAGTGCATTTAAAAATGAAAATAGGTCAAATGCATGGAAAATTAAAAAATATGAACTTTTGAAAAATATGGCACTCAATTTTGAGTTACTAATCAAAAGTTATTACATAATCAATTTCCTATAAATTAGGGCTATTTAATAAAAACTTGAACTAAAAGATAAAAAAAGCCCTATAACAAGAGTGGACCTAGCCTTCCAACCACTCTTTAAAATTAGAATTGAACTAATGACATTTGAGTCATGATAATGAGCATTAAACAAGGCTTCTATCCAATCACATGTTGAAAGTGATGTCCCCCACTTACTTCTTAGTTTATTCTTCAGTAAAAGATAAAAAGTTTTGAAAAAAAAGATTTTTGGGTTGGGGTTGAACCCTGGACCTCCCACCATAATGTTTTCTTAAAAAGTTAATCCTCCAACTCCCCTATAAATCACTTCAAATGTTTAGAATTACAAAATAATATTTAAAGCATTTAAAAATTGGCTTTTTGACTTAGAATGCCTTGAAGGATGCATGGGAGGACATTGATTGTGTTTTTGACTTTGTGGAAGGAATTGGAAGCATGTGGAGTAACATAAGATGGATTGATAATATACTTTACTAATTTTATTATTTGTTGGAAAAATATTCATACACTTTAAAACCTGTTAAACCTTAAAAACAATCTTGAAACCACCATTTAAGTGCCAAAACAACATTTAAAAATGCCATCTAACCAGCTAAAACTTGGTATTTCATACCAAAGAGGATCTCAATGGGAGGAAGAAACAACAAACTAAGATTTGTTAAACCCAAATTTAAATACCTCAAAACCTACAAGTTTGTTTTAAAAGGAAAACCCTTGCTCAAATACAGGTAGTTTTGGTTGGGTGGCATGGTGGTTTTACCAAGAACTGATGTCTCCTCTCTAATCTTTATCTTCTATTTTAGCAAGGGTAGCTTACATGTGAATTTTACTATATATTAAATACATAGATTATACACCAAAAAAAACCAAGACAACTATGGTTTTGTGGATAAATAAGCCACATACCAAATAATTTCAAGATTTCAACAAAAAAACTTACAACAAATAACTAGACACATGATTATTAGGGTGGCTCTAATACTATGTCAAATTTTTTATAGGATCTCTAAATCAATGAATGCACATGGTTGTGTGATCACATGAGTCAAAATAGTGCACACCATAATGAAGTTGTAAGCAAATGAAATCGACAAGTCAGAATATTTCACAAAGAAATTGGAGATAAAAAATAAACTTCCATTACACTCCACATAAGAGAAATATCTCTCATTACACACCAAATATGTAGGAGAACTAACCATTTATAGGCTCGTTGAGTGGAGTGGTGACTCACCAGATACCCTAAGTGTGTGGGCCTCTCAACACTATGAGTGGAGAAGGCACTAGGGGAACACTAGTGGGTTGGAGGCCTTAGTGGTGCAAGCACTAAGGATACCAAGTGGAATGGAGACCCCATCCACCCAATAAGTGACCTCATGCACTCATGTGCACATGATTACATTAGGTTGATGTCACAAATATTCAATAACCAATTCTAAATAACCTAATAAACCTAATCAAGGTTAAATACAAATGTGTAGTGAAAAACCTACACTAACATAAATGAATGTATCATTATTATATGTATGCTATAGGTTTCCTGCTATATGCTAGTCATTTATGCATATTGATAGACCCATTGATTAAAAACCCAAAAATTATTTAGGAATTCATCCTAAATCCACCTTCAAACCTTTTACATGAATGTCCTCAGTCACTCCTTTCTCTATATAGGTGAGAATGACCCATATCCTTTCAAGATATGGCTTACAATACCCCCTTTCCTTTCCTATATAGGTTATAACTCAATATTATGGTTTATGTTTAGATGTTTAGGATTTATAAATTTAGGGTTGAAGGTTTATGGTTGATGGTTCAAGATTTATAGTTTAGAGTTTAGGGTATAGGGATTAGCATTTAAGATTCAAGTTTTAGTGTTATGGCTTAGGTATTAGGATACAGGGCTTATAATTTATATTTTTTTCTTAAAGGCTTGGGATTTATGGTTTGTGGCTCAAGGGACCAAGGGTTTAACAGTTAAGGTTTGGGGTTTGGAGTTTGGGGTTAGGGTTTTGGGTTGATAACTTCACACTTAAGGTTTGGGGATTAGGGTTTTGGTCTTGGGGGATTTGGTTGAGGGTTTGGGGTTTAGGACTTAGTGCTTAGTATTTAGGGTTTGGGATTTAGTGTTTGGAGATGAGGGCTTAGGGTTTAGGATTTGGGGTTTAGTTTTTATGGTTTAGATTTTACAATTTAGGGTTTATGGTTTTAAGTTTAGGGTGTCTATATTTAGGCTTAGTGTTTAAGGTTTTGAGTTTTGTGTTTGGCTTTAGAATTGGAGTTAATGTTTAGGGTTTATGACTTATGGTTTATCATTTTAGACTTGGGGTTAACAGTTTAGGGATTACATGAAAGGGTTTAAGGTTTAGATTTGAAGTTTAGGATTTAGAGTTTAGGGATCATGTTTTAGCATTTAGGTTATGGGTTAAAGGTTTAGGGATTAATTGATGGGGTTTTGGGTTTAGGGTCTAGAGATTATTATTTGGGGTGTATGGCATAGGTTTTTAATTTATGGTTTATTATTCAGGTTTTGGGGATTACATATTGTGATTTAAGGTTTTGGGTTTATTGTCATGTTTTAGTGTTTAGGTGATCCATAAACTTAATAAATAATAATACACTTACATATTTAATTTTGCTTTACAATAATAATTTTATGGAAATAATTTATAATTTGACTTACAAATTAAATTGTAGTAATAATTTTATGAGAAAAAATCAAGAAATTCAACCACATAATTGATAACAAAGTTTGGCACAATGGCCTACGTCTCTGGGTCCTTTATTGGTTGATATATTAAGAAAACACTTGAAAAATACTTACAAACATCTCCAAAATGAATTCTCATCACTACAAAGTTGTTCCTTGGGAAATAATAACATAAGTATTCTTTCAGAATTTTTCCCAATTTTGCCTCTAACTCCCTCTGCAAGTAGCACAATCTTATTTGATATATCCTTTAACTATGGCTACTTAGCTTGTTTGATGCTTTACAAATACAATGTCTTTGCTTTATATAGCCATTTAGTCCTGTAGCCCAAGCGATTGGGATTTATATTTTTACCCCAAGTGGGCTCGGTTTGAATCCCCTCTTCATCATTTTTGGTGGTTAATGTTAATCCTTTATCCCACATTGGTAAGTGGGTATTATTTTCACATATTCAAATAACATGAACTCATGGTTGTTAATTCCTTAAGGGCATATTCCATGAAGTGGATGACATTAATCTTGGGCTATGTAGTAGTTTTGTGGATGTTCATGGCATGGGGAATGTGTGAGTTAAAACGTAGATGTTGGATGATTTCACTTATCACTTGGGATGTGGTATGTGTATTGAACATTCGATCATGTTTCAAACTTGGCATTGAATGTGGAAACTTCGTTGGAATATGTGATGTGGATGTGTCACATGGAATTGATAGGTTTGTTGTATGTCTTCAATGGTCTTGATAATTAATTCACTATTAAAATTGGACCATAGGGATAAATGGTAAAATAATTAAATGGTGTCAAGCCATGTGGTGGTTTGAGGACCCATCACATGGAACATTCTCCACTCACCATTTATCAACCAATTGCCACTTGTCAATTCCTAAATATATCTTCCATTGCTCTATCAGTGGCAATGTCCCCCTCCAAAACAAAAGTGGACCCCATCAGATACGGTCCCTATAGCCAGCCCTTTTTTTACTAATTACATTATTGCCAATTATGCCTGTCTAAGACAAAAGATAGAAAACCACTATTTTTCTTTCACAAATTCATCCCCATGTGTCACAACATGATTGGTTAATTTGACAAGCTTGAATTATGCTTGTGTCACCTTTTACCCTATTTAATATTTGACACATAATATCTTGCACATACAGGCTTGAATTTGACCTGTTCAAATTATGTCAAAAAGCTCTCAACAAGCTCTACATCGTACCATCGATCAACCCATGATTTTATGACTTCTTTTGTAGAGCGTATATAGATCCACTTAGATCAATCCTCCCCACTAAGAAAGATTTTGTCCTCAAAAAGTTGGTACCAGACCTAATACTCCATGTGAGGATCTTTTCATGGCTCTACCTCTGATAATCATTGAAGATACTTCGATGGGTCTTCAGATCTAAAACTATGAAAATGTTGCATGCCACCTACTATTATAAAAATCACCATTTTAGAATTTCCCTCTTAGGGTCTTACATAGAAACATAATTTAAAAACGTTGTCATTCTTGGGTGTTTACAAATACTGTAATGATTACATACATTGCCCATACTTGGGTCTTATGAATTTATAAATAATGCTTATATTCATGTCTTAAAAACATGCATACATCTTTGCATATAATAAAACATATAAATTAAAATATACAACCTATCTTCCAAATTGTTCTCGATGCTTCTCATGATGGCATCATCTTGTTTCCATGTAGTGTTCCTATCTACAACATGAATAGAATAACTCTGAAGGCACTGTTTATTTGTAATGGTTATTTTTGATGTGCTCATACAAGATATTATATCCCATCTTTTACAATGTTATACTAATTTTCCTTTTTGGAAAAAGTTACCTTTCTTAGAGACAAATATGGTTTACCTAGGATAATGCCACTAAATTTAAGTGGAACCACATCTAATTCAACTTCATCTAAGAATTTGGTGGTAATTACAAACCCTAGTTTACATGTTTTAGTTACATGTACATTATTACCATCATCTATCTTATCCAGAGAATAGGGTTGGAAATGTGGCTTAGTTTCCAAACTTAGGGTTTATATGAAATTTTATAGCCCAATTCAGATGACTACTATGATAGCTCTTGATGTTTCTTCATAATTTGACACACATGTTCATGCAGTTGATCTTGGCAATGACCTAGTCGGTCATCAACACCAAATTGAGAAGGACCATGAGATTACGATAAGTGTATGTTTAATTGTTTTTTTTTATTATAGCTTAAAACATGATTTTCTTAACTTGGTTTCATGTATACTTGTTAATTTTATAATATTTTTTGTATTTGAATAGGTTTAGCTACAAGCAAGCTATGAGTGTAGTACTCATAGTTGAACCTTGGAGAAATCTAAGGTATTTGGGATATCTCCATCTATAAGTAGGGCATCCTAGAGAGATTATTATTCAAATAAGGCAAAGATAGGGAGACTATTTGATGATTAAGATGTTGTAGATGATGTACCTTTTTATATGTCTATATGACAATGTACACATTTTTGGTATTATACATGCATATATGATGTATTCACCCAATATTAGAAACTATTTTGTTATACATGATGTAATTTTTTTTATACCTATATGGAAATGCATGTATTATTGACATTATATGCTTATATTTGGCATTCATACATAGAATTCTTATTTTGTACATAAATATTTAAGAAAAACAATGAATTAAATCTTGTTTGAATAACTTGTGTTCATAATATTATGAATGATTCATTTTGAAGTATACTTAAGGATTAAAAATGTTATGATATTAATAATAAATTGTTAGAATAATGTTGCAAATCAGAACCTTATTAGAAATAAATAATATTAATGATTACATTTGAATTATGTTTGTATGTTGATGTAGAGGTAAGGAGGAGAAGTATACAAAAACATCATTAACTAGTTATAAATCCAACTGATCACATTCACTTGTTATGGTTTGATTTGAATCTTCTTTCACAAGCTGGTTCCTCTTTTAACTCTTTGGCCTTAATTTAGCTTATTAAAACTAGTAATTATTATTTGTACTCTTAGAAGCACCTATTTGATGGCATTTACCTCTATCCATACATTCACAACACATCCTTTACCTCATTCCATTAATCTCATTCACAAACTTCCTCTCAATCTCTTTCTATTTTCTTACTAGGCACCTTCTTTGGGTCTGAAGGACCAAATCTCGGTCTATGTTTCAAGAGCTCAACCTATTGTCACATATGGTCTTAGATGATCATAACATACTTGGTATAACCCCCTTCAAGTACTTAAACAATCTTTGACTCTCATTCCACACCTTATGGACACAATGCTCTTTCAAGGCTTATAGTATTTTTTTACTATGTTTTGACTTGTATGAAAAATTTATGATTTATCAAGAGATTATAAGGGCATTTGTAGGTACACTCTATCCTTTTTCATGTCTTTGTCAAACTTCATATCCCAACTCCACCTCTAACTATCACTTCTTTCATTAGCATACCCTCATTTAGGCCTAATTATCCCTATTCCAAACCCTCAGTCCTATAATACATATACATCCATACAATCATAGGTTAAAACCTTTCGATTCACCTTTTACATGTATATGGGATCAAGATTACAAAGTTTAATTAAATTATTTTTCAAATGTCTTTTGCTTATACTCTTCTATGTGATGTTGGCTTTCATGTTAACCTTGCTTGCTTCCGATTATATGTGTATGTGGCATTTGAACATGCCTTGTATGCTTGCTTTCCAGTTTGAGTGACATGTGCCCATATCCCTTGTTTACTCAGCCCCTTGGCCACTCTTGTATGCTTCTTGCTTCTTATCTTGTGTGCTTGTTGCTTGATTTATTTTTAATTATTTACAATGCAATGATCCACATCATGTATTCTTTTAATTTTTGGGATGTCATGAAGGACATCATGCTCCATCCTTCTTTGACAACTAACAACTAACCATACTTCCAATTCTAGTTCATTATATTGTACATGATATTACATTGTTATATCTATCTAGACATAACCCTATTGATCTGATAATCTCCATTACAAACCATGTTATATCTTGAGATATTTTATCGATTATCATTGTTATATCATGTATTTTGTAGCATAACACACTTATAGGGCTCTTTCTTCTGAGGATAGTCATTGAAGGGTTTTCATTCCTACCCTCGAAGAGGGGGAAACAAATAGGGGTTTTTGTCATAAAGATCAGAGCCTCTAATCGATCAACAATAAATTTTTATAATACCTAGAGTAGCAACCAAATTTTAAACCAAATAGAACATACTAGACATATAGTGATAATTATAGAATAGTCATCAGAATCAGTATAGGACAAGGGTAGAAACTTTGGACTACAATGGTAGACAGTAGGGTGTCCTATTTTGGTACTGCTATCCAAATAATAAAAAAATAGATTTTCTAGAAACATATAGAAAAATAAGTATAGTTATAGTTTTGTTAGCTACAATTCAGTTCAGAATCAAAAGTTTTAGTATAGTTTTTCTCAAAGATTCTATATATAGGGGGCATTATGCATGATATGATGGCTTTCACTTCCTGTTTTAGATATGGCAGTTGGTATAACTTCCAAATCAGAATCCATATTTTAGACACCAGTGATTGGGAGGAATGTCCATGACGCATCTAACTTCTTTTCTTTTCAAGTTCAGTACATTATCTAGGTATTCTCAACACTTGTGTGCCTTATTCCATCTATAAGTGGTTGGCATCATTTTTGAGTGGCTTTCAAATAAGTTTATTGCCCAATTTCAAAGTGGCTTTCATACAAGCCTAATCTCTACCTTTCCAAGTGGCCAAGAGTGGCCTAGTTTCCAGAATACATTTGAATATTCATGCCACATTGTTAGATTACATAACATTCATAGACTTTAGGAACCATCTTATACAACACACATTTCATATCGGTATCAGTTCATAGCTTCACTTCATAGGGTAATATGGAGCTAAAAGACTAGCTAAACTTTATATTTTTGAGCCACTTATTCAAAGGGATTAAACACATAGTCCAAACATCGATTAATACATGCATGATTAAATAGATTCACTTAGTGGGTGATGATAGAGCCAAATGGATAGAATTTGAATTCTTGAGCCACTCTTAGGGAATTGAGAACTTAGCTCTATTCTCAATATTACTTTTGGTACAACAAATATACAACATCATTTAGCATCATCCAACATCACTCAATAGCACAACAAGTTTTATATTGGTCCATGTACCTGGTGAGGTGTATTCGTTCCTTCCTCTTCCTTTATTTTATGTAAGTTTTATATGTTCTTATTTTAGATATAGCATATTTAATAAGAACTGATCTACTCTTTATTTTCTCTTGCAAACTTACACTTTACAATGTGCTCTCTTTATGTACACACATCATCACACAACTTCACGAGCTTTACCGTTATAGGTAAGTTCATGTATGCTTTTTATTTTTTCTTTATCCTAGTATTTCATTTTGATGCATCACTAGAATAAAAGGGAGGAAAATGTAGTCATATAAATTGTCAAAATTGGTAGCTCGAGTATGGTTTGTGACACCCAACCCATAAGTCCCTCTTGCATGCTTTCATGACCCTTCTAGACACCTTTTTACTTATTCCCAATCATTTGTACACTTCTAAAACTTGATTCTAGCTTATCCAAGTTACTTTTTCTATGCCTATTCCATCCCCCTAGGTCTCACACCTATAGGACAATAGCATCCAACTTAGACTATAACGATATACCCTAGGGTGTCTGATTTTAGCGCTCTTATCTAATTGCATTTTTAGCTCCAACGATCATTTCCTTTCGGTTCTTATCCTTCTTCTTGTCAGCCTAACGTGAATAAATTCAACCCATAACCAACATATATCTATAAAAACCCATTCAAATTTTATTTTAAAAAGGTTGACAAATATTACAAAAGCAAGTAAGAATACAAGTAAGACCATTGAGGCAAACTTCCCTATTCTCTACACACAACCATTCAATATAGCTACAAGCACATCCAAATCCTCACACCAATCCCTAGCCACCTCAAGCACACCTAGTTTAGCATTTTTTCATCTTCATAACACTATTGCGCAAAGCACATTAAGTGAAAGATCTACATATGGCTTGATCCCTCTTCAAAGTATTGATATGTAGGCAATATACCCACACAAAGAAGTGTGGATACATGTCTAGTGTATCTTACACACACTAACCCCCTTCTTTCTCAAGATTGATCCAAGTATAATTAAATCTATAGTTTGAAGACTAAATCAGCTCTACAAGGAGTTTTGTAAACTTTTAGCAATTGAAATTTTACAACCAGGCTCACACAGGGATAATGAACAAAACCCAGATAACTCAAGTCTCTTGAACAATAACAGTAGAAGAGGACTATAGTGCCAGACCCCAGGGTCTCATATTTCTATGCTCCTATCCTTTCACAAAATGAAAGCCAGATTCTGATTTATGATACTATCTCAGTCTTGCAGAACAAATTTTAGACCCTATCTCAACCATTTCATCTAATTTTTAGCTAAGTCTTATTTTCTTCATATTTATTGATATTTATAGAAAGCTTAAAAATAGAAATAAATTATACAAATCAGTATTTAAATTATTGCAATATTATTTATTGATTTAGTCAACTCAAAAATTTAACTAAATTTGGAATAAGACTCCTATATTCCTGAAACAGTTAAATCAATATACATTTTCATGTTAAAATGAGATTAAGAAGAGTAGCAAGAAATATAAGGAACATGCGAATTAAAAAAGAAGAGAATAAAGTTTCAAACTTGGGGACATGGTTTTAGCTCATTTGCATAAAGAGAGATTTCTAAAAATCAAGTATAATAAATGCAAATGGAATAAAATTAGACCTTGCATAGTTCTCATAAAATTATAGTAAATGCACATGAATTGAGTAGGTATCTCTCCAATTTTTAATGTGTCAAATTTATATCCATATGTAGCAATATAAAATAGAATATAAAGAATTAACTATGTATTATTTGAATGTTGATTGGAAATAACTACCTATAAAGAATAAGGATGACATAAAATACTTTCTAGACATATGAATTGGTAAGAAGACAAGAGGTAGTGAATACTATGAGCACTTCGTAAAGTGAAAACATAAAGTAGCCAAGGATGCAACTTGGATGAACACATCTGAGATTGCTCATCATCGCTGATTAGTTTTAAAACTCACATTCCTGAGCAGGAGCTCATGTAAAATTTAATCACCCTGAGTATTTGATGTAGGAACATCCAAGGTGTATGGGCAATCATGCATCACTTAATACTATTATTTTTTTTTATAATTTTTCAATAAGTGTTTGTCACATTCTAGTTTTATATAGATCACATTAGTCAGACTTGGGATTCCTAGAAGTTGCAACTTACAATGGTCACATTTTTTGGTCATAGTTCTAAGTTTAAATGTCACGTTGCCATACCCTATCTTTCCAAGTTCCCAAGGATAATTACAATTTGATTCCCTAAGTCTCAAGGCTTGGTAAAGGTCATGCACACATATGTTTATATAGGGAAACCACCATAAACAATAAGTTTTTTTTAGTTAGTGTATAGTCCCATGTAGATCACCGAATCTGAAGAGAATTTATTGAATCCTCAATTGTAATAGGTTGATGACAAAATTCCTGGAACTCTTGGAATTCATGCACATGATGAAGATCTAATGTATCTCAAATATAATTTCATGTTCACAATGGAATGTTACAATCCCATTAAAATATTTATTAGGTTTATGAAGTCTTGGGGGATTTTGAAACTTGCGCTAAAATTCAAAGAGTCTGTATGTTTGTGAAAATGATAGGTGTCATATTCAAAAGTAGCTTGGAAAGGGACATGTGTCATGTTTGGAAGTGATGACAGAGGCCATGCACTTGATTTTTTTATGAATTCTTAGGTCAAAATCAAAGAGTTTGTGACTCCATGAAAAGTGATAGATGGCCATGTGGCACAATCAAGACATACTCTTACAAGCACAATTCCATTTAATCATAAATAAAGAAAGATAACATTGATATCTTGGCATATGAACATTTATTATAAGGTGATACCAAATTTAGAATTTAGGATCGCAGTGGAAAACTTTAGAAGAGAACTTTAAGTTAGTTGTAGTCACAAAGCATAGAATTCACAAATGTGTTTGCTTTTATCCCAAAAAAAGCACTTGTAATTAAGTAAAAAACACTGAGTTCGAAAATCAAAGGAAAAGTAAGGATCTCATGCAAAGCTTTAAGTGAATATTCACCATAGGATAAAAGGAGGAGCAGAGGTCAAGAAGATGCTGGCATTAGAAGGCATCGAAAGGGTTAAGAAAAAAGAGAGATTTCGAGAAATAAATAGAGCTTAGAGACTACAAGTGTGTAATGAGACTTTGATCTCAAATTTCTCAATTGTGATGTAATGTTATCTTTGATTCAATAAATGAAGTGTTATCTATGTCTTATATTATGTTTTTGTATGTTTGAATGTTGGGTGATCACAACTGGGAAGAGAGGGAATAATTAATGGGAGGAGAGGGAATAATTATTGTAGACGCTTTTATCTCCCACCTACTCTATATTTTTAAATATAATTGACAAAATAAATACCTTTTAATCCTTAATACTAAACTGAAATCTCTCTCTCTCTCTCTCTCTCTCTCTAATTTGTACATCTCTCTCTCTCTCTCTAAATATACACAATTTGTACATTTAAACAACTAATATGAAAAGAATTCTTCTAAATGTGTTTGCTTTTATCCCAAAAAAAGCACTTGCAATTAAGTAAAAAACACTGAGTTCGAAAATCAAAGGAAAAGTAAGGATCTCATGCAAAGCTTTAAGTGAATATTCACCATAGGATAAAGGAGGAGCAGAGGTCAAGAAGATGCTGGCATTAGAAGGCATTGAAAGGGTTAAGAAAAAAGAGAGATTTCAAGAAATAAATAGAGCTTAGAGACTACAAGTGTGTAATGAGACTTTGATCTCAAATTTCTCAATTGTGATGTAATGTTATCTTTGATTCAATAAATGAAGTGTTATCTATGTCTTATATTATGTTTTTGTATGTTTGAATGTTGGGTGATCACAACTGGGAAGAGAGGGAATAATTAATGGGAGGAGAGGGAATAATTATTGTAGACCCTTTTATCTCCCACCTACTCTATATTTTTAAATATAATTGACAAAATAAATACCTTTTAATCCTTAATACTAAACTGAAATCTCTCTCTCTCTCTCTCTCTCTCTCTCTCTCTCTCTCTCTCTCTCTCTCTCTCTATCTATCTATCTAATTTATACATCTCTCTCTCTAAATATACACAATTTGTACATTTAAACAACTAATATGAAAAGAATTCTTCTAAATGTGTTTGCTTTTATCCCAAAAAAAGCACTTGCAATTAAGTAAAAAACACTGAGTTCGAAAATCAAAGGAAAAGTAAGGATCTCATGCAAAGCTTTAAGTGAACATTCACCATAGGATAAAAGGAGGAGCAGAGGTCAAGAAGATGCTGGCATTAGAAGGCATCGAAAGGGCTAAGAAAAAAGAGAGATTTCGAGAAATAAATAGAGCTTAGAGACTACAATTGTGTAATGAGACTTTGATCTCAAATTTCTCAATTGTGATGTAATGTTATCTTTGATTCAATAAATGAAGTGTTATCTATGTCTTATATTATTTTTTTGTATGTTTGAATGTTGGGTGATCACAACTGGGAAGAGAGGGAATAATTAATGGGAGGAGAGGGAATAATTATTGTAGACCCTTTTATCTCCCACCTACTCTATATTTTTAAATATAATTGACAAAATAAATACCTTTTAATCCTTAATACTAAACTGAAAAATCTCTCTCTCTCTCTCTCTCTCTCTCTCTCTCTCTCTCTCTCTCTCTCTAATTTGTACGTCTCTCTCTCTAAATATACACAATTTGTACATTTAAACAACTAATATGAAAAGAATTCTTATTTGAATCGAAAACTTTATTTATTAACAAAATATTAACATTTATAAATACCAACGTTCAACCGAAAAAAAAATAGTTAATATTAAATAAAGTGACATCCCCTTTTCAACACGAAATGAAAATATATTTCAGCAATTGAATTTGCTAAAAGATTGGCCAAGTCTTCACTAGGAACTTGACATAATCGAATACTTCCTCCCTTTATATTTGATTCGATCAAATTTGATACAATTTTGATGAGAAAATTATTTAATCAACATTCCCTTTCAAATTTTATTATTAGAGAAACATTAAAAATAATATATATTATTAAGAAAAGATTAAGATCATATATATATATATATAGGGGTAAGGCTTTATGGTTTTAGAGATTGTTACTGACCACAAAAAGGTGTAAATATGGCATTACAGCCATCAAATTTAGCAATACGATAACCGTACATCTAAATTATACGGCATTACAGCCATCAAATTTAACAATACGATAATCGTACATCTCAGTTATAGATAAGGAAATTTGTGAGTTTTTGAACTCTCTGGTACCGTGAGATTTGTGAGTTTTTGAACTCTTCAAATTATTGATGATGATGATGATGATGATGATGATGATGATGATGATGATGAAGAAGAAGAAGAAGAAGAAGAAGAAGAAGAAGAAGAAGATTTGTCAACTAATCCTGCCACAAGCTCTGATCAGTGATCAGAGTTCAGAGCATTTGTGTACTGTTCTCTTTTGCTTTTAAAGACCGTTAATTACGAATTAAAAAAAAAGGGTGTAAATCGTATTATTTTTAAAGCTTCATTTCATATCTATAATTATAATATAACTTTGTGCTATTGTTTTTTTCATGCAATTTCCCTTTTATTTATTATTATTATAATAATAATAATAATAATAATAATAATAATAATAATAATAATTAGTATTATTATTATTATTATTATTATTATTATTATTATTAATAAATTGAAAGGCAAGATTAACTTGAAATTCCAACCATGCTGCGTGGTGAGCAGTGAACAGTGAACAGTAAGCCGTGAGAACTGAGACCGAGCAAACAAAATTGAATGTATTTTACGGCTTAAAAAATATATAGATACGGCTATCAAATTTAGCCCAATAGTCTTGTAAACAAAGATAATTTATAGCTCTTCGGAGAATTTAACAAGACTTAAATTTTAAAAAACACGTCACTAAGACGGCCAAGAAATGGAGAATCCCAACAGTGTACGACTCTAAATGCGAGACTCTGTTAACACAAACAGTAGTCCTGACAAATTTTAATACTAAAAACTAAATTTAATAGTGTATCACTATATTTACATTTATGGTATCACTATATTTACATTTATAGTACAATGTAAAATATAATGATTAGCACATTTTAAATATAAGATAAAATTATACAGTAGATTGTCAAATTTTATTCTACAATTTTATATATTTAACTTAATTTTTGTTTTATTTATATTGAATCTATGTATCATCGTGACATACTCTCTTACCACCGACATTTTTTTTAATAATCTTACAATTTCACTATATTTATATATAAACTCGATTTTATTAAATAATAATTATTATAATAATTAAAATATATAAGTGAATGGTCTATGGTCAGTTTTACCATTTTCTAATGATTTTACCAATAACTATCAGCCAGTGAAAAGACAACATCAATTCAATCAAATCTCAAATAACGGAACTGTGAATCAAATCTCAAATAACGGAAGTGTTATATGATTTCAAAATATAAGACATGTTATTATGTTTTTGACATGGAATAACTGTGAATAATTTGTTTGTTTTCTTAAATTAAAGTTATTTATCAATCGTACTATTAAATTCTATTCATTCGATATAATATTTTTATTTGATACAAAACATTGTTATTATTTTTCATGTTAGGGATAAAATATGATGTGTTATTTATTGATCAAATTAAACTAAATTTATGTCTTATTTTAGTGAGTGTGATGTGCAATGTTACATTCATTGTTGAACTTGTCAACAATACAGTTGTATAGAGATGGGCACAGAGCCCCTAATATATTATTACACATCATTACATCTCTATTTATTGTTTAATAGGTAGTGACTTGACATAAAATTATTACTGCAATGGTTCATATTTTGTAAAGCTTCTCGTAATTGTTTATATAAATATTTATTGTTTGATATTGAGGTCAAATTGCTTCATGTGTCATTGTTGTCTGAGGGTAAAGGAATCATTATGATTGAATCCAAAAAATATATCTTTTAACTAAATAATAACAATTATGCTAGGTAAAGAAATCATTATAATTAAGTCTAAACAAATTATCCCTAACTAAATAATTTCAACAAATACTTATACTAAAGACTAAATGTAATAATGTATCACTATATTTACATTTTTGGAAAGCTATAAAATATAATGATTTTTTTAGTGGCCCATTTTAAATACAAGGTAAATTTTGGAACTCTAAAAAGCTCTAAAATATTGTGAAAAGCTCTAAAAATGATTATAATAAATATATAGAGTATCTTTAGTGTTTTAATCTTTTATAATAAACTATAATAAATTTGAAAATGTTGAATATATAACTGGTATACCAAAAAAAAGCTCAATAGGCAAAGTGAATCATAAAATTTTAGTCTACAATTGTTCTAGGACTGACCTAGTTTTTTGTTCCTTAACTTTTTATTTTATTTGTATTTCCTATGCTGAACCTAAATATATTGTCAAAAAATCTTATTAAAATTTTTGGAATTTTTTTGAGAACATTTTGGCAAAAAACTGGGCACAAGATTATATTTTAGCTCAACCTATCACACTCAAAGTGATGGGCAAACATAAGCTTTGAATTATAGTCTCGATAATATGTTGAGATGCTTAGTTTGATAGAAGACCAAATAATAGTATTTAATTTTAGCACAAGCTCAATTTACTTATAATAATTTAGTCAATCAAAGTACATATATGAATTCTTCAAAAAATATCTACAATAAAAACCCTAAGGGTGTGTGTGTGAATTGAGGAGTATAACTGAGTTGAGTCAAATAAGTTTTGAAGGTGTTTTTTATTTTCAAATGATGCATGATATATGTAGTCATATAAAATGTCAAAATTGGTAGCTTGAGTATGGTTTGTGACACCCAACCCATAGGTCCCTCTTGCATGCTCTTGTGACCCTTCTAGACAGCTTTTCACTTATTCCCAGTCATCTGTAGACTTTCAAAACTTGATTCCAGCTTAGCCAATTTTTTTTTTCATTCCTATTCCATCCCCCAAGTCCCACACTTGTAGGAAAATATAACCCAACTTGGACTATAGCATTGGACCCTAAGGTGTCTAATTTTAGTGCTCCTATCTAATTATATTTTTAGCTCCAACAATCATTTCCTTCTGGTTCCTATCCTTCTTATTATCGGCCTAACATGCATACATTCGAATCATGACCAATAGGTCTCTATAAAAACCCATTAAAAATTCATTTAGAAGAGGTTAGTAAATATTACAAAAGGAAGCATGAATACAAGCAAGACCATTCAGATAAACTTCCTTATTCTCTACATATAGGAATTAAATACAACTATAATCACTTCCAAATATTTACATTAGTACTTAGCCACCCCAACCATACCTAGTTTAACATTTTTTCATCTTCATAACATTATTACATAAAACACTTTAAGTGAGAAAACTACATATGGCTTGATCCCTCTTTAGAGTATTAGTATGTAGATAATATTCTCACACAAAGGGGTGTGAATACACATTCAGTGCATCTTACACACACTAATCCCCCCCCCTCTTTCTCAAGATTGGTCAAATCATAATGAAGTCTAGGATTTGAAGATTAAATCAGCTCTACAAAGAGTTTTGTAGACCTTTAGTAGTCAGAATTTCTTAGGTAGGTTTACATAGAGATAGGGAACAAAACCTAAAAAACTCAAGCCTTTAGGATAACAATGGTAGAAGAGGATTATAGTGCTAGACCCTAGGGTGTCTTATTTTGGTGCTCTTGTCCTTTCAAAAAATGAAATCCATATCCTAATTTCTGACACTGTCCCAATCCTACACAACAAATTCTAGACCTTGTCTTAGAAGTTTCATCTAATTTTTAGCTAAGTTTCATTTTATTCATATTTATTGTTATTTATAAAAAGATTAAAAATACAAATAAATTATACAAATTAGTAGTTATATTATTTATTTATTTAGTCAACTCATAACTTTAACTAAATTAGGAATAAAACTCAAATATTTCTGGAATAGTTAAATCATTTGGTGAACCCGACTTACTTTGTTTGCACATAAAAACCCTAGGGTAAATTCCTTACTGATTTTTTCAATAAGTTTTTGATTTTTTACCTACATATTTAAATAAAAAATTCACTTTAATTTTTAAAATTCCATAGTAAATTTTTAAAATAATTATTTTTCAAAACCCTAGTTGAATATACTAGGTCCCTTTAAATCAAATTTTTTCTAATAATTTTATGATTTTTTTACCTACATGTTTAAATCATAAATTAATTTTTTATTTTAAAATTTCAAAGTAATTTTGACAAATTATTATTTTTCAAAACCCTAGTTGCATATACTAGATCCCATTGCTTCTGAGGTATCACCTTACATCTCAATGTTAGATTTCACATAAAAGCAAAAATGGATCTCACTTATTTACACATATTTCTTGCATTTATTGCAAATAATAAAGAGAGCATACTAGGTCCTATCATGTACATGAATGATGAAGTTTACCATATGTTAATACAAAGCTTCATTCTTTGCATTTCATGCTTACTTTTTATAATATGTGATGATATTAATAAAATTAGTGCTAAATATGTTGAGATACCTCTTGCCTCACCTCCCTTAGAGCCTTTATCCTATGATGAGTTATGTTGCATGGTCCATTTTACTCTTCTCTAGATCACTACCCATCACCATAGAGCCCAGTTGACACCCTTTGTACCTCCACCACCTCGACCTATCGATTATCTATGCTCTCCTCCCATAGCTACTACTAATATTGTATGGCTAGTAGATAATGTGGTTAGAGTTGTTACTTGATGTGCCACCATGCCTCTTCCATCTAGTCAAGAGCCCCACCACCCTACTATTCCTTCCCATCCTAGGCCCAACAAACCTGCACAGGTAGATCTACATAAGGCATATGATATTGTTGATCAGTTGAGAAACACACCAGCTAAGATTTTCATGTTAAAACTACTTCAGAAAGCCAATGTGTTTAAGGACATTATTTTTTAGGCACTCACTTAGACTTCTATGCCCATTAATGTATAGCCTTCTTATTTTACATCAGTGGTCAACACGTTAAAAACTATAAAAGATGTTATTTATTTTGATCGTGAGGACATGCCATCTCAAACAACTATTAATCAAAATTTACCATTATTCATACAAGCTTAAGTCAAAACTAGTGCAAATAAGAGAGTTATAGTTGATAGTGGTTCTGGACTTAATATATGTAATATTACATTTTTACATGCCATGGGCGTAGATGTGGCATCCATTGAAAAATCATATAAAAATATTAGAGGGTTTGATGATATACCATGACAGACATTGGGCACCATTGCTTTGGATATCATGGTAGGGCCCAAAAACGTCTCTATATAGTTTTAGTTCATGTTAAGTCCTCTTCATTATAATGTTTTACTTGGATGAACTTGGATACACACCATGGGGGTTGTTCTTTCTACTCTTCATCGATGTATTAAGTTTTTCCATGAAAGATACCTATACACCTACCCATCAGATAACTAAAAATTCAAATATAATCGAATCACAAAGTCATCTTTGACTATTTCACCAAATGGGATACCTCATATCAGAATTCAGTCAACACATTGCATTTCTCTTGATCAGATACATACATATAAGGTAGGAGAGACTAGCACATCTTGCACTTCACTTACAATTGTATCCTCAACACCAAATATTTATTCAATCACAATAGCTTCATCCATTCCATATACTCCATCAATCATGGTTCTTACACTTGTTACAATTATACAATCACCAACAGTTGTTTCAGTAGTACCAGTTGATTCTACAGATGTATCTCATATGACAGTTATAGTTACTTCATCATTTATAGATAATCTCATAGCACTATTGTATTCTACTATTGTAGTTGATAAGACTCCCATATCACAGTTACCCCTTGTGGTAAATTCTAAGTTACCATATGTACATGATGTTGATATAGATTCCCAAGTTACTTCAGATGATGATACAACACCCACACTCATAGATGACTATTTATGTGGATTGAGTTTTACACCAATTGGCTCAGGAGAGTACCAACATGACTTTAAAACTATCATTACACATCCTACATCACTCTTAGCATCTCACACTACACTCTCAAGATATACTCCACATTTGCAACCATAGATAGATCACTTGGCACATATAGTTCACATGGTTACCTATATGGTCATTCAGATTCAGGTAGGCATCACATAACAACAGACACAGATTATACTACAGATGTTACTTGATAATGTAGTAATCACACTACCTATAGTACAACACTAATCTATTATAGGGTTATCATGACAAAATGGTCACCCATTTTATCTCTTTCACAGGATCATAGGCCATGATAGTAACTCATGTACAATTTTACAATAGAGATTGGATAAACTATAGGTTTAAGGTATTATTCAGATTTAATCACCACAAGTACCAACTACACCACTTCCCATAAAATAATCTACTACCATATCTAAATGTCCCAAAGAGGACTCAACATCTTCACCATCATATCAACCTTCAATTTTCCATCAATAGGATGGCACGATTATGAGTGATAGATCTCTTATTACACAAAGAACACATATATTATTGACACCTAAGGAGATAACCACCATGCATACATAATCTACAGCATATGATGATACTTACGATGATGATCTTAAGGCATTTGATGATGGTCGTGATCCCTTCCTCCATATTCATCCTCAATGGGCTCCATCCTTAAACCCTTTACCCCCTCCAGCCTAGTCTTTTATGTCATTGTGTACATATTTATTTATTCATATGCTTGTATATAGCTTCCTTTTCAAATTTTTGTACATATTATTCTTATGATTGATTGTACATGACTCAAAATATATAAAAAAATATAAAAACATTCAAATATATCAAAAATACCAAAAACATTCAAATAATTCAAAACATCAAAAACATTTTAATTGTATGCATTATCCATGTTTTATATTGTTACTACCATAAAAGACTTAAATTTTTTGTTCTATACTATTATTTGTCAATTTATCTACATTACCATGCTTCATTTGATCTTCTTTGAGTGTGTGCAGTAACTTCCAGATCCTTCATTGCTTCATTATACCCATTGAGGGGCACCCTACTTCTACATTCAAGATATACATCGATATAGATACCCATCAAGGGCATCTTATACATGACTACACTATCCAGGTTATGTCATTCTTACCATACAATCTAGTTATTATGATGATGTACAGTATTTACTAGCTTACACATACTACTCTATTGACACTCACTAGTATATAACACTTATGTATTTCTTAGCATATACCTAGTCTTGTACTACATATTTTGCATACTTTCACCTCTTGCTTTGATTAGTTAGATGAGATTATACTTTCAAAATTTACATGCTTTCCTTTCTTTGTGTAGCTAGATTTGATTGCATTTCTTAGTTCCTATTTTATCTTTTGTGTGTGCCTTAGGACATTTGTAAATGTCTTTTGCTTATAATCTTTTATATGATGTTGGCTTTCATGTTAACCTTCCTTGTTTCCAATTATATGTGTATGTGGCATTTGAACATGCCTTGTATGCTTGCTTTCTAGTTTGAGTGACATGTGCCCATATCCCTTATTGTTTACTTGGCCCCTTGGCCAGTCTTGTATGTTTCTTGCTTCTTATCTTGTGTGCTTGTTGCTTGATTTATTTTTAATTATTTACAATACCATGATCTACATCATGTATTATTTTAATTTTTTGGATGTCATGATGGACATCATGCTCCATCCTTCTTTGAAAACTAACAACTAACTAGACTTCTAGTTCTAGTTCATTTTATTGCACATGATATTACATTATTATATCTATCTAGACATACCCCTATTGATCTAACAATCTCCATTACAAACCATGCTATATCTTGAGATATTTTATCGATTATCATTGTTATATCATGTATTTTGTAGCATAACACACTTGCAGGGCTCTTTCTTCTGAGGATAATCATTGAAGGGTCTTCATTCCTACCCTCAGAAGAGGGGGAAACAAATAAGGGTTTTTCTCACAAAGATAAGAGCCTCTAATCGATCAAAAATCAGTTTTTAGAATACCTAGAATAGCAACCAAATTTCAAACCAGGCAGAGTAGACTAGATATATAGTGATAATTATAGAATAGTCATCAGAATCAACATAGGATAAGAGCACCAACTTTGGACTATAGTGGTAGACAGTAGGGTGTCCTATTTTGGTACTCCTATCCAAATAACAAAAAATAGACTTTCTAGAAATAGATAGAAAAATAAGTATAATTATAGTTTTGTCAGCTACAATTCAGTTTAGAATCAAAAGTTTTAGTACAATTTTTCTCAAAGATTACAGATATAGGGGGCATTATGCACAATATGATGGCTCTCATTTCCAATTTTAGATACGGTAGTTGGTATAGCTTCTAGATCAGAATATATATTTAAAACACCAGTGATTGGGAGGAATGTGCATGACACATCTAACATCCTTTATTTTCAAGTTTAGTACATTATCTACATATTCTCAACAATTATGTGCCTTATTCCATCTATAAGTGGTTGGCATCATTTTTGAGTGGCTTCCAAATAAGTTTATTGCCCAATTTCAAAGTGGCTTTCATACAAGCCTAATCTCCACCTTTCCAAGTGGCCAAGAGTGGCCTAGTTTCCAGCATACATTTGACTATTCATGACACATTGTCAGATTACATAACATTTATAGACTTTAGGAGCCATATTATACAATACACATTTCATATCAGTATCAATTCATAGCTTCTCTTTATAGGGTAATAATGGACCCAAAAGACTAGCTAAACTTTATATTTTTGAGCCACCTATTTAGAGGGATTAAACTCATAGTCCAAACATTGATTAACACACGCATGATTAAATAGATTCACTTAGTGGGTGATTATAGAGACAAAGGGCAAGAATTTTCATTCTTGAGCCACTCTCAAGGAATTGAAAACTTAGCTCTATTCTCAATTTTAATTTTGGTACAACAAATATCCAACATCATTTAGCATCATCCAGCATCACTCAATAGCACAATAGGTTTTATATTGGTCCATATACCCAGTGAGGTGTATTCGTTCCTTTCTCTTCCTCTCTTTTACATAAGTTTTATACATTCTTATTTTAGATAGAACGTATTTAATAAGGACTGGTCTACTCTTTGTTTTCTCTTTCAAACTTACACTTTACAACGTGCTCTCTTTATGCACACACATCATCACACAGCTTCATGAGCTTTACCCTTGTAGGTAAGTTTAGATATGCTTTTTATTTTTTCTTTATCCTAGTATTTCATTTTGATGCATCATTAGAATAAAAGGAAGGAAAGTGTAGTCATATAAAATATCAAAATTGGTAGCTTGAGTATGTTTGTGACACCTAACCCATAGGTCCCTCTTGCATGCTTTCATGACCCTTCTAGACACCTTTTTACTTATTCCCAATCATCTGTAGACTTATAAAACTTGATTCTAACTTTTACTTTTTCTATGCCTATTCCACCCCCTAGGTCTCACACCTATAGGACAATAACATCCAAATTGGACTATTATGATATACCCTAGGGTGTTTGATTTTAGCGCTCTTATCTAATTACATTTTTAGCTCCAACAATCATTTCTTTTCAGTTCCTATCCTTCTTCTTGTCATCCTAACATGAATACATTCAACCCATAACCAACATATATCTATAAAAACCCATTCAAAGTTTATTTTAAAAAGGTTGATAAGTATTACAAAAGCAAGTAATACTACAAGTAAGACCATTGAGCCAAACTTCCCTATTCTCTACACACAGCCATTCAATATAGCTACAAGCACATCCAAATCCTCACACCAATCCCTAGCCACCTCAAGCACACCTAGTTTAGCATTTTTACATCTTCATAACACTATTTCACAAAACACATTAAGTGGAAGAACTACCTATGGCTTGATCCCTCTTCAAAGTATTGATATGTAGGCAATATGCCCACACTAGGCAATATGCCCACACAAAGAAGTGTGGATACATGTCTAGTGCATCTTACACATACTAACCCCCTTCTTTCTCAAGATTGATCAAAGAATAATGAAATCTATAGTTTTAAGACTAAATCAACTCTACAAGGAGTTTCGTAAACCTTCAGCAATTGAAATTTCACAAGCAGGCTCACACAGGGATAGCAAACAAAACCCAGATAACTCAAGTCTCTTGAAAAATAATGGTAGAAGTGGACTATAGTGCCAGACCCCAGGGTGTCATATTTCGGTGCTCCTATCCTTTCACCAAATGAAAGCCAGATTCTGATTTGTGATACTATCTCAGTCCTGCATAACAAATTTCAGACCCTGTCTCAACCGTTTCATCCAATTTTTAGCTAAGTCTTATTTTATTCATATTTATTTCTATATATAGAAAGGTTAAAAATATAAATAAATTATACAAATCAGTATTTAAATTATTTTAATATTATTTATTGATTTAGACAACTCAAAATTTAACTAAATTTGGAATAAGACTCCTATATTCTTGAAATAGTTAAATCAATATACATTTTCAAGTTAAAATGAGATTAAGAAGAGTAGCAAGAAATATAAGGAACATGAAAATTAAAAAATAAGATAATAAAGTTTTGAATTTGGGGGCATGGTTTTAGCTCAATTGCGTAAAGATAAATTTTTGAAAAGCAAGTATAATAAATGCAAATGGAATAAAATTAGACCTTGCATAATTATCATAAAATTATAGTAAATGCACATGAAATTGAGTAGATATCTCTCCAATTTTTAATGTGTCAAAGCTATTTCCATATGTAGCAATATAAAATAGAATATAAAGAATTAACTATGTATTATATGAACGTTGATTGGAAATAACTACCTATAAAGAATAAGGATGAAATAAAATACTTTCTAGACATACAAATTGCTAAGAAGACAAGTGGCAGTGAATAATATGAGCACCTACTAAAGTGAAAACATAAAGTAGCCAAGGATTCAACCTAGATGAACATGTCTGAGATTGCTCATCATCGTTGATTAGTTTTAAAACTCGCATTCTTGAGTAGGAGCTCATGTAAAATTTAATTACCCTGAGTATTTGATGTAGGAACATCCAAGGTGTATGGGCAATCATGCATCACATAAAACTATTATATTATGTTTTTGTATGTTTAAATGTTGGGTGATCACAACTAGGAAGAGAGGGAATAATTAATGGGAAGAGAGGGAATAATAATTGTAGACCCTTTTACCTCCCACCTACTCTATATTTTTAAATATAATTGACAAAATAAATACCCTTTAATCCTTAATACTAAACTGAAACATCTCTCTCTCTCTCTCTCTCTCTCTCTCTCTCTCTCTCTCTCTCTCTAATTTGTACATCTCTCTCTCTATATATACACAATTTGTACATTTAAACAACTAATATGAAAAGAATTCTTATTTGAATCAAAGATTTTGTTTATTAACATTTATAAATACCAACGTTCAACCAAAAAAATAGTTAATATTAAATAGTTAACATTTATAAATTTGTACAACTCTAAATGTGAGACTCTGTTAAGACAATAGTCACGATAATATTGTATTATTTTGTGTATCGATTTGAAGTGAAAAAGACAATATTAATAGAATGGAGTGTTGTTCAGTCAGTTAATAGAAGATTAAAATAATTTTATTAAACAAAATTATGTTTTTATTTTATAATGGTGATTTTGAGACTGCCAATTCATTTATTTTATCTGATAATATTGTATTATTTTATATGTTGATTTGAAGTGCAAAAGATGACATCAATAAAATCAAGTGCCTCACAAAGATGTAATTAACTTTATTTATAAATTTGCATTTTTATAAGGACATGGATGGATGGTTACTTTTTGTTAGTCATCTCAAATAAAAACATCACTAAATCTTCTACCCCATATTTATTTGACTACATGGATGATGGGTAAGAGTGTCATTTTTTAGGTGTCTTTATTAGATGAAAATCTAGGAGCATTTGATCAAAATTTGGAGGTGACTATTCTAATATAAAGTAAATTTTAAATAAGAATACAAATAATTTATTTTTGGAAGTATGTTATATCTAATTATTACATGATTTCAAAATATATAACATGTTTAATATATTTTTGATATGGAGTTTATTAAATTGACGTTATTTATTAATTGTATTATTAAATTCTATTTATTTGAAATAAAAAATTTGTTTGGTATAAAATATTATTATGATTTTTTGTGTCTCTTTGCAATAATTGTGCATTTATCAGGAGAATAAATGACCACATTTGGCGTCGTTTGCCACATGGATTGTATGCGACCGAAGTGAGTACGTGATGGTGATTATTTGAAGGGTTGGTTTAAATTTCAAACTGAAGAGTACTCAGTCATCCAATCTTTTTATGATAAAAAATTATAAAATATATTTGTATTTTTTTTAAAGAATAAGTTAAATACATATATTATTAAAAAATAAGTTAAATAAAATATTATTGTTTTATATTTTTTACAAATTTTAATTTTAAATATTTTTATATGGTAGAGTAACGAAAGTAAAATTACAAATTTAAATATTTTAAAGAATAAAAAAATTCAAAATCATAAGGAAAACTAAAAATTTCTTAACGATATTTTAAGTTTATATATTCTAACAAAGATTTTTATAATTACAAAGAAAATCAAGAAGTCCCCAACAAGCCTCCAAATTTAAATATTATAATAAAGTAGGTTTCTCAAAATTACAAGGAAGACCACGAATCCCATAACAAGCCTTGAAATTCAGATATTTTAATGAAGGAAGTTTTCAAATTTATTTGGAAGTTCTTTAAATTTACCTCAAATCTTTCAAACTAAGAGAATTAAAAACAATCCACTCAACAAATCTTGGTGGTAATTGCTTTAGCTTTATACAAATTTTTAAATTTAACTCGCGTAATGCTGAGAGCTCCCCAACCACTTCCATTAACTCGTCCAAAATACTACAAAGAGACAATTATAACTTCTCTAGATAATACAATCTCACTAAACATGAGATATTTATAATGCTAAAATAATTTATAAAACCAACTATGAAGATAACAAATAGAAAATCCCTACATACCATATTTCATCCCATACAATATTAAAAAAATTGCCATATTTTACTATTAAAAAGCTTTAATAAGTTCATATAACCGCCTAATTTAATCCCTACCTCTAATCTTAAACACACTTCATTTTATCAGATATAGTCATCATTACACCATAATAACACTGAATATTTTTTGAATTAAATATTAACTATGATCAACAAGCTTCATATTTTAATAATTCATTTTATTCTTTGCTAAATTCATTATGAGGGGAATGGCAAATTGCAATTACTTACAATAATTCTATTTTTCTATTTGTTTATATATATATTTTGTGCTTATTTGTATCATGAGCCTAAAACATTGAAGTTCTTATCTGTGGCCTATTTTTTTTAATATTTGAGATCAATGGTGATAAATTTTGGGAAGAGAAGAGGAAAATTAATTGGGAAGTGAGAACACAGAGATCTATTATAGGATGCAGGACTACTATTATCAAATTTTCAATTAAAAAGAAACACTACTGACTAACATATTTAAGCTATACAACACACAAAGAAAAAACAATACTACCATCTTGAAGTAATTAACTATCTTCTTCTAGATGTACTCTATATAACACGATAAACATAAAATATGGAATGAGAATGATTGAAGAAAAACTCTTTGACGATTGTAAAATCACAAGGAAGGTTGGGTAGGATGAAAACAACTAAATTTGGGGATAAACATTGACAAAAAAAATTACTATTATTGCATGAATATTTAACCAATTATAATAAATTTATATAATAATATTAAATAATATTTTGTTTTGCAAAAATTAACTACCCAACATTTTACATGAATTAATCAATTGAAAATGAAAATTACCTATAAAAGTATCCTTTACATTCAATTTTTAATGTATTTGTAATAATATGGGATATAATAATCAAGGATTTATGGAATGAAAATCCAAGTGAATTGTGGATGAGACAAAAAAATTGAGTGCTTATATTTATATTATGAAGGTAAAATAAAGTTGAATTTGTGTATGCACTTACAAATAACAAGGTTCGTAGTCTAAGCAAGGAAACACAAATATCTTTATCTATGCCAACCATGCTTATTTATAGTTTCTTCTCTTCGTTCAAAACACTAAAATAATGTTAAAATTATGGTCCTTTTCTATGTTCTCTTCCAGTATGTTGGGATCCATGGAAAATAAAAATCACCAAAATTGAACTAAAATAACTTAAAATAAAATATTAAGGAAATCTAAATGAATGAGTTTCTTATAAATTTCTTTGACACCTTTATAATCATGCTATGTTGCAATGTTAATTAATTTTTTTTTTTTTAAAGAATGAGAAAAACAATTTTTAAGAGTATATACTTATTATTTTGGTTTCCATGTGTCGAAAATGGTTTACAGATTAAGAAATAATATTTATTCTTGACAAGTTTAGAAGTAATAAAAAGAATAAGGGAAGTAAAAAAAGTAACGTTTCTTCAAACATAACATTAAACAACTCATACAACTATGAAAATTAACATTAATGATATTAAGGCTATTTTTTATTGACCGGTATGGCATAACTTCATATTTATGGATACTTAGCTTGATTGATATATGTTAAAACATGGGTTTTATAGTGAAATGGAAGTGAAAATAGCACAAAAAAAAGTGGAATGTGGTGCACAAATAATAAAATGATACATTACATGATTTTTTAAGTAGGGTTTATTTTAGTGGGCCATATAAAAAAATATGTGGAGGTCCCAAGGCAAAGTATATTTGTAATGGGGTTAAAATTTTTTGGTAGGCATATCATTGCACAGGTGAATCATGCAATGTCATGCAGTGAATCATACAATGCTGAATAGGTTTTTTAACTACAAAATGTCGAGGCAAGATGGTCACTGATGCGATGTTAGTCTACAGATGGATGATGACATGGTGCAGATGAGAAATGGCATCCAACAGGTGAATGCCATCACATTGAAAAAAAATATGCAGATCAACACGATGTTTATGAACATTGACATCTTTTAGATCAACGTCATCACCATACAAATGAATGTTGACAATATGCACCATACATATGAACATTGGTAGCATGAATCATGCAGATGAATGTTGGTAACATGTATCATGTACATGCACATTAGTATCATGTAGAGAAATGTCAAAACCCTACATCATATAGGCGTATATCAACATCATATAGGTGAATGCCAACATGATGCAGGCAATCGCCAGAGCAATGCAAATGGGTGTTTGTATGGATGCATGTTGGCATGATGCGAGTGATCATTAGCATCATGTAGATGAACACATATGCAATGTAGATGAATGTTGGCATCATGTGGGTGAATGCCAACATAATGTGAGCATGCACTTGTTACATACAGATGGATGTCAGCATCATGTCGATAGTTTGTAGATTGTCTGTAATACACCAATGGTCATTTATATGGAACCAACACTTATCCAAGTCATTTTAGAATTCACCATGTCATAGGTGTTTTAAATGTGCATCCACGTTATGTGAGAGTTCTCCTTTATCATGTTAAACTCCTATAAAAGTGTCGAGCACACATCATTTTGCACTTTTTGCTATTTTTTACTCTCTTTCTATGGTTAAATTTTTTACACTCTTTTCCCCGACTTCCAAAACCCTATTTTCATCCATAGATTCCATTTCTCAAAACTCTTTTGGCATCGCTACAAGCATAGGCATAGAGATTACAAGAAAACTAAAACTCACTTTCTTGAATTTGACGTGCACCATCATCTAAAGCCTTTTCTAGCAGGAAAACACATACAACTAATGGGTCGAGCCTTACAAGTTCAATGGCATTATCTGCATGCCGTAGTGTGACAAATATATTCATCTGTTTAATTGTCTATTGTAAAGCTTAGATATTGTTTCCTCTATGTTTCACATCACTTTGGGATCTCAGAATATTTAATTTTGGAATCTGTTCAAAGGATATCCAAAGACTGACAAGTATACCATACAAGGATGGGGACATGATCACCACAAAGGCCTTGCTAATTGATGAGGACAAAAAGTATTTGGAGTCTCATTACTTACTGTAGCTGGATGGTATGTATTGTAAAATTTATTATTGCTCATTTTTGAATTATTTTATTTCTGTTAGTTCTAACTTGTTAATTTTTTTACAGATCCTCAATGTCATGGTAAAATGGGGCTAAGAGTTGAATGTGTTAAAAATCCTTTCTTGATGTGAATGTTTGAACTTTTCCAAGCAAAAATTGTTTTATAGGGTAGACCATCTGATATTCCATCCTAAGCTCTGGTTTATATTCTTCGTACTCTTGTGTCTCAAATATTTGACTGGTGCACTTTTAATTCAAACAAAATTAAAGATGATTTGAACTTTACTCTACGCAATGAACATATTTAGTTTTCCTATTGTAATTATATCATGGCATTATACTATGAAGTGATTTCAAATTTGTAAGCATTGTTTGTTCCTTCTACTCTCAATCCCGTAACATTTATCAACACACTCTCCCTTGAAGCATAGGAGGTTAGTTGAAGTTATATAAATAATGATCTAGTTAGTTTTAAATAAAATATATATTTTTATTGTAGAAAAATATAATTGAAACAATTACCAAAATAAACGTAGCAACTAAGGGACCTCAACCTCCTGAGGCTACAATGGAAATAGACATGGAGGATGATGCAAAATCGACTCCATAGGTGTCCGAGAAATAATTGATAAAAATAAAATGAATGTGGATTTTGATTACACCTCCGACACAACGCTTCACTCATGTTATCAATATAGATTCATAAACTAGCTTTAATTTGATTGAATATTCCTTTATCATTGTAATATTTTAATGCTCATATATATTGTGGCACCCGTACAATCTGTATTAGAAACACCCGAGGGGTCTGATAGAGCTTTGAGAGTTCCCTAACAACAAAAACAATATAAAAAATAATAGTAACAACAACAACCACAACCACAACAACAAGGTGCACTAAATAAATTTATTTTTTTTACTAAATGCTAATGTTTTATTAGATTTTTTTAATTGGTCATTTTAGTGATTTTAATTCCTATTTACAGGTTTTTCTTCTCAACAGAGAAATTTTTTGCCACTGCCACTACCTTGTCATGGCCCTGTAAATATTGGTATTGGGAAACGGTTGTTTATCCCAGATCAAAGCAATGACATGGTTTAGGTGGAAACATTGGAGTTTCCAAAAAATTTGCTTGGTGGTCTGCCCAGTGTAATGGGGACCATAATTCTTCATGAAATTTATCTAGATGATGAGTATTTGGGCATTGATAGTGGCACACCCATAAGTTTTTTCAACCCACATGATATGATACATAGATCTCAACCCATGGAGCGACATCGTATCCACAATTCTCCACCAAGCAACACTGAAAGCAGTCTTGTGTAGGAGATTCCACAAACAAATGACCAACATACTTTTTTTTTTCTTGTTTCTAATTTTTTGGTATAAAATACTAAAGCTTATGTCAATAATTTTATTCTTCCAAACATTGATGAATTGAGAACTTGGGAGCATTAGGGAAAAATATTAATTCAAAAAATAAATGCTTGTTTTTGCAAACATAGTCAATGCAATCAATTGTATGCAATGGAGTATCAACCAACAAAAAAATGATGTTTTATTCAATCAATCAGTTTTAAAAAGTGTTGTTGTGAATAATAACTTCAATGATGTTGTTCTTGATATCATGTTAAACAAGCTTGAGAACTTAAATATAGAAGCCCAAGCATACTGTAACAAATGGGTAAAAAATAAAAGCCTTGTGGATTTTGCGCATGCGGAAAAAGAAAAATATGCGATAAGTTTGTTTATGGTTTTTTAAATTAAAATTTATTTTAAAACATTTAATTAATTAAATATTTTTTTAATCATTTGTAGTAAAAATATATAAATCTAAAGAACTAAGTTGTTGTCCTTGACATGCATTTGAAGAATGCGTGCAAAAGTATTTTTGCGACAATTTCTTTCAAAGAGAAACTTGTTCTATTAAAAAAGCAAAATAATACATTGAGAAAATTAATTTGAAAAAATGGCTTAGATACTGATGTTTAGTTTAAAAACAAAGCTAAAATAGACCGTCATTGATTTCAGTGGGAGATGCTGCTATAAAAGAACAAAGAACTCTTGCCAATATCCATTTTGTACTAAAATATCTTCAAGAAACTGGAATCCTGATCCTCATAGACAACACAACCACTACAAGTACCAACCAACAAATAGTGGAAGAACAAATTGATCCACAATGATTATGAAATTTTTGTTGTTTTGTAATTTCTTTCATACCATTGTGTAATTGATGAAAACTGAGGTTTGAGCTCAAACCCATGAGTTGTTTTATGCTTATATTTTATAATTGTTGAAAACTTATGTTTTATAATATTTAAAATATATTTTGTAATTATGGATTCCTTATTCATATTAGGCTATGATGTGTAATAATTTGTTGCAATTTGTGTAATAATGTTCAATTGGTTTAATATATAGCAAATTTGGTTTCAAATCTATTAAAATATTGTTTACCATTTTTAATTTGATTAAACAATGTAAATTTAATTTAAAAGGTCAAACAATTAGAAAAAATAGAGTGTTGAATATGTGCTATTTTTTGCAACTCGCAATGTAAAAAATGCTAAAGAATAGTATTGTAGAATGCAAAAGATAGGATCATATCAATTAAACATTTCATAAACAACTTAACTCAAATCGAATCAATTAAGCATTCCATAAATATTGTTCAGTAGTTTTCATATACATATTATAATTTTACAAACTAACACTCAGTGATCTCAAACAACCCTTTGGTAACCCGTGCTTCATCGCTGACATTTATATGTCCCATTTCACTGGCATTTTCAGTTTCACTATTTTGTTTTGTAGTTGTATTCGTGACACCTCTTATTTTAGTTATAGTACTCCAAATTGAAATTGCTATATCATATGGATGGCATGCATGAATTAATGACTAAAATTGAATTGAGTCAAAGAAGTGTTGAAAATTTTTTTATGCCCAAATTATGCATGGCACAGATTTGGAGGTCACAACAATATTAAACAGAGTAGTAATAAATATAAAGAACATGATGATCATATAAAAAAGAGAAAAAAAATTGAAGTTGTGGACATGGTTTTCGCCAATTTGTATTAGGAGAAATTTCTAAAAGGCAAGTATAATAAAACTTAAGTGGAAAAAAATTGGAATAAACTTAAGTGCAAAAGATAATATTAATAAAGTCGAGTGTTGTATAGTCAGGGAATTGAAGAATAAAATAATTTTATTTAAAAACATTTATGTTTTTATTTTTGAGTGGTGATTTTGGGATCATTAATTCACTTATTTTTCTTGACAATATTTCATTATTTTATGTATTGATTTGAAATACAAAAGACAACATCAAAAAAATTGAGTGCTGTACAACTAGGTAACTAATGGTTAAAATAATTTTATTTAAAAAAAATTATGTTTCTATTTTAAAGTGGTGATTTGGGGACTACTAATCCACTTATTCCACCTGACAATATTGAATTATCTTATGTGTTGATTTTAAGTGTAAAAGACAACATCAATAAAATCGAGTGACGTACAACTATGTAGTTGGAGGTTAAAACAACTTTATTTAAAAATTTGCATAATTTTAATTTATAGTGGTGACTTTGGCATCAGTGGTCTACTTATTCCACTAGACAATATTGCATTATTTTATTTGCTGATTTGAAGTGCGAAAGACAACATCAATAAAATCGAGTGCCTCACAACGAGGTAACTAAAGGTTAGAATAACTTTATTTAAAAATTTTCATGTTTAAATATTAAAGTGGTGACTTCAAGCCCAGTGGTCCACTTTTTCCCCTGATAATATTGCATTATTTTATGTGCCGACTTGAAGCGCAAAAGACAACATCAATAAAATCAAATGCCCCACAACAACATAATTGAAGTTAGAATAACTTTATCTATAAATTTGCATTTTCTTTTAAAACATGGATGGATGGGTACTTTTTGTTTGTCATCTCAAATAAAAACATCACTAAATCTTCTACCCCTTATTTATTTGACTACATGGATAATGGGTAAGAGTATGATTTTTTTTTGGTGTCTTTATTAGAGAAAAATCTAGGAGCATATGATCAATATTTGGAGGGAACTATTCTCATATAAAGTAAATTTTAAAAAATAAAATAAATAAGAATACAGATAATTTATTTTTGGAAGTATGTCATATATAATTATTATATGATTTCAAAATATATAACATGTTTAATATAATTTTGATATAGAGTTTATTAAATTGACGTTATTTGTCAATTATATTGTTAAATTCTATTTATTTGGGATAAATTTTTTGTTTGGTATAAAATATTGTTATGATTTTTTATGTTAGAAATAAAATGCCAAGTATTATTTATTGATAAAATTATATTAAATTTATGTTTTATTTTTTGTGTGAGTAAGCAATGTTACCTTCATCATTGAACTTGTCAAACAATATGATTATGTGAAGATGGGCACAAGACCCTTAATACATTACTGCACCACATCATTAAATCCTTATTTACTATTTAATGCGTGGTGACGACGTAACGATACTTATCATCTGATAAAAAATAACTAACATAATTTGTATTTTTCAAAGCTTCTCGTAGTTAATCATATTAATGTATTATTTGATGTCAAGGTCAGATTACATCATGTGTCGCTATTATATCAGGTTATAAGAATCATTATGATGGAATACAAAAAAATATCTTTAACTAAATAATGGACGTTATACTAGAGTAAAGTATTCATTATAATTAAATTTAAAAGAATTGTCGTTAACTAAATAATTTCAACAAATGTTAGTACTAAAAACTAAATATAATAACTTATCACTATATTTACCTTTATGATACACTGTAAAATATAATCATTAACACATTTTAAATATAAAATAAAAGTATACAATGAATCGTTAAATTTTATTCTACAACTTTTATATGTTTAATCTAATTTTTGTTTTATTTATATTATCTATACTGATTTTATATATCATCGTGGTATACTCTCTTATCACCTACATTTTTTTTAATAATCTTACAATTTTAATATATTTATATACAAACTTTATTTTATTAAATAATAATTATTATAATTAAAATATATAACTGAACAGTCTGTGGTCAGTGCTACGTGAATCGAGGCCCCCATAGCAACGTGAATAAAATGATCACATTTAGCGTCGTTTGCCACATGGATTGTACGCAAACGGAATGATTAGATTTGAAGGGTTGATTTTAATTTCAAATTGAAGAGTGTTTAGTCATTCAATTTTTTATTATAAAAAATTATAACATATATTTGTATTTTTTTGAAAAAGAATAAGTTAAATATATATATCATTAAAAAATAAGTTAAATAAAATATTATTTTTAATATTTTTTATAATTTTTAATTTTAAATGTTTTTAAATAGTAGAATAATGAAAGTAAAATAAAAAATTTAGATATTTTAAAGAATTAAAAAAAATTTAAAATCATAAAGAAAATTGGGAAGCTTTTAACAAGACTTCAAATTTATATATTTTAATAAAGTGAAAATTTCACAATTACAAAGAAAATCAAGAAGCCCCTGACAAGCTTCCAAATTTAGATATTCTAATAAAGCAGGGTTCTCAAAATTATAAAGAAGACCATGAATCACATAGCAAGCCTCCAAATTTAAATATTTTAATGAAGTTTTTCAAATTTAAAAAAAAATAAAAATGAGGAAAACAAATTTTAAGAGTACATACTTATTATTTTGATTTTCATGTGTCCAAAATGGTTTACAGACTAAAAACTAATATTTATTCTTGACAAGTTTAGAAGTAATAAAAATAATAAGGGAACTTAAAAAATAATGTTTCTTCAAACATAGCATTAAACAACTCATACAACTATGAAAATTAACATTAATGATATATGTTAAAACATGGGTTTTATAGTGAAATGGAAGTGAAAATAGCACACAAAAAAAGTGGAATGTGGTGCACAAATAATAAAATGTAAAATAACATGATTTTTTAAGTAGAGTTTATTTTAATGGGCCATATAAAAAATCCGTGGAGGTCCCAAGGCGAATCAGATTTGCAATGGGTATAAGTATCATACCCATAAGTGGCTTAGAAAAGAGATGGGTGTTATGTTTAAAAATGATCACAGAGTCACAAACTTGATTTTTGTGTCGAGTTTCAAGTCAAAATCATGGATTCCATGACTTCGTGAAAAGTAGCAAATAACCACATGGCATTATAATGTCATATTCACTTGTACAACTCAATTTAGTCATAATTAAAGAAAGACATGACATTGAGATCTTTGAACATGTACAATTTTTACATAAAGATATCAAATTTGGCATTTAAGTTCTCATTGAAAATCTCTAGAAAATAATTTCAAATTGATTACACTCACAAAATATATAATTTACACATGTTCATTTTTCACCCAAAAAAAGCACTTACTGTTAGAGAGAAAACATATAATCTGAAATGTAAGGAAAAAGCAGGGATCTCATGCAAAACTTTAAAGGGATATTCACAACAAGATAAAAGGAGCATAGGTCAAGAAGAGTTTGGCATTGGAAAACATCAAAAGGCTTAAGAAACAAGAGCTCTTAGACTTGGAGAAAGAAGTAGAGCTTAGACTCTAAAAATGTAATGTGACTTTAATCTCAAATTTTTTAATTGTGACAAAATGTTATCTCTATTTCAATAAATAAAGAGTTAACTATTATTTTCTTTGCTTTATATTATGTTTTTTTTATATCTAAATGTTAGATGATTATCATAAAAAAGAAAGACAAAAAATTAATTTAGACTTTTTTTTTTTTAAATTTCTAAATAAATTTGACTAACTACATATCTTTCAATATTTAATACTAAACCACAAACTTTTATATATATAAATATAATTTGTACATTTAAATGATTGAGAAGAAAAGAAATCTTATGTGAAGAGGAGAATTTTCTTTATTAACAACATGCTAAACTTAATAAATACCGACGACTCACCCTAAATTAAAAAAGGGAAAGAAAGAGAAACAAATTGTAAATACGGCAATACAGCCATTAGATATAACTCTCTATGACCGTGCATCCAAACGATAGATATAGATAGAGATATAGATAGAGAAATTTTAGAGTTTTTGAACTCTTTGGTAATATGAAAGGTGTGGAAGAAGACAACGCTCTAACGATTGTCGGACGATACTATACTACACCCAACATACCAACATAGATGCGATATCTTTATGCGCTCCACGAATAGATATAATATGATTATTTATATTTGTCCGCCACTGCAGCCATGAGCTTTGATCAACGAAAAGGAAACAACCATTAACAAATTTTGAATTGACAGGCGTGTAAACCTTTTGGGAGGTGTGTAAACCAATATAAAGTAGGACTAATAGAATATGTGGAGTATAAAATTAAATGGATATCTTACTTCTTGGAAATCAATAAAGCATAGGCTTAAATTCTCTCTTAGGTCACCCTTTCTTTTATATTTGTCAAATTTTGAAATATCAAAATGAAATGGAAAAGGTATTAGAAAAATAATTGAATCAAATGGATATAAACATATGTGATCTAACTTGTATTTTCAATTTTGAATTCTAGATTATAATTTTGATATTACATTTTTCATACCTTATAATTTCTGAGGAACAAAGGTATTTTGAGAAGTAGGTGGGGGTTATTTGACTTAGAATGGAATTGATCTTTTTTCAAATTTGTGGCAACTCTTTACCATAATCAATTAGAACTGTTAGGTATACTGTCATAATTGAATTGAGTGGGTGGAATTTGGTACTGTTTTTGATTGGAAGATAGAATGGAAATACACTGCTATGTAAGGGGAAGTTGTTATTAAGTGTGATTATAATATGAAATGGAAATGTGTTTTTGTATAGGAAGAAGTTATTATTTTTGACTAAAGAATTGTTGTTGAGTGTCGGTAACTTGATGCTGATTAGAAGTTATTTGTTGTATAGAAGAAACTCATTAATGTGTTATAGACAAAACATGATGGGTATTAGGGAGAATTTTAAATGAATTGTATTGGGAGATATGTGAATTATAATAAATACTTTGATTCTCAATGAAAAAATATTGGGAATGATGTTGACTTTGTAATTATTATGGAGGAATTTGCTTAGATGAAATTGAGAATGCAAGATTGTTAGAAACTTGGTTTAAGGAATGTTTGTTGGAGATTTTATACAACTGGTTGTAAATAATATTTATGTATATGTTGATCATAAGAATTAGATTTTTGAATTAGGTAATATTTGGATCAACCAATGAGTCTTTGTCTTGATGTTGAAGTGAAATATTATTTCCTGAATTAAGTACCAAAGTAAAAAGGTCATTAAACATTTTACCCATTTATCGATTTTTGAACAACTAAAGGGTTATGACTAGGTGAAGGTATATCATCACTCCATTCTAAAATTTTGACCCTATTTTTGGTTGTGATTTTTCAACCAAACATAAATTTTATATGTGAATAACAGGAGGATCTTTAACACCCATCTCTAATAAGAGCAAAAATATTTGGTCTCTTTCTTCAAATAAATTTTTCTCAAATTGAGTTTGAGTTGCATCATAGAGAGGTGGCATTTCTTTGTACACATTTTGGTGAACTTCCACATCATCTATAATCTAGATCTATAAAATCCTCTTGAGCATGAGGATAATTGGATTTATCCTTGAATGGGTTTATATGTTCTTATCGACCTTTCATTCAATCCTCAACTTGAGCAACATTAGAGGCCATATCACTTCTAGTATAATGATGCATAGTGGATTTGGACTAGACTTGAATCTAGTGGAAAACAATGAAATTTGAAAATGACAAGAGAAAGCTTTGAACTTGAACAAAATTGATTTGAATGCAATAAATTGGTATCAAGACTAAAAATGTTGATTTGAACAAGTCTCGATTTTGAAGTGACCATAGAACTACAAACTTAGTAAAATGACTAGAATAGGTTCAAAATCACATGGGCAACATAATAATATGATTTTAGATAAGAGAGGTGTTATTTGTGATAAATTTGGAAAAAAATTGTAGAAGGGAACAATTTTGACCTGGAATGTAGATAGAGTAACGATACAATTTCACACAATGAATGTATGAAATGTATGAGTTTGAACAATTTTAGACCAAGAACAGGGATAGAGTAATGCCTCTTTTGTGTAAGTTTATGTGAATTATTGATAAACTTTTGACACCACAATCAATCAGTTTAGACACTCAATCTGATGACCCTATGTCAGTGACTAACATGTGACTTCTCCACATTCTTCAAGTCTTTAAATATACTTTTCTTAAAAGAAGATAAAATTCAAGATTAATTAAATAAATTATTGTAGTTATTATTGGTGTTTTAATCCTAACCTTATCTCAAAATGTTTGTACGTAAAATATATCTTTGAGTGTGGTTATTATTATAACCCTACAATAATAAATTTTTCATGGCCAATAAATCTTAAACTAAAGGTTTTATGGGCTTGCTAGGTGGTCCAAATATACCTTTTGGTACTTGGGCACTTTAGAACAATCCATCAATTGGATGTGATATTTTTTTGGCCATTCGCTAAAGGGTCTAGTACCTTTGTGACCACTTCAACTGTAAGGGCTTTAGTGAATTGATAATGGCGTAATCAATCTTCAAAGAACCACCAAGTAAGATAACACTAATATAAACCCAATAATGAAGTTATGCCATTATTTAGTAGAGCCAAAGGCTCAAAATTTTGCATAGACATAGTAAACCTTCACTCAATCAATCAACACTTATTTTTTTAATCAAAATCAATACAAATATATAGGAGACATATTTCCTATAATTGGGGATGCTCTAATCCTTATAGTCACTCAACAAATAATCTCCTGACTATCTATAATAGCTACATGTATATTATTGTTATTATTCATAACAATAACATACCAAATAATATAATTTAACTTAGGTAATAGTATGATTACTATTTACCAATGTAAACTACCTAATACAAACACTAATCCTTAACATTCACTCCCTTAGAGTTTACATGGGGCGTGATGGGAAAACTACACATCACATATTGCTCTCTCATAAGATTGACATGTAGATGTCAGGTTTGCCCAACAATGCATCCATTACATAATATAAAATTTTTATATTGAAATTTAGATTTATTACAAAAATATTTTTTGAGGATTATATGCAACTTACGATAAAAAGGGGACTTACCTAAATGATAACACATATAATTTTTAACAAAAATGAACAAAAATAAAAATAATTTAGACACTAATAATAAACAATTAAAAATACTGAAAAAATAACGTATAAAGAAACAAGACACTTATAAATAATTATTAAATGACACTAGACTCCAATATAAAATTATCGATTCACTATAAACATAAAACGATAAATTGGTGAAAACAATTTAATTAACACTTTGATTTTGAAAAACTAATTACATGACTCAATATATTATAAATACCAAAATTTTTAATAACAAAATTCTAAAAAACATAATTAAAGAGTTGAAGTCATAAATTATTAACAAATGACATTTAAAAATTACGTGACTTTATACCTAGACCATTTAATATTTAAAATTTAAATAAACTCAAATTAAAGTGATCTTATAAATCTAAACAATAAAATATACTTTTAAAAAGAACGCATAAAAAGCCATTAAAAAAACTAAATCAACACCACTAACTTTTATTAGAAAATCGTGGACTTACTAAAAGTTTAAAGCAATTAAAAAAAAAATACTAAAACAAAACAAATGAAAACCTAAATTACGTAAAATATATTACAAAATGACCTATCCAAAACTACAAGCTATTAACCGAGTCATGTTGAATAGTCTGTCGTCCATAAAACCAGATCGAGATTGAGACGAGCCGAATATGCTGAGGATGGAGGTCATGTAGCTGAGCCAAGGATCCACCACGGTGATTAGGTTGCCGTGGAGAGTCTGTTGTTGAGGGAATATGGAAATACAATACAGTTGTGCCAAATCCAAATACCATACAGCTGCATTATGTAATTCTGAATGCAAAGCAAAGTCCTAGACCAAATATCTTAAATTTGATGTCGAAGATAAATCGGCTGTAAATCTCAATGAGTCATGGCCAATGTGGATCTGATAATTATAAATCCTCGTGCACAGATCTAATGTAATGATAGACCAATGTAACGCAGAGATGTTGGGATATGCACAAATTCTTCTACATGGAATATGATATCTTCCAGTTGCCAATATTAAAAAAACTGATATATATATATATATATATATATATATATATATATATATATATCCAAAAAACTCTTTGAATGCCAACGGAATCTGTAGTGCTCTGCACTACACTACTTTTGATAAGAAGAAAGTAGGACTTTCCAAAGATAATGATAATGGATGTGATTTTCACTCCAAAATATTTGTGATGAACAATCCTTAAAGTTACAAAGAGGCCCATGGTGGACTTTATTGGTAGAGTCGAAGGTTCAAAATTCTGCACAGACACAATAAAATTTTAGTCAATCAATTAACACTTATTTTATTAATTAAAATCCATGCAAATATATAAGAAACACATTTTCTATAATTGGAGATGCTTCGATCCCTATAATCACTCAACAAACAATCTCCCTACTATTTATAATATCTACCCATATATTATTATTATTATTATTATTATTATTATTATTATTATTATTATTAACAATAACATACCAAATAATATAATCTAACTTACGTAATAGTGTAATTACTATTTACCAAATTAAATTACCTAATGTAAATACCAGTCCTTAACACTCAATTTGTATACTATGTTAGATAATGGGGTTGGTATTGATGTCTCAGTCATCATGTCCTAACGACTTGTGATAATACAATGAAACCTCAAATGTAGAGCCAAAATAAAAAGTAAGGGATTTTCATTCTAATTCATGCAACTCTCACTAAGCGTAAGTGAAGAGAATAGTAAGAAAATCTTTGAGATTTAAAACAAATAGAAACTTTATATTTTCTTGAGTCACCTAAAAAGGGATAGCATACATGCAAAATGTCATCAAAAAACACTCAAGTAACAAGACAACTTGTACAAAATTAAAAATCTTGGAAAATAAGCAAGTTTTCTTATAACTCAAAATGAAGTGTGAATTATTTTTAAGACAACAAATGAATTGTGAGTAAGAAAGTGTATGTTTGAATAGCTCTCAACACCCTTGAGGAATATGCAAGCAAACAAGGTAAGTATTTTTACTTGATGGGTATTTGATAAGTGATTGAAGTTGATTTCAATATGTTTTTCAAACTCTCAAATTTTGAAACACAAATGAATTCACAATTTGGTAGGAATAATTTCATTGATTTCAAAAAAATTATAAAGAATAGAAAATAGAACATAGCAAATGTAGATAGAGAATGATTTCATTGATTAACATAATGATTTCATTGATTATAAAAATAATTTTGATGATGATGATGATGATGATGATGATGATGATGATGATGATGATGATGATGAAAAACAAAGAACTAGACAAAGAGACACTTGAGGACAATTTCACTAATATAGATATAATTCACTGCTTTTATTAATAATTTCATCGATATTTAAAAAATTTCACTAAATAAAAATCCTCAAAGGTAGAATAAAGAATGAACAAAAGGATAAAAATTGATTTATTTGATTATAAATTTGATTTAACTGATTAAAATATCAATTTTGCTAAAATGGTGACTAATTTGTCGATATGCAGAAAATAATCCTTTAGGCATTTTCACCAATAATTTGTCAATTTAAATAATAAATATGTCAATTTCATGGATATTTTAATTATTTCTTTGATTTTTTAAAACTTGTGCAGGAACAAAGAATAAAAAATAGTGATGATTTCATCGATTATGGGGTGATTTAAGTTATTGGTACAAAAATAGAGTGCTTTCATCATTTTCATTAAGGAATTCACTGAAACATAAAAATAGAAAAATAACAAAAAGATTGAATAGAAAAAAGCCAAAATAATTAAATATTATTCAAAATAACTTTGCTAAAGAGGCTCAATATAAAGGTATGGGTTGTTAGTCCTACCAGGTGTGCCAAATTTGTTGTTAGATATCTTCACAAGATATATTTTCACTAATTTAGTTTTAGCCAATTAAAAAAATAAAACAAATGAAACATGCTTGAGCTTAAGACCTTTGGAGCATACAAAAATTAGCTAATAATGCATAAGATTCAAATCAAAAGCATGAAAACCTCTATTAAAAATATTTTTGCATAAAATTTGACTTGAATGTAGTGTCAAGTAATCTATGTCAATGCCAATGGTGTTAAAACATATCCATTGAAGTTATTGAGCATGCTAAATTTATCACAAGTAGAAATTTGATGAACAAGTTAACACGATAAAATGTCAGGGCTTCACTTTAGATCTTGAATATATTGGATTGCAATGCCAAAAGTTATATTTATAACTAATTTGGATTAGTGAGCACCTTTCATCTTGAAATCAAGACGAATAGTTGTAAATAAATCCTAAAATATGCACATAGATCACCAATGTGAGCCTTTCATCTTAATTGAGATAAAAGGTGGAAGATGATCTTTGAAAATATCAAACAAGAGTTAATATAATCCCTTCATCTTGTTTCCAAGATGAAGGGTAGAGAGTCAGTCCTAAGAAGTCACATGAATCATCAATGTGGGCCCTTCATCGTGTTTCTTGTAATCTCATAAAAATACAATTTGTATAACTTGAGCATTTCTTATGACACCCAAAACCATAGGTTTCTCCTGCTTCCTTATGTAACCCACTAGGCATGTTTTTACTATTTCCTAGTAATTTGAAGCCTTTTATATTCAACCTTAGCTATCCAAGAATCCTCTTTTAAGCACATACCTATCACCTAGGGTCACTTTCCCCTTGGACACTAGTGCCATAAATTGGATTATGGCACTAGAACCCAGGGTGTCGTGTTATTGTCCAAGTCACTCTTAGCCTCAAACGGTTAGATTTCTTTGATTCCTTATCATTTTTTTTGTCATCCTAACATGAATTAATCTAACCTAGGATCATTAGTTTCCATATAAAATTCTATTCAAAGGTTATTTATAATGGTTGACAATCATTCAAAATGCACAAACTAGAAATACACTAAACACATTCAAGTAAATCTTTCTATTCTCTGCATATAGCCAACCATTGTTATTTCCATCCTACTCAAGCTCTCACATAAGGTATGAGTCATCTCAATCTTGTCCAAATTCACATAATACTTTCATTATATACACAATATTGCACAATACACATTCAATTTGGGAGAACTACATTGGCCTTGATCCCTCTTTGAAGTATTGATATGTAACATATCCACACATGGGGTGTGATCACATGTTCAGTGCATAATAAACACTAACCCCTTTTTTTAGTTGATTTAAGATCACTTGTCAATCCTAAAGAAGAACTAGGAACCTAGGAGATAAAATCAGTTACACACAGAGCTCCATAGATGATCGAGACTTGAAAATTTAGACACAAAGCCTCTAGAAGCATCAAAATAGAACCCAAAAATCTTAGAGGAATAAAATCAAAAGGACTATAGTTATGGACCCCAAAGTGTCCAATTTTTAATGCTGCTATCCAAAAAAAAGACTTTTGGGTCCTATTTTCAATAGTCTGCCCAGTCATCTCATCAAATTTGTAGTTCCAAATTCCTCTTAGTCTAGAAATCAACTAAGTTCACTTTCTATCCCCTTGCTTGCTATTTTTAGTAATTAATTGATTAAATCTAGATGTAGCAAATTAATAGGTTAATTTAGGCATACTGTATTACATATTTTTAGATTAATCAAGACCCTTTACTAATTAGGATACTAAACACTTAGTTTCCCAAAAACATTAAAACATTTCCAATATGAAGGGTTGAGAATGCTCTTACACAAGATTCAATGTGGGCCCTTCATCTTTTCTCTAAGATGAAGGGTGAAGAATAATCTTGTATATTAATTCACTTATCAATTTAATTAGCTCACAAAAGAATATTTCAAAAGATCTCAAGATCTTTTATTTACATGAAGATGCCTCTTGGAGGGAAAAAAGGAAATAATTAATTGTAAGGGAATTATAATTCTATTTACAATAGAAATATAATTATAATAATGAATTTAGAGAAGAGGGAATTAATTGTATTAACTGAACATAAAAGTGAGAACTAGTGAATTGATTAAAATTGAATAATTGAATATAAAAATTGACCTGAAGGATAATTGAATATATAAATTAATTAGAATGATGATTGAACAAAACTAATATGGAGAATTGGCTTGCCTAGAGTTGTCCAGGGTGAATTAAAATACATATATTAGATGAACATATGACTTTAGACAAATTGTGTGCAATGGTTTGGAATCATTCCATTTTATATATTTGATATGAAAGTGATAAAAATTGAGTGTCTATAATAGTCCATCACGATATCTCTCCTACTAAATCTAGACAACTTTTTCTGTTCATTAATAATCACCATGAATCCTATGAATCTCATACGTTTAGCCATGTGGTCACCAGTAAGTTAGTTAGTGATCCATTTATGAATACTGGTGAAGGACATGGTATGAAATATAGGCCCTTTGATGTCCGTCACCTTGAATACTTGTCATTTCCCCTTACCATCAACACACATCTCACCTTCAAATATTTCATTGCTTATAAAAATTCTCATTTTATGAAATATAAACTTAAATCATTTTTATCATTGGTATTTAAACTTATTGACATTATATACATATATGTCAAATAAATTAGACAACTTTATATTTGTTAAAAGTGAATTGAATGCCCAAGTCCTTTTCTTCAATACTAATAAGCTAAGGATTATATTTTCATCAAAGGATGTACACTTCACAAGGATCAAACTAGTATTTGATTTATTTTATAAAATTAAAATGGAGTAAAAAATATAAGATTTACACATCACATGGATCAAAATTAAGAATTGTTATATTTTATCAGATTAAAGTGTAATACAAAACTATAAATATTCCTTACATTATTTTTTAATGTGAATGGCACATTATAATTGAGTTCAATTACAACCATATATTACCAAAATGATTTCTAGAATATCCATTTAATCAATGAGAGGTACCCTATTATCAAAACAATAGGCATCTCACCATGAAATAATATTATCAACAAAATCGACTGAAAACATAAATATCCTCTCAAGCTATGTAGCATAGTTGTGAAGGTAGAATCCATCAACACAAGATAAATTTCATTATGTGACGTACTAATAGTTTTTCTAAAGATGCAAGTAATGCCAGAAAGGATGTAGTTTTTTGTCTTTTGTAAAACATGATTTTGTAAAGTGAAAGAGTGTAAATTGATAGTCACATCTCACTCAAAACCTATTATTAATGGCTGCATCTCACCTTTTATGCACAAAGTGTTAATCAAGAATAATTTTATATTTTTGGTGGAGGTGATAATGTAAACTGAGTTTTTATGTTTCTTCATATGATGTGGAGATGAGTTGTGCAAGGAGGAGACATTTAATTTCATGGTGAGCTTGAACAATGACAAAGTGGTCAAAATTTTCAAAGTGAGTTAGATGATGATGGTGAGGGGAAATGAAAATTTATTTCAAGTGATATTTTATACAAGAAGGCCCATATTGTACACTGAATCTAGATTCAAGGTAGATAGTGGATTTACATGACTTTTACCCATTTGAAAAGGGTTCATAACTTTATACATGGATACATATTTGATTGACCATTTTCTAATGATTATAGTGGGGGAGGATGTCATGAGAACTAATTTGATAAGGATAGAACTTCACATTTAACGTTTGGCTCCAATCAATACTTCAATGTCTATGACCCAAGTATAAAACATTGAGGTTCCATAACATACATTTCTATATAATAATTATAAATATAATATATTATGATAGTATATAGTATATCATATTGATTTTTATATTACGTATTTATAACTATTAATATTATTTTAAAATATAAATGACTATGTATATATATATTGTTAATAATATATGTCATAAAATATAATAGTAATAACTATGTAGTTGTAGATGGGGATGGATATAAATGATTTCGTATGGCACACCCACCATTAGATACAACCACATACATGCATGGATATAAATGACTATGTAATTTGACTTGTTTGTTAATAGCGATCAAAATAGATGATAATTTTTGAGATATTTAGTCCATCCATGTGTCCTAAATCATATATATACAAACAAAAAAACTTAGACGACACATACTCCCAACTATTGATGCCAATTTATATGTGTCATACAGTTGTTCATATGTTTGGGGCCTAAATTTGACAGTTGACCTTACTTGTCATGAAATGTTTTTGATGATAGCTATCTATTCAACATTACCCTTATAATGTAAAAAAAATTCATAAAAAATTTCATTATGTAATTATATTATTAATATTAATGAAAAATATATATATATATATATATATATAATTATATAATTTTGTTATATAAAATATAATATATTATCAAAGTGACTTGTTATAGATGTTTGTATGTGTATCTACCTACCCTTCTTCAAGTCCACTCTCTGAAATACCTTGTCATTATATTTTACCATCATTTCTTAAGGCACCTTGAAATATTTGATCATTTTGATGTTTTATATGACCTTGCCCTTTCCCAACATTTCGTTATCATTGAATATTCATTTTAAAACAAAACATTTTCACAAACAAATTACTACTGTATAAATAAACACACAATCTCATTTTCTACAATCACCTCCATCAAAAATATTAAATATTATGTCACATCTTGATTTCACCCTATACCAAATGAACCTATAATCTTGGATTAGTATGATCACTATCTAATTATAATTTCTTTGATTTGAGTATTTTGACATATACTCGTATGAATTATTGATTAATATACATTATGTGATAGTTATATTTTGACTAGTCTATACATTGAGGATGTATAATTGTTAGATTTGAATCATTGGTTTATGATGACTCAGACTAAATACATATTTGTTGTGATGTGGATGCAGGATAGGTCCTACCCTCAGAGCTTGACAAGGAAGAGCATCATTAGAGATGGTCAACTAGATGGAACGATTAGGGGAAATACCAGTGAAAAAATGTTAGTGACCCCCCACACACACATAGTAGATTTTAAATGATATTTGTGTAAAATTACTAGTGCGTATTGCTTTTGAATATATTTATGCATGTAAAATTAGTTTTAGTATGCATTTAATTTTTTAGTCTAATTGGCTTGGTTTTTTATTTTTAAATCTAGAAAAATAAAATATTAGTGTTAATAGATATAATTATTATAGAAATAATTATCTTACAAGTAAAATGTAATTAATGACTTATTTTATCTTCCATGTAAATGATTACTTATGATTATTTAGAAAATTTCATGAAAGAGGTGTTAATACACTTTAAAGTTAAATTTTGAATTATACATGAATTTACATAAAAATTAGGAAAATAGATTTTAATATTAATTTATTGACTTAGTATGTTAGTTTGATGAACTAAAGTAAAAGAAAATAAATTAACATAAGTTAATAAATTTAAAACTTGATTTAAATGCAATCTTGAATATCTATGCAAGAAAATATTTGTATAGTAGAAACTAGATTGGTAAGTCAACTTAAGTCAATATTGAGAAAATAAAGATAAAATTTGAAAATTAGATTGACATGCAAGGGAAAATAAGTTTTATAAATAAAAGAATTTTGGTAAATTAAAACACACACAAAGAGATTGAAAGAAATAATTTGGAAGAAAAGAAGAGATTGGTGAAGTTATCAACAAATATCTAGGTCAGTTTTGCTATTATTTTTCTATGTGGATGATAGGTATATGTGAGCATTTTGTGGCATCATATTCTCTTCTAGAATTTTGTTTTAATAGGTGTCTATTTCTAAAGGTTATGTTTTATTTAAATATTAAAGCATTCAAATTGTTATTCAGTATTCCATTTTAATATGATAAGGTCCATGTATAGGTAGGAGTTCGAGCTTAGTTACTTCTTAGCAGAAATGTTTTCACCTTGTAGCTACATATTGACTTCTAGTAGACCAATGTTCCATACATTTGGTTAGATTTAATATCCCTCTATTAAAACCTCCATCGTTATATAAGGACCTATGTTATTTACTTGAAAACATGTTGCTTTATATGAAATGTTGTATATAAAGTATAATATGAGTCTTTTGATTTAAAAACACCTTGTCTTTGTAATGAGATGCAAGCCAGTTAAATTGAAGTGCTTAATATAAATATAAAATAGTTGTGAATTATATATATATATATATATATATATATATATATATATATATATATATATATATATATATATATATATATATATATATATATATATATATATATATATATATATATAAAGAGGATAATTTACAAGATAAATCACCATGTTTTAACTGATTATAAGGGTAGATGAATAAATTTGGGGGACAGAAAAGATGACACAATAAAAAATACAAAGCATTTTGTGTAAAGGAAGTACTCTCTTTTAAAAAAAAACAATACAAAATATATTAAGGGTCGGTCCTGACCCTAAACGGTGCATGACCTTTGTAGTTCAAAGGGTGTATGCCCTTTGTAAAGGGCATGTGTCCTCTACATAGGGTGCACACCATTTGAAAAATGTGTGCATTATTTTCAAAGGGCGTACGCCCTTTGCAAGTCATTTTTTTCAATCAATCTTTTGAATGCCATGTAATTTTTTTTTAATTTTTCAATTAGAGATATTGGTTTTAAAAGCATATATTTAGTAAAATAAATGTTAAGGTATTGGGTTTTCAAGTATAAGTTTACATTTAATTTAATTTTGAATTTTATATTCTTAATTTTATTTTAATTTAAATTTATTTTACTAAATATAACAAATTATGGCCACTCAACATCTTCTGAAATTGATTACAGACCTATAGGAATTACCATTTAGAAGATAGTTTTTTTAATTTTAATACTTAGTTTTCAAAATTTTAGGATAAAAAAATAGAATGATAATTGAGGTTACAAATTATGTTGTGTATGTAATAGATCTAGATATCATTGAGGATTAATTGTCTATTTTACCTACTTAAGTATTCCCTATCTACTTTATCTACTTGAGTATGCTCTCCCTGATTAAATAACTTATCCATGTTTTGATCTCAAGGAGTATACCCTAACTAAACACACATGCCATATCTTGATATTTAATATTATTTAATGGTGTCAAATTAAGTGTTTCACTTACTCAAACTGGTCTACTTCAAGCTCCTTCAGAAACTTGCTTGCAATTAGGTCTCTTTCTAACCATAGATTATATCATGGTCTATCAAAAAAGGTCTTGTAAGTATTGGCATTGAAATAATAATGACCTTATTATTTATTATTATCTCTTGACTTCTTAGCCTCTGTATTCAAATCAAAAGACACTTTCAATGACTTAAACTAAGGTAATTAGTCCTAAGATAGTAATCTACCTTTAAGCAAAACCCTTCTTTGACTCCTAAAGAACTCAATTATACATCCTCAATTCCTTGAATAATACTATGAGGGTTTCACCAATTATTTGACTCAAGCTTCTTAGTGCATGAATAACTTCAACTCAAAAGTTAGATGACAACAACTCCACCCTTTATAGGCCTATTAGGCCAAATTCTACGTCTTAAGGACTTGATACAAAGAGGTCTACAAATACCTTATTTTTTGGACTCATTCAATTAAAAAAATCAATGAAAATATTAAGAAAATTATACAAGACTCATAAGTTTCTTTACACAATCTCAAGATACCAATTAGATCACCAAAGTGCCCAAAACAATGACTAAGTCCTAAGAACTATTATAATAGTATGTATAGGCATGTTTGGCCTTGAAAAGGTGTTATTAATCTAATTTCATCAAAGGATTCTTATAAATATTTATTATGTTGTTTGGAGACTATCTCTGAGGATAAGAAACCAATTTCATTTATTGTTTTCTTAAGAATTAGAATTCAATGGAAACTCTACTCTTTAGGTCCAGATGGTCTAATCTACTCACTTGGAAGGATATTGACTTGGATTAAATATCAAATACTTCAAATCACTTTACTTGTAAGTATTCTATAGTGTTTACATAATAACATTGGACCTTCATAAGAGGTTTATACTCAGTCAAAAAAATTGGAGATGTACTATACTTGGAGTTTTCTATCTTTGCCTTGGAACCTTCTGAACAACCTTGTTCTCAACATATAAAATGAGTTCTAATTAATGGGTCTATCAATATGCATAAATTAATACCCTATAACATGCAACCTATATTATATATACAATAATGATACATACATTCATAAATTACATCTACCACATACATTGTACTACATGTAGGTATTTGGTTACTCATACATGACATCTTCATGTGGTCATGATATGGTCACTCATATTGGACATGAATGTAGCTAATAACCCTAGTTAAATCCATTTCCACATAAACCATTAATCCTAAACCCATAACCCTAAAAACTAAACCTTAAACCCTAACCATTGAAACCTAAATCTTAAACCCCAAACCCTAAGCCATAAAACCTAAACCTTGAACACTAAATAATATACTTAAACCCTAGACCTTAATCCCTAAACCCTAAACCATTAACCCTAATACATTATCCCTAAACCAAAAAAAATAATCCATAAACCCTAAACTATTGACCCTAAACATATAAACTTAAAACATTAAACCCTATACTTTATACCCTAGACCCTAAAAACTAAAACCTAAATATAAGCCCTTAAACCTAAACCCCAAACCATAAACCTAAAATCCTAAACATTAAAACATAAACGTAATCCCTTAACTCTAAACTCCAAGCCTAAAACCATAAGTCATAAACCTTAAACATTAACTCCTAAATCAAAAATTTTAAACCCAAATTGAAAACCCAAAACCTTAAACACTAAACCTAAATCTCTAAACCCTTAACCCTTAACCTTAAACCTTAAAACTAAAACCCCAAACCATAAACTCTAAACCATAAAAAATAAACTCGAAGTTCTAAACCTTAAGCCATAATCCCCAAACACTAAATATCAAACCCTAAATACTAAACACTAATTTCTAAATCCCAAACCCTCAACCAAACCCCCAAGACCAAAACTTTGAACCTTACACCCTAAAACCTGAACCCTAAGTGTGAAACTGTAAAACTAAAACCCTAATGCCAAAAACCAAGCCCCAATCCCTAAAATCTAAACTCTTGATCCCTTGAGCCATAAACCATAAATCACAAACCTTTAAGCATAAAATGTAAATAATAAGGCCTATAACCTAATTGCTAAGCCATAACATTGAAACTTGAACCTTTAATACTAGTCCTGATACACTAAACCCTACATTGTGAATATTTAACCATCAAACCTAAAATTATAAATCTTAAACCTCTAGCCATAAACCATAATCTTGAGTTATCACCTATATAGAGAAAAGAGATGGGGTATTGGCTAAGCCATATCTTGAAAGGATAGGGGTCAGTCTAGCCTTATCTAGAGAAAGGAGTGACTAGTGACATTCATGTAAAAGGTTTGAAGATGGATTCAAGATGAATTCCTAAATAATTTATGGGTTTTTTAATCAATGTGTCTATTAATATGCATAAATGTCTAGCCTATAACATTCAACCTATAGCATACATATACTAATAAATCAATCATTCATACATTACATCTACCCCATACCTATTACCACATGTAGGTATGTTGTCACTCATACATGATATATTCCTTTATTCACATTACAATCACTCATACCATACACAAATTTATCTAATCACCCTAGTACAATCCATTTACACCTAAACCATTGACCCCAAAACCCAAACCCTAAACCCAAACACCATAAACCTTGAATGTTAAACCCTAAACCTAAATGCTAAACACCATAAAAATTAAAAACTTAACCCTAATACATTATCCCTAAATCCAAAACAATAATACCTAAATCCCAAAACCTAGATCCTAAACATAGAAACTTAAAATTTTAAACCCTAAACTTTATACCCTAGACCCTAAGCCCTAGAACTTAAACTTTACGCCCTTAACCCTAAATCACAAACCATAAGTCTAAAATCTTAAATCCTAAACACTAAACCATAAAACCTAATATTCAATTTCCCACTCCCCTATTGGGAACACCTATAGGTGTGTATGTAAGAGGTATGTACGTAAATGTGTGATATTTGATTATGTACATGGTAGACTGGTTTCATAACCAATATTATACCTCCACCATTGATGTTATGAATCTATTTCATGTATATAAACTTGATGAAGCTCTTAGACTAGTTTAAAAACTTATATTACAACCCTATAAGACACAAAACAACACACCACACACTTGTGATTTATGAGCACTTCTGGAACACACACACAAACTAAACTAACTAACCCAAAGATGAGATCATTGCACTATGAATGGGGGGATTTGGAAATAGGCTCCAAAATGCATTAGATGTGTCCCTAATCATCAATCTTCCTCTGGATAAGTGTTCTCATTATCTACATTCACAATCACCCTTCTTTAGACCTATTTTCACATTTGGCACTAAGATGATCATTAGTTTCTCAATCCAATCCATACAAGGAAGGGTATGACACTTGTACCTAAAAGACATAAAAAAATTATCAATAAAATACGTTATGTACCATGTCCATACATATAGGGTACAAGTCAACTTGATGGGAAGGAGACCTAGGGAGTCCTATGCATGTCCAAGATCATATCTTAGTCAAACTAAACCTCCAAGATGAATTTTCTTCCAATTCTTCCCATTTGGGTAATTAACAAGGGTTTTAAAGGGTTTTAGGTAGTTTTACCCCTTAAGGATAGTTCACAAAATTTTGATCTCTAAACCCTGAATAAATTCCACTATATCCTTTCTTAGGACCCTCTCCAACCTATCCTAGCTTGTAAAAATCCCGTACTAGGTATCCATACTAATGTGAGCCTCCAAACTTGGCCTCTCGAGCTCTTCCATGCATTTTGTGTACCCTATCATGTTCTTGTGCTAAGAAATGATCTCTTTATGGCCTTATCTATAAAATAAAGGTTCTACATATAATAACCTTAATGCAATCCATTTCCACCTAAACCATTAACCCCAAGCCCCCAACCCTAAACACTAAACCTTAAACCCTGATCATTGAAACCTAAACCCTAAAACCCAAACCTTAAGCCATAAAACTTGAACCATGAACATTAAATAATATATCTAAACCATAGACCCTAAGCCATATCTTAGAAGGATAGGGATCATTCTAACCTATATAGAAAAAGGAATGACTAGGGACATTCATGTAAAAGGCTTGGAGGTGGATTCAAGATGAATTCCTAATAATTTGTGGGTTTTTTAATCAATAGGTCTATAATTATGCATAAATGTCTAGCTTGTATCATTCAACCTATATCATACATATAATAATGATACAATCATTCAAACATTACATCTACCTCAGACCTAGTATTACATGTAGGTATGTTATCACTCATACATGACATATTCCTGTATTCATGTACAATCACTCATACCAAGCACAAATGTAGCTAATCACCATAGTACACTCCATTTATACCTAAATCATTAACCTTAAAACCTAAACCCTAGACCCTAAACACCATAAACCTTGAATTTTAAATCCTAAACCTAAACCCTAATGACCTTAAACCTTGAACACTTAACCCTAATACATTATCCCTAAACCCAAAATAATAAAACTAGACCCCAAAACTTAGATCCTAAGCATATAACCTTAAAACCTTAAACCCTAAACTTTCTATCCTAGACCCTAAGCCCTAAAACCCAAACTTTAAGCCCTTAACCCAAAATCCCAAACCATAAGATTAAAATCCTAAATCCTAAACCATAAGATTAAAATCCTAAACCCTAAACACTAAAACATAAAACCTTAACATTATAGGTCCTTAATATTAAACACTAAACCTTAAATAAAAAATTCAAAATCATGAACATTAAACCTTAAACACTAAACCATAAACCCAAAACCCAAAACCTTGACCCCAAATCTTTTATCACTAAACCCTAATCTTAAAAACCTAAGCACTAAACCATAAACCTTGCAAGTTGAACCCTAAACCACAAACCAAAAACCATAAAATCTCAAACCAAAAATCATATACCCTAAATCCTAAAAGTGGATAAACCATAAACCTTAAAACCTAAATGCCAGAACCTAAACAATCAACTCCAAACACTAAACACTAAACTTTGAACCCTTAACCTGAAACCCTAAAAATGAAACCTAAATAACAAACACTAAACATACATTATGGTGACCACACTATAGAGGAATGATGTAAGTATTGGTAGTTTAGCTGAAACCCCTCTCCACTTTCCTATCATAATTCTTACATAGGCATAAATATTTAAATGCAAGGAGAAAACATGGCATAACAAAGTTAATTGCATAAATTCTAATAATTTATACTCATGACCCACATCATTTTTTGAGAATAACTCACAAACATGAGAAGATCCAAAATGATCCAACCCTTTCAGTCAATGATTTGTAAATAAATGTGTATAGAAGAATGATTTCACCTCATATGAAACACAACAAAGAGGTAATTTTTTAATCTATCATCATTTTTCATCATCCCTCATCATTCAAAATTAATTTTTTCCATGCAAGTGCAAAGAGGATATTATCTTACTTTCACCATATAAATAATTCAATAATCTCCCTAGATTAATCCATCATGACCCTATCTAATCTACAAGACATGAATGAGAATAATCACCCTAGTACACTCTAATCAGAACAAAAGGAATTGAAACACCATTCAAGATTCATCTAAAAAAGATATTGTTCAGTCTAAAAAAAATTATATTGACTACTAGATTAGAACATACTCTACTAGATGAGGGAGTGACTAGGGATGATGATAGAATGATTAGGTATGATGAGTGATAATGAGGGAATTGTTAGGGACATTGAGGGATGAGGACAATTGAGGAAGGGGTGATTAGGGATGATTAAGGATGATGAGGGTTGATGAGGGAGTGATTATGGATGATGAGGTGTCTAATGAAAGATGATAAAGGATTGACTAGGGATGATAATAAATGATGTTGGCTAATGAGGGAGTTATTAAGGATGATGAGTGTGTGACTAGGGATGATGCTCAGGATGATGAGAGAGTGATTAGGTATGATTAGTGTTGATAAGGTTTGATGATCTAGAGTGTTTAGGGATTATTAATGATGTAGAGTGGGAGTTATTAAGGTTGATGAGGGAGTGATTAACAATAGTGAAGGATGATGGTAGCCAATGAGGGAGTGATTAGGGATAATGAGGGATAATGAGAACTAGTGAGGGAATTAACAGAGATGATAAGCATGAACATGAGGATTAATGAGGGAGTGATTAGGCATGATGATGATCAATAAGGGAGTGTCTTATGTGAATTTGGAGTGCTATAATATGACTTTATTATACATGACTTTGGAATAATGTATGATATTGAAATTGAAGAATGCATGGATTGACCATCTATCTGACATTTGCCTTAGAGTGTGGTATCTTTTTATAATGAATTTGAATGATGTGTTGATTTATTCTATTTAAAATGGAGTCTATAGGGTTATTAGCTATATTCATGTCAAGTATAAGTTATCGTATTATGATTACAGTTAGATGTTATGTATGAGTGAATGCATACATATATGTAATATGTATGAAATATATGTCATGTATAAGTGATCATATCATGATTATAGGCATGCTACAAGTTACAAGATATAGGGTAGTCATTTATGCATATTGATAGACCCATTGATTTAAAAACCCACAAATTATTTAAGAATCCACCTTCACGCTTAGGTATTCAATTGAGTAAGGCATACTCAAGTAGGTAAAGTAGGTAGGGCATACTAAATTAGGTGAAATATGGGGAATAATTAATGGTATAGATCTATTACATACATAACATGATTTGTAACCTCACTTTTCATTTATTCTTCTGATCTTGAAATTCTAAAAACTAAGTATTGACTGGAATGAAATTTGAAAATCTAACTTCTAAATGGTAACTCCTACAGCTCTATAATCAATTTAAGAAGATGTTGAGTGGCCTTAATTTGTTATATTTAGTAAAATAAAGTTAAAATATAAGAGTATAAAATGTAATACTATGTTTAAACGTAATATTATATTTTACATTCTTATACTTAACATTTATTTTATTAAATATATGCTTGTAAAAAATCAAACATGACAAAAATAATTTCAGTCCAAGCTTCTTAACAACAACCTCTAGTTGCAAATTATATATATATATATATATATATATATTGTAAAAAAATATTTTGCACTCTAAAAAGGGCGTACACCCTTTATAGAGGGTGTACACCCTTTGCAAAGGCCATACGAACTTTAAACATTTAAACTTTTTTTCCTTTTCCCTACAAATTTGCCTTGGGTATAGGCTTGGAGAGGTCTTAACCTACCTTGAAATTGGTCATGGAGCAACTCGCTTAGTTTCTAAGAAATTTAGGTGTCTTTTTCAACTTTATAGACACATCTGATCTGGCAGCTTATTATTTTTTAAATAAAATTATATGGCTTTGTAGAGGAGAAAGTTTAGTTTTAAAAAATATAATTTTTTTAATGTTATAATATTATTTATAATTATTACTTAATTTATACAAAACATACCTCATTATGGCCTATATACATATAGTCACAAATTATCTTATAACTTTTTGAATATTAATCAAAATTTTATAAAATTTATATTTCAACAATCTACACATTGTCAACTATGCTTTAAAAAAATTGATTTTCATGAAGTTAAGGTCAACAAGTTGTGTTCGTACACTTGTAGTTTCAATTTTCCAGTTGTACTGAATTTTAAAATTACTTAAAAACTATATATCTAATAAAAATTAATAAAAAATATTCTTAACAATATTCGACATTTCACCTATCTATATATGAAATTTCATACAAAAATTCAATCGTTTACTCAAAAAAAGTGTATTCATACACATGCACTCTCCTTATCCTTTTACAAAAAATTATCAGCCTATTATCATAAATGCATCTATTTCAAACACTTTTATCATGGTATTGGAATTAATTATATATTTTGAAACTAAATTCAAAATTTTACAATTCATGTTTTTATGTCATTGTCAAATTCTTTTTCGAAGTGTCTCTAACATTCTCTCCAAGTTCAACTATTCTTATTTTTAGAAAAAAAAGGATGTCTCTTTATACTCCCCCTTTTTTCCCCCAATATCTTGCATCTACCCATAACTATTGTGTTTTTATTGCAAAGCTAATTATATAATGTTGAGTTTATTCCAATAGATTGGCTGAGTATATATAAGCCATGAAAATTGCTATATATGTTTTTAGAAGTTGTCAAGTCATACATAAAACAAAACTCTTCAGTATTAAATAAATTTTTCTAAGTTAAGATATAAATCATATAAGTCAATTTAGAAATAGTAGATGTCAAAATATAATTATAGAACTCTAATTTTAAGACATTAAGCACATGATAAAATAAGGCTGATTATGTTTTATTTTTAAATTGATAAGACTAGTAAATGAGATGCACCACCATATAAAGGAAGTGCCTAATCTCATGTGGTAATGCCAAGTCAAATTCAAATGGTGTGTCTTTATATTTATAATGCACAATAATTTTTAGATTTGAGAATTGCTATGTTAAAAAGGGATGGAGCTATATTTGAAACTTTAGTTGTAGTTTGATTTTAGATGCCCAGCCTTTAGAAGATATAATTGAATCTCTAAATCATAATGTTGTCTTAAATGGGATGTCATTGAACCTATAATGAAGTTGCTAGATTTAATGTGAATTTAATCTCTGAATAAATAAATTATATAAAATCTATCCTTTTATTAAAAAAATATATAAATAAAATGCCAAGTTTTATTTGAAGCATTGGACTTATACATTGAAATGCTTAATATTTTATGCTAATAGCTGAGTAAAATCATAATATCAGTCTTTGTATTTAACACTGAGTTTTAATAAATTTAAGTCTGAGAAAAATAAGTCACTGAAACTTTGAGATGAAATGACAAGTCTTAATTAAAAGTGTTGAGTATAAATATTGCAATGTTAAGTTTAAATATATAATGGTGGAGAATAAATTAAAAACCATGTTTATTCCAAAAAAAAAAAGGAAAATGATAAAAGAAAACTATGTTTCTTCTTTAATTCAAGATTGAACTTTAGATGAAATTTTATTGTTGCCTTAGATTTTTGTATTGAGGTTTGAGTGAGAAGAGTATTTTAATAATGATCATGATTATCATGAGATCCAAATGAGCATCTAAAATAATTGTTTATTAGTAAATAAGTATTTGATAATAACTTTGAAACAACAAAGTATTTGAAGTATTCAAATATAAATATATCTATATTTGGGCTTATGATTAAATAAACTGTTAAGATATTAGATAATATGCCTATATCTTAAGTATCAGATTGATAATAAGAATAATATTATAGGAGATGATTATTTTCAAGCCATATTTTTGACCCTATATTCTATAATAAATTAATTAATGGGATTTAGTCAATCCATGATTTGATGTGACTATTTACTCTTACAAGCCATTTACATATGATGACTATGCTTAAAGTGATGTATCGCTATGATTTAGGTAATCAATAACAAAGCTAAGCAAATCTGTGATAATATTATTATATTCCTATTAGAATAACACTTTATCCCATATGGATATATATTTATATGATCTAAATCTCTAATATAGTTTTACTTTGAATCCTAGTTGAAGCAAGTAATCTATGTGTAGCACAATAGGGTTATCCAAACATGTTGTCAGGATCAAGTTTGTATCGTCTTATAGGATGAAAACTTGGGTCTAATATGTATTTTGTGAGAATATTAATGCGTACCTTGAAATTATGTTTGATCTATTTATTATTGTGCATTAAAATCTAGGATGTATCTAGATGGTATAGTCTTATACCTGTTAAATAATTATAGTGTAAGACTGTGTTTTTATATTGAGTAGGGAACTCATGCATGTCGATCTAAAATGTTATGGGATGTCATAAATATCTACTATATGAAAGGTACTCATATGGTACTATTATATTTATTATATCTATACCCACACTTACGTAATTATATATGTATTGATTATTATGTGTTGTACCATTTGGTAGGATACCATTTAGGCATGCATACCATCTTGATAGTACAAATGAATGTTAATATATAATTATATGCATTGTATGACTTTCTTGCTATAGTTATGCTTGACTGAATATGAATGTATGTTTTCATGATTCTATGACTGTTTTATATGACTAATTATGGGAAAATTAGTAGTCATGTCTAAAGAACACCTGACTAAGATGACATGGGTAATTTTGAGGTATATTTACTAAGATATTATTATAGTTGAAGTAGTCTATAATTATTAGGTGGTATAAATAGTGGTCATTGTTTCTAGTTTGGGATTGATTTTAATATCCATTCATGCATATATGATTATGTGTGTACCTTGCTTTCTCCTTATTTAGTATGTGATGTCATATTATTGCTAAGAGAAAGAAATCTGTATTACTCTTTGAGTTATATATGAAAATCATATTGATGATACTAATAGATAGTGAGATGGATTAAACTAGCCTAGGTAGTACCACCAATAGATAATCTAATCAAATGGTGTGTTAGAAAATTGATCGATCTAAAATGATCATATGAAAACTTTGATCAAAGTAATGCTATATACATTGTCATTCATATGTTTTATTTTAATGCTATGTGATATCATGTTAGAATAGATTTATTTATGATACATTGTAGGGTATGTGCACAGAGTTGGGGGATAATTTCATGGACATACCCAACAATGCATACACATTATAACATAATGTGTATATGTTATTGTTATAACATATACACATTAGGGAGTAGAATACTTGAGACATAATGTGTACATATTATAGCAATCATCTGTATGCTTTACTTAAACTATCAAACAAAAAAAAAACCCTAAATTGTCATTTCTACTCTTTGTTTGGCATTTGCATTTTGCTACTTGGCATTCATGTTTTGTCCTCTAGCTCTTCCTTTTACCCTCGAACTCACATTTTGACCTATAACTTGCATGGAAATCATTTGTTTTTCTCCCACATTCATGAGCTCAATAATGCCACTGTGAAGAAGAGGTAAGTTTTATAGATTAAACAAAATTTCTTAATCTTTTATGACATTTTTGCATAGTTTAATTTGAAAATTTTCTCCAGTAGGTCAACATACTACAACTAACCATCCACATAATCCTCTACCTAACCCTCTACCCAAACCTCTTAACCCTCTACTTAACCTTCCTAACCCTCTGCCTAAACCTCTTATAGTTCCACTAGATCCCACAAGCAATCATGAGGATATAGTTGTTCACATAGTGGAGAATAAAATTGGAATTGAGAATATAATTATGAGAATTAGGGAGCTACTTCCATGAACACCCACCACAGCTATTTGACCAATACCCTAGATTTAGTATTAGGTCAAGTTGACTTGATAATGAGTCAAATTGATAGATGGAGGTCATATAGGGATAGTTTTAGGGCTTACTATGTTGATAAATTGTTAGCATATTATTGTTCTCAAAATTTGTCACATACTTTTGTGGACAACATGTTGACCATTTTGGTCCTGTATGCCAAAATGTTTTCTTCCTCTCTTTCAAAATGTTCTGAGAAGTTAAGTTTTCCAAACATTCAAGCCTTTTCAGCTAAAGAAGTCATACGTTTAACAGGCGAGTTTTCTTCAAAAGAAGTTCAAAACACTTAAGGAATTTCCTTAGTGTTTTGAGGATGGTTCAATGCAAAGGTTTGATCAAAAGACTTAATGGTGGGCTTCAAAAAATTAGAATGAACCATTGAACAATTGAACCAAAAAGAGTTCAAAGGTTTAACGAGTTCAATAAGTTCGATGGACTTAAAGAATAAAATGATTCAAAGAAAGAGAATGAATCGTTGAACCATTGAACCTTGAACCCCAAAGGTTCAAAAGGTTCAACGGGTTCAAAGAGTTCAAAGTTCAAGCGAAAGCTTTAAGTGAATGGAGGAAGTGGAATATTCTAGAAAGAAGTTCAAAGAAATGGTTTAATTGAAGAAGAAAAAGAAAGTGAACGCGGCCCTTCACAAAAAATTCAACCATTGAACCATTGAACCTTTGAACCAAAAGCGTTAAAGGTTTAAGGTTCAAAGAGGTTCAAAGTGATCAGTGATTTCCCCATAGATGTCAATTTCAGGGTGATGGAATAACTATTGATTTTCAAAAGCCCTGAGAACAAACTCAGTGACCAGTCTAGAAAGGAGCTGAAGAAGCCAACTAAAAGTGAGAAGGTAGCCCCGAGAGCTCAGAGAACTAAGAAGAGACAAAATGTGGCAAAGAAAGAGAGAACAACTATAGGGAATCCATAAATATCTGTAGAAGAGTTATTTCTAGTAGGTAGAATAGTCCACCAGGTGGACCTCAGAGAACATAAAACATTCAATGGTGCGGCCTATTTTTCTTCATTGAGTAAAGGAGAATGGACAGCTATGTAAGCATCATAAAGAAGACTAGACAACCCATTAGGAGGAGACATTTGAGATGATTCAAAATGCCAAAGCCAAGGCCAATGGCCTGTTTTAACATTGCCTTTTTATAGATATTCAATGCATTCAATTTAGCATGGGCCATTTTTATGAAAACAAGCACCCAAGTGTTTCTTGTGATGCTATATATTGTAATCTCTCATTTTGTTAGTGACTTGTTATAGATATTTGTATGTGTATCTACCTACCCTTCTTCAAGTCCACTCTCTGAAATACCTTGTCATTATATTTTACCATCATTTCTTAGGGCACCTTGAAATATTTGATCATTTTGATGTTTTATATGACCTTGTCCTTTCCCAACATTTCGTTATCATTGAATGCTCATTGTAAAAAAAACATTTTCACAAACAAATTACTACTGTATAAATAAACACACAATCTCATTTTCTACAATCACCTCCACCAAAAATATTAAATATTATGTCACATCTTGATTTCACCCTATACCAAATGAACCTATAATATTGGATTAGTATGATCACTATCTGATTATAATTTCTTTGATTTGAGTATTTTGACATATACTGGTATGAATTGTTGATTAATATGCATTATGTGATAGTTATATTTTGACTAGTCTATACATTGAGGATGTATATTTTGAATCATTGGTTTGTGATGACTCAGACTAAATACCTATTTGTTGTGATGTGGATGCAGGATAGGTCCTACCCTCAGATCTTGACAAGGAAGAGCATCATTAGAGATGGTCAACTAGATGGAACAATTAGGGGAAATACTAGTGGAAAAATGTTAGTGACCCCACACACACACACATAGTATATTTTAAATGATATTTGTGTAAAATTACTAGTGCATATTGCTTTTGAATATATTTATGCATGTAAAATTAGATTTAGTATGCATTTAATTTTTTAGTCTAATTGGCTTGGTTTTTTAATTTTAAATCTAGAAAAATAAAATATTAGTGTTAATAGATATAATTATTATAGAAATAATTATTTTACAAGTAAAATGTAATTAATGGCTTATTTTATCTTCCATTTAAATGATTAATTATCATTATTTATAAAATTACATGAAAGAGGTGTTAATACAATTTAAAGTTAAATTTTGAATTATACATGAATTTACATAAAAATTAGGAAAATAGATTTTAATATTAATTTATTGACTTAGTATGTTATTTTGATGAACTAAAGTAAAAGAAAATAAATTAATAGAAGTTAATAAATTTAAAACTTGATTTAAATGCAATCTTGAATATCTATGCAAGAAAATATTTGTAAATTAGAAACTAGATTGGTAAGTCAACTTAAGTCAATATTGAGAAAATAAAGATAAAATTTGAAAATTAGATTGACATGCAAGGAAAAATAAGTTTTCTAAATAAAAGAATTTTGGTAAATGACAACACACACAAAGAGATTGAAAGAAATAATTTGGAAGAAAAGAAGAGATTGGTGAAGTTATCAACAAATATCTAGGTCAATTTTGCTATTATTTTTCTATGTGGATGATAGGTATATGTGAGCATTTTGTGGCATCATATTCTCTTATAGAATTGTGTTTTAATGGGTGTCTTTTTCTAAAGGTTGTGTTTTATTTAAATATTAAAGCATTCAAATTGTTATTCAGTATTCCATTTTAATATGATAAGGTCCATGTATAGGTAGGATTTCAAGCTTAGTTACTTCTTAGCAGCAATGTTTTCACCTTGTAGCTACATATTGACTTCTAGTAGACCAATGTTCCATACATTTGGTTAGATCTAAGATACCAATTAAAAAACAAAGAGGTCTACAAATACCTTGTTTTTTGGACTCATTCAATTAAAAAACTCAATGAAAATATTAAGAAAATGATACAAGACTCATAGGTGTCTTTACACAATCTCAAGATACCAATTAGATCACCAAAGTGCCCAAAATAATGACTAAGTCCTAAGAACTATTATAATAGTATGTATAGGCATGTTTGGTCTTGAAAAGGTGTTATTAATTTAATCTCATCAAAGGATTCTTATAAAGATTTATTACATTTTTTGGAGACTATCTCTGAAGATAAGAAACCAATTTCATTTATTGTTTTCTTAAGAATTAGAATTCAATGGAAACTCTACTCTTTAGGTCCAGATGGTCTAATCTACTCACCTGGAAGTATATTGACTTGGCTTAAATAGCAAATACTTTAAATCACTTTACTTGTAAGTATTCCATAGTGTTTACATAATAACATTGGACCTTCATAAGAGGTTTATACTCAATCAAAAAAATTGGAGATGTATTATACTTGGAGTTTTCTATCTTTGCCTTGGAACCTTCTTAACAACCTTGTTCTCAACATAGACAATGAACTCTAATTAATGGGTCTATCAATATGCATAAATTAATACCCTGTAACATGCAACCTATATTATATATAAAATAATGATACAGACATTCATAAATTACATCTACCACATACATGGTACTACATGTAGGTATTTGGTTACTCATACATGACATTTTCATGTGGTCATGATATGGTCACTCATATTGGACATGAATGCAACTAATAACCCTAGTGAAATCCATTTCCACATAAACCATTAATCCTAAAACCCTAACCCTAAACACTAAACCTTAAACCCTAACCATTGAAACCTAAATCCTAAACCCCAAACCCTAAGCCTTAAAACCTAAACCTTGAACACTAAATAATATACCTAAACCCTAGACCTTAATCCCTAAACCTTAAACCATTAACCCTAATACATTATCCCTAAACCAAAAAAAATAATCCATAAACCCTAAACTATTGACCCTAAACATATAAACTAAAAACATTAAACCCTATACTTTATACCCTAGACCCTAAACCCTAAAACCTAAATATAAGCCCTTAAACCTAAACCCCAAACCATAAACGTAAAATCCTAAACATTAAAACATAAATGTAATCCCTTAACTCTAAACTCCAAGCCTAAAACCATAAGTCATAAACCTTAAACATTAACTCCTAAATCAAAAAATTTAAACCCAAATTGAAAACTCAAAACCTTAAACACTAAACCTAAATCCCTAAACCCTTAACCTTAAACCTTAAAACTAAAACCCCAAACCATAAACTCTAAACCATAAAAAATAAACCCTAAGTTCTAAACCCTAAGCCATAATTTCCAAACACTAAATATCAATCCCTAAATACTAAACACTAATTTCCAAATCCCAAACCCTCAACCAAACCCCCAAGACCAAAACCTTGAACCTTACACCCTAAAACCTGAACCCTAAGTGTGAAAGCATAAAACTAAAACCCTAATTCCAAAAACCAAGCCCCAATCCCTAAAATCTAAACTCTTGATCCCTTGAGCCATAAACCATAAATCCCAAATCTTTAAGCATAAAATGTAAATAAGAAGGCCTATAACCTAATCGCTAGTCTTTATACACTAAACCCTACATTATGAATATTTAACCATCAAACCTAAAATTATAAATCTTAAACCTCTAGCCATAAACCATAATCTTGAGTTATCACCTATATAGAGAAAAGAGATGGGGCATTGGCTAAGCCATATCTTGAAAGGATAGGGGTCACTCTAACCTATATCTAGAGAAAGGAGTGACTAGTGACATTCATATAAAAGGTTTGAGTATGGATTCAAGATGAATTCCTAAATAATTTATGGGTTTTTTAATCAATGTGTCTATCAATATTCATAAATTTCTAGCCTATAGCGTTCAACCTATAGCACACATATACTAATAAATCAATCATTCATACATTACATCTACCCCATACCTATTACCACATGTAGGTATGTTGTCACTCATACATGATATATTCCTTTATTCGCATTACAATCACTAATACCATACACAAATTTAGCTAATCACCCTAGTACAATCCATTTACACTTCAACCATTGACCCCAAAACCCAAACCCCAAACCCAAACACCATAAACCTTGAATGTTAAACCCTAAACCTAAACCCTAAACACCATAAAAATTGAACACTTAACCCTAATACATTATCCCTAAATCCAAAACAATAATACCTAAATCCCAAAACCTAAACCGTAAACATAAAAACTTAAAATTTTAAACCCTAAACTTTATACCCTACACCTTAAGGCTTAGAACCTAAACTTTAAGCCCTTAACCCTAAATCACAAACCATAAGTCTAAAATCTTAAATCCTAAACACTAAACCATAAAACCTAATATTCAATTTCCCACTCCCTTATTGGGAACACCTATAGGTGTGTATGTAAGAGGTATGTATGTAAATGTATGATATTTGATTATGCACATGGTAGACTGGTTTCATAACCAATATTATACCTCCACCATTGATGTTATGAATCTATTTCATGTATATAAACTTGTTGAAGCTCTTAGACTAGTTTAAACACTTATATTACAACCCTATAAGACACAAAACAACACACCACACACTTGTGATTTATGAGCACTTATGGAACACACACAAAAACTAAACTAACTAACCCAAAGATGAGATCATTGTACTATGAATGGGGGGGTTTAGAAATAGGCTTTAACATGCATTAGATGTGTCCCTAATCATAAATATTCCTCTAGATAAGTGTTCTCATTATCTACATTCATAATCACCCTTCTTTAGACCTATTTTCACATTTGGCACTAAGATGATCATTATTTTCTAAATCCAATCCATACAAGGAAGGGTATGACACTTGTACCTAGAATACATAAAAAAATTATCAATAAAATACATTATGTACCATGTCCATACATATAGGGTACAAGTCAACTTGATGGGAAGGAGACCTAGGGAGTCCTATGCAAGTCCAAGATCATATCCTAGTCAAACTAGACCTCCAAGATGAATTTTCTTCCACTTCTTCCCATTTGGGTAATTAACAAGGGTTTTAAAGGGTTTTATGTAGTTTTCCACTATATCCTTTCTTAGGACCCTCTCCAACCTATCCTAGCTCCTCAGAATCCCGTACTAGGTATCCATACTAATGTGAGCTTCCAAACTTGGCCTCTCGAGCTCTTCAATGCATTTTGTGAACCCTATCATGTTCTTGTGCTAAGAAATGATCTCTTTTTGGCCTTATCTATAAAATAAAGGTTCTACATATAATAACCTTAATGTACTCCATTTCCACCTAAACCATTAACCCCAAGCCCCCAACCCTAAACACTAAACCTTAAACCCTGATCATTGAAACCTAAACCCTAAAACCCAAACGTTAAGCCATAAACCTTGAACCATGAACATTAAATAATATACCTAAACCCTAGACCCTAAGCCATATCTTGGAAGGATAGGGATCATTTTAACCTATATAGAAAAAGGAATGACTAGGGACATTCATGCAAAAGTCTTGGAGGTGGATTCAAGATGAATTCCTAATAATTTGTGGGTTTTTTAATCAATAGGTCTATCAATATAAATAAATGTCTAGCTTGTATCATTCAACCTATATCATACATATAATAATGATACAATCATTCAAACATTAAATCTACCCCAGACCTAGTATTACATGTAGGTATGTTATCACTCATACATGACATATTCTTGTATTCATGTACAATCACTCATACCAGACACAAATGTAGCAAATCACCCTAGAACACTCCATTTATACCTAAATCATTAACCTTAAAATCTAAACCCCAGACCCTAAACACCATAAACCTTGAATTTTAAATCATAAACCTAAACCCTAATGACCTTAAACCTTGAACACTTAACCCTAATACATTATCCCTAAACCCAAAATAATAAAACTAAACCCCAAAACTTAGATCCTAAGCATATAACCTTAAAACCTTAAACCCTATACTTTCTATCCTATACCCTAGGCCCTAAAACCTAAACTTTAAGCCCTTAACCCTAAATCCCAAACCATAAGCTTAAAATCCTAAATCCTAAACATTAAAACATAAAAACCTTAACATTATAGGTCCTTAATATTAAACACTAAACCTTAAATATAAAATTCAAAATCATGAACATTAAACCTTAAACACTGAACCATAAACCCAAAACCCAAAACCTTGACCCCAAAACTTTTAACACTAAACCCTAATCTTAAAACCCTAAGCACTAAACCATAAAACTTGAAAGTTGAACCCTAAACCACAAACCCAAAACCATAAAACCTCAAACCCAAAATCATATACCCTAAATCCTAAAATGGGATAAGCCATAAACCTTAAAACCTAAATGCTAGAACCTAAATAGTCAACTCCAAACACTAAACACTAAACTTTGAACCCTTAACCTGAAACCCTAAAAATGAAACCTAAATAACAAACACTAAACATACATTATGGTGACCACACTATAGAGGAATGATGTAAGTATTGGTAGTTCAGCTCAACCCCCTCTCCACTTTCCTATCATAATTCTTACATAAGCATAAAGATTTCAATGCAAGGAGAAAACATGCCATAACAAAGTTAATGGCACAAATTCTAATAATTTATATTCATGACCCACATCATTTTTTGAGAATAACTCACAAATATGAGAAGATCCAAAATGATCCAACCCTTTCACTCAATGATTTGGAAATAAATGTGTCTTGAAGAAGGATTTCACCTCATATGAAACACACGCAAAGAGGTAATTTTTTTTATCTATCATCATTTTTTATCATCCCTCATCATTCAAAATGAATTTTTTCCATGCAAGTGCAAAGAGTATATTATCTTATTTTCACCATCTAAATAATTCAATAATATCCCTAGATTAATCCATCATGACCCTATCTAATCTAAAAGACATGAATGAGAATAATCACCCTAGTACACTCCAATTAGAACAAAAGGAATTGAAACAATTCAAGATTCATCTAAAAAAGATATTGTTCAGTCTAAAAAAAAATATATTGACTACTAGATTAGAACATACTCTACTAGATGAGGGAGTGACTAGGGATGATGATAAAATGATTAGGTAAGATGAGTGATAATGAGGGAATTGTTAGGGACATTGAGGGATGAGGACAATTGAGAAAGGGGTGATTAGGGATGATTAAGGATGATGAGGGTTGATGAGGGAGTGATTAGGGATGATGAGGTGTCTAATGAAAGATGATAAAGGATTGACTAGGGATGATAATAAATTATGATGGCTAATGAGGGAGTTATTAAGGATGATGAGGGATGATGAGTGTGTGACTAGGGATGATGCTCAAGATGATGAGAGAGTGATTAGGTATGGTTAGTGTTTATAAGGTTTGATGACCTAGAGTGTTTAGGGATTATCAATGACGTAGAGTGGGAGTTATTAAGGTTGATGAGGGAGTGATTAACAATAGTTAAGGATGATGATAGCCAATGAGGGAGTGATTAGGGATAATGAGAACTAGTGAGAGAATTAACAAAGATGATAAGCATGAACGTGAGGATTAATGAGGGAGTGATTAGGGATGATGATGATCAATAAGGGAGTGTCTTATGTGAATTTGGAGTGCTATAATATGACTTTATTATACATGACTTTGGAAAAATGTATGAGATTGAAATTGAAGAATGCATGGATTAACCATCTATCTGACATTTGCTTTAATGTGTGGTATCTTTTTAGAATGAATTTGAATGATGTGTTGATTTGTTCTATTTCAAATGGAGTCTATCAGGTTATTAGCTATATTCATGTCAAGTATAAGTTATCATATCATGATTACAGGTAGATGTTATGTATGAGTGAATACATACATATATGTAATAGGTATGAAATATATGTCATGTATAAATGATCATATCACGATTATAGGAATGCTACAAGTTACAAGATGTAGGGTAGTCATTTATGCATATTGATAGACCCATTGATTTAAAAACCCACAAATTATTTAAGGATCCACCTTCACGCTTAGGTATTCAATTGAGTAAGGCATACTCAAGTAGGTAAAGTAGGCAAGGCATACTCAATTAGGTGAAATATGGGGAATAATTAATGGTATAGATATATTACATACATAACATGATTTGTAACCGCATTTTTCATTTATTTTTTTGATCTTGAAATTCTAAAAACTAAGTATTGACTAGAATGAAATTTGAAAACCTAACTTCTAAATGGTAACTCCTACAACTCTATAATCAATTTAAGAAGATGTTGAGTGGCCTTAATTAGTTATATTTAGTAAAATAAATTTAAAATATAAAAATATAAAATGTAATACTATGTTTAAACGTAATATTATATTTTACATTCTTATGCTTAACATTTATTTTATTAAATATATGCTTGTAAAACATCAAACATGGCAAAAATAATTTCAGTCCAAGCTTCTTAACAACCTCCAGTTGCAAATTATATATATATATATATATATATATATATATATATATATATATAAAATTGAAAAAATATATTTTGCACTCTAAAAAGGGTGTACACCCTTTGCAAAAGGCGTACGAACTTTAAACATTTAAACTTTTTTCCCTTTTCCCTACAAATTTGCCTTGGGTATAGGTTTGGAGAGGTCTTAACCTACCTTGAAATTGGTCATGAAGCAACTGGCTTAGTTTCTAAGAAATTTAGGTGTCTTTTTCATCTTTATTGACACATCTAATCAGGAAGCTTATTATTTTTTAAATAAAATTATATGGCTTTGTAGAGGAGAAAGTGTAGTTTTAAAAAATATAATTTTTTGAATGTTAGAATATTATTTATAATTACTACTTAATTTATACATAACATACCTCATTATGGCCTATATACATATAGTCACAAATTATCTTATAACTTTTTGAATATTAATCAAAATTTTATAAAATTTATATTTCAACAATCTACACATTGTCAACTATGCTTTAAAAAAAATGATTTTCATGAAGTTAAGGTCAAAAAGTTGTGTTCGTACACTTGTAGTTTTAATTTTCCAGTTGTCCTAACTTTTAAAATTACTTAAAAACTATATATCTAATAAAAATTAATAAAAAAATATTCTTAACAATATTCGACATGTCACCTATCTATATATGAAATTTCATACAAAAATTCAATCGTTTACTCAAAAAAGTGTATTCATAAACATGCACTCTCCTTATCCTTTTACAAAAAATTATCAGCTTATTATCATAAATGCATCTATTTCACACACTTTTATCATGGTATTGGAATTAATTATATATTTCGAAACTAAATTCAAAATTTTACAATTCATGTTTTTATGTCATTGTCAAATTCTTTTTCGAAGTGTTTCTAACATTCTCTCCAAGTTCAACTATTCTTATTTTCGAAAAAAAAAAAAAAAGTGTTGCTTTATACTCCCTCTTTTTTCCCCCAATATCTTGCATCTACCCATAACTATTGTGTTTTTATTGCAAAGCTAAATATATAATGTTGAGTTTATTCCTATAGATTGGCTGAGTATATATAAGCCATGAAAATTGCTATATATGTTTTTAGAAGTTGTCAAGCCATATATAAAAAAAACTCTTCAATATTAAATAAAATTTTCTAAGTTAAGATATAAATCTTATAAGTCAATTTAGAAATAGTAGATGTCAAAATATAATTACAGAACTCTAATTTTAAGACATTAAGCACATGATAAAATAAGGCTGATTATGTTTTATTTTTAAATTGATAAGACTAGTAAATGAGATGCACCACCATATAAAGGAAGTGCCTGATCTCATATGGTGATGCGAAGTCAAATTCAAATGGTGTGTCTTTATATTTATAATGCACAATAATTTTTAGATTTGAGAATTGCTATGTTAAAAAGGGATGGAGCTATATTTGAAACTCTAGGTGTAGTTTGATTTTAGGTGCCTAGCCTTTAGAAGATATAATTGAATCTCTAAATCAGAATGTTGTCTTACATGGGAAGTCATTGAACCTATAATGAAGTCCCTAGATTTAATGTGAATTGAATCTCTAAATAAATAAATTATATAAAATCTATCCTTTTATTAAAAATATATATAAATAAAATGCCAAGTTTTATTTGAAGCGTTTGACTTATACATTGAAACGCTTAATATTTTATGCTAATAGGTGAGTAAAATCATAATATCGGTCTTTGTATTTAACACTAAGTTTTAATAAATTTAAGTCTGAGAAAAATAAGTCACTGAAACTTTGAGATGAAATAACAAGTCTTAATTAAAAGTGTTGAGTATAAATATTGAAATGTTAAGTTTAAATATATAATGGTGGAGAATAAATCCATGTTTATTCCCCCCAAAAAAAAGGAAAATGATAAAAGAAAACTATGTTTCTTCTTTAATTCAAGAGTGAACTTTAGATGAAACTTTATTGTTGCCTGATATTTTCGTATTGAGGTTTGAGTGAGAAGAGTATTTTAATAATGATCATGATTATCATGAGATCTAAATGAGCATCTAGAATAATTGTTTATTAATAAATAAGTATTTGATAATAACTTTGAAACAACTAAGTATTTGAGGTATTCAAGTATAAATATATCTATATTTGGGTTTACGATTAAATAAACTGTTAAGATATTAGATAATATACCTATATCTTAAGTATTAGATTGATAATAAGAATAATATTATAAGAGATGATTATTTTCAAGCCTTATATTTGACCCTCTATTCTATAATAAATTAATTAATGGGCTTTTGTCAATCCATGATTTGATGTGACTATTTAATCTTGCAAGCCATTTACATATGATGACTATGCTTAATGTTATATATTGCTATGATCTAGGTAATCAGTAACAAAGCTAAGCAAAACTGTGATAATATTATTATATTCCTATTAGAATAACACTTTATCCCATATGGATATATATTTATATGATCTAAATCTCTAATATAGTTTTACTTTGAATCCTAGTTGAATAAAGTAATCTATATGTAGCACAATAGGGTTATCCAAACATGTTGTCAGGATCAAGTTTGTATCCTCTTGTAGGATGAAAACTTGTGTCTAATATGTATTTTGTGAGAATATTAATGTGTACCTTTAAATTATGTTTGATCTATTTATTATTGTGCATTAAAATCTAGAATGTATCTAGATGGTATAGTCTTATACTTGTTAAATAATTATAGTGTAAGACTGTGTTTTTATATTGAGTAGGGAACTCATGCATGTCAATCTAAAATGTTATGGGATGTCATACATATCTACTATATGAAAGGTACTCATATGGTATTATTATATTTATTATATCTATACCCACACTTACATAATTATATATGTATTGATTATTATGTGTTGTAATATTTGGTAGGATACCATTTAGGCATGCATACCATCTTGATAGTGCAAATGAATGTTAATATATAATTATATGCATTGTATGACTTTCTTGCTATAGTTATGCTTGACTGAATATGAATGTATGTTTTCATGATTCTATGACTGCTTTATATGACTAATTATGGGAAAATTAGTAGTCATGTCTAAAGAACACCTGACTAAGATGATATGGGTCATTTTGAGGTATATTTACTCATATATTATTATAGTTGAAGTAGTCTATAATTATTAGGTGGTATAAATAGTGGTCATTGTTTCCAGTTTGGGATTGATTTTAATATCCATTCATGCATAGATGATTATGTGTGTACCTTGCTTTCTTCCTTTCTTTCAAAATGTTCTGAGAAGTTAAGTTTTCCAAATATTCAAGCCTTTTCAGCTAAAGAAGTCACAGGTTCAACAAGCAGGCTTTCTTCAAAGGAAGTTCAAAACACTTAAGGAATTACCTTAGTTTTTCGAGGATGGTTCAATGCAAAGGTTCGATCAAAAGACTTAACGGTGGGCTTCAAACAATTAGAATGAACCATTGAACCATTGAACCAAAAAGAGTTCAAAGGTTCAATGAGTTCAACAAGTTTTATGGACTTAGAGAATAAAATGATTCAAAGAAAGAGAATGAATCGTTGAACTATTGAACCTTGAACCTGAAAGGTTCAAAAGGTTCAACGGGTTTAAAGAGTTCAAAGTTCAAGTGAAAGCTTCAAGCGAATGGAGGAAGTGGAAGATTCCATAAAGAAGTTCAAAGAAATGGTTTAATCGAAGAAGAAAAAGAAAGTGAATGTGGCCCTTCACAAAACATTAAACCATTGAACCATTGAACCTTTGAACCAAAAGAGTTAAAAGTTCAAGGTTCAAAGAGTTTCAAAGTGATCAGTGACGTCCCCATAGATGTCAATTTCAGGGTGATGGAATAACTATTGATTTTCAAAAGCCCTAAGAAAAAACTCAGTGACTAACCCAAAAAGGAGCTGAAGAAGCCATCTAAAAGTGAGAAGGTAGCCCTAAGAGCTCAGAGAACTAAGAAGAGACAAAATGTGGCAAATAAAGAGAGAAAAACTATAGAAAATCCATAAATATCTATAGGAGATTTATTTCTAGTAGGTGGAATAGTCCACCAGGTGGACCTCAGAGAACATAAAACATTCAGTGGCGCGGCCTATTTTTCTTCATTGAGTAAAGGAGAATGGACAGTTGTGTAATTATCATAAAGAAGACTAGACAACCCATGCTTATGAGGAGACATTTGAGATGATTCAAAATGCCAAAGTCAAGGCTGATGACCTGTTTTAGCATGGGCCATTTTTATGAAAATAAGCACCCAAGTCTTTCTTGTGATGCTATATATTGTAATCTCTCATTTTGTATAATAGAGATCTCTCTATTATTAGAAGTGAAGCTCTGCCCAAATTGAAAGGCATTCCTAAGACTTTAAGCTCAGCTTACACAAATGAATAAGGAGCCTCATGAACCCATGAGAGACTTCATTGCTAAATTCGACAAGTTGAGGAACAAGATTCTGATAATTGCTCAGCCAACACCTGAGAATCTTAAATTCTTCTTCATCAATTCTTCGCTTCTTGAAGTGAGTTTCCTATTGAGGTGGGCTAGCCACATAGACCTTATTTCAGCTCAAATTTTGGTGACTAAGGTTGAATATGACCTTATCTTGGAAGAAAAGATAAGAAGAGATCCTAACAGAAGTAAATCTTCTTCATCTTTTGAATATTCTTATATAGACACCACTGATCCTATGGTGTAAAATCTAGCAAACAAATTTATAGCTCTCAAAAAGCAAATGGTGAAAGGGATGTTTGCTCCTCCTTCTTATCGAGATATACCAAGGAGGATGTTTCCTAGCCAGTCGTATAAGGGCAATATTACTAGAAATTAAGGGCAACTAAATCACCTTCCTCCACCATTAGCGAAGCTTGCCATTGAAGCAGCACCAGCTAACTCATCAGTTGATTATCTTGAAACTGAATCTAATTTTTCTTTCCAACCTGAGTTGAACCAAGAAGATGACACTGATCTCTTTGTAGAAGGCCAAGAAAAATTAGCTGGTGAGTCCAACATTGGTTTCCTAAATTTCCAGGATCAACCCAAAAGTAAGGGAAAAGCATTTGATGGATCATACACTGTATTTACCATGTCCTAGAACAAGTCAGCTCAACAAGATGATAAAGAAAAAATAAGAAAATAATCTTGACCAATAATTTCAATTGCTAAATGAGGAACTTCGCTACCTTTCCAATCAAAGGACTGGGTGATCAACAAAAAAGTAAGTACCTCAAATATTCTTTCATCTTCTACTTCAAATTCATAGACCCATCCTACACCCAGTAAAACCCAGATTAATGGACTTCCTTCCTCTATTTCAAATTCATTTCAGTCATTTGATATAATTGACCATGCTAAGAAGACCAAATTTCAAATGTCTGAGTTTGAATTCTTGCAATCCAACCCTAAGTAGTTGGATAGGTTAGTTCAATGTGTCAAGAATAAAATCGTCCCTTCAGGACAAGAAATTTTGAAAGTAACTCCTGGTCCCCCAAAGGATACATCCACCCAAAATAATCTTGTCATCACTCCTCCAGCTACCCCTGGGAAGACAGAGCTATTTTATGTTTCCCTACTGATAAATGGTCATCAGTTAAATAATTACATTATAGACTCAGGACCTTTTGACAATGTCATGCCCGCCAAGGTGGTAGAATCTCTTGGTCTCACACTACTTTTAGAGATGTTTCTCCATGAAAAAAAAATAGGTGCCTCTATTGGGAAAAATCAAAGATGCTCAATTTACATTTCCAACCTTCCCAGATAAGATAATCGAAATGATAGTCCTGGTGGCCGACATCCTAGCCTCCTACAACATTCTTCTTGGGTGAAATTTTTGCATAGACGTTGGTAGAGAATTGAGCATGGACCTATCTGAGGTGAGGATTATTATCAAAAGAATCATGCAAAAGTGACTTCCTGAGAAGGAATCAAAGTACATTATCACTCAAAATTCAACCCTTGAAGCTCAAATTTTGTTTGAGTCTTTAGGCATGGGTAATTACTTCTTGTCTACTGAAGACATTCCTATTTCAACAAACAAAATCTTACTAAGTGACAATCCCAAAAATTTAGATAAAATATCAAAAGAATTGGTAGGGTGTAGTACACATGAAAAGGGATCTTCGCTTCCTAATGAAGAAAAATCTAAAAGATCAAATTTTGATGATGTCCAAATTCTGAAATTCGATGGCAGTAATTCTTTTACTAGTTCTGGAGAAAGAGTTATTTTGATATCTCCTCAAGGAGATATTTTTCCCTATGCATATAAGTTGCAGTTAAAAAACTCTAACATCACTACTGAGTATGAATTGCTGTTGCTCGAATTAAAGGCTACTCAAGATAAAAGTGTTAAAATATTTCATGCCAAAGGAGATGCTGAACTGGTGGTTTGTCAGGTGAGGAACCTGTATCAAACCAAGAATGAGAGATTACAAAATTATCACAATATAGTGTGGGACTACATTGAAAGCTTTGATGCTTTCATTAGTTTTGTTGTGCCTAGAGAATTCAATAGTCGAGCAGATTCACTGGCCATCTCTACAACTCTCTTGGTCCCTCACCAAGATTTCAAAGAAGACAAGTACACTATCAAGTTGGTCTTTTGACCAAGTATACCTAATAATTCTAACCATTGGCATGTGTTCATTGGTGACAACCAAATCATTTCTTTTCTAGAACAGATGGACACCTTTGAAAAGTTTCATTTTGAAGGCAGTGAATCTCCACTGTGGAATCAGCTCCAAAAATAAATTCAAAAGCTGGTGAATAGTTCCTTCAGCTTAAAGGGAATAAAATTATCAAAGGATTAGTTTTTCTTAAGAAAATTTTTGACAAGCATGATAGGTTTATCAAGGAACAAAAAATGGATTCAAAATCCTCTAAGGATTTTGATCAAATAAATTTGAGTACAGAAGACAATCCCAAAACGGTCAACATTGAGAATTGTTGTACCCCTAATAAAAAACTCAAATTTATCACTCTTCTTGACCATCACATTGATGTTTTGGCATATTCATATGATGATCTAAAAGCTCTCAAACCTGAAGAAATCTAGCATGAAATTCCTCTCAGGATTGGGTCGCTGCCTCACAAGCAGAAATAAAGGCAGTATAACCCTAGGATATCAAGCACTATTCTTTGTGAGATAAAAAAAATGCTAAATGCAAGAATTATTTTACCAATCCATCATTCGACTTAGATTGTGAACATAGTTCCTATGAGAAAGAAGAATAAAGAAATTTTCCTGTGTGTTGATTTCAAAAATCTGAATCAGTCATCTTTAAAGGACAACTATCCCCTGCCCATCATGGATCAGCTGTTGCAGACAGTGACTAGCGCTAAGATGTTATCAATGCTAGATGGTTTTTTAGGATATAATCAAGTGGAATTTGGTGAAGCAAACCAACATAAGACCACTTTCACAACACTTTAGGGAACTTTTACATATCCCAAAATGCCTTTTAGCTTGATCAATGCTTGCACCACTTTCTAGAAAGTGATGGATCTTGTTTTCAAAAATGAAATGGAGAAGTTCATTATGGTATACCTTGATGACTTGACAGTCTTTTCAAAAAATATTTCTAATCAATTGAATCATTTACAACAAGTGATGGAGCGATGTAGGTAGAATGGTATTTCTCTTAATCCCAAAAAATCAATTTTTTTGGTTACAAAAGGTAGACTTCTCGATCACACTGTATCCTGAGAAAGCATAAAGATCAACCCAAAAGGGGTCAAATCCATTCAAGAGCTTGCTCTTCCTGCTAGTAAGACTGTAGTCCACTCTTTCTTTAGAAAGGTGAATTTTATGCAAAGGTTCATTCTTGAATTCGCAGAGAAGACTTGCCACATTGTCAAAATGATGAAAGGTAAAGCCACTTTTAGTTGGACTGAAGAAGGCAAATCATCATTTCAAGACATCAAGGAAGCTATCACCCATGCCCCAATTTTGGTTTGTCCTAATTACACCAAAGACTTCATGATGTATAGCTATGCTTCTGAACACATGCTTTTAGCCATTTTGGTTCAACAGAATAAAGAAGGTGTGGAATCTCCCATATCTTTCATGATTTGTCCTCTCAAAGCTCATGAGCTGAAGTATTCAAACATGGGGAAGCATGCTTATGCTATGGTAAAGGTAGTAAAACACTTCCATTTTTACATCTTGAACTCACACATTATTTCTTTGGTTCCTAATACAACTGTCAAGTCTATCCTGACTCAGCAAGAGTTTAGAACTAAAATGGGCAATTGGATTGCCAAAATTTAGGAGTTTGATCTTGTTATAAAACCTATGAAGCTTATGCGGGGAAGAGGAATCTACCAATTAATTACTGATAACATACCAAAACAAGCAGGGCATGGAGAAATAGAAGTTGAAAACATGCCAATAATTCTCTTTGTCACCACTACGAATGAGTGGTATTTAGATATTGCTCATTTCCTTACCTATGATGAGTGTCCTAGTCACTTATCTCATAAATAAAAGAGGACTGTTAAGTTAAAAGCTACCAATTTTGTCTTGTGGGACTAGAGAAACCTTGATGGGGTATTCCTTCACTGCGTGGATAAAGCACAATAGAACAAACTTTTAGAGTCCTCCCATAATTTGGCTTGTGGAGGACATTTTTCTATGCCTGTGACTGCCCATAAGATTTTTGTGAGCTAGGTACTATTGGCCTACTTTGTTTCAATATTCATATGCTTGGGTGCATAGATGCAAGATGTGTCAACAGTTCGTTGGCAAACCCAAGTTGGTTGTGTTACCTCTCAAGCCTGTGGTGATAGAAGAGCCATTTCAACAATGGGAAATTGATTTCATTGGCACTATAAATCCATCCTTAAGTGTTGGACATGATTATGTCCTTACAACCATAGACTACTTTACCAAGTGGGTGGAAGCCATTCCAGTCAAGCATGCTACTTCAGAAGTAGTGTGTAATTTCCTCAAGGAAAACATCATTTCCAAGTTTGGGGTCCCAACCAAGATTGTAATAGACAATGCATCTTATTTCTCTTCTCATGAGATTACCCAATTCTATTACTATTATGGGATTATTCTCTCCCACTCTTCTAACTATTATCTACAAGGAAATGGCCAAGCGAAATCAAGCAACAAGAACCTGGTGACCATTATTAGGAAACTAGTAGATGACAATCAGAGAACCTAGCATAAAACATTGCTTGATTCTTTATGGGCAGATAGACTTACACCCAAGAGGGTGATAGGTATGTCCCCATTCCAACTTTTGTATGGTCCCAATGTAGAAATACCAATCACATTGGAATTACAAGCACTAAAGTTAGCAAAGGCTTCCATCGATAAAAAGATCATGTGCTTGATTGAGCTAAATGAGCAATGAACTATGGTGGTGGACTGAATTGTTGCATATCAAAGTCTGGTGAAGAGACTCTTTGACCAAAAAATAATGATCTATAATTTTTAGGTTGGAGATCAAGTCTTGTTGTGGGACAAGAGGAGAGAACCAAAAAGAATGCATGGAAAATTAGATTCCCTCTGGAGAGGCCCATTTTCCATTCATCATTTAAATGGTGAAAACAGTTTCTTGCTAAAATATCAAGATGAAACACCATTTGCTCTGCCTCATAGTGGGCAGCATCTAAAGCACTTCAATCCTTGAAGTATCAAATAAGTCCATTTGTATATATGTACATATTTCTTTGTTTTATGTTTTTCATTTGTTTTTGGCACCATTTGGTTTTTGGCACCTTTCTTTTTGGGTAGCATGACTCCGTAGCCCAATGTCATAAATGAAGGCGGTGAGATTTTGATTTCTACTCCCTTTGATTACTTCAGTTTTCAATCGATGGAAGTTCCCCAACTGGAGCTAGTTGTTATTCCCAAAATCTGTCACTTACTTTTGTGGACAACATGTCAACCATTTTGGTACTATAGGCCAAAATGTTTTCTTCCTTTCTTTCAAAATGTTTTGAGAAGTTAAGTTTTCCAAATATTCAAGATTTTTTATCTAAGGAAGTCACAGGTTCAACATGTGGGCTTTCTTCAAAGGAAGTTCAAAATACTTAAGGCATTTCCTTAGTGTTTTGAGGATGGTTCAATGCAAAGGTTTGATCAAAATACTTAACGATGGGCTTCAAATAATTGGAATGAACCATTGAACCAAAAAGAGTTCAAGGGTTCAACGAGTTCAATAAGTTTGATGGACTTAGAGAATAAAAGGATTGAAATAAAGAGAATGAATCATTGAACTATTGAACCTTGAACCTGAAAGGTTCAAAAGGTTTAAAGGTTTAACGGGTTCAAAGAGTTCAAAGTTAGAGCATAAGCTTTGAGTGAATGGAAGAAGCGGAAGATTTGAGAAATAAGTTCAAAGAAATGGTTCAATCGAAGAAGAAAAAGAAAGCGAATGCGGCACTTCACAAAACATTGAACCATTGAACCATTGAACCTTTGAACCAAAAGAGTTCAAGGTTCAAGGTTCAAAGTGACCAGTGACGTCCCTACAGATGTCAATTTTAGGGTGATGGAATAATTGTTGATTTTCAAAAGCCTTAAGAACAAACTCAGTGACTAGCCTAGAAAGGAGCCAAAGAAGCTAGCTAAAAGTAAGAAGATAGCCCCAAGAGTTCAGAGAACTAAGAAGAGACAAAACATGGCAAAAAAAGAGAGAACAACTACAAGAAATCTAGAAATATTTGTAGGAGAGTTATTTCCAGTAGGTGGAACAGTCCACTAGGTGGACCTTAGAGAACATAAAACATTCAATGGCGTGGCCTATTTTTCTTCGGAGTAAAGGTGAATGGATAGCCATGTAAGCATCATAAAGTAGACCAGACAACCCATGCTTAGGAGGAGATATTTGAGATGATTCATAACACCAAAGTCAAGGCTGATGACTTGTTCCATCATGGCAATTTAACATATATTCAATGCATTCAATTCAGCATGGACCATTTTTATGAAAACAAGCGCCCAAGTCTTTCTTGTGATGTTATATATTGTAATCTCTCATTTTGTAGAAAGGGAGATCTCTCTATTATTAGAAGTGAATCTCTACCCAAATTGAAAGGCATTCCTGAGACTTTGAGCTCAGACTGTTAATCATATTTTGTTAAGTGAATGAGAAATCAAGTGACCTTTCAGACTTTGTGTTGAAATATCTTGTGTCATTTAAAAAATTAATCTCATGTCTTTTTCCTAGATACAGTCTTGTCCATTTAATCAAATAAGTAGAAAAAGTGGAAATAAGCTAGAAGATGTCCTGAAGCTAACTGTGGGAGACTTTGTGCTACCATAATTGTCTTCAGTCTATGTAAAGGATACTGGAGAGACTTTGAGCTCCCCTTATCCTTTGTAACCTTTTACTCTGTTGTAGTTGAAGTGGATACTTTGGGCTACACTTCAAACTACTATGTTTCTTTGTCCTAATTAGTAGGAGGAATAACAAAAGACTTTGTGCTTTCATGGGTTTCTTGTGGTTTTTGTTACTACCTAGGTAGAATCCTATTGTTGGTTGAATATCACTTCTAAAAGAAGATAAATGCCTTCAGTAATTCAACTAGAATTCTCCTCTATTATGTGAACATCATCTCTAAAAAAAAGAGAGATGGATGGTATGATTTCACCTCTGTGTGTATTTTCAGCTTACACACACACACACACACACACACACACACACACACACACACACACACACACACACACACACACACACACACACACACACACTAGATTATAGGGAACCTCCCCTTGCTGAGAGGAGAGATTTATCTCATTCTGGTTGTGGTCACCACACCCATTTTTCCTCATAAATATCCTTATGTTGTGGTTGATGTAACCATTTTTCCATCAATCAGCTGGTGACCAAATATTCACCCAACACATATGAGGTGAATAATAAATAAATAACAAAAGATCAAATTGTGCCTTATTTATCAACCTAGCCACTAATACCCCGTTTATTGTAATAACCAAACATTTCCCAATCCATCGATGCCAACATAATTTGATTAAAGCCAATTTTTAAGACCGATAGTGGATGGTGTTTAACTATTCACCTTGTAATAACCATGAGGTCCCTTTGTACTTTTTGAGGAAACATTATTTCAATTTTATCCTCAATGAAATTCTAAACTACTTTAACTATGGTCAGTTTTAAGGCTGAGGGAAAGGCTCCATATAGGATCGACTAGGTATATGTCATACACCTAATTGGCCTATAATAATCCCTATCCAAAAGCCACTTCATCTGGATATTCCCTCTATGGTGAAGCAGGTTGTGGAGATAGATACTTTACATGCACTTTGTGTGCTTATTGATACACTCATTCATCATATGAGTAGAATTTCAGAGATAAATGCTCGAGATACTCCTGCAAGTGGTTTTACCTGACCCCACCCATGTAGATGTTGTGGTTCTATATGAAATAGACCTTTATATGATGATGATGGTGCTTCAGGGGGCTTGGAGGATATGGTCTTGACTGATGAGTTATTGGCACACACATTTTTTTTGGATACGTTGGGAGTCTCTACACACATGCAAGTATCTTTTGTATAAATTTCATGTTAAATTTGTAAGTTATATTTGCAAATTAAAAAATTAAAAATTAACTTATACATTTAAATTGAATAATAAATATGATTTTTTTTATGTTCTAGGAGGAGACATTGCCTTAGACATCACAAATAGGTAGTGGTGAAACCCATACTACATCTATCCATGTCGTTACGACACCATATACATTTACAGAGGTAAAATTTCAAGTGAATCTTATATACTCTAAATGTACATTCATACACCTTAATTGCATAATTAGTATATTTTGTGTAAGAAAATATAAAATACCTAATATAGTTTTGTTAGAATTTTTATTATTTGATGTATTAACATGGAATTGCATAGTGTTAGAAACTCATCTTCCATCTCAAATTCTTTCTTTTATTTCAACTTTCAATCTATGTTTTCAATAACAAAAATTGTGAGTTGAACATTTTCTTAATATCCCATTATATGTAGTTCCCATAGCAGGTTAATCCCAACCAATAGGATTATATATATATATATATATATATATATATATATATATATATATATATATATAATTCATTTGATAAAAATTATTTTATAAAATATATTTCTATCAATTTCCTAGTCGAGCATAGCATGTCTTCATCAATATGCACAACACTCCTTTCTTTTAAATACTAGCCTCATAACTAGCCACTTGATTCCTTATTATCCTAATCACATATAGTAGTTCAATCCCTATGATCAATATCCAAAATGGTCATAGCTATCAATTCAATTCCTATCAATTCCACCTAAGCGTAACAATTTCATCTCTATATAAGGATTTATAAATTTAGATGGCATAACCTATTAATCCCATTATACCTAGTCAATTCCAATTTCCAACCAGTCTCTAGTAGTAGAGGTATATAGATTAGGCCATTAGATCCTATTGGTTTATTGGGACAGTGTTGACTATAAAATGTAACCTATATGTATATGGCATGGGCCTTGCAATTATATACAAATAAGGGACATCAACCCATATAGATAGATGGGGTCGAGTAGTTTGTTGCCACCACCTACTTAGGGGGCTTAAAGAACTACTATATCTAGTTGGGGGAGAGGGAATATCTTTATCCATGCACTTTATTCACTTGAGTGACATGCCAAATCTATAGGAATATAACACCTTTCATCAGGAAAGTCCCCCTAAAATCAATATTGTGTGTCAAAAAGACTATAAGACCCTTTATTGACCTCAACCTACTTGCATTGTATTTATATAAAACTTCCCTTGTAAAAAATGAGGGCACTATAAGGATAGATATTTGACCTAATGTCACCTATAGGGAAACCAAAATCATGCACTTGTAAAGAAGACTGTCCACTCACTCTTATCTCTACAATATTCAGTTCTATTTTCTATATGTTTCTTTATATTTTGATTAAACCTATTTTATAATGTTCTAGACACTCTTAAAAGATTCAAGTATAGATGTCCCCCATAAAATCAACCTATCACTTTAGGTGTCTTAACTTGATTAAAACTCAATTTACAAACTTATCAACAAACACTTGTATATGTTACTTGTCTTATCACAATGACTGTTTGTAAAGGCTTTTTGATCACACCAATACTCAGTTGGACTAAAACGTAATAAATTTTTGTAAAAAAATTATTCAAGGTGTTAGCATGATCAAAATTTCAAAATAAATCAATTTAAACACCATAGCTCATAGGATTGTCCTCAACTATACCAAGTCAACGCCTTAAGATAATTAGGCCTAATGACCAAGTAATTAGGTCAAAACCTAAAATACACCTCAATAAATCTATACAAGCATCCAAACTAGTGTATATAGGTGTATCAAGGATGTTTCAATACCTAACTTGCATTTAATGACTCAATTTCACAAAACTCACTCAAAAATCCTTCCTTGTTGTCGTGTCATTCTCCCTCATGAAATTGACATTTCTTGCCTTCAGTGTGGTGTTACAAGTCACATGTTTCACATATCCACTTATCACATTCATTATTCTTATAATCTCATTATATTTTTTCATATCTTAAGCAAGACTAAGTTTGTTAGCAACTTTTTTAATCAATGAATCGCCTAAATTATTAATTATTAGGTTATTTATTTAGCTGATGACTAAGGTGGACACTCCTCCATCATTGCAAGGTATCTATATTAACTTTTAATTTTGAAATGTAATTTAGTGCTTTTGTTTTAATAATTTTACTATATACTTTGCAAAATATAACTTATATGCATGAATGTATTATGTAGGCAAGGTTGTCATAGGACATTTGATAGCCCAATTTTGATGACTACTATGATAGCTCTTGATGTTTCTTCATAATTTGACACACATGTTCATGCCATTGATCTTAGCAATGACCTAGTAGATCATCAACATCAAATTGAGGACCATGAGATTGTGGTAAGTGTATGTTTAAATGATTTTTTATTATAGTTTAAAACATGATTTTCTTAACTTAGTTTCATGTATACTTTTTAATTTTATAATATTTTTTGTATTTGAATAGGTTTGGATCCAAGCGAGCTATGAGTGTAGTACTCATAGTTGAATCTTGTTAAAATCCAAGGCATTTGGGATATCTCCATCTATAAGCAGGGCATCCTAGAGAGAGTCTTCTTCAAATAAAGCAAAGATAAGGAGACTATTTGATGATTAATATGTTGTAGATGATGTACCTTTTTGTATGCCTATATGATAATGTACACATTTTTGGTATTGTACATGCATATATGATGTATTCACCCAATATTAGATACTATGTTGTTAGACATGATGTAATGTTTTGTATACCTATATGGAAATGCATGTATTATTGACATTACATGCCTATATTTGACATTCATACATGGAATTATTATTTTTTACATGAATATTTAAGAAAAACAATGAAGTAAACCTTGTTTGAATCACTTGTGTTCATAGTAGTATGAATTATTTGTTTTGAAGTATTCTTAAGGATTACAAATGTTATGAGATTGAAAATAACTTGTTAGGATAATGTTACAAATAAGAACCTTATTAGAAATAAAGAATATCAATGATTGCATTTGAGTTATGTTTGTATGCTGATGTAGAAGTATGGAGGATAAGTCTACAAAAACATCATTAATTAGTTCTAAACCCAATTGATCACATTCACTTGTTATGGTTTGATTTGAATCTTCTTTCACAAGCTAGCTCCTCTTTTGACTCTTTGGACTTAATTTATCTTCTTACACCTACTAATTATTCCTTGTACTCTTAGTATCACCTCCTTAATGGAATTGACCTCTATCCATACATTCACAACACATCCTTTACCTCATTAGATTAATCTCATTAACAAACTTCTTCTCAATCTCTTTCTAGTTTCTTATTAGGCACCTTCTTTGGGTCTCAAGGACCAAATCTTGGTCTACGTTTCAAGAGTTCAACCTATTGTCACATATGGTCTTAGATGATCATAACATACATGGTATAACCACCTTCAAGTATTCAAACAATCTTTGACTCTCATTCCAACCTTATGGACACAATGCTCTTTCAAGGCTTGTAGCATATTTTTATTGTATTTTGACTTGTACAAAAAAGTTATGATATATCAAGAGATTATAAGGGCCTTTATAGGTACAATCTATATTTTTTCATATCTATGTCAAATTTCATATCCCAACTCCACCTCTAAATATCACTTCCTTCATTAGACTATGCTTATTTAGGCCTAATTAGCCCTATTACAAATTCTCAGTCCTATAATCCATATACATCCATACAATATTAAGTTAAAACCTTTCGATTCACCTTGTACATGTATAGGTGATCAAGATTACAAAGTTTAATTAAATTCCCATGGCTAAATCTCTCATAATTGTCTAAACCCTAATCTAGGGTTTCCCATGCCTTGTACATAATCTCCAAAGGACCAATTTTACCTTCCCATTGATCTTATTTTCTTGAAAATATCCTCAAAACATCTAAAACATCTCATAACAACTTTCTAATGATCAAAAAACCAACTTTGCCTTTATGCCCTTGAGACTACCTATGGGGATTGCATGAAGTTTGGAGTGTGAACTCCATTTAAAGGTGTTTAATAGGTTTAAAATAATCTTAAAACACTTATAAAATACTTCCCTAATCTTGGAACCCTAAAACACACCTTAAAACTCTAAAAAATATGCTTGCATGAATAGTGGCCGTTATGAGACATGGAGGGGACTGGACAAAACAAAGAGCACTTCCACTTGTCATATGACCTTCCCAATATTTTTAATGGGTAGAGTAGGTCATTAATAAAAATATTACCAAGTTTCAAGTCATTTGGTATTGTAAACCCTTTTTACCATAATTTATCTTGAGTTACCTACATGCTTCCTTCATGTCAAAACTTGTCTTTCTTCAAAATTTTGCACAAAATCCATAAATAGTGAATAGTTCCCATTTTAAAAAATCCTCAAAAAATATATTTAATGGGTAGATTAGGTAATAATGAGGCTCTCAACCAAATTGTGTGATTAGATCTGATAAATTTTGGACTATAGGCCCATTTTGGCAAAAGTTACTGACACATGTATGCTTGGTCAAATTTAAAAAATGAGTCATCATCGTCTTTTGACTTGGTTTGTGTCTTAGCATGACTATTTTACCTCTAAAATCTCATGGAACCTCTCCTTTCATGATTCCACCCTTCATTTTCTATCTCACAATCTTCCATGTCACCTTGTACCTTCTAAAAAAACCTCTTATGATTTCATATCAATAATAACTAGAGCTTTATGTTATGAAAAAAGGAAGTATTTGGTCTAATCAACACCCATTTATCCCCATTAAGACTGATACTTCATTATCAACCACCATTTAACCTTCTTCTAACATGTTTTGACCACTCAACAAGGCATTTGGACCTCATACAATCAACTTCCATGCAAAGGCATTTACTAAACCTTCATGTTCAATCCTTATGATGGCTATAGGTACATGTTTTCAAAATATTGCTTTGGACAAGAAACTTCACCATTGATAATCTTGAATTCATGATCATGTTTCCCTAGATGTAGGTGCATGCTTTGTGGGTATGACTGTAGGTGTTCTTTGGAAACCTCTCCTAACATTCTTGACTTTTTAGAAGAACAACTGTCCTATTTATAGACACTAACCTGAAGGATGGACTGTAGATGTAAGATTTTAATTATGACTAAATAATTAGGTGTTCAAGAACATTTATAAAATGATCCAATACCCCACTGATCCTAAATTCTCATGAAACCTCAATGAAACAACATCATTCCCATTTCAAGTTATCCAACTCACTCTAGCATCTCATTTCAGATACAAAGCTCATATTGGCTTCTTAATGGCCTAAAAATAAAAAAAATAGCATTGAAAACATGTCTAAAGGGGTTGATAACATCCAAGATCAAGTTCTTGGCCTCCCATCTAGCTCAGTTGACAAACCCACTACCCATTCTAGGTTCAAGAATGTCCTTCCCAATATAAGAAAGATGCTTATTTTTAGCCTAACTTCAGGCATGCACTAAACCAAAAATATAAGTCATATGGAGAAACCATAAGATATATTATGTGCATTATAAATACCTCTAATTCAAACCTAAATCTAGTTAGAATCACATCTAAAAGCAATATGAGGAAGAACTTGTAGTAACGGGTCCTAAAATACAACTTTTTGGTAGTGAAGAGATAACTTGTTGACCTCCAACTAGAAATTTTGCTTCCAAGATTGATAGGTACAAATATACCACTTCTAGCATGTTTATATAGGAATGTTACATGTTCTTAAATGATTGTGACATCCAATGCCACCCACAAGTGCATTTTCACTACTATTCTGAAGAACGAAAACACTGATAACAAATGTTGTTAAAGTTAAAGCTACGGTCTGAGAAATCAATTTTTGATGCTTATTGGCTGAAAAATAGCACTAAAAACATATTTTAATTGGTTTATAACATCCATAACTATGTTTTTGGCTTGCCATATGGACCGATCGACAAACCCACCACCCATTTTGGGCTCAAGAATGTCCTTTCCATTATAAGAAAGATGTTAATTTTTAGCTTGACTTTAGACATGCATAAAACCAAAACTATAAGTCTTATACAAAAAAATTAAGATCCATTGTGTGCATGTGAAATACCTATAAATTCACTCCAAATCTATTTTTATTCACCTTTAAGATAAATTCATGGAAAAAGTTGTAGTAATGGGTCCTAAAATGCAACTTTTTGGTAGTGAAGAGATAACTTGTTGATCTCCAACTAGCAATTTTGCCTCTAAGATAGGTAGGTGAAAATATACCACTTTGAGCACATATATATAGGAAAATTACATGGTATTCGATGACCATGAAATCCAAATACACCTACAAGTATATTTTCACTAATGTCTTGGAGCATGAAAACACTAACAACATATGTTGTCAAAGTTGAAGCTATGGTCTAAGAACTAAATTTTTGGTGCTTGTTGGCTGAAAAATAACACTACCAATATGTTTGAAGGGGAGGATAACATCCATGACCAAGTTATTTTCCTCCCATCTAGCCCAATAGATAAAACCACCACCCATTTTGAGCTCAAGAATTCCCTTCCCAATACAAAAAAGATATTGATTTTTAACCTAACTCTAGGCATACATAAAACCAAAAATATAAGTCATATGGAGGAACCATAAGATCCATTTTGTGTAGGGTAAATCATTCTACTTTCACCCTAAATCTCATTTGAATCGCCTCTAAGTGAAATCCATGGTAGAAGTTGTAGTAATGGGTCTTAAAATGCAACTTTTTGGCAATGAAGAGACAATTTTTTGACCTCCAACTAGCAATTTTGTCTCTGGGACAAACAGGTTTAAATCCATTTCTTTGAGCACATCTATATAGGAAAATTAAATGTGATCTAACAACCGTGACATTTAATTCAACCTGTAAGTGCATTTTCACTGTTGTCCCAGAGCATGGAAACACTGACAACAAATGTGTTTAGAAGGCTACAAGGAGAAATAAACTTGTCATGAGCAATTATTTAGGAGCATGAAAATGCCAAGTGCTTTTAATAAGATTCTCTTAGCTTCAATAATATGAAATTATTTATTAATAGTGCCAACCACGTGAAGGTGGAAGCTAATTTGACACCACTAACCTACAAAACAATGTTAGTAGTAAGTAATTAAAGATGAAATTTATGCAAGTACTACCTACAAAATCAAAAACATTTGGTAAAATTGATTACATATACATTTTAAAGTTCAACATACCTATTCATGTCAATCTAAAGAACCACTTGAATCTATTCTAATATTGATAGTATCAAGAATAGATTCATAGTCTGACTCGTGAACTTTCTATAGATTCTTATTTCTTGGCCTCCCATGATATTTTTGCAATTGAATATTCATTGCAAGAACCAAATTTGAATAGTGTAGTATCTTCTTGTGTGTTTTAAATTCTTCAAAAAACCATACATTTTAATTTTTTATAGGATATCATTGAATCCAAGTTCTAGTGACTACCACAGACCCAGTGGGATAATCAATGTTTTCTACATCTACGACCAGGGAAGTCAATTTTCTCTTTCCATCTACACATCGACATAAGTAGTAATTTGTTCTCTCTTCTTTATCCTCATCTCCAAGAATTATAAAAACATGGCCTGCATCATGAAACATTAATGACACTATGTAGATAAATTATAAGAATAAATAACACATAAAGATTAATCTTCTACCTGGTTGTACTAGATCAAATATATGGTCAAAGTCATATTACGATGTCATGTCTATAATTTGCAATACTGGTGGAACCTAATATGTGTTGATTGGAATTAAAGGTATGGAACTCCAATCATCCACCCACTCTTGTGACTCACACTCATTCCAAACAGAGTCCATCCATAAAAAATAAAAGCATTCTAAATGTCACGTATGAATAGTTCAAGAACTTGCATTCGAGTTATGAAATGAATGTATCTCACTTGAACCTATTAGAGTCATACAATCCTCATAGTTTGCCAAGTCTTTTTCCCCTAGCAACCAAAAATATTTATGAATAGTAAAATTCATTTGAGCACCATGACATAATCTTATTACATGATTCAAACTTAATTTTTGGATCAATTAAAGTAGCAACATTATCAAATTTTAACTCCTCCCTTACAATGACTCTTTTTATACATGCTCTGGCACCATCATGCTCCCCTTTTTCATGACCAGCATCAGTGAAACTCTAAATATGTTCTACACCAGTGGTAATGTGTATCCTACTCAACCAATAAAACATCTATGCATTCTCAAATTACAATGTGCAATTGTCTTACCAAATGTAATGCTATTTGAAAATAATGTTCCTTTGAGTCAACTATCCACATAACTTCTCAAAATAACCTTGCACATACTCTGTATAATGTGATCGGTCATCACTGATATAGAAATGGTACTTCCATAATATTTTTCAATCTTCCTCTGTACTATCAGGTGCATACATGAATGTTATATGTACAAATATGGAAACTTATGTTGAGTTGTAATATTATGATTAAACATCTATTTGTGAGTTGAATGTGTAATTTTTAGTATAGTCCACTACTAAAATAATAGAATCAAGTGGAAATGTGTCATTGATTATCTTGAAATGTTCATCCTAACATTTATACCTATGTGTGTGCCTTGCATACTCATAAACAATTTTTTCCACGAATTCGAACATAAATTTTGAAACAAGTATCTCTTGCATAACAATCTCACACCTTTTAGATTTTTTTTCCATCTTTGACTTGATAAGTCACAAATTTGTATTTGTTGAAACCAACTAATTCCTATTCAAATGCTAAAATTTCTATCCAAACATGCTTTCTTTTAAAATAACTCTCTATCTGATCTTTCACATAAAATATTTGGAATAAATTCCCTGGCTGATTTTGGTGGAACTTCTATGCACACTCCTACAAAATGTTGTTAATATTCAAAGTATAATGAATACGATGAAAAACATCATAGCGTATTACAAATTCAACATGTTGCCTACAACAACAAGTGGTGCATGTGTGATTTAATTTTACATAAAAAAGTTTGGCCATCTCAAAAAATCTTTAACTAATAGCAATTTATGGAATTTTTTTCAAAAACTTAAAGTATAATTGTGTTTGAGTCATATCCAATAAACGTTTCGGATGCGGTTCATGATTACAAGAATCAACTCTTTTTTTCACTACATCTCTTGCATTAGGTGAAACTCTTGTATTATCTTTCAAAAACTGTGCAAGTAAATCTTTCAAAGAATCAGCTATAGCCTTGTCTTTTCATGAAAGTCTACCAAAGAATGCCCAAAGCTCTTTTGTATTGGGTTCATTAAGTATTTCATGTCTTGCAATTACTTTCATTAATATTTTTCTATTTATATCAAGTGTTTAGCTTATTTTTGAAATTAATCATTTTTTTATGTTTCAACACTTACTGTACAAGTTGTCATTATACGTTGGGCAACATTACAATCTTATCTGCATGATTTTAGGTCTACAATATGATATGCATTATGTATATTTAAAATAATGTCATAATTTTCATCATCCATGTTAGATGTTCTTAGTCCTAATATGCACATTATAGGTCTCATCTTAACCAATTTCATCAATGAAACAAGTAATATACATCTTTAACTATCATATTTCAATATATGAAAGAAACTATCCCAAATTTATTTAGTCAATCTTCTTGAATAGCAATTAAACATTTTGTTATGCATTAGTTTTAAAATATTTTTATCTACTCTAATTAAGTACTTATCTTTTCAATGTATAATTCTTGGAGGTGTTGTTATTGGTGGAATCCATTTAGAGGGTATTTCAAAATCATTAAATGTTTCCATGAAATTTTCTTCATTTTTTGTGTCTTCATTATATGTTTCCATGAAAAAAATTTCATTGTTAATTTCATCATTATTTGATTCCATTTAATTTTCTTCATTGTTGGTGGGTAAAATATCATGCATAGGTTCTTCATCAACAAGATAAAAAACTTTAAACTTTGAATGCAAATTTCCAACATCATCTAATTTTTTATTATCAATTTCATCATAATTCAATTCATTACTATGAATTTCATTATAATTCAATTCATTACTATGAATTTCATTATAATTCAATTCATTACTATGAATTTCATTATAATTCAATTCATTATTTTTAGTTTCATCATTATTCAATTCATTATTACCAATTACCTCATTATCTAAGGCATTTGGCTCATTAAGGTTAGTGTTTGTACCTTTTTTGGACAAAATGCTTACATTCATACCTTGTTTTTTCCTCTCAACTCTTCTAATTGCTCTGGTGTTTTATTCTTCAACTTCTTCCTCATGCCTGAACACAAACCAAAGCCCATTTTGACAAAATTAACCAAGAATGTAATTTAAAATGTGGTGTCCAAAAATAACTACTAAAAAAGGATGTAGAGAATACATAGAGTATGCAGAGAATGTATGTGGGGACAAAAATCTCGATTTGAGATAAAAATATATCTTAAAAAGTAATTTTTTGTTGCTACTTCAAGGAACACATACGTATTCAATCAATGCATACATGTTATTATAATGCATACACATTATTATAACATGTACGTGTTTCTTGAAGTATAGGCATATACTATAAAAAACAAGCACAAAGACTCATATTCAATGCATAAAATCCCTAATATGATGTAATAAGACTATCAAATGTTGCAATAAGACTATCATATGATGTATTAAGGCTCAATATGATGCAATAAGACTATCATATGATGTAATAAAAGTATCATATGATGAAATAAATTTCTAATATGATGCAATAAGGCTATCATATGAAACAATAAGGCTCAATATGATGTATAAATCCCTAATATGATGGATAAATCTCCAATACACGATGCAATAAGACTATGAAGCAATAAGACTATCATATGATGCAATAAGGCTTAATATGTAAGATGAAATGAGCTAATTTTGCCCAAAATCCCATCATAGGTCCTTACAAAACTAGGTGAATAACAGGTTCACAAATTAGTATTAATCACATTCATGAATTTATGCATTTGTGATGAAATTAGGGAACTTAGGGGTTGTGTTTGTTATAAAATTAGGATTTAGAGTTAGTGGTTTAGTGTAATAGGTTTGTATATGTGTATATGTCATTAAATGTGACCTAATTTAGCCCCTTTAATCACATCATATACTTCAATTTAGGTTTAATGGGTTAAAATAGGCCACATTTGCATTTGTATTTGCATTTATGATTAAATTAGGGTCAATTAAGGCATACATGTGGAATCTATATTATACAATCAATTGGAACATAAATTTGGTTTAGAGGCTCAATTTTGCCCAAATCACGTCCCTAATTATACCAATCAACTAATTGGTTCAATTCATGATAGATACAATCATATTTAATTGTGTACCAAATCATATATCATGCTCTTATAGTTATGTCAAGAAGGTGTTCAAATTGGCCTCTCATGCCTCCTTGATTGAATTCCCCCTATAATTGAACCTTATTGTGCCATGTGTGTACCTTGTACACCCAAAATTGTTAAATATATCAAAGATGCATCAAGTCCTGAAAGTTTTAGAGTTTACAATGCCTTGAGAGGCCAAATCCAATTACATATCACCATGTGTACCTAGTACATGCTTGAAGTGTTAGAACTATTAGAGGTGTCAGGTCCTAGAAGCATTAAAGAGCTATCAGATCCCTGTGAGGGACGATCCAATTAGATACATCACCACATGTGTATCTTGTACACACATATACTTATTTTAGAGATCTAACTGTCACTTGTCCTAGAAAAATCATATTAGTCAAATCCTGAGGATACCCAATCCAATCAAATATTTCTACATTTTTAAGTTTAGTACACCTAGAGAAGTGTTAGAGTTATCAAATATGCCAATCTTTGATACCTAGACATGTCCCATCACCTCTAACCAATTCAACTAAGGCCTATTCACAAATTTATCGTACATACATATAAGCCAATAAGGTTTAAAGATTGACATTGATCCAATCAACTCATGTCTAGTAAATAATTCACATGATCCAAGCCTTCGACTTGCCATTACTATACAAAAATTATCATGTAGAGCCCTTTAAGGTCCCATCTGAATTGAGAAAGCACCAAACATTATCAGTTTTCTATGTATGTATTTAAATTATTTATATCCCTCTACTTTAAATTACCTTTAGATCCAAAAGTACATTCATATTAAGACCTACATGCAAGAGAGAACACAAGTCAACAATGGACTTTTCAACCTCAAATCCCAAGCTAGAGCAAGAATTCTAAGATGTACTACTTTCTTTTTGTCCACATCATAAGGTTTAATCTCACTACAATGAAATATGAACAAGACTATGGAAGATATATGTACAAAATATATAATATTTAAACCTTCAACAAGGGGGTGCACACTAGTATTCAATTCCAATCAACCAACTCTATGAGGTGAGAAGTTCATCATCCACATGAATAATTATTGGGTCCCTCTACTAAGAATTATCCTTGAGGGGAAATAAGTCTCAGATTTAGGAGACGTTGTCACCTTTAATTTATCTTGAATAAGCTTAATAGATTTTGAGCTAGGGTAACTTTGTGTGTGTGTGTGTGTGTGTGTGTGTGTGATACTTGGTCAATGCCAGGTCTACACCCTATATTTCTAAGGCATAGCCATCCCTTAATGGTTTCAAACATAGTCCCTAGTGCATTTAGATATTTTCTAAGCTATACATTCATCACTATATGCACCACATCTTAAAACACATCATCACTAATGGGTACATTTGACCATTTCAATTCTATTGAGCTCAAAATCACATCTTATATAAAATAAAATGCATACCCAACTTGACCAAAATATTTAATAAAAACATGTACATTCCTTGTACCCATAATCCTACTTTCCTATATTACCATCCCAATTACATGTAGTAATGTATAGAACTCTATAGTATTGATAAGCTCCAAGTATTGTCTATCTTATTTTTGAGTTTGTAATTATTACATCCATAGTGTATCTAGGACTACTCCCATGTCAAAGACACAATATTGAGATGAGGTGGGAATGGATGAAGTGGTTTATGGTTGTCCTATGTGTGTTGGAGGGGTAGATGAAGGAGGTGCATGAAATGGATAATTAACCATATTTTCACAAAAGATCTCAATTTTAGGCACAATTTGAATAATGTATTGGAATACATTAGGAGAATCTTGAATAATTGTAATAATATAAGACTCTTGTTAGACTTTCAATTGGAACCTCAAAATTCACCTATTAAATTAGATGCACTAAGTGACCTTGGAGGAACCTTAAGGGACTTTATTAAACACATTTTAGGAATGTTTTTAGGATAATAGAAGGCATGATTCATAGGTATTGGCCTCCATTAGATAGCATTCTTGAAATAGATATCCAAAAGATACATTGTTACACCAAGGGCTCAATTCTTATTTTTACTTACACAAAATTATCTATACTACATAGTCCAATTCAACGGGTTTCCCAATTAAACAAATTAGTTTAAAATTTATAAATAAAGGGGTCTGGTCAAAGTTATCAAAAAACAATAAAAGGTTAAGATAGGATTTTAGGCAAGTAAGATAATATCAATAAGAAAGGCAAGTAGGATTTTAGGCAAGCGAGGAAGTAAGGTATATCCTTACCCTACTAGGGGAAAGGTCCCAATAACTATGCATGTTCCAATTGTTGAACAAGGTTTTTGTTAATATATGTTATATTAACAAAACATATTGGTGTATATAAATATTAAAGTGCACCAGAAGCTTAACATGTAATATCTAATACTTGTTCAATATTTATTCTATAAAATTAAAACCACGAAATATCAATGTCTAATGTGATGTTATGGCTAACTGGGCCTTTCCTTATATATATATATATATATATATATATATATATATATATATATATATATATATATATATATATATATATATATATATATATATATATATCAAAACAACACATACACGTTATATAACACATACATTTTATTTGAATTTGAATTAAAAACTAAGCCTCTTGGCTCAAGTATGGATTGGATTTCTGACCCAGATGCTTGTGACTATGCATCTAAAGCCGAGACTCAGAGTTTTGATTTAAAAATGACAAATCTCAACTTCAATCACCAAATACGTTATGGATTTTAACATCAAAATTCAAAAAATTATTACTTTCTTGACGAGCATGTTGTCTTCCTTTCAAATATATGATTTTTATGAATTTTTAGGCTATTTTAAAGGTTAAAACTATATTTATTTCTAATTATGCTTTTTTAGGCCACTATAATCTGCACATATATATGCCTATTCATATTTATGTAATTTTTTTTTCGTTGATCCAAATGCAAAATAAATTATGTGGTAATAAACTACGCCTAATTATATACACATTCAAAAAACAAATCATTTTTCAATTTTTTTGAGGTAGTTAGGGGCGCTGCACAGATGGCTATCCATTTTTTCATCAATTTCCAAGATTTACTTAATTTTAAAATTAATTAAAAAAAGTTTATTGAAAAAATATAAAATAAAAATCGTAACACACTAGAAAATCTTATCTAAATATTCACCAAAGGGTTTCAAACAATATGTAACAATGTTCAAAAGATGGTAGGCTACACAACCATCTATCTACTATGTTTTCTCAAAAAAAATAGGAGGTCCTCTTCAAAGTTCAAATGTTTGACCTACTTAACCATTGAAAAAAAAAAAAAGTTTTTTTTAAACTAGACTCAAAATTCTACGATTTATGTTTTTATCACCTTCAAATTTTGAGTGTAGTCATCTCAAATTATCTATAGAAATTCACATTTTTTAAATTTTACAAAAATCATGACCATGGATAGGCCTTTTTTTGTCCCCTAAATGTGTGCACTCACCTTACATATTTTTAGAAATCTTATAGCACACAGGGTACTAGCACATCTCACTGTATTCTCACATCGTTTTATCTACCTATCCATAAAGGGAGGACCATTTGCTAATAGGGGATTGTGTGGAGTATCGTTGGGTCATGGTTGGTGTGGTAAAGCGCTCGGATGATGTTCTCCCTCCTCCACTACAGTATTACTTGGAGACGATACTTGAGATTATCATTAATACATGAAGTGATTCAACTCGAGATCCAGAGAGTTTGGTATCTATTTATTTTATTAGGCCGTATGTCTAAGGAATATAACTGTATTGTATACGTGTATATTTGATTAGCAGATATTGTATTGTCAGAGAAGTTGTAGTAGTGTCCTATTATATTTTTTTAATGTGAAATTGTATAAGATGCATATTGTATGCAGTATTTGAAGTATAAGTACTTTTATTTTTATTATGGTTTAGTTATTTTGTATTGTTTAATTCCGTGGAATGATTGTTAATTTTTTTTTAAAAAAAATACTGCATTTTCTAAGTACAACTTGAATGATTGTCATATATTATTATTTAAAACTTTATTTAGCAAAAATGATAGAAAATAAATATCCATGAATTTTAAGTGAGGTACGACTACTAATTTATACTTTTATTTTAACTCTATCAAAAATGAAAATTACACCATCTCTTCCAACATAACTTACACCTTTGAAATAACCCCTAATTTATAAATTCAAATGTTTATATAATTATAACTTTAACACTAATAGTCCACTTATTACTTACGACAATGTTGCCACATAAAACCCCAAAAAAATATCAAATATCCTATAATGATGTAATGACACTCCATAAACCACACTCGACAAAAGATTATAATAAATATATAAATTCTATTTAATGTTTCTGCGTTTTAAAATAGGCTATGCAATGTTGAATAGATAAGCAGCATCTTAAAAAAAATTATAGCACGCATAATCGACCCTTAAATTTAGTCCTTCACTAGAGCTGCCATTTTCCAATGTTTTACAGATAATCATCCGCCGGTGAAAAGACAACATCATTACAATCGAGTCCCCCAGTCAGTCTTTTCATTATCAGATGGGAATGATGGGATAAAAAGGATCGTGACGATGCAATTCCCACGCAGTCTTTTCATTATCTCCTAAAATTAAGATTTTTTTGGATCCCAGCCCATTACCATTCTTCCAGGTGGTGTCTTTTTGCAATAATTGCAGCATTTATCGGGAGAATGAAACGACCACTCTGACCGCCTTTGACGTCGTTTGCCACAATGACTGTTGGAGATTTGATGACCCTCGCCGGGTATCAAGTTGTTGCTAATAAAAGTGATTGCATGTGACCATTAACCGTTAAATATATAGTCAGTCCTTCACTAGTGCTACCATTTTCGTATGTTTTACAAATAATTATCTGCCCGCAACAAGACAGTGACTCCACAGTATAGGACGCAATTTTCCCGCGGCCTCCATTATCATCTAAAATAAAGTTTTATGAACACTTACGTAGCTATTGTTTCGCCACATTTACGTCAATTACCAATCTTCACTAATTTCATAATGGAAGATTATTCCCGATGTCATGATGAGGTGGTGGTCTCTTTGCAATAATTGCAGCGTTTATAGGGAGAAGGTGGTGTCTATTTACAATAATTGGGGCATTTAATTTTTAGTCCCTGTTGAATTATAAAAATTTCAAATTTTAAAAAATGATTGAAATAGTTTTTATTTAACAAAGCAATAAAATGTAAATTTTTTTATGTTTTCAAAAATTTAATATTAAATATTAAAAATTATTTTATATATGTTCTCATGCAATATTTCATTTACATTTATGAAATTATATAACTAAAAGACAAGTGTACATATACCTTGATAACATTGACATTTAATCCCTAACTTATATAATATAGTTTCAAAATATGTTTCTTACATTTTAACAAAAATATAACAATTATTATCTTTTTCAAAATAATTACTGAAAAATTATGTACATGTAGAAATATTCATACTATTTGCAAAACTAAACTTATAATTAAATAACGAGTGTCATTTTTATCTATTTGTGTATTCGATTTACAACCATACCAAACAATCTCGTGCTCTTGACTTTCTTTAACTTTGGAATGGTCATAAATAATGCTAACCGCGTCCCTCCCTTTTGTCATACTATGGAAATACCTTTTAATCATTTCTTCTATTTTGGAGGAGAGATAACGCCACCTCCATCGCTGCCAACTAAAAGACAATACCCATATAAGAGACAAACTATTTACAAGAGGGCACCGCTTTTTAAGTAGTCTGATAAATATTGTTTTAAGAGAGGACATTGCTTTTAAGTAATCTAACAAATATTGTTTTTAAGTAGCCTATCAAATATTATTTTGTATTGTTGTATCTTTTGGTTTTTAGTCCTTGTCTCCTAATTCTTGATTGAAAAATATATTCCAACAATCATAAAAAAATATTTCCTGTTGTAGTTTTCTTTTAACTTTGGAAATGACGCTGGAAGTAATCTTGTTGATAATGAATAAATGTGGTATGCTTAAAAAAATGAGCAATACGGCTATAAAGATTCAACCATCTTGATTGGATATGTCTGGGGTAAGTATTCTCCATGTCTCAGTGAAAACATTTTACTTATTTTTCATTAAAGGGCTTTTTTTTTCTTATATAATTTTTTAATTTAGTTTTTTTTATTTATACCTAATCAATTTTATTAAAAAGGATGGGGATTATAAGTATAAGTTCCACCACCTTGTACATGTCAATCTATATTTTAAATTTTTTCCATGTGTTTTTAATAATAATAATGTCACAAATAATTTTTTTTATTGAATTAATATATAATAAATTTGTATTTATAGTTTATATAAATAATTTAATTAATATTTAGAAGGTAAATTTGTTTGACATGACCTCTCAAAAATAATCGTTGTTAATTAAATTAAAATCATTAAATAATTAAAAATACAATATTAAATTGTATATTTTTAAAAACAATTCTATGCCATACTCCTCTCAATAGTCAAAATAAATGGGTATGATTCCTTTGCGAATATGTTCTTATAAATTTTTCAAAGGATAGCACTTGCATTTATTTATCCTGATGTACATAACACAAAAAACTTTATAAATTTTTTTTGATTTATTTATTTTGGATGTAAGTAGAAATTAATTAGCTAGATTGCACTCATAAATTATAATAGCATGGTTTGGTTAAGACAACCAACATGATTAGATACTATATGGTTTGGTTAAGACAACTAACATGATCAGATACTAGTTTGATAGATACTATATGGTTTCATTAAGAAAACCAACACGATTAAATATTAGTTTGATAGGGCCACTCTAAAAGAACTATTCCTAGTCAATTTTTTATTACAATAAGAAAAATAAATTTCTATTTTCAAATACAAATTATTAAAACAAGTTTGCATTACAGTTTACATGCAAACTTAAGCTCAAAATGAAATTAAATATAGAGGCAAGGACTAGCTGCTACGTGGCTCTTATTTATTTTAAAAAATACGTGTCATAAACATGCCTTGCAAATGGAGAATATTAACATTGTATGACTCTAAATACAAGATTGAGACTCTAAATGAGGGTTACGTTTTAAATATATCAGAGGTTAGATGAAGTTTATTAAGCAGTATTTTATTGAGGTGCCTCCACCTTAAATTCATCTCAGTAGTTAAAGATGTTATGTTAATATTGAAATTATGTATTTTATGATAAATGGGAAATGTTGGTAACATTGATTAATTCGGTGCATGCACATACACATGTGTGCGCACACATATATTACAATAATATTTATAATATTTTTAGTTATAAATATATAATATATTATATACAATTCTAACATATTATATTTATAGTTATTATATATAAATATAGATTTCAAAACATTAATGTCTTGTTCCCACATTATTGACATTGCAGCCTTGATTCAAGACACACATTAGAGGTGTATCGCAATTGTAATAAAATTAGTTATCATGACATCTGCTTCCACTTATGACAATAAGAAATGGCTAGTTAATGATGTTCTGACCTTGCAAGCTGTAGACCCTTTTACAATGAGTGCAAGTCATGTTAATCCATTCATTACCTTGAATTTGGTTCTAGTGTATAGTATGGGCCCTTAGAGTACAATATCACTTGAAATACACTATCTTTACCCCTCCCCATCATTTTCCAACTCACCTATAAATATTTCACCACTTGCATGTTTTGTATGGCATTGCCCTTTCCTATTACTTCATCATTGCTCAATCTCAATATGAAATAGAACACCTCCTCCCAACAATGCATTGTCACATTATATGACGAAACACAACCTCATTTTCTACCATCACGTCCACCATAAATATAAGAATATTAGTGATTAACCCTCCATGCTAAAAAAATGAGACACATTAGACAAACATGGGTTTTGAGGGATATACAAATCCTAAATAATAACCCTTGGTTTACGTAAACATAATTACATATACATAACATTGTTAACCTCTTCATTTTATAAATATTGACATGAAATTTAACAATTCATTAAATGTGGTCTAATTATGGGTTTCTCACTTATCAAAGCTAATGTAATTATGTGGATTTCATGTTTAAAATTTTCAAATCTCTTATAGAATTGGTATGTCTTAAAATGCAAAAGGAGTTTAGACCTATTACACTGTACTAGAATTTATACCTTCTTCGAGAAGCTAAAGATGATCAACTTATTATTCTAGCCATTGTATGTATCGAAAGGAACATAAAAAATGAAGTCTATAAAAATGACATCTACATCCATCAACATGAAAACCAAGTTACAGATGAATTAATGTTCATCATCCATAAAATACACCTAACTCACATTCTAATGAAGCATCTGTGCCATAGCAATGAAGCATATCACACCTTGTTGTTGAATGCACTAACTAATCATCGTGGTGACTCAATCCCATAGCTGACTTCACATTTTGCACCATAAATTTCTAAATGCATAACCGTAAAAATGTTTTAATGTCAACCTATAAATCAAATTTAAAGAAAGGTACAATACTTGGTTAGTTGGGGGAACAACAAAAAATGATGATAATATTTGGCTTCTTGTCTATAAACTTGATTTCACCAAATTCATCTTGAAATATAGATTATTATTAAATAATTTGATTCCAACTTATCTTTTTATCGAGATCTAATATAGTATTATAGTTTTAATTATAATATTAAACTATATCTATATCATGTAATACATACTCTAATTATATATAATAATATTATGATATTATTTTATTTTCTAAAGTTTTTCCTATAAAAAATTTAGTATCATGAATATAATTAAAACCATTTCATTCAATTCTAAGTTGAGGGAAAATTCTTCTTTCATTAATATGATGTATTTTTTTCAAAGCCTTTTTCTTTAAATGACACCTTATCACACATGAATTGACTTGTACTCAATTTATTATTATTTATAACCATCTCCTGAAACATGAGGTGCCTACACATAGATTGGGCCCAAATGAATGATGTTAGTGAATCAATGAGAGTTTTAAATGATGTTCACTAGATAAAAATTTGCTTTATTTAATACCTCCATCTTGTATACTTATAAAATACCTATCACGGTTATACATCTTAGATATAAACCTACCTACTATCAAAATTCTCGTATTCACTCTCTTTGTGCCTAAATTGCTTGTCTATTAGTCTAAACATTATTATTCTAATGACTAGAGGTTTTATACCATTGAAAAAAATCTAAAGCTTATTATTATCCTTCGCTTCTAGTATTAAAATTGAACCTATTTGCTAGTTTCCTAGACACTTGCATCCCACACAAACACTTGTATTAATGCAAGTGTTCACATTTTTTACAAAGTGTCTAGTGCCCAAAATTAATCAAATTTAAAAATAAAACATATTCTAAAGGTTAGCCAAAGTTTTAATGTGAGATATTTCCAAAAAATATTGGTATATATACAAGATAAACTTTCCTTCATTCCTCACCTGGAAATCACATACAAATCATATGGTAATATACCAAAAAATGCTCAATCAAGAATTCAAGTGAGAAAATATTCCCTTTGTGTCCCTATTTTCGTATTAGTCATAGGAGTGACATTTATATAGGTCAAAATCATTCAAAAAGCATCATGTTAGCCATATTTTTCAAATTATAAGCTAGGTCACTGCCTGCCTTTTCTTATCACACATTTTATTCTTGTACACACACAAGACAACACATAGAGGAGAAATACATAAGTCTAAATCCCTTTTTGGAGTATTGGCTATGCAGGCAACACCCATTGATAGAGGGGTCCTTAGGTCAACTCACCACCATGAGCCTTCTTGTTAAGAAAACATACATTTTTATATATGTATGTAAATAAAAATTGTCAAAATAAACAAGCTACAAAAATAAAAAACAAGAGAGAACAAACCACTACATAAGATATATGTGGAAAATCTTTGCAAAATCAATAAGGAAAAAAAACCACGGGTCAAAAGTAGCATCCAAATTTCATATTTCTTTATCAACACTCTCTCTTACACATATCCTCTTATCAACTCCTTTCCAATGCTAACACCAAGCACTCAAGTCAGTAAAGCTTACAACTAACCTTCCATGCTCTAATTGATAAGCTACAACATGTAACTCTTACAATGATGCTAACATATATAGCATCCAAGTGATCTCCAAAAACATATGCCTCTTTCTCTATGAACTAAGCTTTTAAGCATCCAAGCTCCATATCCAAGGATTTAATCTATGTACCTAGGTGATCCAAGCACAATATCCTTTCAGGATCTAACCATCAACCTGCATGTGATGCTTACAACTAAAGCATCTAGTTGAGGCATGCATATAATTCATTCTAACTCTAACCCCCTAATATGTAATCACAAACTTTCAAAGATTCTCACATGATCCACTAAATATATAAATAACAAAGAGGATAAATTAATTCTTTAGTATCATTTTAAAAATAATAGAAAGAGAGAGGGGGAGAAATGTTGCACCACATTTTGGTGAAGAAAACTATTTAACAATAGGAAAACTTGTCCCCTATATGGGCAAGTCAAGACTTTGAATGGCATTTCATGATGCCCACTTGACCACTCCTATGTGAAGCCCATGTTCACTCTAGATGTTAAGACCCACATAGTGGAGTTAAGATGTGATCTTCATTTGTCACCATGTGCAAAAGTAGAAAAACCATGTGTCACCCATGTGTCCCTAAGACAAATTCATCCCACACATATGTGAGAATCAACCACTAATAATGATTCTCTTGTATTCATTCTCAAGGGTCGATAAAGTAGCTCCACTACTTTCCAGGATTTTAAGTTACCCATGTGACTCCAGCATATGCATCCCACACACACATATGATATCAAATCACCAAAAGTGATTATCCATGTGACCCCTTGAATTTTACACCCATGTGACAAGACCATGTGACAACTAAGGACAACACATGTTCTAAAGTGGAATGCTACGCTTTATTCCATGTCACCATATTGATCACATCAAAGGGACCCTATATAGGCCCACCTACCACATCACCAACCTGTTGTATCACTTACCACATCACCTGTATGTGACACCTGCATGCCACATCACTACATACCTACATGCCACATCACCTGTATACCATGTCACCATGAATAGTGACCTATTAATAATGTCTATGAATAGTACACATGAATAGTACTCTATGAATAGTGACATTTGAATAGTGCCTTCACACCCAATAATATCTTTGTTGAATGCATATACACAAGACTTTCAAAACCTATGTCTTTTATCAAATAAATGCCACCCAACTACTATCAATGACAATGCCCAATGTTGCTCTACAACAACAAGCCCAATAGATGTTTTATGTACTACTAAAAATTCTCTACCTTGACTAACTTTGTCAACATCTACTCCTCCAAAGCAAATTTATATCAACATGAACTGACTCCTACTTCACCATAGACCTATCCTTCTTTAGGATTCTTTCATGAACTTCTCACAACTCCCACAGCTTGGAAGTATCTGGTATAGTACACACCATGGATCCATGAGGTGTCTCCTACTCCTAATGGATACAATACACATGAAAACCTTTTTCTCATCCTCTAGAGGACACTTTGGAAGATAACTCACAATTGTAAGTAGTTGGATACTTGACTTTCTTTCTTTCATGTCCATTGTGATCTCCATCATTGGTTTGTTCCTTCAACTACCTTCATTATGTCTTAGTCATCTAAGGCATCGCATAATGATCATATTGGGGCATGTAGCCAACATGCCATCAAACATAACAATAACATATACTAAACCTTGGCTCTCCATGAAAGTACTATTATATTCCATCTGTACATCTACTTCAACCCATATAGTCTTCAAACCACAAATCAACAACTCTTTGCCTCATCCATGTATCCCTCTAGCTACTCCATCTCATCACAAGACCACCATGTATAAATTATGTTTTTTCATCTCATTTCTCCAACCATGAACAACAAAAATTGCACATTGCACTCTTGATAGTAGAATATAACTAGAGAGAATAACCCATAGAAGTCAACACCTAACTTCTACATGTAGAAACTACTACTCGGTTCATCACAACAACTACCAAGTTTTTGAGCACCAAGGATACAATCAATCTACATCCTACTCTACCACATGTCAAACCAAACTCATTTGCAAAAATACTCCATACTTTGGTTCACTTGGTTACTCACATCAACTACACCGTATCCCTCCTAGCTAATCATTTATGTTACACCACAACCATTGAGCACTTCATTCAAATCATGTTTGAGTCTCTAAAATGTTCAACGTTGGTCTTCTTTTTTAACAAATCCTTAGGTCTCAACTTGCTCTCCTCCATCCATAAACTACTCCACTAGGTACATATTTAGGTTTTTGGTACCTCCTCTTCTACATAGAATTCTAAACATCTCGGCCAACATGTTGTGGTAGTATGATCCCATAACTTATATCACCATCTCTAACTGAGAAACACAATAAGGCACATGCCTTGTCATCACCCTCCATATATACCAATGGAGACTAGTTTTCTCCACCACAAGCTATGAAGTTAATTCTTCAACATGAACATTATGTTAATGTTGATCCATTTGGTATTTATTTTAAGCTTATTTCCTTCACTCTCCATCTGCATCTCCCATAGAGAGAAACTTGTAATGCAAAATTTCTTCCTTCTTTTTGTTAACATCTGTGTCTCTCCACCTATAACTCCCACTTCCACAAACCAACCAACAACCATGGATCTAATACCACTTGTTAGGAAAATATATATTCCTACATGTGAAAGCAAATAAAAATTATGAAAATAAACAAGATACAAAACTATAAAATAGGAGAGAAAAAACCATTACACAAAATATACATGGAAAACCCTTGCAAAAAAAGCAAGAAAAAAAACCACAAGGAAAAGGCAACATCCAGACTTTATTTTATTCAGTAACACTCTCTCTTACACATATCCTCTTAGCAACTCCTTTCCAATGCTAACACCAATAACTCAGATGAGCAAAACTTATAACCAAACATCCATGCTCGAACCTAGAAGCTATATATGTATCTCTTACAATGATGATAACATCCATAACATCTAAAGGAGCTCCAATAACATCTACCTCTATCCCCAAGCTATGAATCCTCTAAGCTCCATATTGAAGGATCAAATCCATGCACCTAGGTGATCCAAACACAACAACCTTTTAGGCTTTAACCTTCAAAATGCATGTGATGCTTATAACTCGAGCATCTAGGTGAGTTAAGCATACAAGCCTTTCTAACTATAACCTAATATCATGTAAGAAAATCTTGCAAGGATATTCACTTGATCCAATAATTGGATAAAAAACAAAGAGGATAACTTAATGTTTTAATAATATTTTAAAAATAATAGAAAGAGAGAGAGGTAGAGATGTTGTGCCAAATTTTAGTGGGGAACACTATTTGACAATAGGGAAACTTGTCACCCACATGAGAAAGTCAAAAATTTGAATGGCATCTCATGATGCCCACTTTATCACTCCCGTGTAAACCCCATGTGCACTCTAAATGCTACAATGAACATATTGGATTAACATGTGATCATCATTTATCACCATGTAAAAAGGTAAACAAGCCATGTGCCACCCATGTATCCTCAATAAAAATGTGTCCCACACACATGTGATGGAGAATCACCAATAGTGATTCTTTTGTATTCGTTCTCAAGGGTCAAAAAAGTAGCTTCACTACTTTCCAAGATTCCAACTCACCCATGTGACTCCAAAATATGTGTCCCACACACACATGTGGGAGAAAATCACCAAAAGTGATTATCCATATGAACCATTTTTTCTCAATTGAACTCTAAGGTTAAGGAATCCAAGTTTTAATCATTTGACAAAGAGTGATACCCTATACACATGATATACATACATAAGAAGAGAGTTAAAAAACCCAAAAGGATCTAGTTAGTCGCATGTAGATCCAATTAGTATTCTATATAGGACACTTGCATTGAATTTAGCCACCTACATCAACACAACCATCCAGATCTAATACAAGTGTCTAAGGCCATAGAAAGAGTATTCCTAGAATTTAATGATTGCTCCAAGATGATTTTCTAGTCCACTTTTATCTTGTTTTAGGTCAGACATACATGAGCATAGTAAAACTAGCTAAGTATCAATTATTCCATTTTATTACAATATCTATCAATAGTTGTAATTTAATATTTTTAGCAATCTTAATTGTATAACTTAAAAATATTCTTTATTTGAGTTTATATTAATTGTATTGATCTTTAGATTAATTCACCATACTTTTGTAAAAACTATTCTAAAACCCTATAACCCTAGATAACCCCTTTATCTAAATTTAGTGTTAAACATTTTGGTGAACCCATCATTTTTTATTTTTTGAACCAAACCTTAAATTTCATTTAGGATTGTTCCTTTCACAACAATTCATTTTCATATTATTGCATTTATTTTTCAGATCTGATTCATTGTATGGGCATAACTTAAGGAATGTTTTTTTTTTTTTTTAACCTAGGCATTGTTCTTATCCTTTGTGTGGTTGTATCCAAATGTTTAGCCTTCCTCAACATGCTTACTTCTACTACAAGATATAGGAAACCCCATTTTTTGGATAGCTAGTTTAATATTTATGATGACCAACTTATTTCATATGAAGATCTTATGGCATCTAAAAAAAGGTTCTCAATCCTCATCCTTTGCTTGTAATATGCTAATGAAAAAAATATTGATGAAAATGAAAATATAAATGACTATGTGGATACTCATAATATGTTTTCATATGGTTATGAGTGTGATTATATCCCTCTTGAATGCAAATACGAGGATCCTAGTTCTCTTATTTCTTCTAAATTTCATATGAGAAAATTCCCAAAAAGTTAAAAATGACAAACTTTGTTAGTGCATCACATAATGATGATATAATAAGCATGCAAAAATTTAGCATTCATGATGCTGAAAATAACAATTTATCATGCATAACACAATGCATTTTCTCTTTTTCTAATTATGAATATGTTGGAAAGGATGAATGTTTTCTTCTTTCCAAATCATTTATAAGGTTGAATTTTTTTTAATTTAGATCACTAAAATTAAAATAGTGAAATTACTAATTTATCTCTTTCTCTAGATCTCAATGATACAAATGCATGTACTACTTCTCTTTCTATTTTGTTAAATTGGAAAGATGAAAATCATAATACTAGCCAAAGTAGTGTATATTCATGCTCTTCTACTCTTTTTTGAATTCAAAATAAAGAAAAAAATCATTTCCAAAGGTTTCCTAATTAAGTAATTTTAAAATTTAAATTGCAATAATGAAACTTGAGATTCAAATGTTAGTTATTTTAAGGTTCCTTTCTCATATGACAATGATTTATCTAAACTAGAAAGTGATATTACATATTATTTCCTTCTTCTTTTAAATTCAAAAATAAAATTTAAATTTTCATTTATTTATCCTTATGATTATGTTCCAAACAAAATAGGGAAGATTTCTCTTTCTCATTCTTTTATATTTTGTGTTCAAAACTATGTTCCAATTCTAGATGAAAATAATGAAAATACATCTTGTATTCCTCTTGCACGTAATGAAATTTCAAGTAGTCAATCCCTTTCCCATGATAGTTGTAAAAAATATTTTAAAAATATTTTTCAAAGGTTTCATAATTAAATAATTTTAAAATTCAAATAGAAATAATGAAACTCAAGATTCAAATGCTAGTTATGTTAAGGTTCCTTTCTCATATGACAATGATTTATCTAAACTCGAAAGTGATATTGCATATTATTTCCTTCCTATTTTAAATTCAAAATTAAAATTGAAACTTTTATTTCTTTCTCCATATGATCATGTTTCAAGAAATATAGGGAATATTCCTCTTTCTCATTCTTTTATATTTTATGTTCAAAACCATGTTCCAATTCTAGAATAAAATAATGAAAACACATCTTGTATTACTCTTGCATGTAATGAAAGTTCAAGTAGTCAATCCCTTTCCCATGATATTTGTAACAACCTTCATGATATCAAAAATTATATAATGACCTCTCTTGAACCATCATGTAAAATGGATGTTCCTTTACCTAATGTTTCTAAACAACATGATTATCCTATCTTAGAATGCAAGGATGGTGGTAAAGATCCTGCTATTCTTATGTTTCATATGTATGGTAAATTAGATCATATAAACAACTATAACACGCCCTTACTAATCCCTCCTAGTGATATCATATCTATGATAACTACCATAGGGCATCTTCAACAACAAATGGTTCTTATCAAATTTTGAACTTCCATGCATGATGCTAAATTTAATGATAATACCTTGGTAGACTAACCCCTTACTTGAAATGTATTTAAATATAATTATACTTATAATTTCATAATTCCTTTATTTTCTACCTTTGATGGCAAAGGAGATCACGTAAATCATTTGAAACAATATATACACTTCTTTGACCATTGGAAAAAATACATATACTTATTATTAAAATCCTTCCATAGAAGTTTAACTAATGAAACTCTTAGTTTTATATCCTATCCAATAGTCTAGATAAATATTAAAAAATCTTTAGGATGTATTTTTATTTAATTTTCATAAACACAAACTATCTAAGCTACCATTGGAACATTTGAGAAACCTAACTCAAAATTGGGACAAACCTATTTAAGACTATGCTATCTGATTCAAATATATTTTGTATTCCTTGAATGATACCCCCTAAAATTTTTAAGTATAATTCATATTTATTAGGGGTATTCTTTCTCTAATTAGAGAAAGATAATTACATAAGACATTTACTTCTTTCGATACTTTATATTGGGACACGCATAAATATGCATTGCCCTAACACATACCAATACTGAATCAGATGTTTCTTCACCTAAAGGAAAACATGGTACAAAAAATTTCTACCACACAACACGAAAAAATAATAAAGATCATGACCCACATCAAATACATTTTTATAAATTAGTAATACGTACCAAGGAACAAACAATAAAAGTTTTACCTGGAAGAAAGGAATCCACATATAGAGTACCTATTAATTAAAACATATACCTATACTAAGAGGTAACTAATTTAGTTTGATTGGATAAGAGATAGACAGCATGACATATTGTATACATTATTAGATAAATGGTTGATTATTATAGATGTTTTTTGAGATCTATGTATTAAATCATGCAATCTAATCAACCCAAATAACCAACTACCTAGTTAAAGTGATAGAGCCATTAGGACCTAATGCAATGGATGAATAAAACCAATTAAAAACAACATTAGAATTCTAAAGCTAAGTTCTCTACACCATGATCAAATGGAATGCAAAATAAAAAAATATCGAGATTGGATTGATATACTTTGGACTCAGATTTTGACACTATGATGTTGCTTGATCAAAGATGTTGAATGTTGGATGCAATGACTATTTAGAAATGGATTTGATATGAATTTATAAGTTAAATACAATAGAGGAGTGGCCTTATTTAAATATAAGGAGGGAAGGATCAGTGGTTGAGGTTTAAACTTGGATGAAGGAAATCAATAGATGGGAATTGTCCAAGGAATTTAAAATTTCTTAAAAACCTCTAGATTTAGAGGTTTCTAAAGAGGAGGGGTTAGAATATAGAGGATTCTAGAATCCTCTAATTTTAGAATCATAATAGGGATTAATTATTCTTAGAGATGGGATTAGATATGGATTAAGTAGGTGATTAGGGACTAAAGATGTAGGAGAGCCTAGGCATAGGCTAGTAAGTGGGCCATTGGGAATTTCAAATTCCCAAATAATAGATAAGTAGGATTAAGATGGGATAATGAGGATTTAGGATAAATTAATTGATTGGTGGGGATGAAATAAGGTTAGTAAATGAATGATAATAGAAGGGGGATATTAGATAAATTGACTAAAAGGGTGGATTAATTAGTGAGATAAATTAGAATAAATGAGATGAGTGGAATTAATGTCGACTAATAAGAATATTAGTGATAATAAATGAATTGACTAAATTTAGATTCATATATTTCCCCCTCTTTGAAAGGGAATTGTGAGTGGATGAAGTAGAAGGATTAATGGTCCTTAAAATAAAAAACATGTCATGGACGATGTTAGTAGATGATATTAGAGGATATGATGCCCCCTCGAGAAGACATGTGGGGAAGAATGAGATAGATGGCCACTCAAAAAATGAAATAAGGGGTGGGATGCGATGGATAGATAAGGGGATGGGATGTTAGATGTGGGATAGAGGATGAAGAATATGGATTAGACATGAGCAATGAGCTTCAAAGTGATGATGCCCTTGGCAAAGACACATGCACAGGGAGTAAATTTTTTTTTATCACGGTTGTCGACACATCCCAAGAGGAAATTAGTCATAACATGATGATGATAGGATAAAAATCCACAAGCTCTGGATGTATCCTAAGCAAGGATGAATGTAAGGGAGGGATATAGGATAGGATAAGATGATTATTTGATAAAATAAATGATGGGTGTAAATCAAAGCTAATGTTGATTAATATGATGAAGGTGATGATAGAGAATAATAGATATGTTTGAGTGACCAAAAGACTATATTACATCAACTCAATGAGTTTTAATGATGATGCCCTTAGTAAGGACACATGAAAAGGATTGATAATTGATTGACCAATAAATGATTGAGGTAAGAAAAGATGGAAGTTGTGATTTGTTAGGCCCAATTGATAAGTGTGGGTGATTGATGAAAAGATTAAGGAGATGATTTTGAGGATGGTGATTGATAAATAGACTAATTTATGAATGAATGATATTATATCTCAAATATTGTACTGATGCAAGACTTGAGTATGATGAAAGATAAGAGAGATGTGTTGATGGGTGATGAAGAAAGAGGAGATAGTGGTCAAGCTATCCTTGGGTTTTGAAAAGTTTCCAAGTATTGCCTACATAATCTAAAAAGACCTCAAGCCAATATAGTTTTGACAAGGATATGATGATGATGAAGATTAGTGATTAAAAAGTGATGATGATGTAGAAGATTAGACTTATTAGTGATTAAATGAATGACTTAGATGATGATACAAGGATAAAATATTGGATGTTAGTTGGATGGGTCAAGAGGATTAGATTAGAATAGGGATGATAGAATGTTAGATGAATGATGAGGGTGTGAGTAATCAAGCCATCACAGTTGTCACAAGGCTTATCATAGTCTAAGAAATCCATTAAATATAGCACTTGACAATAGGCCCCATGATATAAGGATAACCAAGGGGATATTGTGCCAAAGTGCATAGGAAAATAGAAAACTTTGGATCCTAAAGGGTACTTAAAAGCTTTAGTGACCTCATACCATCCCTCTTCATTGCTCCAAAAAACAAAAATAGACATGATGCAAACAAATATAAGACAAATAAGATGCAAACAAGATAAATATAATAAACAAGTAACACACACAAGTATTTACATGCAGTGTCATTGTGTCTTGTCTAATGATGGGATGAATGATTGGGTGATGAGTGGGATTAGGATTTGATTATGGACTAATAAGAGACATAGATTGGGGATAGATTAGAGATGATGATACTGATTGAATAGTGATTTGGATAAAGGTATGGACTTGGATGAGAGACTAGGATTAGGATAAGGACATGGATGAGGATATGAATTTGAAGATGACCAAGGATTACTGAAAGATAAAACATTACAAGATTCAAATCTAGAAAAATATTAGGAGACAATGGGATCAAATACCTTTCATATTAGCAAAATAGTGATTGGATAGGTGATAGGTATGGAGAGGCATTGATAAAAAGGTGATGGGATATGGATTGGATGGGTGATAAATATGAAGAGGCAATGATAAAGAAGTGATGGGTGCTAGATGAAATTCTTTGACAAGGTGATGCATGTTAATAACACTTAGTCAAAAGGATGAGGAAGATATGGGGAGATGGGTGACCACTCCAATTTGGTTTCAAGGTAGAATGTGGTATCCAAATATGGGAAAATAATTGACAGATGGAAATGGATGTGACTATGGGATTAGGCATAAGACAAGACATCATGGACTATTTTTGTCTTTTTATATTTTATGATTTTTAGGGTTTTTGACATATTTCAATTTTTAAGTATTTTTAGAATAGGTATATATACTATACAAATGGGGTTACTAAAAAATGAAATACCAAGGCTAGTAACCAAGATAAGGATGAGGATGAAGTCATAAGAGGATGAAAATGATGTTGTAAAAGGGGATGAGGATTGAGGAATAAGGGACTAGGGATTGTTCATGACCACATTATGAAGGAACTAGAAGTTTAGTTGCCTAAGTGTTTATTGGAGGATATGTGAAGATGGTTTTACTTCTCAAGACACCTTTTGCTTTCTTAAAAAGGGTCAATATTGGAAGGTATGTGATATAAATGTAAAATTATGGGTAAGAACAATGGAATAAGGGATAAAATAGAGAAGGATGACATGGATCAGATATATAAACAAATTTGATGAGGGATGTGGTAAGGAATGGGTTTGATGGCCAAGAAGGATGGATTGTGCCCTTAAGTGTTGAAGTATAATGTGGACAATATTATTTTATTGTGACACTGAAAAAAAAATTCATCATGGTACTTTCTCAAGGTGATAGAAGATTGGTTTTCACCATTAGATGAAGATTTTTTTTAACTTTTTGGGCATCTTGATTTTATTGGATTTGGGTATAAGATGTGTGATTGTCGATACTATTTGGATATTCAACCAATACATATTTTGGGGATGTGTGATGATAGGACCATGTTTTCACTAATAAATGTGTTTGGGTCTATGTAACCTTTGATGATTCTTGATAGAGACCCCTCGAGATATCTAGACCAAGTGTCTTCATTTCCCTTAGGAGAGATAGTGCTACTCAAGGAAGTGATTGGAGGAATGGACTCGATGAGATATTTATAAGTATGTATGAGACTTGAATGGATGATAGGACTTGATGGGATTATGGGTTCATGATAGGATGGTGTGATAGGTGATAGAGGATTAAGATTGGCAATCGCATACATCATTAGAGATGTGGGACATGCTTCATCTTATTGGTGCCAATTGATAAAATACTTTAAGAGATCCAAGACACTTTGACTTTATGGTTCATCTCTGATCTAATTATTTAATGGATTATAAGCCATTTGGATTTTGCTTTGGTCATTATTTTTATTTTGAGACTAGATTTTATTTTGACTACCCCTAGTACTAGATTTTGGGATTCACTAGGGGAGATTGATTTTTGACTTGATAAATGATGATAATTTTGACTTTGGCATTCCTCTAGTGCTTGACTAGGGGAAGACATATTCAGATTAGGCCAATGATTGGAATATTCTTAATTTTGACTAATAGGATCAAGAATGACTTTATTATGATTTATGACTTTTGGAATGTGGTCTTGGACTTCTGTACTTGTGACACACATTATATTTATTGAGGAAGGATCCAATGATATATGTTCATGTTCATCCTTATAGATGGTAGTGATTAAATGATCATTGATGGGAATAAATGGATCTATAATGGATGAAATTGGTGGAGATGGTATGATGAGGTCAATTAGTGGTGATGGCGTAGCATGGTCTTAATAGGGGTTCATAGGAGACCCAATTTTGACATCAAAGAAAATCTCCTCAAGATCAAAAAATATATCACAAGGACTATCTGTAGTAGATGCATCCAAAGGAGGATTAGATTTTCTCTAACAATCTTTGATAAATAAATCTTGTAAGAACTCATTTATGACATCATCATCTTGATTGGGATCAAAAGAAATGCCTAGTGATGTAGTGGAGGCATCCAGATTAGAGGCACCCTTGAAAATATAGGCATTATTGACATCAATAAGGGATGACATTTTTGATGAGGAATATAATGTGGATACTGGTGTTGAACATGATCTTAATGCGGATAATACTTTTAATGTTGACTCCAATATACAAGATGCAATGCTACAAGTAGAAGATTTATTATCCTCAATTGACCTCTCATTATGGGGTATTCAATGTGAAGATGGAGATAGAGATGATGGATGGATGATAGGCCCATGGAAAGAGGTACGAGAGATGGGAGGAATAATATTATGGGGAAGAGACTCATTTTTTTATGGAGGATTTGTCAAAGATGGGGGAATCATGGAGGAGGGGTGTGGTGTCTTGATCTAGCTTATAAAGGGAAGGGCTTGATTGGGAATGGAATCTTAGCACTCCTCTTCTTGTTTACCCATGGATTTAGACTTATCTATTTCATCTTTGATTATTATGCCACCACAATCAATGAGTTCATGGATAAAGTATTGAAAATGTTGAAATTGATTAATGATATGCCCCCAAGTTTGGTGATATTTACAAAATTGATCATCTTTATGCTAAGAGGGTTTAGAATTGGTGAGATCAAGATGTTAGATAGGTAGATAGACCATCATTTTGGTGGTGATTAATTATTTAAAAAGGGTTTCCAAGGAGATGGGAAGGGGAGTATAAGGAACTACTTCTCTTTGTGAGTTGTATGTGGAAGAATTTGACTTGAGATCATATGGTTTTTGTTTTGAGGGGGTAGTTGGACTGGTAGTAGGCAAGATGGCCAAAATCAGATTCCCTTTACTAGTATGGGAATGGGAAGGGGATGATTTATGACTATTGGATGTAGGATTGGTATAGGACACACATGAAGAGGCTTGGATAGGGGGTGGAATGAGTTGAAGTATATTAACACCTTTGAGAAGTAAGACACACATCAGAATAAGCTAAATTAGAATCTCATCCTTGTTGGTAGATATGTATTAGTCTATGAAGGGTGGGTCTAACTCCATGGTGGTGGTTGAAGAGTGATGGATGATGGGAGTGAGGCTAAGTATTAGAGATGGTTGATTGAATAAAAAATGGGTCCAAAATATTGAGCTAATATGATAGGTGATCATGACAATGAGGTGGATAAATGTGATTAGGATGATATAGGGCTAATGTTAGATTTTAGATAGAAAGCTCAATAGGTGCTAATTTCCTATCAATGATGCTTAGTTGTCAAGCTAGAAAAAATATTGAGGATTTGATGGGTGCTTAGATTCAAACTAGAAAGAGGATGATATGATGGGTGATACTTATGAATAGGTAAGATTATTTGACTAGAGATGATTAGATTAATGACTGAAGGTTTAATAGATTGAAACTGATAAAATGATAAGATGTAAGTAGGATATTGACTAGGTATAGGATCTAACCAAATGATGAATGATAATGAACTAAAATGATAGGATTATGTAGATGAATAAGAAGGCTATCTCAAGACCTTGGACAAATTTTTTCAAGATGGGATGGGGTATGATTATGTGATGAAGGTGATAGGATAATGGGACAAGGATAAGTTATGATGATAGGTGATGATGAAATGATTAAGGATAATGATGGAGATGGTTTAAACTCGTATATGACCTAAAACTCCAACTAGGATAAGATAAGATGAGATTAAATTAGATAGGTAATGAAGACAAGGTTAAGATGAGTGATGGGGTATGCACTTAGGATAATATGTGGATGAGACATGATGTGATTAGGATATGTAGGTGATGGGAAGATGACCAATGATGGGTAGGGTTATGATAAGATATGACTAAAAGGATGTGTAAGAGAAAAAAAATATATGTACAAGCGATGAGATAAGATTGTACAGGATAAGATGTAGGTGATGGGCATGTGGATTAAGATGAGGCTAGATAAATGGTTAGACTAGGATAACGGTAAGAGGAAGGGAAAATATGTATAAGATGATATCTAGGATGTAAAAAATGAGATATTAGTGATGGGGGTATGACTAATGATGAGAGGAATAAATGATAAGAGGGGATAAAAATATGTACAAGAGATCAATGATATATACAAGAAGGTAAGACAAGGATATACAATATGATGGTTAGGACTAATGATGGGGGGATTTGATTGGACTAGGAAGGGATGAGGTGACTATGTGGAGACAAGTAGTTAATGATGCAAACTTGGGTAAGGATGTAAGATGGGTTTGGGTATGTAGGTGATAAGGGTATGATTAATGATGGGTCGATATAACTAGATTAGGATGCGATTAAAACAATATGGTAGATATGACAATGCAAGGATATACAAGATGGTATGTAAAAAGGGATGATGACAAAATGATGAGGCAAGTATATACAAGATGATGGATTATGCAAAGACCTAAATAATTATATAGGTTTGTGGTAAAAGGATAACTCAGCTCATAAATAGCACGGGTCTAGCATAACACACATCCAATCAAACAAGTCACAAACCTATGATTAGTAAACTGATGGGTGTGTAATTTTATGTCTACACCATCCAACGACTTCATAGGTGAGGCTGTAGGTCAGTGACCCATTACAGTATCAATTGAAACCTCTCAACCTCACACATGATGGCTACCTTATATCTAATAATAAATCTTTTAGTATTACACCTATTATGACTGAAAGGTCTTATGCTAGGTTTGCATGGACTCTCTAGGTACATCCCCTATATACATGAAGGTACAGTGAGGCCTAAATCTATATAGGGTGTTGTCTAATGCATAGTTTATAAATTTAACTCTTCCTCTTCATATATGACCTATATGGGGTCAACTTCTTAGTCTAATGATAACTATCTCTAATATTTATACTCTGTTGAAACATGGAGTTTGGATTAGTGCATGGTGTTGAAATCCATGACCACTATCCTCCTAAGGCTATGACAAGTGAATGGGTGTCAATTCCACATCATGTTTCCCATATAAAAGAAAATGGGAGGCTTTGTAGATGGTTTTTGATCCCATATGAATTTCCACAAGGATGAAAGGGGGAGAACACACACTAACCATAGCCCTCAAGATACAAACAAGAAGAACAAAATATTAATCAATCAATTAGATTTAAGATGTGTGTTTATATTTATAAGCTAAATGATGACAATGATATATACAAGACAAAGTGATCAAAATGATTCAAAAAATGATTTTTAAAATACCAAATAGATTCTTTAATTGACAACCTATAATCACATAGTTAGTAGTTTGATTGGCACTCTAAAAGAGGTAAATTGTAACACAAGGATTAGTAAATTTGATAAAACAATCTTAAGTGGTAACCTATTGTTTCTATTCAAATTTTTCTTTCTATATTCAAAGGAGAAATGAGAAACTAAAGAAAATGGTCAAGGATTGTGAAGTACCTGGATAAAGTCTGTGCACCGTTATCCAGACGCTGTGAGTACTCCTCTTTGGCTGTGGAGGAATGACACCTGCAAAGAAAAAGACTTGGACAAAGGAGGCATTAGATAGATAGATGGTGGGTTGCCAAGCAAAAGCTTGTTCCCAGAAGTATGAGAACTTCCTTAAGGGAGGTCAACCCACTATTTGATAAAGAGAAGTCTGATAAAAAGACAGAATGTAAAGATATACTGAAATGATAAGAAGACTGAAAGAGAAAAGGAAGCAAAGGCTTACCTAAGTGAAGCTGTCGAACTGGTTACAGTCACCAGCGTCGGTGGTCCTACCGGCATCGGTTGGTCAAGGGGCCGACATCGGTTATTCTACCAACATCGGTTGGGGCAGTGACCGGCATCGGTCGGGGTAGTAGGCTTGGACGTGATTTGGTCGAGTCTGTGGACAGGGTCTGGTCAGGTCTAGGTCTGTGGACAGGGTCTGGTTGTGCAGAGTGGTATGTGGATGGGTCTGAGACAGAGTTTGGCCTTGGTTAAATGGTCTGGGGTCTGGGTCTGATAGTTTGGTTGAATAGGCAGAGGGTATGCTCTGAATAGGGAGATGGGATTCGGGTCTGGTCTGGTCAGGGTAGCAGTCTGGTTTGGGGGGATAAAAGTGCTGAATCTAGCTTAGAAGCAAATGATTATAAAGCACAATGAAAACACAAATAGAGTACTTACCTGTGCCCTGCTGAAGAAGTGTTACAGATTGGTGTGCCTGTCATTGGTCTTGCCAGATGTGAAGCCTGTTGCTGATGGAGAATCCCTGTTGTGCTTGTAGAAGCTTACTCTGTGTACCTGAGGGAGAGAGAGATTGATTGGCAGAGAGGTGGGCAGATTGACAGATGGTTGAAGACTCCAGATTTCGGATTCACTCTGTGATTCAGAGTTGTGATTAGAAGTCTGATTAGCCATCTGATTGTGATTTTTGTGATTCCACACCAAGAAAGAGGTTAGACGTCGGTTTAAGTAAACCGACATCAGCGATCCCACCGGCGTCGGCCGACAATTGACCAATGTCGGCGGGTTCAGAACGAGTAAAAGGGCATCAAGCCCATTCTGCATCTGTGGAGTGTGTAGTTGGTTGGGGAAATGGTCAAAGATAAGGATAAATGCGCACGAGGGTTGCTTAGGCAGTTGGAGAGGAGGAAGAATAGGTCTTAAGTGAGTCATAGGTTGGGAAATGGTCCAAGGTGAGGTGTCCTAGGTGAGGTGTCATGGATGAGGTGTCCAAGGAGGGGGGTAAGGGACTTATTTAATTAAAAATAGATAATTATTTCCAATTAATAATACTTAGGTGGGTTAGGGATAGTCGAAGTGGCAAGGGACCAAGGGGAGAGAGGATGACCAAGGGTTAGACACTTTTTAGGTGTCTACATTTGCCCCTTTTTGTCTTGTTGGTTGTTCTAGACGAACTACAAGACAAAAATAGGAGGTGGTTGCCCCAAGTGTGGGATGATGTGGATTGCCCCGAGGTATGGATCAGGTATTCCCCCTCAAAGCGGGAGTCAAGGGAAGGGAACCTGATGTCGGGTGCTGATTTGATAAAAGGTGGATGAGAAAGATGAAGAGTGAGTGAAAATGCTACAAAAGTCATGATTGCACGTATACCACGTCACGGGACAGGTAGGTCAAATGGTTGCAGTCAAAAGGTCGAGGAGTGCCAAAATTAAATTAATCGAGCCCCAGCATTTAGTCGTCTGCTGATCGGGTCACTCAATCTAAGCTGAAGCTCCAAATGGTCATCGTGTTCTAGGTATCGCAAGCTCAAGAAGTGCTCCCAGAAACACAAAAAAGTCACAAGTAGTGCAGATCAACCGGCTTGTGATCCTATACTTGTGAGGGTCCAAAAATATGGTCTGCGAATAATTTTGCTATCTATTCGTGAGGTAGCATGCATGCAAACAAAACCAAGACAGAGTTGTCTCGGAAGCGGTCAGGGTCTGAGGAGATAGGCGTGATCTCCATGGTCACTGGTCGAGGTGGATGAATGGACGAAAGGATGTGGCTGAGCTAACCTTAGAACACTGAGTGCTGCCTACATAGCCCTTGTGTAAAAGGGCCTCAGGCCAATGTAGTTCTCCCTAAAAAGGGAGGAATGGTCAAAGAGATGGAATGAATTGGTCTTGGTCGAGGTCAAGGTCATGGTCAAAAGGAGGAAAGAAGGTTTTGTTCATCAGAAAGACAAACAAATGAGGGTGGTCGAGCTAACCCCAGATGATGTCGTATCATCTGAGTGCTGCCTACATAGCCCCAGTTTTAGGGCCTCAGACCAATGTAGTTCAAAATGAGAGGGTCAAAATGGTCGATGGGCTAGTCTTAGTCGAGGTCAAGGTCGAAATGATGAGGAGAAAGAGATGTTACAGCCTTTTCCAAATGGTGTATTCTGTAACATTGGTCGAGGGTCTTTCATCCTTAGCAATTTTCCATAGTCATGATGGATGTATGCTAAAAATGAATTGGGGTCTATTTATGCTTCAGCAAGTATTGGTTTATGCTTAACATAAATTGGGTCTGGTCGATAGTTTCCATGTGTATTGGTGTCCATAGAAACTATGTGAAAAGGACAAGGATGATGATAATGTCGTGTAAAATGTTGGTCTGAAAATGTTTGGTTGAATGTGACCAAAGTGGAAAAATAAGTGAAAGGCGAATTGCTCTTTCATTGACAAGGACCAAAATGATGGCATGGATAGGGGTTGTTTGAAAAAAAGCCCCGTGTATGCGTTGCGTCGTGGACCAGGGTTGATGTTAGAGAAATAGTTGAATCACTTGACGTTAAGTGAGCTCGAAGTCCATTGAGTATGTTGGGGTGATAGGATGAGTTATGTGATATGAGAGGATGAGGTAACCCTTTTTTGTGGCAGGAAGAACCTTGCCCCTGTTATAGGTGACCCAAGAACGGCTATAGGCATGTCAATAGCTTGTCAGTCGATTTTTTTTTTACGGTGAACTGATCGATGCGAGAAGTCCACATAGAGATGTTGTGGTGGTCATGTTGTGAAGCTGATCAATACGGGAAGCTTCAAAGAGTGTTGTCTGTAGCAAGAGTTAGTCATAGCCATCCTTCGAGGGAGTGGTCTATATTTTGCTTTATATGTTTGATAAGACTTGGCCTAGCTGTCCTTCAAGGGATCAGTCTATTGATACAGCAATTGTGTAGCTGTCCTTCGAGGGAGCAGTCTACATTTAGAGAGTTTTATGACCTTGATATGATATGTTATTTTTGATATAATTGTTGACTGAAGTTTAGCCATGGACGAGCCTGTAGAATTTTAAGGGTTCCCTTTTATTAGGACAAAGCATTCATGCTTGACAAAAAGGGTTGACTAGGACTTGTTTAAGGGGAATAAGGTTGAAAGGAATAGGAATGACAATGACAAGGGGTTGCTCAAGGGACGAGCTCAAGTAAAACGTCAAGTGATGAATACTCGACTAACATAAGAATGGTCGTGGACGCAAGGCATAAAAGGAGCTCAGGTTCTGATAAGTCCTTGGGCCATGTTTGTACAGTAAGGTCTGAGTCAATTAGGAGCAAATTTGCCCCATTTGGCTCTTTCCAGATTGGTCAAGTGTTGATTGATGGATGTGAAGTTGGTTGACATGGTCGCTGATTGGTCGAGACTGGTTGAATGTTTTGGATAAAAAAGATTGGTTGAATGATATTTGATTGTTGATTGGTCGAGACTGGTCGAAGGTAGGGTCGAAGGTAGGATTTTTGATTGGATTATGTGTGGTCGAGGTTTGGTCGAGGTCATGGTCGATGTCATGGTCGATGGTTGGTCGAGGTTTAAATAGGAAGGTTGATTGATGGTTGGTCGGGACTTGGTTGAAGTGTGGTCAAATGTTTGGTCAAAGTTTGTTGAAAGTTTGGTCGAAGGTTTGGTTGAATGTTTGGTCAAAGTTAGGGTTGATGGTTTGGTTGATTGTTTGGTCGAAGTTAGGATAAGGTTGGATTCCCCCAGTCGCTTAGGGAGAATGTTGGATAGATTGGTCAAGGTTGGTTGAGGCTTGGTGGTCAAATGGATTGTGTTGATGTCAAATAATGGGGTCAAAGGCAGCAAAGGGACCATAATCTGGCGAGGAGATCCCGATTTAGGTGATGAAGTTGGAGAGGCATGGGTCGGGGTTGATGTTTTGTCAAAGAGGTGGTCAAGAGGATCCTTGATGAGAAGGGTATCCTTTCTCCGTTGTTGACGAGTGACAGCTTTAAGAGCACAACAATGCTCAGTGTCATGTCCCGAAGTGTGATGATAGTGGCAGAATTTAGAGTTGTCAAACCAAGATGGCCTTGATCTGAGAGTTGATGAGTGGGGTGGTGTTGAAGGTTTATTGATAATATGGTCAGGAAGAAGGGTGTCATTCGCTAGACATTGGCGAATGGCAACCTTGAGGGCACAACAATGCTCAGTATCATGCCCAAGTGTGCGATGATACACACAAATGTGAGTGTCATCGAACCAGGGTGGTTTAGGTCCGAGAGATTGATATGGTTTGAGAGGCGAGAGGTTGATGCGAGAGGACTGTAATAATTGCCATAAAAGCAAGGTATAATACCCTACTAACGGGTCTGAATGTCTTATTGCAGTAGGAGTTAATGACTTTGGTTTAGGAGGTGTTGGTTGATGGATTAGAGGAGATATATGTCTGATGGGTTGAGGGAGTAATGGAGGCGACGTGCCTCTGTGAAGGATGGGAGTGGGAAGCACTCCTATTAAAGTGGACAGATGTGGGCCCAAGATTGAAGGCAATGACGAAGGTGGGGGAGGAGTCCTCCGGTGTGGTCTAGTGGCTTTCATTGGTTTGGGTCGAGGGCCACTATTGTGTGAGGCGAGGTTAGATGCGGGTTTAGGTTTAGATGTGGATGGAGGTGAGTGAGATGTAGCAATCTCAGGCAAAAGGCAAGAGGAAACTGTGACTGGGTCTTCCTCAGTCGAAATGGGTGAAGAGACTGGTTCTTCTCTTGGTGGAGAAGAAATAAGAGAGTGTGGCTCCTCAAGAGGGCAAGAGGCAGGGATGATCGTGCCTTCTGCTTGTGCTTGAGGAGTAGGCAAGGTAAGGTCTTTGAATGAAGGTGGGCTTAATGGTGTAGGTGTGGTCAAAACGTCCCCCAATATAGGAGAGGTAGATGGAGGACTAAAAGGAGAAGAAAGTTCTTCATTCTGTGATGGAGAAATAGGAGAAGAAGACTCTTCTACCTGTGAAAGAGGTTGGTCAGAGACAAGAGATAAGATAGTGTTGATTGTATGAATGTTATTGTCATGAGAGTCATCAGTTATGGTCTGGACATTGTTTTGAGTAGGCGGATGATTTGGGAATTATTGCTTGAAGATGTCAATATGTTGGTTGGGTGGGGCGTTCAGGTTATCTAAAATAAGATCCCCTTTGTCGATCATGTTTTGGATGATGTTTTTGAAGGTTCAACAGTTGTCGATGTCATGGCCTTGGACACAGTGAAAGTGGCAGAAGTCAGCCTCTCTATACCATGTAGGGATGGCTTTTGAAGGGTCGAATTGAGGTGGTCGGATTGGAGGGAGATTGAGGACCCCCTGCTTGACAAGTTTTTCCAAAATGGAAGCGTATGGTTCTCCAAGTGGAGTGTAAGAACGCTGGATGTACCATTGTTGGAATTGTTTGGTAATGCTGTGAGATGTAGAAGGTTGAGATTGATTAGTTGTTGTCGATGATGGTGATCTAATGACCATAGTGTTGGCCACTCCTTTGGGCTGGGAGTTGGCAGAAGAAGAAGGTCTGAAAGAAGAATGGTCAGTAGATTTTGCGTTGGTATTACGCAATTTGACCTTATCTTCTTCAAGGGTGCAGAGTTCAAGCTTTCGAGCCATGATGAAAGCTTCGTCAAAAGTGCGAAATGTCTGAATTTGCAAGGTAGAAGAGATGTGGTTGGCACATGCTCGAGAAAAGAGCTCAATGAGCTCGAGTTGAGGCAAAGAGAAAGAGAGCTGGTTAATCAAGCCTCTCCAACGAGCGACAAAATCAACTACAGATTCGTCATCAAATTACCTGATGGAGTAAAGGTATGTGATTGAGACTTGTTTAGTGATGTTGATAGAGAAATGGTCGATAAATAGTTGGGCGAGTTGAATGAATGAAAAGATAGAATGTCTGGCAAGAGAGCTATACCAGTCAAGGGCTGGGCCGAAAAGTGACATAGGAAATGTGCATAAAAACAACGCATCGTCATGGGCAATAAGATAACAGGCATGTCTGAATGCCCGTAGATGTTGTTGTGGGTCTTCCTTACTCTGAAAATGAGTAAATTTAGGAAGCTCCCAATGGTTGGGGTATGGTTGGATAGGGACGAAAGGATGGATGGGCTCGTTGCAAATTTGGTCATACGAGAGAACATTACGTGAGCCAGATATAGAGGTTTCGAGACTAGACAGTTTATCCATCAGCATTTTAATGACGTCTGCTGATGGATTGGTGGATGGGGCACCCCCTAAGTTGTAAGGTGCTTGAAAGAGGCTAGAAGAGGTATGTGACATAGTCAGTTGCGCTTGTAGGGATGCAACGTATGGATGACTAGTCGCAGGGACAGAAGTAGAGGCCAAAGGTGGTTGTGTTATGAAGGTTGAAGGTAAAAGTTGACTAGGCACCACCAAAGGTGGTTGAATAGCGGCACTTGTAGAAGGATAGGTTGGCACACCTGCATTTGTGGGTGCAAGAGTGTGAGGGGTCGAGACAATCAAGTTTTGGTATGATGTAGAACTTGGTTGAATTGGGTATGGTTGAGGGGGTAATGGAACTCCGATGGAGGTTGGTCTAAAAATGGATGGGGAGGCCAAACTTTTCGTACTGGCCATGGTCAGATTAATAGTTGAGGTAAAAGGCTGAGTCATAAAATGCTGGGTGGCGAATGGTGTTGATGTCGTCGCCACATCACCCGAAAGGTCTCGCGTTGGGTTTCTCGCGAGATAGTTTTGGAGGGCTGCGGTATTGAGGTCCAAGAATCTCTCAAAATCTTGGTCCCTTTCAGAGATGATGGGAATTTGAGTTGGGGTCGAGGTCGGGGTCGGTGTCGGTGTCAGTCCTGTAGGAGTTCTTTCAATCTCTAAGTGGAACTCCATGATAGGACTGGTTAGGGACAGGGTAGACGAAGTCAAAAAAGAGCGTCAGGTTCCAGAAACTGTGTTTTTGCAATTTCAAAAACTTAGAATGTGGTTTTGGCAAAAAAATGGGTTGGGTTTTAGGTTGTTGTTTTAGGGAAAAAGGTCTGTGACAGAGACCGACGTCGGTTGAAAAATTGATGTCGGTGAGTGAATATGGTAGACATCGGTCAGGTGACCGATGCCAGTACAGAAAAGTTGCCGACGTCAGTTACAGAACTGATGTCGGTTACTGTGTTTTCCAGAAACTCAAAAAAAAGTTTTTGGAAATGAAAAAGACATCCTTACCAGCTCAAAAAAGACAAATAAAAATAGAAAATAAGATGATGACAGACATATCTAAGTATTAAATCTTAAGAAACAATTTTAAAATCCTGTGGCTTATGCCTTAGATGAATATTTGGGGAGGTTGGATGATAGAAAGGTCCTAGAAGAAGGAAGCTAAAGATGGTTTCGGGTATGTTAAGGTGCTCAAAAGTCTGTGTTAGGTTCGATACGTGGCCTGGTGCTAAGGAGCAAGCTCCCCTCACTTCACGAGACTAGTGATAAACTGGTCCCGCTTAGCCAAGATATACCTCGCCTAGAGATTATCCTCTGCCAGAGAATGGAGTGGGCTTTCCCCTTGGTGATGAAATCCAAGTGAGATTGCCAGGTAGGGGTAAGGTATCCGCTGGGGGATGAAATCCCAGTCGGGCCTTGTCTCAAGTGAGTTTTATGTTTGTTTTAGTGCATGTGGTTTGGTCGTGTAACATTGAGTGGACTAGATTTATTCAATATGCGGTCGTTAATTACTATATGTGGTCTAAGAAGTGCAAACAAGCAGAAATGAATGCAAAGTGTTTTAAGCCCAAGTCGAAAATATGAAGTTTGAATGAAGACAAGTTTAAGAAAGGGTTGAGAGTATGATTTTGGACTAGTCTAGAAATGCAAGAAAGAAAAGAAAGATTCTTTTTAATCCTGCTTATAGTGTCATTAAGAAGAGACGAAAGGAGGTGAAAAGGAAAGAACCTAATGCACCTATATGAAAAAGAGAAAGAAAGAACCCAAGGAAGGCCCTAGGGTCCCACCGGGCATGCCAGAATGTTTCTATTCAATTTTTTCTTTCTATATTCAAAGGAGAAATGAGAAACTAAAGAAAATGGTCAAGGATTGTGAAGTACCTGGATAAAGTCTACGCACCGTTATCCAGATGCTGTGAGTACTCCTCTTTGGCTGTGGAGGAATGACACCTGCAAAGAAAAAGACTTGGACAAAGGAGGCGTTAGATAGATAGATGGTGGGTTGCCAAGCAAAAGCTTATTCCCAGAAGTATGAGAACTTCCTTAAGGGAGGTCAACCCACTATTTGATAAAGAGAAGTCTGATAAAAAGACAGAATGTAAAGATATACTAAAATGATAAGAAGACTGAAAGAGAAAAGAAAGCAAAGGCTTACCTGAGTGAAGCTGTCGAACTGGTTACAGTCACCAGCGTCGGTTGTCCTACCAGCGTCGATTGGTCAAGGGGCCGACGTCGGTTATTCTGTCGACGTCGGTTGGGGTAGTGATCGGCGTCGGTTGGGGCAGTAGGCTTGGACGTGATTTGGTCAAGTCTGTGGATAGGGTCTGGTCAGGTCTAGGTCTGTGGACAGGGTCTGGTTGTGCAGAGTAGTCTGTGGACGGGTCTGAGATAGAGTTTGGCCTTGGTTAAATGGTCTGGGGTCTGGGTCTGATAGTTTGGTTGAATAGGCAGAGGGTATGCTCCGAATAGGGAGATGGGATTCGGGTCTATTCTGGTCAGGGTAGCAGTCTGGTTTGGGGGGATAAAAGTGCTGAATCTAGCTTAGAAGCAAATGATTATAAAGTATAATGAAAACACAAATAGAGTACTTACCTGTGCCCTGCTGAAGAAGTGTTACAGATTGGTGTGCCTGTCATTGGTCTTGCCAGATGTGAAGCCTGTTGCTGATGGAGAATCCCTGTTGTGCTTGCAGAAGCTTACTGTGTGTACCTGAGGGAGAGAGAGATTGATTGGCAGAGAGGTGGGCAGATTGACGGATGGTTGAAGACTCCAGATTCTAGATTCACTCTGTGATTCAGAGTTGTGATTAGAAGTCTGATTAACCATTTGATTGTGATTTTTGTGATTCTGTGCCAAGAAAGAGGTTAGACGTCAGTTTAAGTAAACTAACGTCGATGATCCTGCCGGTGTCGACCGACAGTTGACCGATGTCGGCGGGTTCAGAACGAGTAAAAGGGCATCAAGCCCGTTCTGCATCCGCCGAGTGTGTAGTTGGTTGGGGAAATGGTCGAAGATAAGGATAAATGCGCACGAGGGTTGCTTAGGTGGTTGGAGAGGAGGAAGAATAGGTCTTAAGTGAGTCATAGGTTGGGAAATGGTCCAAGGTGGGGTGTCCTAGGCGAGGTGTCATGGATGAGGTGTCCAAGGAGGGGGGAAAGGGACTTATTTAATTAAAAATAGATAATTATTTCCAATTAATAAGACTTAGGTGGGTTAGGGATAGTCAAAGTGGCAAGGGACCAAGGGGAGAGAGGATGACCAAGGGTTAGACACTTTTTAGGTGTCTACACCTATAAGAAAAAATATTAGACCAAAAATATGATCTCTAGAAAGAAGACGTTATAAAATAAAAATAGATTCTAGGTTCACCCTTACAAGAAACAAGTTGTTAGTCAAATATGCCATAAATAAAACACCCTAAAAAAATCATGATTTGGCTCTATAATTCCTTTGGGGCGAATAGGCCACAACATGAGGGTCTGGGGGTGGCATCCCCCAACAGGGTCAAGGTGTAGGGCCCCTTGCAGGGTCCAAGGGTATTTCACCAGGTGCACTCCCTGTTATGATACAAAGAGAGGTCAAGGGGTAGACGTCCTCACCACCAAATGTAATTTAGGATTTGTGAAAAACCCATAATGACTCAAAATTTACCAAAAATGACTCTAAAAAATGCACTTAAAAGGACAATTTTAAAAGCAAAATTGAATGTAAAATCATAAATACATAGTGTAAAACTGCAACTAGAGAGTGACAAATTGCAAATTGGGGGGGATGAAACCACAAATTGTGAGTTTCAAAAGTTAACTAACCGTGATGGTTAACTACAAAATCATGACTGTTGAGATAAAACCATGACTTGATAGGGTAAAATTGAAATTAGATGAAAATCAATAGTTGTGGTTTTGTGATAAAGTATAAAACCCCAATATTTTGACTATTTGACCCAGATAAGTGCCTATGCAAGTTATGATAGATGTCTCAGATGATTAAAACATATGCCTATATAAGTTACCTAGATACTTAAAGAGGTTTATTTATGTCTGATTATAATATATACAAAAAAAATTAAATGAAGATGTTCATGGATAGAATTTAGGGGAAAAAAATTATTTAAATTAGATTAGGTCTTAAATCTGCCCTGTAAGATTTCAAGTATGATAATTAGCAGATAGAACAAAAAAAATTGATAGAATTAATTAAATTTGTGAAATCTCTACTGGGCATGTAATACCACAATTCTATAAAGCAATATCATGATTTAGAAAATGTCAAGACCTATGGTTTTTTCAATGAAGAACAAGAGTAAGGAGAGTGGGTTTGGTTGTGACTTTAAATGGTCCACCATGCCTTTTCCCCTTCCTTCTTGACCCTACCAACTAGTTAACCACACAAATAAAAGCCCTTCTCAAGAAACTTGGTTAACCAAAAATAAATGATCTAAAAATCCAAAATATATAGGTAAAAGGTATTATAGGTCAGATTGTATGATGATTGGTCCCCTTCAAAAACATAGAACATCAAGATAAACCTATAGATTAGAAGATAATAGAGGATTGTTAGTGTTTTTTATCATAAATTAGAAAGTCACAACTCACAATCATAGTATCATAACTCTCAATGCAATGTCACAATTTGAATAATCATGTTATTACATAACCTACCAAGAAAATTGTCAGTGGTTAAATTAATTAAAATTGTAACTCTATAAAAAAAATCAAAACTTTCTATGCAAACTCGTAATTCATGAGTTATGGTATTGTTGAAAAACCAAAAACTTCATAATTAGAAGAACTGGTTAGTGGTTAAGTAGGCAATTATCTCAAAATCACAACTCATGTGACAAAACCATGATTATAAATTCATGAATACCAGTGCAATGTCACAATTGTAACCTATGGACACTAAATTTTGAAAAATCTAATATTTTTCTCTTACTAGTTGATCCTACAAGCTGCCAAAATGATTTCTAACAAACACTTGGACTTAGATTTTGACTCTATGATGTTGTTTGATCAAAGATGTTAGATGTTAGATGGAATTACTAATTGTAAATGGATTTGATATAAATTTATAAAGTTAGATCCAATGGAAGAGTGGCCTTGTTTAAATAGAAAAAGGATGAAAGGATCAATGGTTGAGGTTTAAACTTGGATGAGAGAGATCAATGGATGGGAATTATCCAAGGAATTTAAAATTCCTTTAAAGCCACTAGATTGAGAGGTTTGTATAGAGGAGGGGTTAGAATAGAGAATATTTTATAATATTCCAATTCTTGAATCTTCATAGGGATTAATTAGGCTTAGGGATGGGATTAGGTGGGTGATTAGGGACTAGGGATGTAGGAGAGCCTAGGCATAGGCTAGTAGGTGGGCCATTGGGAATTTAAAATTCTCAAATAATAGATAAGTAGGATTAGGATAGGATAATGAGGATTTAGGATAAATTAATTGATGGGTGGGGATGGGACAAGGTTAGTAGATGAATAATAATATAAGGGGGATATTAGATAAATGGACTAGGAAAGGGGGATTAATTGGTAGGATAAATTAAAATAAATAAGATGAGTGGAATTAATGTCAACTAATAGAAATATTAGTGACAAAAAATGAAGTGAGTGAATTTATATGCATACAATTACTATTCATCCAAATTATTATCATCAAACACAAATATTTGTAATAGTAAAAAGACAACCCTTTTGCACTTACAATAGTATTAATGGGCATCAAGAAAATGATTGTTTTTATCTAAATAAAATGGTTATACAACTTGAAAATAGATTATTTATTACATTTAAGAAAGAAATAACAAGGTCTCTTTCCCCAACTTATTCTATAAATCACTCTAATATGGTTGAGACATGCTATTCCACTCCTTTTTAGAGATATATGGTCAATAGGCGTTGACACTATTCAACCACTCAAAGAAGTCCTTCTCTTAGTGTACCCTCTACAATGATCTATCTCTCTCATAGTAATCCTACCAAATAACCATTGATTGATATATCTCTTTCTAGAGGGACACGTAGAGGGGGCATTGAGCTAAAGCTAATACAGCCTACTTACATATCTACATAGTATATTTGTGTACTAAAACCAACACACACAAATATAGATTAGATAGATACACTCAATACTTTAATAGATACATTAATTATAGTGTTAGAACCAGAATCATAAACCCATTTACCACATTATAATTATATTCGAGCATTTTTATTCCCAACTAGATTCCATTATGTACGGTGATTGACTCAATTATCAACATATGAAAAAAGTGAAAAAATATCAATAATTTACCACATAATAAAATATCATATTTTAAACATGTTACATGAACAAAAAGAAAGTATTTGGAAAAACACACAATAACTCTATGCATTATATTCCACAGTGTATGTGTTTATTAAATACATCCATATCAATAAGATAATCACAATTTATGGAATTCCATATGCTTATCCACTTAAACAAGAGAAGTTTAGACCCAGGTAATTAATTATAAAACCTACTAAGGTTAATACTCTATGAAAGGGTAAGCAACATGTAATCCCCTTTCTTAGAAGGCCAATACATGAGAGACCATTGCATTAGAGATACATAGTGGATTCCATGGAATCCTAATCTACTACTACATAGTATATTCATTTACATAGATAAAACAAACATGTTCCTATTTATACTATTCCAAAGAAACCATAGATCACTTAATGATGGGTTCCACAAACACCCATTCCTTTTATTTTTACCTCATGACCATATAGTCATATTATACATATATAGAGCATACTAGATTCTACAATACTATATATTACACCTATGCATGCTCCTTAAAAGTACCACCAACTTGTTGCACCATGTTTCGAGTGGGAAAATACCTATAAGGATCCCTTAGATGACATCATAGGATAGTCTTTCATTTCAAACATTCAAAAAGCACCCAATTTTTTTTTTTAAATTATAACTTCAAAATTTAAAAACATCTTCAACTTTTCTATGTTTTATTAGCTCCTTGACATATATTTTTTTGTTTCCACATTGGGATATAGCATATCATTTATTTATATATTCACACATCTTTTGAGTGTGATACAGGTAAACCCAGGCACATGATTTATGCACATCTAGATGTTGTGCCTTCCCTCTACTCATGTTATCAGTGCATTAGGGGAATCCACTTAATTGAAGAGTATATACCCAAGTTATATTATTAAATGATCATTTTCCATTATCATGTTTGAGCTTATGGCCTTACAAATGCCTTTATCCATGATCATATTTTCCATAGTGTACTTGATATGCTATGTACGCAACATTTTTTTTCTATCACATATAATTAGGGACATGTATGATATGCTTATGATTTCTTGCTTCCATTTTTTCAATTCTTAGAGTATTGTTGACACAGTGGATTGCACCCTTGGTAGGAGGCCGTGCTCCTGCCTTCCACACACAACAATGGAAACTGCCCTCTTACTTGTGGGTACAACAAAACTGGGGGGAGAGTCTCTAGATAATGGCTAGCTCCCTTCAATGTATCTTTTAGGTCCTGGATCTCCTACTGCTAACAATAAAATGCAAAAAGCGGGGGGGGGGGGGTTGAAAAGGGGAGAAGGATGTTGAAACAAAACCTAAACCTAAACTTAAAAAGGTGATACACCAAAAAAGGTTGATCTACTCATCCCAAACATACACTTTTCCCTGAGAACAAGCTCCCATACACTTCATTTGACATGATGAATCCTTATACATCAGTGAGCTAGGGGTCCATAGATGTATAGGGAGGAAGGATTACCAGAGGCATTATAAAACACATTATGGCAGCCTATTCACATGTGCCTATACTCCTGCTAGGGACACTTTTGGCTAACCTGCAAATGGGAAACTCATAATGCACTAGACGTGCTGAAATCATCCTGTGAGAGCATCAAGGAAAATGACTCAACACAGAACAAAGGCATAGACACATACAAAAGCGCAAAACTCAAAATGGAGGTAAATATCTTATGTCTCGATTGAAGGTAAAATGGCATAGAGTTCTACCTTACAAACCCAAAGATTTTGGGGTAGACCTTTGCCTTACCAGCTAAGAGAATAGATTCTTTCTCAAATGAGAGGTTTGAAATATATAGAGGAAGAAAGAGGCCTTTTGGCACCTCTTTTACAAGTGACCCATGTGCCTTCTGAGCATTGGGAAGAGGGATTTGTTTAAAGATAATGTTGTGTTAGCTCCTGCTTTGATGTGAAATTATGGGCCGCACCATTTGTCTGCTTATCAATGAAAAGTGAAGAAAAATGAGTCATGTCGTTCACTATTTGCACCTCTTAATGACTGCCTGGCAGGCACTGTGTCAACCACTAGAGTAACTCCTTTTTGTTGACACCTTCTTTTGCCACTTGGACTATTTCATCCATTTCTGCGCTTGGCTATTTTGCCTCTTCCTTTATTTGCCTCTTTTGGCTCCTTCATCCCTCAGGCTATCTTCAGTTACTTCTTTGGATCTTTAGGCTGGGAGCACTCTACTTTTGACATGTGTCATAGTCCACTACTTTGAAACTTGTAAGACACTTGAAACTCAAATGCAAACACTTATCTTGCTTCGCTGAGTTAGAACAAGACACGTGGTAGCATCTGCTTAGCCTAAGATGTCTCTTGAGAGCTCTACAAAAGGTGACACATGGTGAATTCCACTTACTTTAGTGATTCATAATAGAAAAATTTGGGACTCATTTAGATTCATGCAGATGATGACACTTGGCACGCTTCGCTTAACCTTAGCCACTCGCTTAGGGTCCACCACAATCCTTACTTAAATAACGAAGCTAGAGGAGGAACCTGCGGATGTTGACATGTGGTAACTTCTGCTTAGCCTCATTAGGGACACATGGCACTTTTTGTTGCATTTAGAATAAAATTAGAAAGGGGCTCAATAGATGACACTTGGCAGCTTTTGCTTGAATGGTTCAGTTTGTGCTTGACTGCCTTACGAAAGGGCACTTGTCCTTTAGCCTTTTGGATGCTCCTTTGAACCGCCTGGTTAAACTAAGCTATTAAACCAATCAATTGAACTAAAAATGGTTCAATGGTTTAACACTACATGCCATTTGTTTAAACTTTGCCAAGCCTTTTAATTTTTTGTGATGAACCAAGTTGTTGAACCTATGCTTTGAACCGAAGCGATGAACCAATGCGTTGAAACAACCCAATGAACCAAACACTTTGAATTAGACCATTAAAACAAAGCTTGGAACTTGTTCCTCTTTTTTTGAAAGACTCGTACAACCCAATTTGAACTAGTTCAGAACAACATAAAAAAAGGGGGACCAATTTTTTAGCCTGTAGAGAAAAAATGGTCAACAAATTGGCGACTCCTAGGGGAAGCATGCCTGCTATGCTTAGAGACCAGTTGCCTTAAAATCCATTGGGCACATAGTCAGAACACAACTTGAAAAAGTTAGTAACATCCTCGATAGATCTAAGAATCAAATACAAAGGTTTTTACCCCAAAAACAAAGGGAAAACACACACAAGGCTAAAAACATTTATTTGTGCAAATTTCACTTAGGGAAAACAGGAAAGAAAACTAAAAGAAAAATACTATATATAGCTAACCAGGTGTATTTTCCTCCCTCCTAGATCGAAAGGAAAATTTCTTAAGTCCCCTTCCTGGCTAAGGAACTTATGGTGCCAAATAAGTGGCTGAATGAAACAAAGACTTGGTGACCTGCTCCTCTTGCCTGCCACCTTGATTGGCTTGTATCTGAGTGGATCAGAATCAAACATGCTTCTGACATATATGTACTATTCTTGTCCTTGGAAGCTTGTTGAATGTTGGTCCTTCATGCTGGTGCTTTTCACCAAGAAGTCAATGGTTACTGGCTCATCACCAAAAGCCCTTTGATGTTCATAGTCCCTCTGCGGTGCATCATGGTTTGACTCGTTTCCTTCTATTTCATTGAAGGCCCTATCAAACTCATCCTCTACTCCTTCCTGGCTCTCTTGAAGAAGGGTGACCATTGTGATGTCTGAAATGGAATCACAAGTTGATTGCTCATCCCATAGAACATCACCATCCTTTTCAAAACTCTCTTCTTCAAGACTATTCTCAAGATGAACAGGCCACTCCTTTTCCTCCTGAGCCTCCTCTAATTTAGGCTCCATGATGATTTCCTCGTTGTCACTCATGATAACCTTTTGGGAAACTATAAATTAGATCTTCTACTTCTCACTTTCCTCCTGTAAAATAGGTTCCTCCTTGAGAAGGGATGAAGTGGAAAGCTAATGGTTAAACCCGTGTGGAAGAGGAGGCAGTCCTTGAGCTAGAATTGAATGATTTTCCTCTTTCCATTTGGTCAGCACTTCATCTATATCAGGTGTGGCCTGATATCTCTCTTAGAGATGTGTAGATGGGGTGTGTTTAGACATGTCCATCGCACATTGGCTGAGGAATCTCACTTGGGACTCCAACTCTGCAATTCTCTTGGCTATATCTTCTTGGGTAAGCCTTTCTTGGAGGTTACCAGCATCATCTTCTTCAAGGCTCTGAGTTGGTTCCTGGCATTCCCTCCTCCAACTTGGAATCTTGACATCATGTTGAAAGACCTGGGGAGGTTGAGGAATGTTAAGAAGAGACTGTTGATGCACATGAAGAGTCTCTTAAAGAGGGATGTGCTGGTTTATGGTGTTCCTTTGATGTTGGAAAGTTAGGTGCACAATATTGAGAGCAAGCATGATTGATGCGCCAGATGAGCTAGAGTGAGCAAGTGCTATCTGAGAAAGGATAGGTGCATAAGAGGGGGCTCTCTTTAGAATAGGAGGGGGGACACAAGGCTGACTACCCTGAATGAATGGATTCCTCCATTTTGTTTCCTCCTCCTCCATGGATTGTAAAGCCTGAGCTTGCCTAAACAAGCACTCCTATCTATACATCAGCTCTTGATCATATCTATACTACTCATCTGATATATCTATCTCCATTATCTGCTTCTCAAAATCTAGCCTTATTTCTCTTATCATTGAAGGGCAACTAGGAGGGCTGCTTGAGGGGATGCCATAAAAATTCTGAGCTTGATCAAAACTATGTGGCCCATGACTTGGTTCAATGGAATTATACATACCAAAAAAGTGATTTTTGATGGCACCAAAATTGATTAACCAACTGATTCAACTCAGATTCACCATTGGTGTTGATGAAAAGCCTCCAAAGGCTAGTTGGTTGAAGAACACACCAAAAATTCTTCAACTCTTTGGACCCAACTTGTCCTAGTTATTCCCACCAGGCGTGCCAAAAATTGTTGATGTAGTGGATTGCACCCTTGGTAAGAGGCTGAGCTCCCACCTTCCACATGCAACAATGGAAACTCCCCTCTTGCCTATGGGTATGAAAAAACTGGGGGGAGAGTCTTTAGATAAGGGCTAGTTCCCTTTGATGTATCTTTTAGGTCCTAGATCTCCTACTACTAACAAATAAATGGGAAAAAGGGGGGGTTAAAAAGGGGAGAAGGATGCTGAAATAGAACCTAAACCTAAACTTAAAAAGGTGATACACCAAAAAATGTTGATCTACTCATCCCGAACATACACATTTTGTTGAGAACAAGCTCCCATACACTTCATTTAACATAAGGAATCCTTCTGCATCAGTGAGCTAGGGGTCCATAGATGTATAGGGAGGAAGGAATACTAGAGATGTTCTAAGACGTGCTATGGCAACCTATTCACATGCACCTATACTCCTGCTAGGGACACTTTTGGCTAACCTACAAATGGGAAACTCATAATGCACTAGATGTGTTGAAATCATCCTACGAGAGCATCAAGGAAAATGAATCAACATAGAACAAAGGCATAGACACATATGAAAGCACAAAACTCAGAATGGAGGTAAAAAGCTTATGTCTCGATTGAAGGTAAAATGGCACAGAGTTCTACCTTACAAACCTAGATATTTTAGGGCAGAGCTTTGCCTTACCAGCTAAGAGATTAGATTATTTCTCAAATGAGAGGTTTGCAATATATAGAAGAAGAAAGAGGCCTTTTGGTGCCTCTTTTACAAGTGACCCATGTGCCTTCTAAGCATTGGGAAGAGGGAGGTATTTAAAGATAATGGTGTGTTGGCTCCTGCTTTGATGTGAAATTATGGGCCATGCCATTATCTACTCATCACTGCAAAGTGAAGAAAAATGGGTTGTAATGTTCACTATTTCCACCTCTTGATGATTGCATGGTAGGCATTGTGCCAACCACTGGAGTAACTCCTTGAGTTGACACCTTCTTTTTCCACTTGGACTGTTTCATCCATTTCTATGCTTGACTATTTTTCCTCTTCCTTTATTTGCCTCTTCTGGCTCCTTCATCCCTCCAGCTATCTTCTGATACTTCTTTGGCTCTTTGGGCTCGAAGCACTCTACTTTTGACATGTGTCATAGTTTGCTACTTTGAAACTTGTAAGACACTTGAAATGCAGATGCAGACACTTGTTGTACTCTGTTGAGTTAAAACGAGACACGTGGCAGCATTTGTTTAGCCTAAGATGTCTCTAGGTAACTCCATATAAGGTGACACATGGAAGCTTCTACTTACTTTATCGATTCACTATATAAACATTTGGGACACATTTAGGTTTATGAAAATGATGACACTTGGCATGCTCTGCTTAACCTTAGCAACTCACCCAAGGCCCACCACAGTCCTTACTTAAATAACGAAGCTAGAGGAGGAACCTGTAGATGTTGACATGTGGTGGCTTCTGCTTAGCCTCACTAAGGACATGTGGCACTTTCCACTACATTTAGAATCAAAGTAGAAAGGGGCTTGATAGATGACACTTGGCATTTTTTGCTTGAATGGTTTGGTTTGTGCCTGATTGCCTTATGAAAGGGCACTTGTCCTTCGGCCTTTTGGATGCTCCTTTGAATTTCTTGATTGAACTAAGCCATTGGACCAATTGATTGGACCAAAAATGGTTCAATAGTTTAATGGTTCAACACTGTGTGCCATTTGTTTGAACTTTGCCATGCCTTTGAACTTTTCGCGATGAACCAAGGTGTTGAACCTAAGCTTTGAACCGAAGCGATGAACCAAACACTTTGAATTAGACCATTGAAACAAAGTTTGGAACCTGTTCCTCTTTTGCTAAAAGACTCATACAACCCGATTTGAACTGGTTTAGAATAGCATTAAAAGAGGGGGACCAATTTTTTGGCCTGTAGGGCCAAAAATGGTCAACAAATTGGTGACTCCCAGGGGAAGCATGCCTTCTATGCTTAAAGACAAGTTGCCTTAAAATCCATTAGGCACAGAGTCAGAATGTAACTTGAAAAAGTTAGAAACAACCTCAATAGATCCAAGAATCAAATATGAAGGTTTTTACCCCAAAAACAAAGGGAAAACACACACAAGGCTAAAAACACTATTTGTGCAAACTACACTTAGGGAAAATAGGAAAGAAAACTGAAAGAAAACTACTATATATAGCTAACCAGGTGTATTTTCCTCCCTCTTAGATTGAAAGGAAAATTTCTTAAGTCCCCTTATTGACTAGAGAACTTATGGTGCTAGACAAGTGGCTGAATGAAATGGAGACTTGGTGACCTGCTCCTCTTGCCTGCCACCTTGATTGGCTTATATTCGAGTGGATCAGAATAAAACATACTTCTAATATATATGTACTCTTTTTGTCTTTGGAAGCTTGTTGATTGCTAGTCCTTCATGATGGTACTTTTCACCAAGAAGTTAAGGGCTACTAGCTCATCACCAAAAGCCCTTTGATGTGCATAGTCCCTCTGTAGTGCATCATGGTTTGACTCATTTCCTTCTATTTCATTGAAGGCCCTTTCAAACTCATCCTCTACTCCTTGGATCTCTTGAATAAGGGTGACTATTGTGATGTCTGAAATGGAATCACAAGTTGATTGCTCATCCCATAGAACATCACCTTCCTTTTCAAAACTCTCTTCTTCATGACTGTTCTCAAGATGAACAGGCCACTCTTTTTCCTCCTGATCCTCCTCCAATTTAGGCTCCATGATGATTTCCTCATTGTTGCTCATGATAGCCTTTTGGGAAACTACAGATTAGATCTTCTGCTCCTCATTTTCCTCTTGTAAAATAGGTTCCTCCTTGAGAAGGGATGAAGTGGAAACCTGATGGTTGAACCCGTGTGGAAGAGGAGGCAGTCCTTGAGCTAGAATCGAATGATTTTCCTCTTCCATTTGGTCAGCACTTCATCTATATCAGGTGTGGTCTGATATCTCTCATAAAGATGTGTAGATGGGGTGTGTTTAGACATGTCCATCACACGTTGGTTGAGGAATCTCGCTTGGGACTCCAACTCTGCAATTCTCTTGGCTAGATCTTCTTGGACAAGCCTTTCTTGGAGGTTACTAGCATCATCTTCTTTAAGGCTCTGAGCTAGTTCCTAGCATTCCCTCCTCAAACTTGGAATCTTGACATCATTTTGAAAGACCCGGGGAGGTTGAGGAATACTAGGAAGAGACTGTTGATGCACAGGAAGAGTCTCTTGAAGAGGGATGTGCTAGTTTATGGTGTTCCCTTGATGTTGGAAAGCTAGGCACATGGGATTGAGAGCATGCATGATTGATGTGTCAGATGAGCTGGAGTGAGCAAGTGCTATCTAGTAGAAAGGATTAGGTGCATAAGAGGGGACTCTCTTTGGAATAGGAGGGGGGACACAAGGCTAACTACCTTGAATGAATGGATTCTTCCATTTTGTTGCCTCCTACTCCATGGATTTAAAGGCTTGAGCTTGCCTAAACAAGCACTCCTCTTTATACATCAGCTCTTGCTCATATTTATACTACTCATCTGATCTATCTACATCAATTATCTACTTATCAAACTCCAGCCTTATTTCTCTTATCATTGAAGGGCAACTAGTAGGGCTGTTTGAGGGGATGCCATAAAATTTTTGAGCATGATCAAAACTATGTGAAGGAACATAAGGCCCATGATTTGGTTCAATGGAATTATACATACCAAAAAAGTGATTTCTGATGGCACCAAAACTGCTTAACCAGCTGATTCAACTCAGAGTCTCCATTGGTGTTGATGAAAAGCCTCCAAAGGCTAGTTGGTTGAAGAACACACCAAAAATTCTTCAACTCTTTGGACACAACTTGTCCTAATTGGTCCCACTAGGCGTGCCAAAAACTGTTGATGTAATGGATTGCACCCTTGGCAGGAGGCTGAACTCCCACCTTCCACATGCAACAATAGAAACTCCCCTCTTGCATGTGGTTATGGCAAAACTAGGGTGAGAGTCTCTAGATAAGGGCTAGCTCCCTTCGATGTATCTTTTAGGTCCTGGATCTCCTACTGCTAACAAATAAATGGGAAAAAGGGGGGTTGAAAAGAGGATAAGGATACTAAAACAAAACCTAAACCTAAACTTAAAAGGGTGATACACCAAAAAAGGTTGATCTACTCATCTCGAACATACACTTTTCACTGAGAACAAGCTCCCATACACTTCATTTGACACAAGGAATCCTTATACATCAGTGAGCTAGGGGTCCGTAGATTTATAGGGAGGAAGGACTACCAGAGGCATTCTAAGATGCGCTATGGTATCCTGTTCACATGAACCTATACTCCTACTAGGGACACTTCTGGATAACTTCCAAATAAGAAACTCATAATGTACTAGACGTGCTGAAATGATCCTATGAGAGCATCAAGGAAAATGACTCAACACAGAACAAAGGCATAGACACATACAAAAGCACAAAACTTAGAATGGAGGTAAAAATCTTATGTCTTGATTGAAAGTAAAACGGCACAGAGTTTTTCTTTACAAACCCAAAGATTTTAGGGCAGAGCTTTGCCTTACCGACTAAGAGATTAGATTCTTTCTCAAATGAGAGGTTTGTAATATATAGAGGAAGAAAGAGGCCTTTTGGCACCTCTTTTACAAGTGACCCATGTGCCTTTTGAGCATTGGGAAGAGGGATCCATTTAAAGATAATTTTGTGTCAGCTCCTACTTTGATGTGAAATTATAGGCCGCATTGTTTGTCTGCTCATCAATGCAAAGTGAAGAAAAATGGGTCGCACCGTTCACTGTTTGTGCCTCTTGATGACCACCTGGTAGGCACTGTGTCAATCACTAGAGTAACTCCTTGAGTTGACACCTTCTTTTACCACTTGGACTGTTTCATCCATTTCTATGCTTGGCTATTTTGCCTCTTCCTTTATTTGCCTCTTCTAGCTCCATCCCTCAGGCTATCTTTTGCTACTTCTTTGGCCCTTTAGGCTAAGAGTGTTCCACTTTTGACATGTGTCACATTCTGCTACCTTGAAACTTGTAAGACACTTGAAACATGGATGTAGACACTTGTCGCGCTCTGTTGAGTTAGAATGGGACACATGGAAACATCCACTTAGCCTAAGATGTCTCTTGAGAGCTCCACAAAAGGTGACACATGGTAGCTTCTTCTTACTTTAGCAATTCACTATAGAAACATTTGGGACTCATTCAAATTCATGTAGATGATGACACTTGGCATGCTTTGCTTAACCTTAGCAACTCACTTAGGGCCCACCATAGTCCTTAAATAACGAAGCTAGAGGAGGAACCTGTGAATGCTGACACATGGCAGCTTTTGCTTAGCCTCACTAGGGACATGTGGTACTTTTTGATGCATTTAGAATCAAAGTAGAAAGGGGCTTGGTAGATGACACTTGGCAGCTTTTGCTTGAATGGTTTAGTTTGTGCCTGACTGCCTTACAAAAGGGCACTTGTCCTTCGGCCTTTTGGATGCTCTTTTGAACCACCCGGTTAAACTAAGCCATTAAATTGATCGATTAAACCAAGAATGGTTTAACAATTCAACGGTTCAACACTGCATGCCATTTGTTCAAACTTTGCCAAGCCTTTGAACATTTTGCGATGAACCAAGGTGTTAAACCTAAGCTTTGAACCAAAGTGATGAACCAATGCATTGAACCAACCTGATGAACCAAACTCTTTGAATTATACCATTGAAACAAAGCTTGGAACTTGTTCCTCTTTTTTCGAAAGACTCGTACAACCCGATTTGAATTGGTTTAGAACATCACAAAAAAAGGGGGACCCGTTTTTTGGCCTGCAGGGCCAAAAATGGTCAAAAAGTACCTTCCCTTGCTTGATTTTGTCTTATTTATTTGCTCATTGAAATATGCTCCATTTATTTGATCCAAATGCCTTTGTTTACCTATTTTAATATTTTAAAATGTCATATATTTTTATATATGGATAGTAAAATATGTCATTTTGTGATTTATGGGTATTTGACTAAGTCATATCCCTTCAACTATGCAACATTTGAACATGCCCGTTATATGAGGCCTCCTTGGACAATTACCTTATTTTTTATTTTGAGTGCTCTTGTGTGTGTGCTTGATTTCTTTTTGAGATTTTTTTATTATTATCTATATGTTTCCATGATCTATATCATGATTATTAGAACTTGATATGATCACATACGATGTGTATGTAAAGGGAAATGGAAATGATCTATAAATCAATCATAGCTTAGAGAAGATAAATCCTAATTATGCTTATGATTGTTGATACATTAGATATTCGATGTCATGATCAATATGGATCATCTAGACCTATGCAAGGGATCTCTAACCATAATAAAATCATTAGGGAGGGTTATAAAGCCTTCAATCAACCAAAACTATGCAATAACCAAAGCTTTCATATTCACAAATGTATAATGACAAGTAAAGTCTAATCTAGTGCACACCAAATCTTGTGGCACAAATGATGGGTTAGTAAACATAAAAGTAAACATACATAAGAAAATCTTGATTAAACTATGTATAGGTAAAACCCTAATGCATGAAGAGAGAAATATATTCAAAATCCATTACTTATGATACTTATATTTAATAAAAGAGAGGAGAAATGTTAGAGATGCTTACCTTAAATATGAACCCATCAAGACTCAATTTCTCCCTTGACCAAAGGTGCTTCGTAAAAGGTTGTTGTGGTCTATAAATATCACTAAGAAATGCCAAAAAATCCAAGATTTTTCCATGAGATAAGATTATCTTCCAATAAAAAAACCCTAATCTAAGACTCCTCAAGTAGAATGGTGGAAGAGAATATTTTAAAGAAGTGAAAATGAATAATTAACTCGTTTTGTCTCTTTAAGAATGATGAAATTAATGTGTTTATATAGCTAAATCTAACCCTAGTTCTTTCTGAAAGTTTAGCTCCAGGGTCAACACAATCGACTATATATCATTATAAATAATAATAAATTAGATCTTGGTCTAGGCTGTCTCATCTAAATGAGTTTTGTCAATAATAATAAAGGGTCAATAGGGTTGACATTGTATCACAAACCATCAAACAGGATTTTAGGCTAGGGAAAGGCTAATTAGGGTGAAAAATGAATAGAGGAGGGTGAAAAAGAGGAGGAAAATATTAGGGAATTTTTTTAGGATAAGCTTAGATTTATAAGAGGTTGTAGTAAAGGGATAATAATCCTGCAAAACACCAATGGTCAGCCCACCCCTTTCCCAGTGCACCCCTTAAGGCATGCACTTAGAGAGATTAAGACTCGATGGGTTTTTATAAGATATAAAGCATCAGTAACTAATAACGTTTGAAAATATTATGTGTATATATATGCCCCACTCAAAGCTCATCATGTTTCACTCAAGTACAATAGAGGATATGTGTTATTAATCAGGTCTTTTGGTGTTATTTTGACTTTTGAAATTGTATGTTTCCTTTTTGTATCATTGTAATTTGTTTTAAATGATTTGGTTTTTAATTTTTTTGATGGATTTTTATATTCCTCCTCCATATAGATTTTGAAAACAAACATGGGTGATAAAAATGACTATCATTTGAAGACTTTGGACTTGGTTGCTTAGAAAGTGAACTTAGAGAGCATGATGTCTAAGAGTCTTGTTAATTAATGTGAAACAAAAGTGTTATCTTGACTTCAACCTTGGTTTATCCAAAATGGAATGAGAGGATATAAAATCAAGAGGAATGAAACATGAACAAAATTAAATTACTTCAAATCATAAAAAATATGGCAAAGGGTGAAAAGGGGGATACAATGATAATGCAGTCTGATTCTTTATCATAAGAATGAGTAAAGTGTAGTAAAACATGCTAACACATTATTGTTATGAAAATTTTATGTACAAAATAAGTAAATGCTAAAGCTGAGAACCAAGGATCAAACACTTATAGCCATTGCTAAACACATTCTAGAAAAGTAACAATAAATTAAAGATGGTGATTTTATGAGGAAGGACGGGTCGTATCCATGGTCTTATAGTACACCTCATAAAAGGGAAACCCAAGAGGGTGTACAAATCATGTGAAAAATAAATGGGATGTGAAAGATGGTATTTTTGAGAAAATCCAGGTCCTATCTGTGGTCTTACATTGAAAATCACAAAATAAAAACCCTAAGGGTGAAAAAAAATGATTTGAAATAAAAGAAAATGAAACAAAAGGAAGTCACGAGGAAGATCAAGTCTTATTGATGGCTTTACAATGTAACTCATGAGAAAGGGGAAAACCAAAGGACTAAAAAATAAGGCATTAAAGTTTGTGAAAAAAGAGACTATTTTAGATGATGAAACTTGTGTAAGTATCTTGTAAAAAGTGTTAAAAGGATAGCATATATAAAGCATGATAAGAAGGAAAATATCTAGGCAAAATACTTCTTTAAAAATTGGGCATTTGTAGGCTGTTTTAAAATATGACCTTCATTGTCTTGAAAGTGACAGGTGCTTGGACCAAGGATGTCTTTGACTAAATAAGGGCCTAAGCATATTTACCTTCTTTGTCATGAGTGTAGTCTAGTTTAAGGTTATATCATCATGAAGTTGGTAGGGACTAAAATTTTTAGCAAACTTGATGGTATCCTTTTCAAGAATGGGATAAAATTAATCCATATGTAAACATTTGTGAGTTGTAGCATGTCTGCTACAATGGCCACCACAAATGCCCCCATGTGCTTGTTCAAGAAGAGGAGGAACCTCTTTTTTCATAACATAGTGGAGCAAGGTACCTTCAACATTTCGATAATGAAGTATGCTATATCAAAAGACATATTTTTAAGTTTGTTTACAAATGTGAGTCTTTCATAGGAATTAGTGTTTAGAGGATAGGTTTGGTGTTCAAGAAATTTAATGTTATCTTTGTACCATAGGATTTGTCGAATGGTAACAACCTCAATCTGGAAGCTAAGTGAATCTTTTGGTTAAATGGAAGATGGGGACTTTCTTATTTGTATAAGAAAAGTAAAATTAGTAAGAATTTGGTGTGGATGAAAAAGAGATGCTGGAAAAGCAAGTGAATCAACAATAGAATTTTGATCTCAAGGGATAGGCTCGATGGTAAAAGAAGTGAATTCTTTGGTAAGAGTAGTGGTTATTTGATGACAAGAAATGATATTTTTGCTTTTGCATTGATAATTTCCATTAACCTATCATCAAATGAGTTGGGAGTCACCCATAGTGTGCAACTATGTAATTTATAAATCAAGTGCCACTCTAATGCCTAGGATTCATATTTCATATTTTATCATATTGTTAGTGACATCAAATGTAAGGCAAAATTCCAAAGGAATAGTTTTACCAAGGGGACTAGTGACGATACAACATTCCCCAAATCCTTGAAGGCACTTGGATCCATTAAAATGAAGGGTCCAAGTATCTTCATGTAAATCAACATTAATTTAGATAAGTTCTTCGATGACTACCTTTAATTTAGTAGTATCAGGGAGAATAGAGGACTCTTCAGTATTACTTGATTCAAGATTAGCAATAAAATTATGAAAGTAATATTTAAGAACCCTATCCCATATAGAACCCTTTCCACTTCCAAATAACTCTAAGAAATCAAAATAGTTTAGAATTTCATTCAACATAAACTCACAATACAATGTTATCAAAAAATACATCGAGATATCATTATTATTGCAAGGTAAATAATCAAATACTATTTACCATTGGTCCCAAAATTTTAGTTTGATTAAATGGTGAGTACACTAGTGGACTGGAATCCATTTGGCCATCACATCTAGTAGTGCACTAGTTTTTCCATCAATTAGTAAGGCACAAATTTTGGCTTTGGTTATATTTTTATCTTTCACAGTGATAATAGATAATTTTTTGGAATAGTATGCCCTACATCTATTTCTATAGTCATCTCACCTATTAATTTGACCTATTAACGACTCAACTTCTCCTTATAATTTTTGTATTATATTCGATAAAGAAATTTGGTTGGGGTTATTTGTATGCGGATACTTCAATGTCATAATTAAATGATCAAGTTCGATCTTATTTCAATGATATGGGTTGTTAAATCCTCTTGACTACCTTGGGGGCTTGATGAACTATAGGAGGGTTAAGAGGGTTTTGTGGGTGAAAAAGGATAGGAGGGTTTTGTGGGTGAAGAGGATAGGAGGGTTTTGTGTGTGAGGAGGAATAAGAAGGTTTTGTGGGTGAGAATGGATATGAGGTTCAAGTTGTTGTTTAGTACCATTTGCATCTACATGTGATAAAAAATAAAAAAATATACAATTTCAAGAAAATGCAAAAAAATTAATGCCATTGTCAAAGTTGGGTTGCTAGAGTGCTTGTTGCTTGCCCTAGTTGTGATTATTTCCTATTCTCCTCTTCTACTTGTAGTTTTCATTGATGCCAAATGAATGGCATCAACAATTTTTTTGTTTTAAAATGATAGAATTGTATACATAGTTTTATCATTTTAAAACCACATAAGTGGCCATACCACATATGTAGTTTATATGTGTGAAAATGTATAAGTGTAGAGAGGATTACAAAGAGAGTTAGTCAAGCATTAGTCAATAAATCATGAAAAATGCATTAAAGACATAGCAAAACTTAGCCTATGTAATCATGTGAGAATTATAAAAGATAAAAATAAATAACTGAAAGAAAGCAACATCAGTTACCTTCCCAAGTGGATTCACTATGCAAGTGCATCTCAAAAGCATGTTCTCCCTTGATCAAGATTTCCTGTCTTCATCAACAATGGTGGTAGCTCCTCCCATGTCTCAAGAATGTTTTGCATAACCTAGGCTTAAAGTAGATGAAATATCCAATCTAACCTATCGAATGAATCTTGCTAATGAAAAACAATGATCAACACAAAGGATTATGGAGACAATTTAACATTATAACTTTTCACAAATCAAGTTTAAAAATGATGTTCATGGCCTCTCTATTTATATATTTTTAAGATTGATCAAGATCAACCATGACCATCCATCTCAAGATTGAGATGTGTGGTTATGAATTAATTCAATTATATAATTGAATCCATAAATATCCCTCATAAATATTTGGGAGAGAGTGGCATTTAAAGGGCATGGAGGGTCTTAATGAGGCATGAGAGACCCATAATCTTGATATTTTATGTATTTATGGATTATGGATGCCACCCCATATGATGATGTCATTAGGTGATGCAGTTGATAGAAATCAATTTCCAAAAAATATATTCAACAACTCTCATAGGACATCCACTTAATCTCTTGATTTGGATCGATTATCCTTAAACAAGGTTAATCAACATTTATGCAATTATTTGTAAATTGGCCCTCAATTAATCAAAATGGTTAGAAAGTCATATTACTATGTCATCATTTGACTCAAGAAGAAATGGAAGGTGATGTTAGATGCATTGGAGCCATTATCCCATTTAGGATGTTGTCAACAACAAATAATAAGGGCACATGTCTCTTGTAAGAGTTTTGATAGAAAAAACAATCTAGAGCACCTAGGTGCAAAATTGACATTTTGACTTGAAATGATCTAATCAAATTTAGCTGGCCCATAAAATTCATTACCCCATTTAGGGATACTTTGACCTAAATTAGCACTTGTAAATGATAAGTTTGAACCATTTAGTGCATTTTATGGACTTTGACCTAAAATGTGCATTTGAGTGCAATTCAAGTAAGATTTATGATTTCAACACAAATGGTGTTAAGAATTGGATGTCTACATTTTCCCCTTGTTTGAGAAGGTGTAGAAAGACATTCAAGTGAAAAAAATTCTTTTCAAAGAAAATATTTGTCGAGAAGAAATTGGAATAGACCCACGATTCCCCCTCGAGAGGACATACTAGGATGAAAGAGAAAAATGGACTCTTGAAAAGAGAGGGACAATGAGAGATTAACCCATGGAGTAGATCACATACAAATAAGCTAATGCTTACACACATGATTACCATCAATGATCAAAATATAATTATAGGTATAATAGGCCCTAGTAGATGGGAGGAATGGGAAAGATATAATCCATAAATGTAAGGGACACACTTTAAATGTACTCAATTTGAGAGTACAAGTTATGTGTCTATGGCATTGATCAATCCTGAGATAGGTTATAGAACTAAAATATTGCCATCATGGGCATTAGTGTGGAGAGCTTAGAATTAGAGGAAAATAGAATGTGGTCTCCAAAGAGAAGATAATAAGAAGTACTCTAGTAGAGTAAATATGATCATGATAAAATAGTTTTTCCCTAATAGGGCAAATTTTGATAATTTGATAAAGAATAAATAATGGTTTGCCCTTGTAAAGCTAATTTGATTATAACATTATTTATATGATATGCTCTAGCATGGGCAATTAGTAATTAAAATATCTCAAGGATATAATCCAACAAATAGGTTAAATCGAGTGGGCACAAACGTGCATGTGATGGTGTAATAGCGTATAAAGCCATATAAAACCTAACATACGAGAATGCAAAAAGTGATAAAAGAGATGAAAAGAAGAATGGAGATGGTTGAGTTGACTCCATATGTACAAGATAAGTGGATGCTATCTACATAGTTCTATGTACTCATGTTCCAACATGACCTTTAGGCCAATGTAGTTCACCCAAGTTTGGGAGAGAATGGAATGAAGAATGATGAAAAATGAGCAAGAATTGATTAGACTCACAATGTATGCCAAGAGATACATGTCTAAGTATAGAGTTAAGTGCTAAAATGCATGATATCTAGATGCCTATTTTCATATTATGAGCCTAGGTTATGCAAAGTGTTCTTGAGAATTATTCATTAGAGTGATGTTGGCGTTAAGACTTTGAAACCTGAGCACAAAGTGATTACTATAACAAAATAAATTAGGCATCATAAGTAAGAATAACTTAAAATGACATAATATTCCAATTACTCTAAGCCATTTCAAATGTGAATACCTATAACTAAGGATAATGGTAAAATAATGACTAAAACCAGAGTTACAACTATTTACATTTATACAAAAAATCAAAGACAAATAAAAAGATAAACATAAATAAACCTAACTTGAAATAAGGATATGATCAATCAAGACATAAGCAGGAACAAAAATGTTTTAAAAAAAAATCAAGAACATCTTAATGACATGAGACCAAGATATAAATAATCAAGATACATATGGACCATTAAGACATTTTTGAACACAAAAGAGAAAAGCAAAATTAAATATAAAAACAAGACACCAGCAATAATAAAATAAACAAAATGGTCCAAGAACAACTTAATAACATAGGATCACGGTATAAATAATCAAGATCCATGTGAATCATCAAGATGTTCTGAAACATAAAAGAGATAAGTAAAACATATAGGGAAACACAAGACCAAGATGAGACAAGAAGTAATAAAAAGAGAAAAGGAGAATAAATAAAGGAGATATACAAAAACACAACAAAACACCAAGAAAACACAAATAAACACACACAAACAAAAAACCAAGTTAGTGCAGTTTAAAGACAAATTTTCATGCATGTGCGTTAGAGGCATTAATTTCCACCACAACATAACAAAGAATAATGACACAATAATTGTTCCTTAATGAAAGAGGAACAATGATAGAACAAATGGGGGAAGAGAAGAAAAGGAAGGGGTTAGTTGAGCTGACTCTAGATGTATAAGACAAGTGGATGTTGCCTACATAATTTCATGGATACATGTTCCAACATAAACTTCAGGCCAAATGTAGTTCTTCTAGGAAATAAGATAGAAGAAAAATGATGATCAGACAAACATGATTGATGTTATAAATTAAATGGAAGATATGACAAATAAATGGCAATGGTATTGCAAATAACAAGCTAATGGGATGAGAAATAATGATCTTTCAAAATGGAAAGTGTGTGGGACAAGATGAACTAGTATTTATTTGCTTACAACATGGAAAGAGCGTATCATGATGGGATTGGAATATACAAATGTACAGAAATGTGAGACAATGTTTTTGTTCTTTTATGGATCATGCTTTGATGATTTTGGTATTTTCCAAGTATTTCTAATGTTTTTGGTGTTTTTGGGATAAAATATGCACAAGATGGGACCATTTAGTCAAGGAGATACACATCTAAGATTAGATGTTCTAATAAAATAGCGAAGCTGACTGTAATGACCCATGCTCATAAATCAATGAGAGTGAGGATCTTGATAAGGTAATAAATGCCTAGAAAGAGTAGAAAATGTAATACAAAATAGTGTGAAACATGAAATAGCTTCAAATAATTATCTATGTTCACTTATTTGTAACAGTGTGGCAAAGGTCTTGAACTGAGAAGGTGTTCTTGTTCACCTGTTTGTAGAAAAAATTGAAAAATACTAGCTTGGTTGAACTGCTTTGTATAACTCCTGCTGAAGATGGTCATAATGTTCATGAGACATAATTAGGATCATAATTAGTTGAGGGATAATTTTTTTTCAAAATTACAACATGCCCAAGATATAAAAAAGAATATGGTTCTCAAGGAGAATGATCTAGGATAGTATGAAATGTGTTCAAATTACCAATGATTCCAAAGCCTTCACTATTCAGAGTCGTGAAGATTTGACCAGGGTAGTATAAAATGTGTTCAAGGTAAGATAAAATGGTGGGATAAAATTACTTGAGCACAAGTTTCCCCCAAGTCATGGGTCTTTTAGACAATGGTTCAAAGTTATTAATGTGTAGAACCTAATAAGGTGTATGATGTTCATGGGCTCTGGAATTTCTTCACCATTAGGTTTAGCTAGTTGATATGCCCCTAATCCATAGTTCACCATTACAACATATGGTCCCAACCAATTAGGTTGAAACTTACCTTTCTTTTTATGTTTAGCATTCGTGTTCTTTTGGTTCTCTTTCAAAACCAAGTCACCAATCTCATACTCTCAAGGGAGAATGCACTTGTTATAGCTTATCTGTAATCTATTTTGATAAGCTTACAAGTTTTTTAGGGAAACCAAATGCTTACCATCAAGAAGATCTAGCTCTTGTAGCCATGAGGATCTATAGTCTTCATCGTCTTCAATTTTCTCTAGTGATATTTGTAATGATGGTATCTCAATCTTGATCAAGGTAATAGCTTTAGTGATAAAAATAAAGGAGTATGGAGTGGCTCTAGTTAGATTTCAATGATAGGTTATATAAACCCAAAGGGCATGAAAGAGTTGAAAGTGCCAATTACGGCTAGCATCATTAACAATCTTCTTTAAGATGGCTACAATGGTTTTGTTCGATGCCTCAACTTGTCTGTTACCTTGCAGGTTATATGGAGTTGATTTATTGTGCTTGATCTTGAACTTTGCATAAAGAGATTTCACATCTTGGTTCACAAAATATCCACCATTATCAAACATAATATGTGTTGGGATGTAATATTGATAAATGGTATTGTAATGAATGAATTTGACTATCTACTTCCTAATAACATAAGTGAGAGGAATGGCCTCAATCTACTTGGTAAAGTACTCAATTGCATTCAAAATATGCTTATGACCATCTGAAGATGTCGAGTTAATTTTTTTTTATGAGATCAAGACTCCATGTTGAGAACAACTATGGTGTTGTGATTGGCTATAGTAGTAAAAAAGGTGCATGTATCAAGTTTCCATGCTACTGACAAGGAACACACTTCTTCACATAGTTGTAAGCATCAGTCTCCATTTTGTGTTAATAATATCCTATTTTAAGGAGCTTCTTTGATAGGACTAAACCATTGGTGTGGGCCCCACACATTCCTTCATGAACCTCTTTTAGTGCCAGCTTATGTTCTCCCAAAGATAAACAAAAAAGAAGTGTTCCATCATATCCTTTATGATAAAGTATTTTTCCAAGGAGAGTATAATGTGTTAAGTGATGAAGGAATAATTTCTATTGGTTGTTGGAAAGGTTGGTGGGGAAGACATGACTATGGAAATAGTTATAAAAATCTTGGTACAATGGTAGCTCAGGTGGGGGATTAGGACCAACAATGGCAGATACACTCTCTAAATTTTTTATAATATGCACAGGCTAAAGAAGATTTTTAATCAATACCTAATACTCTTTAGTACTACCATCCATTTGAATCATGAAACTAATCGTTGCCATTGCATTGGTAGATCTTTTATTTACTCTTGAAACTTATTCAAACTTAGAGATTTAAAATGTGTTTTGAGGTTATCAAAAATTTATTTGTAAGGAATAAACTTGTCATCTCTTATTTGATACTAATCAATGGTCTTATTGATGATTAAATGTGAATCTCCATAGACCTTTAAGCTTTGAATATCACATTGTATAGTAAGGTGAAGCCTTTTAATAAATACCTCATACTCAGCCATATTATTTGTAAATTGAAATTGTATATGGAATGCTTTGAGAATTAAATCCCCCTGTGGTGTGACCAACAATATGCTGGCTCCAAATCCATGGGATGTGACAATATTAAGACTAGTGGATTGGCCAAGTATGTCTTAAGCTTTGCAAATTCTATTTGACAATCTTCATCCCATTTAAATTTTACCCCTTTCTTTGAAAGATGAGTAAATGGGTGGCACTTATCTACCAATTGAGTAATGAACCCACATATAGACTTGATCTTTCTTTACAGGCTTTGTAACTATATAAGATTGTTTGGTGGAGGCATTTCCATAATAGTGTTGAATTTTGCAGGGTTAAATTTGATCCCTCATTGTGATATAATGAACCTTAGCAATTTCCCTTATGTGACTTTGAAGACAAATTTCTTAAGATTAAAGCAAACTTTATATTCATAATGTCTCTCAAAGATTCTTTGTATAACATTAGGATGTCCAACTCTTGTTTGTGATTTTGATATCATATCGTCAACATAGTCCTCTATGATGTTGTACATCATGTCATGAAAGATGATAGTCATTCCATGTTGATATGTTGCTTTAACATTCTTCAAGCTAAATGGCATGACTTGGTAACAGAATGTCCCCCACAGAGTGGTGAACATAGTCTTATGCTAGTCTTCAGGGGCTATCTTGATCTGATTGTAACCAATAAATACATCCATTAAGGATATCATCTCATACCCATTAGTTGAGTCGATGTTGGGTAGAGAAAAATCATCTTTGGGGCATGCTTTGTTGATATCTCAAAAATTAGTACAAAGATGTATACCCATGGTCTTTTTAATCAATGGAACTATGTTTGAAACCCATTCAAAGTAATCTGATGGTCTAATAAAATTGGCTCCTAACAACTTTTCCAATTTGGCCTTAACCAATAGGGCAATGTGAGGATGCATCTTTCTTAGTTTGTTCTTGATCAGTTTGGTATCAGGATGGACAACAAGGTGATGCACAACCAATTCGGGTCCAATCCTGGCATGTCAGAGTATGCCCATGTAAATATGTCTATATAATCCTTAAGAATGGATATAATATGTTTACATTCTATTTCATTAAGGGAAGCTCTAAGATAAATAATATTGAGATCCTCATAGGTTCCCAAGTTTACTTCTGTCATGTTTATCATAAGAAGTGTGGATCAATCTTCTAGAATTTTAGGAAAGATATGATCATGGTCATATTATTCTACCACATCTTCTTGTTGTTCGTCCCAAAGATATAGATAGTATGAAGAATCAAAATCTACCATCTCAGGTAAGGGCCAAGTAGCATAAATCTCTAGAAACTTAAGAGCAAGATGATCAAACATTTTTTGTTATTTTGAAGAGATGCTTATACTGGCTATGGAATTTGGGCTAGATGGACCTTTTGTGTCCTAATGGGATGATCAAAATTTCCTTCCTAAGAGCACCTAAAATAAGTTTTCACTCAAAGGCGTGTCTTTTTCTTTACTTTTTCCTTGATCGATGAGCGCCTCAAAGAGGTTTTCACCTAAAGATCTCAATGTCAATATTTTCTTTATTATGACCAAGAAAATTTTCCTACTCTCTAAAGTAGGTAGAAGGATCAAATGAAAAACCAAAGTCCTATTTGTGATCACCAATGGGAAATCTATCTCATAGTCCCATGTATTCTATAATTGATTCTTCATTTTGAAACCATTGAGGCATATGACCAAATTTTCCTGGTCCCAATCTATGATTTTAGGATGTAAAAGGCATAGGGAACAATGAAGGTTTGATTTAGGATGGGAAGCTATAATGGTAAAGATATAATGTCCTAATCCAAGAAGGGAAGCACCACTAGGACAGGTTTTTGCTTCAGGATGAGAATCTCTAATAGGTGTTATGGTTAATATGGCATTTGAATCAAATAAATTTGAGTCAACAAACTCATCAAAAACTATATACTGAGATGGTGTGTCACTATTAGGAGTCTCATCACTAGTCACTTTGGAAGATTCATTATCAAAATTCATGAGGTCACCCTCTGGTGGTATAAATCTGAGACCATGATTCTAATTGATAATTCCAGCTGATAAGGGCTCCAAAATTCCTTGCACTTGTGGGCCAAGGCCTTTCCCTATATAGTCAAGATGATCCATTATCTAGTTATGGATAGGATACTTTGGATTCTGAAAGCAATCAACAAGGCCTTCAAACTATAAACAATCTCCCTCGATAAAAGCCTCTCGATCTTTCTTTGATGTGATTTTAGATATAAAAACCATAGGTGGTTTTTGTTGTTTCTTTATTGATTGCCAAGTCTAGTTAGGTCCATTAGGAGTCTTGGATGGTTTAGGCTTTCCAAATGATTTAGGGGATTTAGACAATTTTAAAATATGTAAGACATCCTTAAGATGGTACATGGAAATACCCACATCTTTAATAACAACCTATTTTACAAAAGCTACAAGAAATGGATCGGTTGAAGTGGAAACTTGATCACTAGGATTGATCTAATTAGATGGGGATGGATGGGAAATGATGGCTTTGTTTTTCTTTTAAATGAATTTAGAACCTATGCAATAGTTATAATTACAAAAGCCAGCTTCAAGATGTTTGTAATATTGATATAGTTGCTGACCAATGGGAATACAAACCTCAATCTCATCATAGAGAAACTTAAGGCACTAGTGAAGAGTGGATGGCACTACCTATACTTCATGGATTTAGGGATGAATAATAAGTATGTTATAAGTAATTTAGATATCCACAATATGGAATAATGTGTGATGATAAATAGACCCAACCATGATTGGCAAACAAATTGTATTCAAAGACTCCCTCTTAGCATTATCGGAAGCCTTGATTGTAATAGTTTATTTCTAAATGTCTTTATCCATGTAGCCTAATAATCATACTAATTTAAGAGATATGATGTTAAAACCTAAACCATTATATATAAGTACCCACTTGATCTTATGATCTACAATGATTATCTTAATGTACAGTGGGTTATTGTGGTTTGAGTCAAGAGTGGACATGTCTTTGTGGTCAAATGTGATTTACTAAAATGTAGACAAATGTCCAACTAGGTTTTATATCATTAGGTATAGTAGATTCTTCAAAAAGGTTTTTCATAATAGTTTTAAAGACATCAAATGTCTGTAAGAGTTCTAATATGGAAATATATGCATGGTTTTTACTTAATTGGTCTTCTAAACTATCAAGATTTTCTATTGTGGATTGAGCTAGTTTAGTCTTTGTTAGCACACTATTTAGATTTGGAATTATAATAAAAAAATTCATTTGGTTTCATGGAAGAAGTGAGTGAAGGGCCTTAGATGGTGAATCGTAGGCATCTAGTTGTGACTGGACAACCTAGGGTTAGCAAGGAGTCGTTATAATTAGAAGAGGAAGGTGAAGGACCTTAAATGATGACTCATGGGTGTCTAGCTATATTACTATAGTTTTGAGTCAATGAGGAGCCTTTAGAAGAAGGGTGTTTTTTTTCAAAATTAGTAACCTATGTAAATGAAGTCGCAACATGATTATGCAAACTTGACATATTATTACTAAGGGGAGAGGGTGTTGACCTTATAATGATGGGTCATGTGCTACGAGGAACACAAGATTGTCCATGTCATTTCACAATAACAATGGTAATGTGGGTAGCATAAATGTGCCCCACAATATTGTTATAATCATATGGCATGTTTTTATAAGCCACATTATTAGTATAGGAATTATGATCTCGATTATGCTCATTATGATTTTGACCCTGATGTTGGTTTTGATTCTACCTCTATCCTTGATTTTGAACTTGGTTTTGATTGTTTCTTGGTGGTGGTGGATTATGTCAAGGAAAGGGGTCTTTGTAGATTCCCATATCCTGATTTGAGTCCTGATTAAGGGCCAACTTAATCTCAAGTTCACCACTTTCAATAAAGTCTTCAATAATGTGTTGTAATTGGATGCAATGATATGCATCATGGCCAACAACACAATGGAAGTTATATCATTTTTTTTCTTTGTACCAATCTAGGTTTGGGTTATCTTGAGGAAATGGCTTTGGTATTGGCCATACAATCAAATTAGTAATGACAGGATTTATAACACTATTTCAATTGGTTCTCCTAACTTGCTAAAGACTCTTAAATTGTTATGAAATGTCCTTCATGGAGGCTATCTCTACAAAGTAGGTGGTGGATTTGGGGGAGTTAATTGGACATTTGGGGGAGGTATAGCCTACACTGTTTGTACATGCCTTGTTTCAGTCACACCATTTCCAACCATGTTCTTATTTTTGTTAAAGCCCTTAGGATTATCCTACACAACCATTTGAATTGATGATTGAGTTTGATTAGATGTTTGACCTTTTGCAAAAATCTTGATAAGGCCTTTAACAATAAGATCCTTCTCAATATGCACTCCTTTGTCAATAATTTATTCAAATGAGTTAGCACAAACTAATCATAGATTATGTGCAAATTCAAGATGAAATTTCCATGAAAATATATTGGCCAATTATTTATCTAACAAGTTATGTTTAAAGCATCTTGTTAACACTCTCCACCTTTGCAAATATGCAGAAAAAATTCACCATCACATTATTTAGCTTGTACAAGTCAACAATGATCAATTCATGTTCTAAGTTATATAATAAATGGTTAACAAAATTTTATGATAAGTCATTCCAATCCACAATTGATCCCTTGGGTATTTTAAGTAGCCAATCTAAAGCCTATCTTGCTAAACTTCATGGAAACAATCAAAGTAAGTATTCACTACTATATTCAACCTCATAAGACAAAGAATGTATGTATGTGCTCACATGGATCTCCCTTTTCTTTGTACTTATCAAATTTTGGTGCCTCAAAATGAGGTGGAAAGGGGTTTTGGAGAATAGATAAATCAAATGGATATGGACATATCTCATCAAATTTGTACTTTTTAACTCTATTATTCATCTCTAATCTTTGAAGAGTTTCCTTCATAGAATCCCACTCTTGCATGTTTAGTGCATTTGTGGATTGGATAAGATGTTGGGGTGGAATGTACCCCTAGTTTTTTTGTTATTGGGGTGGAATGTGCCCCTGATTTTGTTATTGTTGGGGTGGAATGTGCCCTTGATTTTTTTGCTATTGGGTTGAAATGTGCACTTAATTTTGTGTGGATCTATAAGGGATATATACCTTTCAAACCATGCCTTGGTTTTGATTCATTCCTTGAGTCAATAAAATAGGTTGTTTATTCTTGGATTGTAAAACATTCCCTAAATTTGGTTGTTTATTACTTTGTTGATTTTGGGAAGTTATCTATTTGTTTACTAATTTTTGTGTTGGTTGGAATGAACTAGCCAAATTGTCTTGAGGGATTTACTCAATTCAAACTGAATGTTTGGCTTTTTCATTTTGTAAATTAATAAGAGGTTCTTAATGATTAAAGAATGTATGCTCCATGTCAAATGGAACATTTTTTAAGATCTCTTTTGACTTTAATTGTTTGTTTAGATTACCTTGATCCACTATGGTTATGTTCTCATCAAATGTTTGGTGTGCACTTTCGACCACATTTCCCTATTCTTTCAAAGCATCATTGTGAATTAAAGTGGTAACTAACTAGTCAGTTAAGTTTGTGATAAGTTGCTCTACATATCGTTGACTTATTATCTTGATCTTAGCTAGAAGATTTGGATTTGTGGGTTTTGATCCTATTTGTATTTCCTTTCATTTGTTAAAAGAAGAAGGTATGTATATTTGGGAAAAATCTTGCTCTTACCATAATTTTTATCCTTCTCTAACTAAGGTATGCAATTATTTTGTAGGAAAGTCTGAAGGTAGTCTAGCACTTGATTTTATCAAACTAATAAGTGCTTCATCTTGATCTTCTTGGGGTTGATATTCATTGTAATCATCTTTGGATCTTACTATTGTGGGGATGTCAACAAAAATAACGGGGTTATCTTGGCCATCATAAAATTTATCATCCTCATAGCTAAGGCCATAAGAGGCCCTACTACTAGTGAACCTTTGATTCATGTCTAAATAGAGTTTTTATTTATGTTTGACTAGATTTGGACCAATGTTTTGTTAATGTTCAAATAATGTATGCTTTGTTCTATTTAAAAAAATGACTAAGGTACCAAATAGACTATAAAGGAGGGTGGCTTGGAACCACACACAATTATAATATTTGGTTCACAAACTTACTCAACTTTTGGTAAAGTTGAAATCATATAGATTGGAAGAGGGCAAGGTAATTCAAAGATCCAAGGTAAAAACTAGTACACCAAAGCTAAGATCTTTATGATACACTTGTACCGTAAAAGCTAGTTTCAAATTCGATGAGTTAACCCTATAAAATTAAAGGAAAGCTCTCCAAATTATGAAGAAGATAATACAAACTAAGCAACTCAAGATGTAAAAAGATACATGAATCACTAATTACAAAGGTAGGACCAAATGGGTAACACAACATCGCCACATGGTTCTAGTAGGATAAAATTTGTTCTAGGACTCAAATCATGAGTGATATGCAAGATGACTTGAGTCCATTAAGATGGTAATGTGATTTTGAGTCTAATAAACAACCCTTAATCAAAATGGAAAATTTAACACAAGTTAGAGCAAGTTTAGTGTGCAAATGACAAACTTAATTTAACACGCCAACCCTTAAAACTTAGAAAGGTTCAATTTTGAATGTGAATTATAGATGAGGGACTTAAACAAATTGGGTAAATGACCTAAACTCAATTGTGCAACATAACTATGCCAAAGTGGGTGATATGACATAAATTTTTTGATAATAATTTGAACAAGGAAAAGATAAATTTTCCAATTGGATAGTGTAACACCTCCTTTGCTCAAGAATTTTGAGGAAAATGTGTTTTTGTTATGTTTGTTCGAGTTATTAACAAGCACTTATAGACACAAATCAAGACCAAGTAAGCTAATGACAAAAGCAATCATCTTATGTATAAACTGACAAGGTTACGTGATAATGTTGGAGTTCATCTATATACATCATTTGAGAGGAGTTTAAGTGTTCATCCAAAAGTAAATACACATTATATAGTAGGGGTTTTACACCCCCTTCTCTCAAACGACAATACAGTGACATGGACCTTGAGGCACACCTTGCACCAACAATACTTCCGTGACAAGTTGGGATTTATCTAAAAACTACAAGTTTTTGAATGTTTATAGATGGATCAATTACACAATGGATTTTACACCAAATGATGCAAAAGAAATGAATTTTAATTGGGTCAATACTTGGCTTGTTGTAAAAAGGTCTTATTTTTTTCAACCAATACATCTGTCACTTCTTTAGTGTAGTATGATGTCTAATGTGCAAATACATCCCATGTGTAACTCCAACACTATAAGGTGGTTTAACCACTCAAATCTCCAATCCTAGTGGGAGTGGCTGAAGTCAGTGTCAGGAGATAAAACCCCAGTTTAAAGCATCCTTATAGAACTTATGGGAGGTAATGAAGTCCCCCTTGTAAGCCAAGATGCAATAAAATAAAAGACATAATAGAAATAATTTAGGGTCATCTCTAGATCACCCAATACTATTACAAGTTTTTGGGGAGTGATTTAAACAACATTCTTTCTATGCTTTGGACTAGGCATGTTTGCAATAAGGATGGCACTTTTGATTCCAAAAGTTCCCTAAAGGGGACAGATGGAAGAGTATACAAACAACTTATCATTTTGTGCCAATCAAATTCTAATTTTAAACAATTATTGAAGACAAAATTTGGCAAGTGAGTTCAATTTTAAGCACCAAATGAAAGATTAGGTGGTGTTCTTTTGACCCATTGGTTTTAAGATATAACTTTCAAAGCACAATTTTTCAAAACATTTACCTAAGCATCTAAAATTTTCATTAAGCACTAAAACAAGGTTCCTAATCCATTTTAAACTTTAAAAAAAGGTCTTAAAAACATGTTTTAACAAATTTTAAGCTTGGTCCTATAATGAAAAAGTCAATATGTTCTTTAGCTTTGAAGCTAATTTTCACATGAGTGAATCAAATTCTCAAAATGAACTCTCTATTTCAAAATCACTATTACATAGTCAATATCATTATTTTCCTAAAAACCCACAATTCCCAGATAACAATATCACTATTATGGGTTAGATCGTCAGAAAAACACAATATTGTTGTTTTCCTACAAAATCACTATTATCAAACAGAAAACACAAAATCTCTTTCTATTGATAAAATCACTATTGTTGAATGTGAAATCACTGCATAGGGTAAAAAATATCATTATTTTGAGACAAAATCATTATTTTGGCAAAATTGTTGCTCAAATAGATGAAATCATTATTCTGATGAATGATATTATTGCTTAGGGCTACAAAATTTCTATTCAACAAATAATGATTTTGTTACAAAATTACTACTATGATAGTAGTGATATTGCAACAAAGAGCAAAATTGATGTTACCAGGAATAAAAATGCAATTATCAAAAAACTGGAATTTTAACTTAAAATTTCATTCTTTTGGGCCTCCCACTCCAAGATTTTATATGACAAAGGTTAGTAGGTTTCTTGTGATAACCTTTTGACCAAATTCATGGTGTGTGGTCCCATCAGATGTGCCAAAATGTAGAGAGGATTACAAAGAGAGTTAGTCAAGAAATCATGAAAAACACATTAAAGACATAACAAAACTTAACGTATCTATTCATGTTGGAATTATAAATGATAGCAATAAATAATTGAAATAAAGAAGCATCTATTACCTTCCCAGGTGGATTCACCATGTAAGTGCAGCTAAAAAACATGTTCTCCCTTGATTAAGAGTTCTTGTCTTCATCAACAATGGTGGTAGCTCCTCCCATGTCTCAATAATTCTTTGCATAACCTAGGCTCAAAGTAGATGAAATCTCTAATCTAACCTATCAAATGAAACTTGCTAATGAAAAAGAATGATCAACACAAAGAATTGTGGAGACAATTTAGCGTTATAACTTTTCACAAATCAATATTAAAAATCTATAAATAGAGAGGCCATGAACATCATTTTTAACCTTGATTTGTGCAAAGTTATAATGTTAAATTGTCTCCACAATCCTTTGTGTTGATCATTGTTTTTCATTAGCAAGCTTCATTTGATAGGTTAGATTGGATATTTCATCTACTTTGAACCAAGGTTATGCAAAGAATTCTTGATACATGAGAGGAGCTACCACCATTGTTGATAGAGACAAAAACTCTTGATCAAGGGAGAACATGCTTTTGAGCCACACTTGCATGGTGAATCCACTTGAGAAGGTAATCGATGTTGCTTTCTTTCAATTATTTATTGCTATCTTTTGTCATTCCTACATGATTAGATAGGCTATGCTTTTTTATGTCCTTAATGCATTTTTCATGATTTTTTGACTAATGCTTGACTAACTCTCTTTGTAATCCTCTCTACAGTATGTAGTTTTAGGTTGATGATTAATGAACCTATGGCACAAAATTGCATATGTAATTTTAAAAACTACATACATGGTGTTTAATAATTGCATACGCAATTCTATTTTCTATAAAAATGTCTACTTTTTAGACCCCCATCTCCATGCACTTACCCTATGAGCCCTTCATCTTAATCAGGATGAAAGGTGGAGGATGATCTTTGAAAATATCAAATGAGAGTTAATATAAGCCCTTCATCTTATTTCCAAGATGAAGGGTGGAGATTCATTTTGAAGAAGACACATGGATCACCAATATGGGTCGTTCATCTTGTTTCTAAGATGAAGGATTGAGAATTCTCTTACACAAGATTCATTGTGGGCCTTTAATCTTGTTTCCAAGATGAAGGGTGAAGAATAATATTTTATATTAATTCATTTCCAATTTAGTTAGCTCACAAAAGAATTTTTCAAAGGATCTCAATGTCCTTTCTTTACATGAAGATGCCTCTAGGAGGGAAAAGAGAAAATAATTAATTGTGAGGAAATTATAATTCTATTTAGAATAGAAATATAATTAAAATAATGAATTTAGAGAAGAGGGAATTAATTTTATTAATTGATCAAAAAAGGGGGAACTAGTGAATTGAACAAAATAGGATAATCGAAGATAGAAATTTCCTAGAAGGATAATTGAATAGATAAATTAACTAGAATGATAATTAAACAAATATAATATGGTAAATTGGCACATGCCTAGATATGTCTGGGGTGAATTCAATATGTATACTAGACAAACATATGACCTCAAACCAAATTGTGTGAAACGGCTTGAAATCATTCCATTTTGTAATTTTGATATGAAAGTGATAAAAATGGAGTGTCTATAGTAGGTCACCATGATGTCTCTCCTTACAAATTATTTCTCTTCATTAATAATCACCATGAAGCCCATGAAACTCATACATTTAGCCATGTGGTCACCACTAAGTCAGTCAATGATCCATTTAGGAATTCTAGTGAAGGACATGGTTTGTAATAAAGGACCTTTGGTGGGCCAACATCAACTTTAATACTTGTCATTTCCCCTTAACATTGGCACATATCTCACCTTGAAATATTTCACTACTTATAAAAATTCTCATTTTTTAAATATAAACTTAAATCATTTTTAGTGTTGGTCTTTATACTAATTGACATTATAGACATACATGTCAAATAAATTTGACAACTGTGTATCTGTTAAAAGTGATTTGAATGCCCAAGTCCCTTTCTTCGAGGCTAATAAACTAATGATTATATCTTCATAAAAGGATGTATACTTCACAAGGATCGAACTAGTATTTGATTTATTTTAAAAAATTAAAATGTAGTACAACATATAAGATTTACACATCACATGGATCAAAACCAATATTTATTATATTTTAGTAGATTAAAGTGTAATATAAAACTATTAATATTCCTTATATATTTTTTGAATGTGAAGGGTTCATTATTATTAGGTTCAATTATAACCATATATTACCAAAGTGATTTATAGAATATTGATTTAATCAATCAGAGGTATCCTATTATGGGTACAATATGCATCTCACCATAAAATAAGATTATCAACAAAATCGATTGAAGACATAAATATCCTATCGAGCTATGTAGCATAGTTTTGAAGGTACAATCCATCAAGACAACCTAAATTTCATCATGTGATGTACTAACAATTTTACCAAAGATGCAAGTAGCTTCAGAAAGGATGTACTTTTTTGGTTTTTGTAAAACATGATTTTGTAAAGTGAAAGAGTGTAAATTGAGAGTCATAACTCACTCAAAACCCATTATTGATGACCACATCTCACCTTTTGTGCACAAAGTGTTAATCAAGAATAATTTAATATTTTTTAGTGGAGGTGATAATGTAAAATGAGTTTGTATGTTTCTTCATATGACATGGAGATGAGTTTTGAAAGCAAGAGATATTTCATTTCATGGCGAGCTTGAACAATGGTGAAGTGGTGACAGATTTAAAAGTGAGATGGGTAGTGATGGTGAGGGGAAATGGAAATTTATTTCAAGTGATATTGGATACAAGAGGGCCCATATTGTACATTGAATTTGGATTCAAAGTAGATAGTGGATTTACATGACTTGCACCCATTTGAAAGGGGTTCATAACTTTCTACATGGATACATCTTTGATTGACCATTTTCTAATGCTTATGGTGGGGGAGGATGTCATGAGAACTGATTTGAACACGATATGGCTTTACATTTAATGTGTGGCTCCAATCAATACTGCAATGTCTCTGAATCGAGTATAAAACATTGAGGTTACAAAACATACATTTATATATAATAATTATAAATATATTATAATAATATACAGTAAATCATATAGATAATTATATTATGTATTTATAACTATGAATATTATTGTAAAAATATAAATGACTATGTATGGAGATTGTTAATAATATATGTCATATAATATGATAGTAATAACTATGTAGTTGTAGATGGGGATGGATATAAATGATTTCGTAAGGCACACCCATCATTAAATACAATCACATGCATGGATGGATATAAATGACTAGGCAATTTGACTTGCTTGTTAATATGGATTGAAATAGAGGATACTATTTGAGAGATTTAGTCTATCCATCTGTCCTGAATCATATATACAAGTACAAAAAAACCTAGATGACACTTCTCCCAACTATTGATGCCAAATTATATTTATCGTACAATTATTCTTGTGTCTAGGACCTAAATTCGATGGTTAACCCTACTTATTTTGAAATATTTTTTATGACAATTATTTATTCAACATTAACTTGAAAATATTAATATAATTCATAATAAATTTCATTATATAAATATTTTATTAATAATACAAATATATTTAAATATTATAATTTTACATTATATATAAATAATAAACAATAGTCCACTTACTACTTGTGACAATCTTGGCACCTAAAGCCCAAAAGGACAATCGAATGCCCCAAAGTTATAATAAATTTATGATTCTCTTAAAGTAATAAAAAATCAAATATATTTGTTTGGTTAGGTTGTGTCACAGTTTATTAATTGTGGCAATAATACTTCTCTTTAAAGATTGCAAGGCTAAAGTTGCAATGGACTACCATTAAAAATGAAAATTTAGATGAATTTTCTAAATTTTAAATAAGTTTTGAAATATTCTGAGAGCATGTCAAAGCATATTAAATTTTTTTTGGGAAATATCATCGACCAACATAACATGATGCATAAAACGAGTAGTTTTTGCAAACTCAAAAATCAAAACCATTCAAATACAAAGTTATGGAGCAATGGAACACCGCATAAAAACATGCTTAAAGGAATATGGTGCTCCACAAATTGGGCATTGGGGATCTTCAAATCCCATATGTTGCAATCTCGGTCCAAGAGGCAAACCCTAATGTAAGAGAGACCAAGCAAAATATTGAACTTTAGGTTGAGCCATATGATTCTAGAGTGAACGAAAGCGGTTGCCCCAAATAGTAGTAGAATAATTAGTGCCCCATTGCTGATTGAGTTTAGCTAATGACAAAGCATTAAGTTTAATCAAATAGATAGCCTTATTAATGGAAAACTTAGAGAGCACCCCTGATTTGGCCAACACCAAAGATCCCACCATGGAGAAATGGAGTGCAACCCAGTGTAAGAAATGTTGATAGCGTCCATTTTGTCCCTGATGAGATCATAGGTTCTTTTGTCTTTTGCAAAAAGATAAAAAATTTCTCATAAGGTGGCCCAGTGTAAAAGAGTGCCATTATTCAGATTAAGAAAATCTCTAATATGTAAAATGCTTTTCTAAAGAAATTGAATACTCTGGCAATTCTTGTTCCATGTTAAAAGCCCTTTGACAGTAAACAAAAGCAAAGACCACTAAATAGAATGAAGAGAAAGATGTTGATAATCACATCTTAACATATCCCAAGTAAACAAAGCTTTAATTTTATCCTACTTCTAACTATTCTATCGGATCCCAAGCCCGGATTTTAAAAATACTTTCAAAACTTAAAGAGACATGTCATCACCATGCCCTGCAAATGGAGAATATTAAGTGTACGACTTTAAACACGAGATTGAGACTCCAAATTAGGGTTACGTTTTAGACAAACCGGAGGTTAGATGAAGTTTATTTATAAATTCGCATGTTTTTAGAGTGGTGGCTTAAGTAGCAGTGGTCCACTTATTAGTTGCAACATGGTGTGCAAAAGATAGTCGAATATCTTATAGCGATATAACGAAATTGCCTCATACTTGATGATGAATCACGAATTGTGATTCTAAATACGTCGATAAAAAACAAGCACACAATTTTATTTGAATATCATATTGATCAATTACATAGACTCTGAAAACATCAAATCTCTTATATATAGATCCGCTTTAATGTTTTTTCTTCCACAATAGATACGCAGTGTCTAAAAAAAATCATATCAAAATCAACCGTGAAATTTAGTCGTATTCTAATGCTGCCATTTTCCAACGTTTTCAGATAACTATCCGTCCATAAAAAGACAACATCAATACAAACACAGGACATTCCCTTTTAAACCACAAAAAAGGGCAAATGGGATAAAAAAGACAGTGACTCAACGGTATAGGATGCGATTCCCACGCGACCTCCATTATCATCTAAAATAAAGTTTTGCTGTTGTTTCACCTCATTTACTTTCTCAAGTATCATTCTTCACTAATTTCACAATGGAAGATTATTCCCGACGGCATGCTGAGGTGGTGTCTCTTTGCAATAATTGCGGCATTTATGGGGAAAAAGGTCTGTCTGTTCTTAATAACTGCGGCATTTATTGTGAGAATGAAACGAGCACTCTTTTCACCCTGTGATGTCTTTTTGCCAAATGTATGACCGCCAATGTTGAGAGTCGAGGCCACCCTTACATATTATAAATGATGAAATTGTAAGTACGGATTAAATTTGATAGCTGTATGACTCTATTTGTGTTTTTTTAAGTTATATATATATTTTGGGTTTATTTTATTTTACATTTAATTAATTAAATTTTTTAAAAGTTTAAATTATATCATATATTTAAATTATATAGTTTTAAAATAAAGTACAAATGATTTATTGCACTTGTTATTTATAAAAATGATTAAGAAAATAGAATATTTAACTTGTTTTAATTTTATTTTGGTCTTTGGTAATGTATAATTGTCAATAATGGTTTGAAATGGATCTTTGGGTGTTGATTGTCTAACTTTGCTTAGATAAATATAGTTATCCTTAGATCCCTGAGATAAAAGGAATAGTCTACACTATGTCAGATTTGTTCTTGTGGAAAGTGTAAGATTGTTTCATCACAAATTGATCATGTTATAGTATTCAAACTTGGCTTAATGACTATTTCTTTAAGGGTATACAATGCTTCCCTAAAATATGCTAGTTTAGGCAGAGCTTCACATCTTTCTGCTACACCAATCCCTTCATTAACTGAACATATATCACTTATTGTTAATTACACTCTCAAAGCATGGTCTTGATTATTTATAGTTGTGCTATTGGATCCCAAACCCAAATTTTAACAACACTTTTAATTTTTAAAGACACGTGTCATCAACATGGCCTGCAAATGGAGAATATTAACATTGTATGACTTTAAACACAAGATTGAGACTCCAAACGAGCATTATGCTTTAGAAAAATTGAAGGTTAGATGAAGTTTATTATGCCATAGGCATTACATTGAGGAGCCTCCACCTTAGATTCATCTCAACATCTAAAAGATGCCATGTTTACATTAAAACTACACGAGCTTATGGGAAATGGGAAATGTTGGTAACATTGATAATTTGGCACACACACACACACATATATTACAATAATATTTATAATATTTTTAGTTATAAATATATAATATATTATATATGATTATAACATAGTATATTTATAATTAATATATATAAATATAGACTTTAAAAGTTTAATGTCTTGTTCTCATGTTATCGATATTGCAGTCCTCATTTACGTTGCACATTTGAGGTGGAGCCAAGTTATAATAAAAATAGTTATCATGACATCTGCATCCACCCATGACAATAGGAAATGCCAAGTCAAAGATGTTGCCACCTTGCAAGTTGCAAACCCTTTTACAATGGATGCAAGTCATTTTAATCCATTCACTTCCTTAAATTCAGGTGTAGTTTACAATATGGGCCTTTTGGGGTACAATATCACTTGAAACACCCGATCATTATCCCTCCCCATCATTTCCCAACTCACCTAGAAATGTTTCACCACTTTCATGCTTTGTATGGTCTTGCCCTTCCGTGTGACTTCATCATTTCTCAATCTCATTGTGAAATAGAAGACTCCTCCCTATAGTGCATTGTCATGTTATATGAAGAAAAACAACTTCATCTTTCACCACCATGTCCACCATAAAGATAAGAGTATTGTTGTTTAAGCCTCTGTGCTAAAAAAATGAAATGCAATCGATAGTCATGGGTTTTGAGTGAGACACAATTCCTAAATTACAACCCCTCAATTTACCTAAACATAATTACATCTACATAAAACTGCTAACCTCTTCATTTTCTAAATATTGACATGAAATTTAACAATTCATTAAATGCGATCTAATTATGGATTCCCCACTTTTCAAAGCTAATGTAATTATGTGCATTTAATGTTTAATTTTTTTAATCTCTTACAAAATTGGTATTGTTGAGAAGTGTTGCCATTGATGTCAATGTTGATATCATTTGATGCCATTGATGTCAAGATGTATGGTGTGTGGGGTATGAGCTTGTATGTTGATATGACAAGGAAACTAGAAAACCTAATCTCTCTCTACTGAGAGAGAGTTTGAAGGCTTGAGAAGTCATCAACAGTTTTGGCAACACCTTTTTGGTAATAGTTTTGAAGACTCAACATAGAACATAGTGAGACATGAAGATCCTTAGTCGAGCTTTGAAAATATGTGTAAGCAGCTCTGAAGATGCTCCGTAGTGAACTACGAAGATGCTTAGTCAAGCTTTGAAGATATGCATAAGTAGCTCTAAAGATTCTCTGTCGAGCTATAAAGATGTTCTATTGAAGGTCTAAAGAAGAGGATGTATGAGGTTGTTTGAGCATACAAAAGAGGCATTGGAGGACTCAAAAGTTTCAAGGTGAAGCCTACAACGGTAAGTACGTCAATCTAAATCTGCAACTAGACTAATTTTAGACCCTATTTGGCCCAATAAGGCATCATGCTCTATTGTTAAGGCACATAAAGAATACTTGATAGTGTTTGAGCATGAGAGAGGTTATTTGAGTTTGTACATGAGGTGTTGAGATCTTGGACAGTGGTTAGAAGGTTAACTTCAAGACATATTATGACTTGCAAGACAAAGGCCTAGAGAGCAAAGAGATAGATAGTGGCCAAATGGGGTATCAGGATCAGTTTCTAAGGCAAGTGTGAGTATGTGTGCATTGGCAGAGGTATGTCATGTTTCTTCAAGTATGTTGACCAATTTTTAGGTTAAAATTTGAAGGTTAGGGCAAGAAAAAGTGTTTTGAGGTCTCTCGTGTGCACAGAATGAAGGGTTCTCAACCCAAGAAGAACTTTCAAGTGTTCATTGGCATGTGTAACCTATGCATGAGAACCTAATATATTCATGGTAGATGGGGGAGGGTACTCTATCAAATTTAAAATCATTGGTTTTTGGAATGAGGGGTTAAACTTTATGAATTATCGTTAAGACTAGAATTTGGTTTAAACCCTCAAAGAACCCTAACAATGACTCGATGTTCAAGATAAAGTTCTCAAAATGGTTTTAGTATGACTATTTAAGTGATTGGAGGTTATATTAAACTCTCCCAAGCACCTATAGGTGTGATTGGTTTGTCAGGTGAATGAGTGCACCTTATAGGAAAAGCCTTATTTCTTGGAGATTTGTCGTAGCAGTCAGAGTTGACTGAGTCAAAGTTGATAAATGGATGAAGGCTTAAACTTGAGACTTGTATCTTATGTCCATGGTTGTTTTTGAGTAGTTTTTATCCCTTAGGTGTACTAAAATTATCATACAATTTGATCTATCGCTAATAGACCTAATGGTATAGATAGTGAGAAAACTAGGCAGAAGTGAGAAGTTGATTCAAGATGTGTTGTGATGGATTAAGGATGAATACAAGTGCATGGATATGTTATTCAATAGATATAATACATGTTCATGTTAGATATATATATTTTAAGGTCAATGGTAACGATGAAAATGTTACTCATAAGTTGACCTGTCTAGTGAAGATGAGACATTGAAGGTGCAAAGTTGTGAGATTGGTTTGTAAGACCAATATTTCCATATGACCATGTTATCTACCTATCTAAAAAAGATATAATGATCATATAAGATCATTCACATGCATCAAGATATTTTTAATGTGTCTACACAAGTGTTGAAATTCAAAATCACCATGATTGGGCTTGAAGGCAATATGGGAGTTTTGGGTAAGTAGGTTGTAGCTATGGGTTAGAGACTCTATGCCATGAGTTTATATATATATATATATATATATATATATATATATATATATATATATATATATATATATATATATATATATATATATATATATATAAACTCATGGCATATATATATATATATATATATATATATGTATATGTATGTGTGTGTGTATATATATGTATATATATATGTATATGTATATATATGTATATGTATATATATATATGTATATGTATATATATATATATATATATATATATATATATATATATATATATATACATATACATATATATATATATATATATATATATATACATATACATATATATATATATATATATATATATACATATACATATATATATATATATATATATATATATATATATATATATATATATATATATATATATATATGCACATAATGATGATTTTTGGGACTTTATTTATCTATCCATTATTTTAATAATCTTGGAATTTAGTGAAAAATGTTAGAACATTAAAGCCAAAACGGCTTGTTTGGATGAGTAAGGACTATGAGAGAGAAGGACAACAATTTGGTATGTAAGACTAATAATTTCCATTAGAGCTTATGATCTATTTGTTTGATGTTTGTTTTAAGGATATTATACTATCATGTTCATACAATGGAATCCATTGAGTATGTTTTATCAGGTGTCAGAAGTTCATATTTCCTTGACTGTGTTTTGAGGCTAGTTGGTAGTTCTGAGTGGGCTTCTTGCAGAGAAGAGTTTGAGCCTGTATACCCTAATTTGAAACATATTATTAAGTTTTTGATGATCATGAGGTCATGAGGTTTTTAAATATATGATTTTTTTTCCATGGCTATTTAGAAAATTTGTGTTTATATTTTAGTTATTCAAGACAGACTTTTTAGGTATGCATAGGCCTTATATGAATAATACTATTGGTGTGCTCCAAGTAGTGGTTTGAGTTAAAAGGTGTTATGAAGATTAGATGAAATTATTAGGGTTAATTTAGGTGGAATATGATATGTTCCTTCTATTTTATGTGTTTGAATGTGCTCAAGAAGATCAAAGAGTAACGTGTGTTAAGTACACCTAATGAGATTAGGTCTTCATGAGACCTAAAGGAGAGATAAGGCCTAATTGAAGTAGGTTAGACCTAAAGGGACTCAGAGCACATTTGATCCATGTCTATGAGATGTCTTAATATATATTCCATGGTCTAACTAAGAAGATAATAATGTTTGGCTGACCAAGATATGTGAGAGCAAGTGACTTGTATAAAAAGAAGGCTAATTAGGCTTATTTATGAGTTAGACAAGTATGTGTACAAGTGAATAAAAGAACACAAATAATATTAGGATGAGGTCATGTGGACCATCATAGGGATGTCATGAATATCATATAGGAGGTCTACATATGAATATCAGTACCTATGTGATCATGAGTGTCAAGGAGCAGACCATGAGGGTAGATTGTGATTAAGAGAACCTTCATGAAGAGAGGAGTAGGGTAGAAGTCTATGAAGTTGTAATATATAAGTATAGGTATATTAGAGGATTGAATATGTTGATAACTTCATGATGAGGTAGCTAATGTGTAAAGAGAGTAGATAGAAGACTGAGTATGATATTGATGTCATAAAGAGTAAAACATCAAGAGAGAGTAGAAGAAGACCATAATCAAGTGTTGATAAGAATAAAAGAAAACGTGGATAAATCATTGGTGGCTGAGTGGGTGATAATTCATCATAGTGTTTATTGAGTGGGTTCTTGATCAACAAGGGGGTTAGTGCATCCTAAAAAGTTGGTGCTTACTAAATTTAAGTGGGTGATTGGTGAATTAGGGGTTGGTGTTCCTTGTTGGGTTGGTGCTCAACTAAAGATTGATTCATTGATTTATAGGACTATTTATCCAAAAATGTTTTTATTGGGTTTTATCCCCCATGAGGGTTTCCCACTTATATGATGTGTTATGGTTGTTTATGCATGCTTTGGTTGATTAATGCTTTCTTCATGCTTATGTACACTGGGTTGATATATCTTGATGAATGGTAATGAATGAATGATGAAGTGAAAATAAAAGAGTATTGAGGAAACTAATTCAACCCCCCCCCCCAATGATTGTGCTTCCAATAATTGGTATCAAAGCCTGGTCCTTTTGAGAAATATTAACGATTGAAAGGTGATCCTAGAAGCACAAGATGGCTAATTAGTTAAAGAAAGAGAATCAAGAATTGAAATCAGTGGTCAAAGAATATAAGAAGATCATCGAGGATCTCAAGATTTAGCTAAAGGATGTAAAGGAAAGTTTGAATTCAAAAGAGGAAGAATGTTCTAAGTTTAAATCTGAGTTGATTTTATTGAAGGTGAAGGTTGAACAAGACAATGTCAAGTTGAAGTCTTTTAAAGAAAGTAATGTCATTCTCAAGGATATCAATAAAGATTCATATCAAGTCAAGAAGGGTGATAGTCACTCAAATGAGAGAAATAAGGACAAAGTCAATAGGAAGGTAGTTCAAGTCAGGTAACCCAATGCATTTAGATATTCAAGCTCACTCCATGGTCAATGCTTTGTATGCTATAGGTTTGGTCATAGAGTAAAGGATTGTATAATGGCTCCAAGAAATGAGTTGTCATGGGATCATAGAATAAGGAACAATCAAATCAAAGGTAAGTTTAGTAATGTTATTTTCTATATCTATCTTAGTATGGGACATATTTCTAGATTTTATCCTAGAGTGCATAAGAATGGTCCAACATGGTTATGGAGACCAAAGGCAATTAAACTTAGTCATATTCAACCTATCAGTCAAATATGGTTTGATTTAATCATGACAAGGATCAAACATATGAAAAAATTCCAAGAACATGTTTCATCAACATCTATTGAAAGTAATCTAAAATGTAAGATGGCAAAAAAATTTGAAAAGGTAAGAAATGTGAAAAAGGATGATATCAATCCTAGCTAGGTGTTCAAGGAAGGAAGAATGATAACCAAGAAAGAGAAAAGGAACATGGAGATATGGGAATACCTTGAGTATGTATTGTTATATATCCATATAGAGTGGGGTGTCTCTAGTATGCTTTATGGAGACACATCTTAACAAATAGAAGCAAGTGTCAAGGCCATCAATCAAGTTATACATGGAGTTGAGTCACCAAATTTGGTGAGTAGATATGAAATGTTGATATTATAGCATTGAATGAGGATTTTTGGGTTAGATATTTTTTTAAAATATGGATCCATTATAGGAAAGCTGGAAAGTGACTTAGAGACCTAATTAGGTCTAATTGGAGGGCTTGTTTGTGAAGGAGCTACCATGAAAAAAAGAGTTAAGAGATGAGATTTGGTATAAATAAGGGGTCATATAAAAGAGCCCTAGATATGAAATGTAAAGGTTTGGAGATCTATAAATAAAGATATATGGCATATTTTGTATACATCAAGGGATACAAGGAAGCTTAGTGTAAAAAAAATACAAAATTGAAGAATAAGAGGTCAATCAAGTTAGTATGAGGCTTGATAAAAGGATGGTGGAGCTTGATAAAGGAAATGAAGATGGATATTATCCATATTTATGTTTATAGATGAGATGGATTTAATATGTATAAAGGTATGTAATGGTTCATATATTCCATGGATACATGGATAGTATTATTGATTGTGTGAGTCTATTGGGGATGTTTTGGAAGTCCATATGGTGAGTGCATACATTTTAAAAACTAAGGGTGAGTCCCTTTGTCTGCAAAGAGGTTTGAGTCAGATAAGGTGATGGATTGATGGTTCAAACATTAGGTAGACATGGTTTTGTCTCCAAGATTCAATATGATAGTCAAATACTGTGATGAGAAGACCTGAGGTAGCTATGAGCTAAAGATGAGTGAAAGAGGTGTGTTGATCAGTCTACAAGATCAAGTGGACTGCTTGATATGATAGATCATGCCTCAAGTGTGAAATCAAGTCAAGAATGTTTGTTGTCATCTCACATTGATGATCAAATGGTTGATAAAGAGATTGAGCCTATAGTGTCAAACAATCCCAAAAGGATATTGAATAACATTCAATCTTGTGAGAACATGGATATCTGGGAATCTCCTGAACTAGTGTTGTTTTAATACTCTATTAAAAAGGCTGTCTATATTAGGCTTCATAGAGAAATTTTTTAGTTATTATAACATGGTGGATGCTTGGTTTGAGGGGGAGCTATTCAAGTCATTGACTGAGATTGATGTATGTTGAAGTGGTCTTGTAATTTGAGTTAATTTTGAAAGAGGTATGCATGGTTTGAGAGGGGGCATATTTACTTAATGATTCATGTCCTATATGTTGAAATTTTGTTGAAAATAAGGTGTGTTTATAGATGATATTTGTATAATACCTTTGTTGTTAATATCAAAGGGGGGAGAAAGTCCAAAAAGGGAGTTTGACTAGGAATTTGACTAGACTAGGGGAGATGAGAGTGATCGGTTTGAAGAATGTTTTCCCATCAGTGACAAAGGTGGAATTTGTTTAGAAGTGTTGTCATTGGTGTCAAGGTTAATATAATTTTATGTAAAACTTGATTTCATTGATGATAAGATTCATGGTGTGTGGGGTATGAGCTTATATGCCTAATATGACAAAGAAGCTAGGTGACCTAATATCTTTATACTAAAAAATAATTTAAAGGCTTCATAAGTCATCAAGAATTTTGGAAACACTTTTTTGGAAATAATTTTTAAGACTCAGCATAGATCACAGTGAGATACAAAGATCCTTAATCGAGCTTTGAAGATATGCATAAGGAATTTTGAGGATGCTCTGTAGTGAGCTATAAAGAACCTTAGTCAAGATCCAAAGATCTATGTAAGTAGCTCCAAAGATGCTTTATTGAGCTATGAAAATGTTTTATTGAAGATTCAAAGAAGAGGATGTATTAGATTTATTGAGCATACATAAGAGGTATTGGATCACTCTATAGAGTTGTAAGGTAAAGCCTACATGGTTAAGTACTTTAATCCAAGTCTATAACTAGATTAGTTATAGACCTTGCCTAGGCCATTAAGGCATCATGATATATTGTCAAGGCACATAAAGAATACTTGATAGTGTTTGAGAATGAGAGAGGTTGTTTGATTTTGTACATGAGGTGTTGAGAGCTTAAATAATGGTTAGAAGGTCAGCTTCAAGATCTATTGTGACTTGAAAGTCAAAGGCCTAGAGAGCAAAGAGTGAGATGGTGGCCAGATGGGGTATCAGGATTAGTTTTCAAGGTAAGTGTGAGTATGTGTGCATTGATAGAGGTATGTCATGTTGACCAAGTTTTAGGTCAAAATTTGAAGGTTACAATAATAAAAAGTGTTTTGAGGTATCTTGTGTGCACATAATAAAGGGTTCTCAACCCAAGAAATACTTTCAAGTGTTCATTGGCACATTTAACCTATGCATGATAAAATAATATATTCATGGTATATGGGAAAGGTTCCTATCTCAAAATTTCAAGCTTTGGTTTCTAGAATGAGGGGATAAGTTTTATGAATGATCGTTAAGACTACAAATTGGTTTAAACCCTTAAAGAATCCTAAAAATGATCCAATGTAGAAGATCTTGTTCTAAAGTGCTCAAAATGATTTAATATGATTGGTTAAGTGATTGGAATTTATAGTAAACTCTCCCAAGCACCTCCAGGTGAGATTGGATTATTAGGTGAATGAGTGGACCCTAAAGGAAAGGCCATATTTCTCAAAGATTTATTATAGTGGTTAGATTTGATTGAGTCAAAATTGATAAATGGATGAAGGTTAAATATTTATACTCTTATCTTATGTCCATGGTATTTTTTTATTAGGTTCTATTTCTCAGATGTACTAAAATGGTCATACAAGTTGACATATCACTAATAGACCTAATGGTGCAGATAGTGAGAAAACCAGGTAGAAGTGAGAAGTTGATTAGGGATGTGTTGTCATGGATTAGGGATTAATCCAAGTGCATGAATATATTTTTCAAGACATTTAATTAATTTTCATGTTGTATTTATGTTTTTTATCTCAATGGTAATGATGAAAATGTTTCTCATAAGTTGACCTATCTAGTGAAGATGAGATAATGAAGGTGCAAGGTTGTGAGATTAGTCTGCAAGACCAATATTTCCATATGACCATGTTATATACATATATAATAATGATATACTGATCATATAGGATCATTAAAATGCATCATAATATTTTTAATGTGTCTACATAGGTGTTGAAATTAAAAATCACTATGACTGGTCTTCAAGACAATCTGGCAGTTTTGCGTAAGCAGGTTACAACGATGGATTTGAGACTCTATGACATGAGTTGATATATATAATACACATAATGATTTTTTTTGGGAATTTAATTATCTATCCTTTTTATTTATAATATTTTAAGTTAGTTTAAAAGGTTGGAACATTGAAGCCAAAATGGCTTGGCTGGCTGAGTAAGGACTGTGAGAGAGAAGGACAAAAAATTAGTTTGCAAGACCAATAGTTACCATTAGAGATTATGATTTTTTTGTTTGAGGTTGTTATAAGGATGTTATATGATAAATTTCACACACTAAAATTCCTTAATTATGTTTAATCAGGTGTTATAAGTTCATGTTTCTTTGACTGTGTTTTGAGGCTAGTTGGTAGTTCTAAGTGAGCTTCTTGTAGAGAAGAGTTTGAGCATGTATACCCTAAGTTTAAGCATATTATAAAGTTTATGATGACCTTGAAGTCATGAGGTTTCTTAATGTATGATTTATTTCCATGGTTTTTCATCAAATTTGTGGTTATGCTTTAATTATTCAAGACAAACTTTTTGGGTATGCATATGCCTTATAGGAACAATACTATTGGTGTGCTCTAAGTAGTGGTTTGAGCTAAAATGAGTTATGAATCTAAGATGACCTTAGTATGGGTCAATTTAGGTGGCATATGATATTTTCCTTTCATGTGATGTGTTTTAATTTGCTCTAAGAATATCAAAGATTAACGTGTGCTAAGTAGGCCTAATGGGATTAGGTCTTCATGAGGCCTAAAAGAGAGATAATGCCTAATTGAAGTAGGTCAGGCCTAAAGGGAATAAAATAAAATTTTATCCATGTCAATAAGATGTATTAAGATACATTCCATGGCCTACATGATAAGATAAGAATGTTTGGTTGACCAAGGTATGTGAGAGCGAGTGACTTGTAAAAAAGCAAGGCTAATTAGGCCTATTTATGAGTTAGACATGTATGTGTGCAAGCTGATAAAAGAGAAAAAAGAGGATCAGGAGGAGGTCATGTGGACTATTAGAGGGATTTCATGAATATCATATAAGAAGTTTGCATATGTGTTGAGCATTTTTATTGATTAAGGGAGATATTGTTGAGCATTATCATCAAGAGTCGAGCTTTGATATTTAATGTTGCCACTGATGTCAAAGGTTCTTAAGAAGATGCATGGTTCTTTCATAGATGTCAATCTAATATAATTAATGTTAAAGTTTATTGTGAAAATGATTTATCAAGTAAGCCTTGAGGTATGTATATGAACGAGTGTTGTTGTTGTGATAAAAAAGGCTATTTGAAGAATGTTCTAATGTCAACTTGAGTGAAATGATTGAGAAGAAGCATGAATGAGTACAGGTCAGTAAATAAGTGTAAACCATATTTCAATGATTTGTTTAGACCTTGTGGGATGGTACTTTTAGGTGGCATGATGAAATGATTAAAATTCAAATAAAAAATTGTGTGCTCTGAAGATCTATGCAAGTAGTTCTGAAGATGATATGAATGAGCTAAAAATATGAGAAAGCTTCAAAGATAATGCTCTGAAGAACACTTGTCAATGTTTGAGCATGAGAGAGTTTTTTTGAGGCTGTATCTAAGATGTTGAGGAAATTGTAAATGATTATAAGTTTAGCTCTGAAGATCTGTGTTTGCATCTCCAAAGATGATATGAAGACCTCAGTTACGCTCTAAAGATCTATACGTAACTTTGAATTTATATTTAATATTTAAAGAAGAGTAAGTGTATGAGGTTGCTTGAGAATATGCAAAAGACATTGAAACACTGGAGAATTTAAAGATGGAGTCTACAAGGTGGATAAAAGGTTAGATTCAAGGCTTAATAAGACTTAAAGGTCAAGGCCTACAAAATAAGAACACAGATGGTAGCCAGATGAGGTAACATGATAAGTTTCCATGACATAAGTGAGAAATTTAACATTGACTGAGGTAAGTCAAGTTTTTTTAAGTATGTGCATTAATTTTTAGATCAAGGTTTGCACATAATGAAGAGTTGTCTACCTGAGAATATTTTTCAAGTGCTCATTATCATGTACAACATCTGAACGAGAACCTAAGCTATTCATAATATATGAATAATGGTTATAGATCAAAGTTATGAGCATTATTTTCTTGAAAGATGAGCTAAGTTTTATGAATGATTGTTAACACTAAAAAATGGTCTAAACCCTCATAAAACCTTAACAATGACTTGATATTGTGGATATTATTCTAAAGAGATTATAATTGTTTGATATGATTGAAAAAGTGATTTGAGGTTGATATCAACTCTCGTAGGCATCTCTAGGTGTGATTGGTTTCTCAGGTGAGTGAGTAGAACTTATAGAAAAATGCTTATCTTTCAAAGATTTGTTGTAATAGACAACATTAATCTAGTCAAAATTGCTATGTGGATGAAGATCAAAGTGATAAAATTTTAGTTATTATTCATGAATATTTATAGATAGATTTCAGATCTCAGGTGTGAAATATTGGTGATCCAAATTGGCTAGTTGCTGAACATACCTAGTGGTGTAGATAGTAAGAAAATTAGGTAAATGTGAGAAGATGTTTCCTGATGTGTTTTCATGTGAGAGTGATACATTGAAATACATGATGATGATGTTGTTTAGGTATTTAATGATCTATACATGATTTTTAAAATCTTTGATGTTTGTGTAAAATGTTAAAACTTTGAAGCCAAAATAGTTTATTTAGCTGAGTAAAGTCTGTGAGAAAGAAGGTCAACAGATTGGTCTATAAGACCAATAGTTTTTAGTAAAAATCATGATCTGATTGGTTGAGGTTTCTCTAAGGATGTTATAAGATCCTATTGATTCATTTAAATCACTTCAATATAATCAATCATGTGTCACATGTTCATGTTTCCTTTGATTGTGTTTTGAAGTCAATTGGCAATTCTGAGTGAGCCTACTTACCCTAAGTTGAAGAATAAAATAAATTTGATGATGAACCTAAGGTAATTAGTTTTATGAATATGTAATTTTTTTCCATGGTTGTTTGGAAAAATTAATTATATGACTCGGTTGTTCAAGACAAAGTTTCTGTATATGCAGGGGCCTTTTATATATAGTGATTTGAGAAAGGGTTCAAGTGATGATAGGACCTAAAAGGTGGTGTAGAGATAAATTTAATTTGTCTAAGATATATTGGAGTATTTTATTATGTGTTCCTTCCATGTGAGGTGTTTGGATATTATTGAAAAATATCAAAGGGTAACATGTTGTTAAGAAAACCTATTAGTCTCCATAAGCCTAAAAGAGGAGTAAGGGATAATTGATGTATGGCTTAATTATTATATTGATTTATTCATAATTAAGACATGTTATTTTTAATATGAAAGGGCCTATTCATGGATGACCTAATTGATTTTAATATGTATCCAACCTAGAAGGATATGATCAAGTGACTTGTATAAAAGCAAGGTAGTTAGGTCTATTTTGGGTGTGTTTAGAGAGTGAGAATAAAAGAGGATAATAAAATGATATATATCACTTATAATAAAAATAAGGTCATGAAAACCATCATAGATATGTCATTAATATATAACATATGTTATTCAAAAGAGAATCAAGGTCAGAAAACCTAATTAAGCCATGAAGAGGGCTAATTGAGTGAAGAAGGTTGTAGATCAACTTAAGAGGGACTAAAGTGAGTGAAGAGATGAATGAGTAGATCATCATCTATTGTAGAAACAACAAGGGTTTATGAAGGTGATCAAAAAATTAGGTGGCTGAATTGGTTTTGAGTCATCTAGGGGGTTGGTGCCTCATTACAAGTTGGTGCTTGGTAAATTAGGGGTTGGTAATCCTTACTGGGTTGGTGCTCAGCTAAAGACTCTATAAAGTTGGTGCTTGATATTTTGGTGTTGGTGCTCCAATTTGAGTGAGTTCTTAACTAAATATTGATATTTTTCTTATAAGACTATAGTCCATTTGCTTCATTACTAGGTCTTCTACCCATAAAGGGTTTGTCACGTATATGTTGTGTGCACATGTTTCATGATATTATAATTTGATGATTATGATTTCTAAGATGTACACTCATGGTAGAATGGTTCACATATAGTTAAGTGGAATTTAATGAAAAGTTTTGAAGACTAATTCGCCCCCTCTTAGTCATCTTGTTTCTAACAATTGGTATTAGAGTGGGTCCTTTGGAATAGGATTGATAGCCTAAAGGAGATCCTAAGAAGCATAAGATGTCCTGTGATCAATAGGGAGAAGACAACATGTGTGATGAAGAATTATTATATAATAGTTAAGAAGGATAAACTAAAGTTAACCTTGATGATTTGAAGAAAACTATCAATGATCTCAATAGTCAGTCAGAAGTTATTGACATAAGGTTCAAATCAAAAGAATCTGAGTATAACTAGTTGGAGGTCGAACATATGCAACTAATAGACAAAATGAACAAGTTCAAGAGAGAGCATGAAAATTTATAATAACTCCAAAATATCAAAATAAAGAAATCAATCAGGAAACCCAACGCAATAAAGGATAAATCTTTTTTGAAACATGGTAAGTATAGAAATGTTATTTGCTACATTTGTCACTATATAAGACACATTGCTAGTTTCCGGTCTAATAAAGTTGAAAGGCCTATAAAATTAAACAAAACACATGAAGATCCTAAAATGTACAAAAATGATCAAACATTGGTATGGAAGCCAAAGCAAATTAGGAAAAATCATATTGAACCCAAGAAGCAAGATGAACCATTTACCAAAAAGGAACATAAAAATAAAGAGGATTATATAATAGCCTAAACTGCCTTTCACATTCAAAATGAAGGCATGAAATGGTATATAGATATTGGTTTTTCAAACCACATGATAGGAGACAAAAGTAATTTTATCACATTAAAGAATAATACTAAAGGAATAGTGAGGCTTATATATAATACAACTGCTAATATAATTGGCAAAGGTGTCTTAAGTTTGGATAATGGAAAGACAAAGACCCAAAACGTGTTGTATGTGGAAGATTTGAAACATAACATACTAAATTTAAGTTGAATGTGCACTCAAGGACACACACTAACCTTTAATGAAAAATGATGTGAGATAAGAAGAGCTAAATCAAAAAGGCTAATTGCCAATGTGAAGATAACTAAGAACAACTTATATGTACTGAATGAGATCAATAAGGAGAGATGTTTCATGAATAAGATATATGAAAAATGGCTATGGAAAAAAATGATAGGACACCTAAACTTTGACAATCTGGTTAGAATTAGCACTAAGAAGTCTATAAAGAATCTACCTAAGATCATAAAACCTACAAACATTCTTTGCAAGGCATGTCAACATGGTAAGTAAGATAAATAAGGTTAAAGTACAAGGAAATCTCTAACACAAAACCTAAGGAGCTAATCCACATTGATCTCTATGGGAATTTGATAATTTAAAGAATTTAAGGAGATAAATACTTTATTCATTGATGATTACATAAGAATGACTTAGGTTTCTTTCCTGAAAGAGAAATTAGAAGATCTTGACAAGTTCAAAACATTTAAGTCCCTTGATAAGAATGAGAAAAATGGCAAGATCAAATGCTTAAGAACTGATAGAGGAGGAGAGTTTTGGTCCAATGAGTTTGATTACTTTAATGATGTTCATGGAATAAGAATACAATTCTAAACAACCATGACACCTCTACAGAATGGGGTAGTGGAAAGGAAGAATATAATAGTTCAAGTGATGGCTAGAACTATGTTGCATGAATATATATTATCGAATGGATAATTGATAGAGGTAGTTAACACTACTATTTGCATTTTAAATAGAGGACAAATAAGGATAAATGGTAACAAGACTCTTTGTGAACTATGCAAGGGTATACCTTCAAATGTAGAACACTTTAGAGTTTTTGGGAGAAAATATTTAATCAAAAGAGAAGACAAAAACTTGGGTAAGTTTTATTCCATATTTTATAAAGGTATATTTTTAGAATACTCATCAATGAGCTCAACCTATAGATGTTACAACAAGAGACTACAAAAGATATTGGAAAGTACAAATGTAAAGGTTGATGAGACAAAAAAATCTCACTCATAGTCGAATAATACTTTAGATAAGTTAAACTTCAAGAATGATGAGGAGACTATATAGGTTGATGAGAAGGAATAAGAAACTAAAGAGAGATAGGACTCAAAAGGACCTTCAAGATAGATTCAAAGAGATCATCCTGAGTCTCAAATCATTGTCAATAAGAAAGCAAGTTTGCAAACAAGGAGAAGTTTGGTAAGTAATCTAAATTAGGAGAATGTTTCTTTATTATCCAAGATTGAACCTAAGAATCTTATAAAAAAAAGCAAAGACAAATTTTGGATAGATGTTATGAATGTGGAGTTAGATCAAATAGAGAAGAATGAGACTTGGAAACTAATTCCTAGACCTAAAGACAAAAATGTTATTGGCGCAAAATGGGTGTTTAGAAATAAGTTGAATGAAAATGGACAAGTCACTAGGAATAAGGATAGATTGGTATGCAAGGGATATGTACAGGTTGAAAGGGTAGACTTTGAGGAGACCTTTGCACTAGTGGATATATTGGAGGCAATCAAATTGGCTTTATCTTATGCAGGATTCAAAGGATTCAAAGTATATCAGATGGATGTCAAATATTCCTTTCTAAATGGGAATAAAGAAGAAGTGTACATTGATCAACCTAAAGAGTTCTATCTAAAAAATAATAAATACTATGTTTATAGATTTAAAAAAGATCTTTGTGGTCTAAAGCAAGCTCTTAGAGCTTGGTATGCTAGGCTTGACAAGTATCTGCTAGATCAAGGATTTAAAAGAGGAGTTGCAAAAAATAATCTAAATATCAAGACATAATATGACCATTAGATGATAGTAGTTATTTATGTGGATGACATTATCTTTGGTGGAAATAATGAAAACATGACAAAGGCTTTTTCAGAAGTAATGAAAAAAAAATTTGATATGTCTATGCTAGGAAAACTAACATTCTTTCCTGGGTTATATATCACTCAATCTAAAAAAGGTATATTTATCTCAAAATCCAAGTACATAAAAGAGATGTTGAAAAAGTTTGAGATGGAAGAGTGTAAGATAGTTAGTACACCCATGACCACAAGATGTAAGTTGACCAAATAAGTTGAGTCTTCAAAGGTTAATCAGACATCATATAGGTCAATGATTAGAAGTCTGTTGTATACCACTACTTCTAGACCTAACATAATGTAAGCAGTAGGTCTCATAGGAAGATTTTAAGTAGATCCAAAGGAGAATCATCTAAAAGCAGCCAAAAGGATACTCATGTATCTCAAGGTAACTACATAATATGAATTGTGGTATCTAAAAGGAAAAGAGTTCAACCTGACATCCTACACATATGTAGATTAGGTAGGAAGTATAAATGATAAGAAGAATACCAGTGGAGGAGATTTCTTCCTAAGAGGATGCCTAGTGTCATGGATAAGCAAGAAATAACCATCAGTATCTTTATCCACTTGTGAGGCTAATTACATTACAATAACTTCATGTTACACATAGGTCCTATGTATGAGACAAAATATAAAATACTATAAGGTGGATTATGATGGTTCAATCCCCATCTAATAATGAAGGACCAAACACATTCCCATTAGATATCATTTTCTAAGAGAGAAGGTAAGTGAACAAAGTGTCAAACTTGAATATGTTTCTACACAAGATCAAATTGCAAACATTATAACTAAACCATTACCAAAGGTAACTTTTGAACATATAAGATAGGAATTGAGTGTAATTATTGCACCTAGAAATCATTGAGATACTAAGAGGGAATTAATCATGCTCATTACCTTCATGTACAAGTGAGTTTTTTTCAAATAAGGTATGCATGGTTTGAGGGGGAGTTGTTTAAGTAGGTTAACTGAGCTTGATCTGTGTTTAAGTGGTCTTGTAACCTAAGTTTATTTTGAGAGATATGATTGTTATAAAGGACCTTTTAATTAGTTTCAAAGAGGGAGAAAAATCAGAAAAGGCAAGAAATATTTAAAAAATAAAAAAATAAAAGAAAAGGGGCAAGATCAAAAAGGGTGAGAAAGAAAAAGCAAGAACCAAGTCAAAAAAATGACTACCATTAATAGTGGTTGATAGAGTTTTATGAGTAATTTTTTCATCAATGAAAAAGGGGGAGATTATTGAGCATTGGCATTGATTAAGGGAGATATTGTTGAGCATTGTCATTGAGTGTTGAGCTTTGATATTTAATGTTGTCATTGATGTCAAAAGTTAATATGAAGATGCATGGTTCTTTAATTCATGTCAATATAATATCATTGATGTCAAAGGTTCTTGTGAAAATGCTTGGTCAAGTAAGCCTTGAGGTATGTATATGAATGAGACTTGTTACTATGATAAAATAATGTTGTTTGAAGAATATTCTGATGTCAGCTGGAGTGAAATCATTGAGAAGTTGCATAAGTTAGTAGAGGTTAGTATAGAAAGTGTAAATCATCTTGTAATGATTTGTATATACCTTGTGAGATGTTATTTGTAAGTGGCATGATGAAATGAGTAATATTTAAAGAAGAAATAATGTGCTCCAAAGATCTATGTAAGTAGTTCTAAAAATGTTTTGAATGAACTACAAAGAGGAGAAAGCTTAAAACATAATGATCTGAAGAATAATTGATAGTGTTTGATAATGAGAGAAATTTTTTGAGGATGTATCTAAGGTGTTGAGGACCTTGAAAATTATTGTAAGGTCATATCCAAATATATATATGTTTGTGACTTTAAATATGCTATAAACATCCCAATTAATCTCTGAAGATCTATTAGTAGCTCTAAATTTTTTTTGTTAAATCTCTAAAGAAGAGTGAGTGTATGAGGTTGCTTGAGTATACATAAGAAACATTGAAACACTAAAAATTTTCAAGATAGAGTCTACAGGGTGGCTAAAATGTCATTTTCAAGGCTTAATAAGACTTGTAGGTCAAGGCCTAAAAAACAAGAAGAGAGATGGTGGGAAAATGAGGTAACATGATCAGTTTCCTTGACATGAGTGAGTAGGTGAACATTGAATGAGGTAATTCAAGTTTTTTGAAGTATGTGCATGAAGTTTCAGATCAAGGTTTATAAGAAACGACTTAAAAAAGTGTTTCAAAGTTTCTAAAGTGCACTAAATGAAGAGTTGTCTACTCGAGAAGGGTTTTCAAGTGCTCATTGGCACATGCAACATCTAGATGAGAACCTAAGTTGTTCATGGTATATGAATAAGGGTTCTATCTCAAATTTAAAAATATTGGTTTTTGGAAAGAGGAGCTAAATTTTATGAATGATCATTAAGACTGGAAGATGGTCTAAACCCTCATAGAACCCTAATAGTAACTTGATATTGAAGATATTATTATTAAGAGCTTAGAAAAATTTGATATGATTATACAAGTGATTTTTGGTTGAATTAAAATCTCTTAAAAGTCTATAGGTGTGATTTCTTATTTGTTGAGTTGTGGAGCTAAAAGCTTCACTAAATGTGCAAATGTGGAGGTTGTTGGGTTACAGAGTAACCGCAATTAGTTAGGCCAATCAACATCGGTTATCTTCAACTACACAGTAACCAACATTGGTTATGGTCGGTTGGCATCAGTCAGATAGGAATCGACATCAGTCACTTGTGTGTTTTCAGAACTATTTTTAAATTTAGATGAATAATTAGTTTGCATGTAAAGACTAATTTTAGTCTTGAGTCTGCATTTCTAATTATTGTTTGTTTTGGGGTTCTATTTAAGAGACCCATGGGGCTGTATTGTAATGTGAGAAAGATCAATTAGATCTGAAGGGTGCAAGATCAAGAAGATTTGCTAACAAGGAGGCAACAATGGTTGCATTGATTGTCACTTGGTAGTAGGCAACAACAACCATTGGGTTGATTGTCATTGGAGGGAACAACTCGGTTATTGAGTTGGTTGTAATTGATTGAGGGAGAGAACTCTTGAGGGAGAATTACTGTACACAAAAGAGGTGTGGGAAGAGTGAGATTTCTTCATTGTATTTCCTTTTGGAAGAGTTGAATACATATTGTATTGTTTCTCGTATCTCTTATTCTTTGTTGTTTCTAATTTCTAGTTACTTATTACTTCTGATTTAATTTCGTGTTTAGTTGCTTATACAATAGTAATCAATTGAGCTCTAAGGTACTAAAAATTGGTATCAGAGTGAGCTATAGGATCCTAATAGGTGGTATCAGATCCAGGTTGATCAGAGCGGGTTAGTGTTTGTTGATTACAGGTTCACTCTTAGGGGTTTCTGATTGAGTGGGAGTAAAGCAATGGCAGAAAAAAGTAAGCTAAGAATGGAGAAATTCAATGGCAAGAATTATAAATTATGGAGGATGCAAATAGAAGATTACCTGTATCAGAAAGATCTATACTTACCGTTGGGTGGGGTTTCAAGGAAGCCCACAGATATGCAAGATGAAGAATGGAATGTTCTTGACAGAAAGGCTCTTGGATCTATAAAGTTGAGCCTAGCATCATCTGTGATCTCCAAATTATCATAGGCAAAGACAACGGTAGAGTTAATGGAATCTTTGGAAAATTTATATGAAAAACCCTCAGCTTTGAATAAGGTATTTCTTATGAAGCAATTATTTAATTTGCAAATGCAAGAAGGTGGATCTATATATAGTCATCTTAGTGATTTCCATGGATTAGTAAATCAGTTAATTTCAATCAAAATAGTTTTTGATGATGAAATTAACGCTCTCTTAATCTTATGCTCTTTACCTGAAAGTTGGGATAGCTTGGTGATGACAGTTAGTAATACTGCATCTGCTTCAAATATCTTGAAAGTTGATGATGTTGTTAGTGTAATATTGAATGAAAAAATTCACAAAAAAAACACAGGGGAAACATCAGGTAATACTTTAAGTGTTGAAAGTAGGGGAAAGCAAAGAGAGAAGAGCAAGCAAGGGAAATCAAGGTCAAAGATAGGCAGTAGATCCAAATCCAGAAATGGAAGAATAACCTGCTGGAATTGTGGAAAGAAAGGATATCAAAGAAAGATTATTGGTTGAAAGAAGATCAGCATGAAGGCAATGAAGAAGCAAAAGATGCAGGTATTATTGCACATGATGCTCTCATATTTTATTTGAATAGTCAGGTAAAATCATGGGTTTTAGATTCTGGTGCTTCTTTCCATGAAACCCCAAATAGAGAAATTTTCCATGATTATGTCCATGGAGACTTTAGAAAAATTTATTTAGGGGATGGTGAGCCTTGTCAAATTGTTGGCAAAGGGGAAGTGCCACTGAAATTGTAGAATGGCAACACATGGGTGTTGAAGGATGTCATGCATGTACCCGTCTTGAAGTAGAATCTATTTTTTTTAAGAAAGTTGGGTGATGAGGATTGCACAGTAACTCTCACAACGGTATCTTGGAAAGTTTCCAAGGGTGCACTTGTATTAGAAAGAGGTAAGAAAGTAGGTACACTTTATCTATCTATTTGTATTATCGATTCTCCTTCTATTTTATCTACTTCAGATGTAGATGCAAAGATGTGGCACTGTAGGCTTGGTCACATGAGTGAGAAGGGAGTGCATGTTCTTAAGTCAAATGGTAAGCTTTCAGATTTGATAGACTGAGATTTCTGTGAGCATTGTATTTTTGGGAAATAGGAGAAAGTGAGATTTCTCACAACTGGGTCAACAAAGAAGAAGCACAGGTTGGAGCTTGTTCACACAGACGTGTGGGGACCAACTCAGGGAGATTCTATTGGAAGATCATAGTATTATGTTTCTTTCATTGATGATGCTTCAAGAAAGGTATGGGTTTATTGCATAAAGTGAAAATCTGATGTTTTTGACACATTTAAGAAATGGAAATCCTTGGTTTTCAAGGAGAAGATGATGGACAGTGATTAGATCAAGAGGCTGAATAATTCTGAGTAGGGAAATTTAGATGAGGTTATGATCCAAAATGAGCTTGAGGGTAAAAATCATCACTCACAAGAAAACACAGACACCGACGTCGATCAGGTAGAGATTGACATCGATCAAGTAGGAATTGATGTCAGTCTGGTGGAGACCAAAGTCAGTGATGTCAGGCAGGTGGAAATCGACGTTGGTTAGATGGAAATTGACATCAGTCAGGTCGGTCAGGAGGAACCAACATTAGTTGGGTGTAGACCGAGAGATGACCGGGATTGGTCACTGTTAGAATGAAATTTGGGTGGACAGCAAGCTGTCAATGAGTCTCAAATGCCCATGAGGAGGTCTAAAAGGGTAAGTAAGCCTCAAATTCATTATTCTCCTTATTTATACTACTTGTTTCTCACTGATGGTCAAAAACCAAGAAGTTTTGAAGAGGTAATGTAGGTAGAATCCAAGAAATAGTGGGAGCATGGCATGAATGAGGAAATTGATTCCTTGGAAGAGAACCAAATGTGGGATTTGGTAGAGTTGCCAGACAGAAAGAAAGCACTAAAAAATGAATGGATATATAAGTTAAAAAAGGAGAGAATGGATAGGTGAGACATAAGGCCAGGTTATATGGTCTTGAACAAGCTCTAAGACAATGGTATTTGAGGTTTGACAAGTTTATGACAAAGCATGGCTTTAATCAATGTCAATGTGACCATTGTGTTTATTTTAACAGGTTAGATAATATTAGCTACATTATCCTATTACTGTATGTAGTGTATATGCTTGTTGCAGGGTCACACATGCAGGGAATTGCTAAGCTAAAGGTAAAATTAGCTCAGACATTTTCCATGAAAGATTTAGGAGTAGCAAAAAAAAATCCTTGGCATGAGTATTTCTAGAGATTGGGAAAATCATAGGTTGATTTTGTCTCAAGAGGATTATGTGAATAAGGTAGTGGAGAGGTTCAATTTTTAGGATGCAAAATTGGTAAGCACACCTATGGTTGGACAATTGAAGTTGAGCAAAGAATAGTGTCCTAAATCACATGATGAGGTTGAGTACATGGTATGTACTAGATCTGATATTGCCCAAGCAGTGGGAGTTTTCAACAATTTTATGGCCAATCCAGGGAAGGAGCACTAAAAAGTAGTTCAGTGGATTCTCAAATATCTGAGAGGGACCAGCAGCAGGGATTTATGCTATGTAGAGTCAAACACTTCTCTACATGGGTATGTAGATTCGAATATGGTAGGTAACTTGGATGGCAGGAGAAGCACCACAGGATATGTGTTCACTATTGGTGGAATGGCAGTTAGCTAGATTTTAGAGTTGTAGAAGGTTGTTGCAGTCACGGTGGCTAGCAAGGATAAGAAACCTGCTGATATGTTAACAAAGCTGATAACAAAGGAGAAGTTGAATCTTCATTCAACTTTTGTTGGTATTCAAGATTGAACTTGAAGATGGAGATATAAGCCAGAAACAAATTAGAGGATGTTGCTGTACAAGTATAGGTACATGTGCAGTTGTTTATCACCAAGTGGGAGATTGTTTAGTTATGGAGCTAAAAGCTTCACTGAATGTGCAAATGTGGAGGTTGCTAGGTTATAGAGTAACTGACATCAGTCAGGCCAAACAACATCATTTATCTTCAACTACATATTAACTAACATCAGTTATGGTCAGCCAACATCAGTCAAACAAGAACCGACATTGGTCACCTGTGTGTTTCCATAACTGTTTCTAAATTTAGACGAACAGTTAGTTTGCATGTAAAGACTAATTTTAGTCTTGAGTCTGTGTTTCTAATTATTGTTTGTTTTGGGGTTCTATTTAAGAGACCCATGGGGATTTATTGTAATGGGATCAAGATCAATTAGATCTAAAGGGTGCAAGATCAAGAAGATCTACTGACAAGGAGGAAACAACAGTTGAGTTGATTGTCACTTGGAAGTAGGCAACAACAACCATTGGGTTGATTGTCACTGGAGGGAAAAACTCAGTTATTGAGTTGGTTGTAATTGATTGAGAGAGAGAACTCTTGAGGGAGAATTACTGTACACCCAAGAGGTGTGGGAAGAGTGAGATTTCTTCATTGTATTTCCTTTTGGAAGAGTTGAATACATATTGTATTGTTTCTCATATCTCCTATTCTTTGATGTTTCTAGTTTCTAGTTACTTATTACTTCTAATTTAATTCTGTGTTTAGTTGCTTATACAATAGTAATCAATTGAGCTATAAGGTACTAGCAATTGGTATCAGAGTGAGCTATAGGATCCTAACATTTCTTAGGTTAATGATTGGAACCTACAGAAAAGTGCTTATCTTTAAGATATTTGTTGTAACAAATAACATTGATCGAGTCAAAGTTGATAAGTGGATGAAGATCAAAGTGAGATACTTGTATTTTTTATTCATGAAGATTTTTGGATAGGTTCCATTACTCAGGTGTGCAATATTGGTGATCCAAATTGGCCAGTCTCTGAATAGACATAGTGGTGCATATATTAAGAAAATCAGGCAGATGTGAGAAGATGTTTCTTGATGTATTTTCATGTGAGAGTGATGCATTGAAATGCATGATGATGTTATTTAGGTCTTGAATTATATATCCATGTTTTATATAATTTTGGATGTCTATTTAAAATATTATAACATTGAAGCCCAAATGGCTTATCTGGCTGAGTAGAGTTTGTGAGAAAGAAGGTCAGTAGATTGGTCTATAAGACCAATAGTTTTTAATAAATATCATGATATGATTAGTTAAGGTTGCTCTGAGGATGTTTTAAGATATTTATCATGCATTTAAATCCTTTGAATATATTCAATCATGTGTTATATGTTCATGTTTCCTTGACTGTGTTTTGAAATTAGTTGGTAGTTCTAAGTGAACATTTTGCATAAAAGTGTTTAAGTGTTTTTACCTTGAGTTGAAGCATTAGATGAAGTTGGAGATGACCTTAAGGTCATGAGGTTTATGAATATATATATTTTTTCAATTTTTTTCAAAAAAATAAAGTATATGCCTCAGTTGTTCAAGACAAAGTTTCTGTATATGCGCAAGCCTTTTATATGTAGTGATTTGAGAAAGGGTTAAAGTGATAATTGGACCTAGAAGGTGGTGTAGACCTAAAGTGAAGTTGGATAAGGTATATTGGAATGGATTATTATGAATTCCTACCATTTTATGTGTTTTGATATATTAAAAAATTTCAAAGGGTAACGTGTTGTTAAAAAGATCTATTAGGTCTCCATAAGCCTAAAAGAGGAGTAAAGGCTAATTTATGTATGGCTGACTTATTATATTGACTAATTCATGATTAAGGCACATTATTTTTAATATGAAAATACCTATTCATTTTTTATCTAATTGATTTGAATATGTATATAACCTAGAAGGATATGATCAAGCAACTTATATAAAAGCAAGGTAGTTAGGCCTATTTTGGGTGTGCTTAGAGAGTGAGAAAAAAAGAGAATAAGCAAATGATATAGATCATTTTATGAGTAGAAAAAATTCATTTATACCATTAGATATATTTCATGACTATCTAATAAAAGTTTTTAAAAATATAATCTAGGTTAGAAGACTTAATCAAACCATGAAGAGGGATAGTTGAGTGAAGAAGGCTATAGGTTAGTCTGAGAAGGACTGAATTGAGTGAAGAGTTGAATGAGTTGATCATCATCTTTTGTATAATGAACACAAGATTTTAAGGTGATGAAATAATCAGGTGGTTAAGTTGGTTCTAAGTCATCTAGGGGGTTGGTACCTCCTTGCAAGTTGGTGCTTGTTAAATTCAAGAGGGTGCTTTGCAAATTAGGAGTTGGCACTCAATTAAAGACTCTGTCAAGTTGGTGCTTGATAGAATGGGGTTGGTGATCCAAGTTGAGTGAGTGATCAACTAAATATTAATGTTTGTCTTGTAGGACTATATTCCATTTGCTTCATCAATTATTTTTCTACCCTTAGAGGGTTTCACACATATATGTTGTGTTAATATGTTTCATGCTCTTATGATTTGATGCTAATGATTAATAAGATGTACATGCATGTTAGAATGGTTCATATATAGTTAAGTGGAATTGATTGAAATTTTTTGAAGACTGATTCAACCCCCTTCTCAGTCATCTTTTTCCAACATGCATATGAAGATTAGTACCTATGTGATTATGAGTGTTAAAGAGTAAACCATGAGAGTATATTATGATTAAGAGAACCTTCATGAGAAGAGGAGTAGATTAGAAGTATATGAGGTTGTCATAGATGATCAAAGGTGTATTAGAAGTTTGAATATGTTGATAAGGTCATGATGAGGTAGCTGATATGTAGAGAGCAGATAAAAGACTGAGTATGACATTAATGTCATAGAGAATAAAACATCAAGACAGAGTAGAAGAAGACCATTATCAAGGGTTGTTAAGCATCAAGAAAAAAGTTGACAAATCATTGGTGGATGAGTGGGTGCTAAGTCATCATATTGTTGATTGAGTGGGTGCTTAATAAATAAGGGGGTTGGTGTTATTATGCCTATTTTATACACCCCCATAAATTTTTCAAAATCTATACTTTCTGCCATATAGATGACCCTATCATGAAACCTAAAAATGTGTTAGCGACCTAATTTATTGATAGTATTTTCGATAAATTTTTTATTATGAAATAGTAATGATTGATTGATGAAATTTTATTTATGTTTTAAGTGGTTTCAAAGATCATGGTGAACTAATGAATAAAATATACATATATATTTATAGATGTGATTAATTGTTATGTAATTTAGATTCAGTTCACTTTTGATAGTTTCAATTGATATGTAGACTTTCAATTTTTAGTTATTTCAATAAATTTATGATTTTTTGATCTTCATTAGTTGATTTGATTCATGGATCAATATAAATAATGGTGAAGAGATATTTTTAAAAATATTTCATTCAAGATTAATACATTTGAAAGCTATTCTAAAAGTCTACTTTAATGTTTGGCTTAATTTCATTCACTACTACTGGTTTGGAAATATTATCATTGTTATTTCATATATCTTGTAGCCTTGTTCTATTTTATGATTATCTAGTGGATATTTTAAGTCTTAGTCATCCTAATGTTTGAATAGGTATTCAAATTGATTAATATAATATCAAGACATATATACCATTTCTTCATATTTCATTGGGCATAGACTTATAATTTGGTGATCAACCTTAGACTTATGCATGAAGAAAATAAAAATGTTATAAGGATTCATTTGAGATTTTATAAATTTTAATTCATGTTTAAATTGCTTAAGTATAAAGGAGTATGTCCTAGAATTCATTGAATAATTCAAAATTAAAATGCTAGGTCATAGTTAGTTGCATTGTGTAAATTTCATCATGAAACTAGCTTAGAACACTAAGTGTTGAGAATCCTTTCAGGTTGATCATAAAACATATTCAATGTGTTTTAATTTTGTCTATTTGGAGGTTATCTAGCATTTTGATCCATTGTGGCATATGATTTGGCATGGGTGTTAAATGCAGAAGAATAATCTTAATGCTTCGAGATCAAAATGAGGATTTGGCAGTATACTAGCATCAATGACTAACTGATCTCCTCATGTGATGAAACTTAGTGACTAAATTAGTATTAAGGATAGTTATTTCTAAGTTTGATTAGATCGATAAATGATTTGGAGGTGTTTGTAAGGTACATGATAATGAGTCTAAGCCAATGTAAAAGTAACACATCGCAAGTTGGTTATGGAACTAAGTTGGCGAAATAAATTCTTAGAATTTTTTATTTCTATTTCATTCTCATAAGCTATTATACGGGATCAAATATTTGTTTCTTTGGTATCATGAAGAGATTTTGGAGGTTGATGATCAAGAGATTTTTAGGAAAGTGATACTAGGTATGGTTTTAGAAGTTCTGATCAGTTTCTTTAGAAAGATGGACGTATTTGTGATAAAATTACATGTATAGTAAAAGAATAGTTTTTTTGAACTTATATGTATGTGAATAAAAGCTCTCAGTACTTTATTTGAGTTGAATTTGATGACAATATTACACAAATTTGTAGAAATATTGGAAAGTTTTCAAATCTTTCTAGTTGTCACCATGCACAAACTTACTTGTTTTAGTTTTTAAACTATTATTGGACAAATGGGTATGCAAATGTCTTTTGGTTGAAACTAATATCAGACCTATGGCATATATCTATGATGAGCACTTAAGTATTTCCTAGATAAAGAGACAAGTGAGTCTAGAAATGGTGATGGACCCCAAAAAATATTGAGGAAATTCAGTGCATGTGGTTTTGGTTACATATGTGGTTATTTATTTTTGTAAATCATATGTTAGGGTTATTGAAAGATATGGTAAAGGGCTGGTATGTTATACATGCACAAAATGATTTGCATTAAAATAATTGTAGGCTTATTGTGCATTAAAAACTAATAATATATTGTGAGATTCTGATTGATAAGTTTGTGGTCTAAAAATATCATGATTAGTGAATTCATAAAGATGTTTTGGTCTTAGTTTGGTTTAAACATATTGATGGAAAAGTTTGTTGATAGACGTCTAGTTTCAATGTAAAAAAATGTGATTAACAATGTTGGGAATTAGAATCATTATGTGAAAATCTAAATTGAATCAATCGACTGTGTTGAAAATGATAATGACATGAATATTTATAAATGTATGTGGATACTTTTGAATAGATACAAAGCTAATTTGAAATACATGAGATTTTATTTGAAGTTTAATATTATATTGAAGTTTTAAGTTTTTATTTGAAAATAGATATTGAGATTAAAATTCTTTGATATTTCAAAGTTGATATCAAAATCTTATATCTAATTTATGAGATTCAATATAGATTTGGATTCAGATATAGTGTGATATATTTTAGTCATAAAATAGTTTGAGTTTCATTTGTTGGATTCTTATAGTTTGCAGTTTGTTTCTTGGACACTTGTCTCCCAATCTTAGGTTTTGTTGTTATGTTTCAGATTGATTATTATGTCTGGGTGGGACCAGCCAAAAAGAATTAATGATGATAGAGGATGGGGATATAATTCTAATAGAGGTGCAAGTTAGTCAGATTATAGTAGAGGTTTTCATAGGGGTGGATTTGATGCAAGGAGTTTTGGCCCTAGATTTCATAGAGGGACAATAATGTCCATTCATTTTGATGCTTATGATCTTAAATTTTGGGATATTCTAAGTAATTTGCCTATTAATCCATCTAATATGGGTTATAGAGTTAATAGAGACTTTTATGGCCATAGGTTTGGAACCCATACACCTTCCTAAAGTAGTTCATCTCACCATTTAGAGCATGATATTTGATTTTTTCCATTTTAAACCCTTGATTTTAAAGGAAAATCAATTGATGATCCTTTGCTTGCCAATCAATCCACACAACTTGAAGTAGAAACTAACCATGCTATGTTTTGTTGGTTCCCATAGTGAACCTATTTTGAGAACCGAGAGATTGAATTTAGGGAGTCAAGGTTATGCTGGTAGAAGGAAAACCATAGATATTCCACCTTCGACTGTCGAAAAGAGGATTTCTAGTCAAACTAAACCATAAACACCAAGAAAAGTTAGATTCCTGAAAAAAATTAAGCTAGAAATTGATAACAACATCACAGATTCATGGGCTATATTGGTACCATTTTCTGCTATTGAAATGGAATATAATATTTTTCTTCATGATTAAGACAAATAAGTGATTGAAGTGTTGTCATATTTTGGTAATTATTGGTCATCCAAAGGATAAATTTTGTTTGAATACTAAACTTTTCATGACAAAACTTGATACTTTAGTTTAACACTTTGATTTTCAAACTTTGATAATTTTGGTAAATACAATAATTTTGAAGTTTTGACATAATTATATATGCTTAAGTTAATTAATATGTGATATAGATTAATATGAATAAGATTTATCAATTATTTATTTATTTATTTTATGATTAATATGTATTCTATTATATTATTGATTAATATGGATCCTGCCCTTTAAGATTAGTACCCCAAGTCTATTAATTTTAAATATCTTGATCAATTAAGACTTTTTAAGTCTTAATTAAATATGTTCTTAACCAATTTTAGTTTATAATTAATTAACTTTGTTAAAATTTAATTAGTTAACATTAACTAATAACTAACTAAAGTTAGCTATAATTTATTTGACAACTAAGTTGAAAGTATAGGAAGAGATCAAGGACTCATTTGAAGATAGAAGCATAACAAGTATTGAAGACTGAAGTATTTTCTAAAGTCAATCATTTATCTCTTCTTTCTATGTAACTTCTTTGAGATAGTACATCTTTTACAAATAGACCCAATGGTATTTTATTTGATAGTTAAGTAATTGCTTATGCAACATAGGTATATCTAGTTTTATTTATCATTTAGTATTGATTATTATAAGTTTGCTAATCTCCGTATCTTTTGATTATTACTATTTACATTCCTATGCACAGATTTCAAGTATTCAACCTGAATAATGATGATCATTTCACTATTTTATGACATTTCATTGATCTATTTTGATTGTAAAGTTGTCATTCATGTTTTTGTAGAGAAAAAATGTTGGGTTTCTCAATAAGTTTATCTTTTTCTAATAAGATGACTCTCCTTTTGAGACTTACACACATTTTGTAATTTTTTTGAATCTAATTTTAATATAAATAGATCTTTCAGATTTATTCTAAATCTAATTTTTGTTTTTATTTTGGCTATCTTTAAATATAGTTTTAATCTTTAGTTGTTTTCTATTTTAATTAGTTTAGTTTGTTCCTTTTTCTTTTTAGTTTTTAGTTTATGTTTGTTATTTTTTTATTTGATTAATTATAGATCTTATTAAATTTTATTCCTTTGGAATGTTATAAATTAATATCCTTAAGTATCTAGATTTGCATCTATTTCAGTTTATTATTGGTTTAATAATCTTTACATTTTCTAAGTTAATCATTTGATATTTATTTCATAGCTTAAGTCCTTTACTTATCTTGTTTAAAATTTAATTCAAATAGGCTTTAAGTCTATTTTAATCTTTAGATTAATTCTATTTTCTTTCCCAATTTTTACAGTTGCTCCTTAATTAGTTTTTCCTATTTAGATTCAATTTGATCTGTAGTATTTGTTTATCTCTAGTTGGATTTATTTATAATAATTATTTTAATCATATTTTTTATCCTTGTTTACTTTAGATTTTGTTTAGTGACTGTTCCTTAGTTTATATTATTTCATGTTTAGGTTCTCTTCTTAGTTGTTGCTTTAATATTTATCCTTTGAGCGTTTACTTAGTTAATTCTTACAATTTTATTATTTGTTTTGTTTAAATTAGATTATTTCCTTAGTTTGTTGTCTTTTTCTAGTTTCTCACTCTTTTCACTAGGATTTGTTGTTGGTATTTCTTAACTTATTTTCTTTGTTCATTATTTATTCATTTTCTTACTCTTTTACTTATGTGTTTTGCCTCTTTCTCTTTCTTTGATCTATATCTTCTATTTATTATGTTCTTTTGAAGTTACTTGGAGAATATTTCAAGAAAGAAACAAAGTTATTATTTGAATACATGCATATTACATAATCAGATTTATATTCTTTAAGAGATAAAATAACTCATAGGTTATATCTATCAGATAGAATAGATTACAAATTCTTATCTTAACTGATTCATGATTCAATAAATAGATTTTTGATTATTATTATAATAGAATAAGTTATTTGATAGCTTATTGATTATTTTCTAAAATTATCATAAAAACCCCCTCATGTCTTTAGGATCCTAGATGAACTTTTAGGACCCCCATGATTAGACTAGCATGATTCCAACTTGACCTTCATGATAGGTGAAAGAGTTGATTCATTGATGGTATAATTCCTATCATCAACAAATTTGGCAACTCCGCTAGGGAATTGTTCATAAATCTAAATTGTTTTAAGTTTTGTTTTCTTTTTGATAATGGTTATTGAAGGTCAACAAACTCCTATTATTATACTTTTAATATCTTTATAAGATGATTAAGTTGTTGTTGATTTCAATGTAATGCATTACACATGGTATAATCATCTTAAAAATCTTCATCAAGTTATTGAAGTCATAAATCAAGAAGAAGAGATTGTTAAATTTGAAATTGATTGGTATTCAAATCTTACATGTGAAACTCAACATGATGTTTTAAACTTGAATAAGATAATTTGAGAAGATAGAGATAGAGTTTTAGCTGCTAATCTTAGACCTAGAACTCATTTCCTTTTTGATTCTTTTCCATTTGATGATTTTATTATGCCTATTGAAACTATTATTACAAATTTGCATTTAAATCAAAAAAATTAGGTACAAGATAATCACTCTTTTTATATATAAACTACTAAAGCTTCTAATGGGGGATCAATTAGTGAGAAATAAACCAGTGAGAAATCAACTTGTGGGAGAACCACTAGTAATAGAATGGGGATTGGAGGATTTACTTCATAGGTTATAGAATAATAAAGAATAAGATGAGCTCATTGAAACAGAAGATGAAGCAGAAGCTTAGGAATAACATCATATAGCTTTAACACCATGGATTTCTTCTAATTCAATTAATATCAAAAATCATCCAGGTAAGTTTCATTCTCTTAAGGGATTAATTATCTCAAAGTTTTCTGGTGCTGTTAGAGAATCTTGAGAAGATCACTTAGAAGCCTTTAGATTAGTTTGTGTCACTCTTGGAATAACTAATGAAAAGCTTTTTTTAAAGATTTTTTTCCCAAATGTTATAATAAAAAGCTTATCAATCATTCGTTAGTCTACTTACTAAATTTATTAATAATTGAAGAGATGTAGAAGACTAGCTAGAGTTATCTTTTGGCAAGGCCAAGGAAGATTTTGACTAAGTTAATAGTATTTATAATCTTTATTTAGATCCTAGTGAGACCATGTATCATTTCATTTCTAGATTCACCAAGCTACCTCAAAAGATCCCAAGTGATCTTAGAACTTCAAAAAAATTTTCTATATTTTATCTTTGCAATGCTTTACCTTTAAAATATAAAATGGTTTTAGAACATAAAGATATTATAGAGTATGATGAAACCATAATATTTTATATTAAATATGAAAAGAAGCTTAAGTGTATTGGTTTTAAAGATAGGTCTACTATACATTTGAATTTAGTTAATGCAAAGATATTAAAATCAATACAAAGTTTAGGCAATGAGTTGGTCATTGTTAGGAGACAACTTAATGATAAACCTTCTTATTCATATAAAGTCATGAAAGATGATGATATTGCTTAATATTGTAATGTTTGTGAACTTGATCATAATCTTGAAACATATCAAGCTATTATTAAACTCAAAAAATATCTTCTTCAAGGAAAAGATGAAATAACTGAAGATTTAGCTTATAACATAAACACTCTTAATGATCCCTTGAAAAATGATAATGTTTATCATAAATACTAGGAATAAGGACTATGGTTCTGTTCAAATTAAAAATAAAAAATAAAAATGATAAGTCTCCTTCTCATGATAAAGATAAATCAGTCCAAAATAATGCTAATAATTTTAATGATAATGATGTATAAAATAATCCTATTGTAAATGGATATAATAACAGTTAATATCAACATTATAAATCTTAAAAAATTTAGATGAACTAATGCTAATATTTATAATATAATTTATGAATTATCAATAATTAAGGCTACATTTTTTCTACTACAGGCTACTAGCCTTTCAAAGTAGCTTGATAAGATTAATGAAGCATTAAAAAATCCAAGAGCTGATGTAAGTTTGCAAATAGAAAATAATTTTGAACATATTTATGCCTAAAATTTTGATTCCCTTGATGATTATATTCCCTGTTTCAATGTCACAGTCAAGATTGCTAATAAAATTATCCCTAATTACATTTTAGACATAGGTGCTTCAAAAAATATCATGCTTAAATGCATTATAGATCAATTAGATATTTTTTATGAAGTAGATAGTAGGAAACTTACTGGTTTTGATGCTAGACAAATTAAGAGTTATGGTAAGTTTCATGAAATTTTTATTAAAATTATGCAAGATGAACATATTAGATGTATGACTAATATTTAAGTGTTGGATATTTCTAGTAATTATACAATGTTGTTAGGAAGGGATTGGTCCAAAGTCACTAGGGCTTTTATTAGAAAATTTATAACATGAATGCCTATTAATAATGAGATTGCATTCATTAAGAGGAAAAAAATTTCTGGTACCCCAATTGAATCACCTTCTTCATCTGATATTTCTTACATTAAAACTTATGAATTGTTAAATGTGATGAGCCAAAAAATCAGCATGAAAAATATTTAAAAAGAATATTTTACGTTCTCTTTACTTTGATGGATCTTTCTATCAAAAAGGTAATGGTGTTGAGATTTTTTTGATACCCCCTATTGGTAAAATATTTCTTTATGCTTTCAAATTATCTTTTGAAAACATTAATAATATAGCAGAATTTGAAACAATATGTTTAGGATTAGAAAGGGTCATATAGTTGAATGTTAAACATTTAGAAGTTTTTAGAGATTTAGAGTTAGTAATAAGACAAGTTTGTAAGATTCATAAGGCTAATAAAACTAATTTACATCATTATACATAAAATGTTTGGTCAATACTTGAGCATTTCAAAGCTTTCAATATCATACATATTTTTAGAGAATTCAATATTAGAGCTGATAAGCTTGTAGGTTTATGTTTCTAATCCAACTTTAAATGAAATTAAGCCCACTGTAGATTTTTTTATTGAAGTTTTTCATCTCAAGATTCCTAATTTAAAATATATTTGTCCAATGTTTAGTTGTGATGAATATAGATATTCATTTGTTAAAGATAATTATTTTGATCATGATGACTATGTACTAAATTATGGTGATTATTTGTAATTAAGTACTAATAAATTACCTACTAGTTTGGTAAGCCTCAAATCTATGTTTTCACCCAATGATCATCCAACAATATCTATAATAGAAAAGCCATCAAGAAAAATCATAGTGAAACCACTCCCATAAATTACTGAAGAAGATCTTAAGTATGTTTATTTAAGAATTTAAGTGACTAAAAATGAAAGGTTAAGTTCATTAAATTGTTTAAAGAGTTTATTGATGTCTTTGCATGGTCATACAATGACCTTAAAGGTTATAATACTAATATTATTAAACAAGACATTTCTATTAAGCCTGGTATCAAACCTATTAGGCATAAAATATGAAGAATCAACCTTTTGTTAGAAGACACCATTAACAAAGAGCTAGATAAGATGATCGATGTTGGTGTCATTTTTATTATAAAATATTCATATGGGTAGCTAATCTAGTTCCAATTAGAAATAAAAATAATGATATTATACTATGCATTGATTTTTAAAATTTAAATAAAGCAAGTGTGAAAAAAAAAATTCTTCTATCTAAAATAGATAAGATTTTATAACAATTTGTAAGATCTAAAATGATGTCTTCATTAGATGGACTTTTAGGTTATAATCAGATTTTTATAAATTATGATGATAGACATAAAACTACTTTCACCACTCATAGAGAAAATTTCACTTACAATAGAATGCCTTTTAGTTTAATTAATGTAGGAGATAATTTTCAAAGGGGTATGTGTAGACATCCAATTCTTAACACCATTTGTGTTGAAATTGTCAACCTCACTCGAATCATACTCAAATGAACATTTTAGGTCAAAATCCATAAAATGCCCTAAATGGTTCAATCTTGTCACTTACAAGTGCCAGTTTAGGTCAAAGTATCCCTAAATAGGGCAATGCATTTTATGGGCCAGCTAACTTTGATCTTATCATATCAAGTCAAAATGATAAATTCACCATTTAGTGATCTGGATCAATATTTTCTTCTAATTTATTGGTATACATCACATACCTTTGTTCTTTGGTGTTGGCAACATCTTAAATGGGAATACAACTCCAACTCATCTAACATCACCTTCTAGTTTCTTTCCAGTCAAATTACAACCCAATAGTATGGCTTTCTGACTATTTTGATTAATTGAGGGCCAATTTTCAAATAATTGCACAAATGTTGATTAACCTTGTTTAAGGCTAATTAATCCAAATCAAGAGCTTAAGTGGATTTTCCATGAGAGTTATTGAATATTTTTTTTGAAAATTGATTCCTATTAACTGCATCATCAGGTGACATCATTTCTTGGGAAGACATCCCTAGGCCATAAATGCTATAAATATAAATATTATGGGTCACCCATGCCTAGTTAATGTCTGCCATGCCTCTTCAATGCCCCTTCTTCGAAGGTCATGATGAAAATAATTATAGATTTAATTCCAAATATTAGGATTATCCATGGCCACACATCTAAATCTTGAGATTGACAGTCATGGTTGATCCTGACCAATATCAAAAATCTATAAATAGAGAGGCCATGGACATGAATTTTAAGCTTGAATATTGCAGAGTTATAATGTTAAATTATTTCCACAATCCTTTGCATTTGATCATTTATTTTGTTTGCAAGCTTCATTTATAGGTTACTTTAGTGATTTGGAATCATGAGCCTAGGTTTTATGGAGTGTTATTGAGATATTGGAGGAGTTTGTCACCTTTGTTGACAAAGACAAGGATATTTGATCAAGGGAAAACATGATTTTAAGCCACATGGGTATGGTGAATCCATTTGTGAAGGTAATATGATGTTAGCTTTCTTTCATTTGTTTCTTGCTATCCTTTGTAATTCCCATAGGAATAAATATGCTTAGTTAGTTAGTTCTTTATGCATTTTTCATGATTTATGGACTAATGTTTGAATAACTTGATTTATAATTCTCTCTACATCTTGGCACACATCATGGGATAGGATGCATCCCACACATGAAAAATATTATTTTACAAATTTAAATATTCATTTGGACCATTAAAACTCCTGAAAATTGATTTTCTAACTTTATTTTACCATTTTTGTTTGCCATAAATTTACATAGTAACAGACGTCAGCTAGTAAAAATGACATTGATTAGATAGATTAACTAACATCAATTATAAAAACTAACATCAGTTGGATACTTGTCATCAGTCACATTGGTATAATCGATGTCGGTTAGATAACCATCATTGGTTATAAAATGTAACCACTGTCAGTTATATAACCAATGTTGATCACTATGTTTTTCTTAAAACACATACCTGAGAGCTCTTTTTATAAAGTTCATTGTTTCAAACCCAAAAGAGCTTCAAGGCTAAAGGACATGCTAACATTTTTATTACAGGACCAAGGTTGACATTTTCTAAAAAACATGTTTTAGATCACCTTTTCATGTTTAAAAATCAATTAGGAACCTTGTTTTAGTGTTTAACAGAAAAATTAGATGTTTATGGTAAATGTTTTCAAAGTTAAAACTAAGATCAAGGGGTCAAAAGAACACCACCTTATTTTCCATTTGGGCTTAAAAATGAATTAACATTTCTAGGTTTTTGTATTTAATTAGTTGTTTAAATTAAATCTTTGTTTGGAAAAAAGAGGAGTGCCACATGTATGCTCTTCCATTTGTCCCCTTTAGGGAGCTCTTGTAATCAAAAGCACCATTCCTATTACAAGTAGCCTAGTCCAAGGCTTAGAAAGAATTTAATCTAAAGCATTTCCCAAAAACTCATTAAATTTTGGGTGGTCTTGAAAATGACCCTAAAGTCTTTCTATTTTATGTTTTTTTTATTTTTATGCAAACTTGGCTTGCGAGGGGGATGCCATTACCTACCACAAGTTCTTAGGGAAGATTTAACCTGGGGTTTCATCTCCTAGAATTGACTTAATTTGGCTCCTAATTAGAGTTACACAAGGGATGTATCTACATTTAGACATTTCACTACACTGAATGAACAGTTGGATGTAGTGGTTATAAAAATGACTAGACCTTTTTACAACTAGCCAATGCCATGGTCACCCAATTTTTGTGATTGTCTTTTGCATCATTTGACGTAAAAGTCATTATGAAATTGATTCTCCTAGAATGATAAAAAAAATTCTAGTTTAGTAGACCCCACTTGACCATACCTTATCAGTTTAGACTTAAGACGTTTATTTTTTTTCATTAGCTTACTTGGTCTTGATTTGTGTCTAAAACTGCTTGTTAACTCATTAAACTTAACCAAAACACATTGTCCTCAATTTTATTAAGCAAGGGAGGCATTACATTGTCTAATTGGAAAACTCATCTTTACCTTATTCAAATTGTTATCAAAAGCTTTGTGTTATATCATCCCACTTTGGAACAGTCATGCTGCCCAATTGAGTCTAGATATTTCACCTAATTTATTTAAATCCTTCATTTATAATCCACATTCAAAATTGGACCTTTTTTGAGTTTTAAGGGTTGGTGTGTCAAAGTAGGTTCACCATTTGTACACTAAGCTTATTCTAACTTGGGTTCAATCTTCCATTTGGATTGAAGGTCATTTATTAAGACTCAAAATCACATTATCATCTTGGTGGACTCATTTCATCTTGCGTATCGCTCATGCTTTGAGTCCTAGAACATATTTTATCCTATTGGAATCATGTGGTGACATTGTGCTATCTATTTGGTCCTAGATTTATACTTAGTAATTTGTGTATGTTTTCACATCTTGAGTTGCTTAGTTCATTTTATCTTCTTCATAATACGAAGAACTTTCCTCTAAACTTCTAGGGTCAACTTGTCAAAGTTGAAACTAGCTTTTACAATATGGGTGTATCATAAAGATATAGGCTTTGGTGTACTAGTTTTCACCTTGGGTCTTTGAGTTACCTTACCCTCTTCTAATTTATACAATTTCAACCTTACCAAAGGTTGAGTAAAATTGTGAACCAAATCTTCTAAATTATGCATGGTTTCAAACCACCCTCCCTTATAGTCTCATTGGTACCTTGGTTATTTATTTAAAAGAGAGCAAAATCATACTTTGTTTGGTTGCTAAGCATTGGTCCAAATTTAGTCAAACACATAGAACAATGCTTTTAGACATGACTCAAAGGTTCACTCATAGTGGGGCATCTTATGGCCTTAGTTATGAAGATGAGTAGTTTTATGATGGTCACGATAACTTTGTTGTTTTTGATGATATTCCTGCAATAGTAGGATCTAAAGATGATTATAATGAATATCAAACCCAATAAGATCAAGATGATTCCCTTCTTAGATTGATATAATTAGGTGCTAGACTACCTTCTGACTTTCTACAAAATAATTTCATACCTTAGTTAGAGAAGGAGAACAATGATAGCAAGAGCAAGATTTTATATGAATAGATATAACTTCTTCCTCTAACAAAGGAAAAGAAATACAAACAGAGTCGAAACCCACAAATCCAAATCTTTTATTTGAGATCAAGATAATAGGTCAACGATATGGAGACCAAATTGTTGTAGACTTAACTAACTCTCTAGTTGCTACTTCAATTCACAATGATGCTTCAAAAGAACAAGGAAATATGGTTGAAAGTATGAAACAAATATTAGATGAGAAAATTACCATAGTGGATAAAGGTAATCTAAATGAATAGTTAAAGTCACAAGAGACCTTACAAAGTGTTCCATTTGATACGAAACATACATTCTTCAATAATCAAGAACCTTTTTTTACTTTACTAACTCAAAAAACCAACCATTTAGTTTTAATTAATAAAATCCCTCAAGACAATTTGGCTAATTCTTTTCAACCAACTCAAAAATTGGTAAATAAACATAGAAATTTCCAAAATCAACAAAATATGAAACAACCAAATTTAGAGAATGTTTTACAATCCAAGAATCAATAACCTATATTATCAACTCAAGAAACAAATCAGAACCAAGTCATGGATCAAAAGGTGTACACTCCCTATAGATCCACACAAAATTAGGGGCACAATCCACCCTAACAGCAACAAAACCAGGGGCACATTCCACCCCAACAACAAAGAAACCAAGGGCATATTCCACCCCAATAACAATGAAACTAGGGGCATATTTCACCCCAACAACATCTTATTCAATCCATAAATGCACCAAACATACAAGAATGAAATTCTATGAAGGAAATTATTTAAAGATTGGAGATGAATAATAGAGTTAAAAAGTATAAATTCAATGAGATATGCCCATATCCATTTGATTTGTCTATTCTCCAAAACCCATTTCCACCTCATTTTGAGGCACCCAAATTTGATAAATATAAAGGAAAAAGAGATTCACATGAACACATACAGGGATTCTTCATCTTATGTCAAGATATTTATTATAGTAGTGAGTACTTACTATGACTATTTCCACAAAGTTTAGTGGGACAAGATCTTGATTGACTACTTAAACTACCCAAGGGACCAATTGCAGATTGGAATGACTTATCAAAAAAGTTTGTTAACCATTTCTCATATAAAATATAACATGAATTAACTATTATTGACTTATACAAATCCAATTAGCATGATGGTGAAAGTTTCACCACATATCTACAAAGGTGGAGAGCATTGGTAGGCCACTTTTAAGATAATTTTCCAGACAAATAGTTGGCTGATATCTTTATATAGAATTTACATCCTAAAGTTGTGCATAATCTACAGTTAGCTTGTGCTAACTCATTTAAAAAAATTATTGACAAAAGAGTGTAGATTGAGAAGGATCTTATTGCTAAGGGCCTTGTTAATATTTTTACACAAGGTCAAGCGTCTAATTAGACTAAATCACTAGTTCAAACAGTTATGTAGGATAAGCCTAAAGGATTTAGCAAAAAGAAGAACATGGTTGGAAATGGGGTGACTAAAACAAGACATGTACAAATGGTATAGGCTATGCCTCCTCCAAATGTATAATTAACTCCCCCAAATCCATTACCTACTTTATAAAGATAACCTCCACAAAGGACATTTCACAACAATTTTAGAGTCTTTAGCAAGTTAGGAGAATAAATTTTAAAAAGTGTTTTAGATTACGGTAAAAGCAGATTTTGAAGGGACCCTGAAACCCTTAAACAGAATCAAAAAAGAAAAAGCATTAACAACCACTAGGAAAAGTAGTCCTAAAACCTACTGAAGAGCAGCATCAAAATCAGGTTTTACAGGGACCTGAAACCACAATCATAGTCCAATAAAAGTACCCAGGTTTTACAAGGACCTGGAACCTCAAATAAAGTTTTAGACCAAGAACCAAAAAATAGGACCAAAAACAAGAACTAGTTACAAAAACCAACAATAAGGACCTGAACAGGAACAAAACCAACAAAGAAGACCCTAAGCTTCTATTGTAGTTCCATGATCATCTTGATAGCCTCCTTCCCAATTGTAGCAGTATCCTGGATAGAGTTAGCAGCTAAAGTAGCAGCAGCTTGCAAGGCTTTCTTCCTCAAACTCTGCCTTGTCCTCTTACTTGGACCTTCTGAGAATATTATTTCTTCATTTGCTCTTTTAACACGGCTAGTTGCAGCAACACATATGCTTGATGTTACCTGCTCCATCTTTGTTCCACTTTCCTTGATGAGCATTCTAATATTATGCTCATAATCTTTAAGTTTTTATTTTGGATATCTCCCATTTGCACCTCTAAGTGGTTAATTATGGCCTAATCAGCATCCTGATTGTGTTGCATTGTTTCCACTTTCTTCTTCAGCCCCATTATTTCATTATAGATCCAAGAATCAACTTGGAGAATAGAGTCAGCATTGAACTTGGCAGAATGTAGGAAGGAAAGCTTGGTTTCCCTTTGCGGAGAGTTGCAAATGTCTTTTGTAATCTCATGTGGAAGGGAATCAACCTTTTCAATTTGTTCCTCCCTATCCATTAGTTCTTCCTCTCTAATCTCAATAGGGTCTTCATGCTGAATAGGGTCCTCCTTTTCTTCTGCCCCAGTCTCCGTAGCAGGAGTAGAAGCCAAAACCATGTGATCCTCCTCTCTCATAGAAATTGGATCATCAATTAAGTTATATTTTCTTTAACACCTCCCCCAAGCATAGTCTGATTACCCTCATTGTCAGAATTGCTCTGTTCTGAGTTTCCCTCAGTTGTATCCTTTTCATTCCCTTTCTCAATTTTTCCTTTTGTTTTTGGATATCCATAAAAATTGGAGCTAAAATCCCCAACATCCGTCCCTTCCTCTTCCTCCAGGACATCCTTCTCAAAGCTTTCAGTACTCTCTGACCAAAAGATCATTGCAGTTAATTTAATTGTATGGCTAGTATCAAGGCCATTTCTTCAAGATCAACCAAAACCATATTGGTATAAAGAGAATGAATGGTGTAAATTTCATCGTGTTATTGGCCATGATGCATATGATTAGATTTAATTACGCCATATTATTGAGGAATTTATTGAAAGTGGTGAACTAATAATGTGGTTTATAAAAATGTACATTACGACTATAATAATATTATGGGATGCATTTCTGTAACCCATATTACCACTATTACTATAAAACCACGTAGTCAGTCTCATGTTCCTCACAACATGGGACACATCATTATAGGGTCAACACCCTCTCCCCTCATGTCGAGTTTTCATCATCATGTTGCTACACCATTTATACAGGTTACTAATCCTAAATAATAACACCTTTCTTCTAATTATAAAGGCTCCTCATTGACCTAAAATTGTAGCAATATATCTAGTCACCCTTGAGTCACCATCCAAGGCCCTTTGTCTTCCTCTTCTAATTATAACAACTCATTTCCACCTTTAGGTTGTGCAGTTGCAACTAGATGCCCATGAGTTACCATCCAAGGCCCTTTGCCCACTTCTTCCATAAAACCTAATGAGAACATTGTGCCAATAGTTCTAAAGATGAATACTATCCCAACAAAGATTAAAATAGTTTAATCGATAATTCAAAGGCCTTATAGTCTAATAGATCAATTAGATAAAAACCCTACACAAATTTCCATATTATAACTCTTACAAACATCTGATGTCCATAGAACCATCTTTAACAAACTTCTACAAGACTCTATTGTGCATAATGATATAAACCATGATCAGTTCTAGAACATATTTGGACACTTATCTTCATTTTGGTAAATCACATTTGATCAAAAAGACATGTCCACCCTCAGCCCAAACCATAATAACCCACTATATATTGAGATAATCATTGTGGATCACAAGATCAATCATGTTCTTATAGATAATGGTTCAGGGTTGAACATCATATCTCTTAAATTGGTATAATGATTGGGTTACATGGATAAAGACATTCATCCAAAAACTATTACAATCAAGGCTTATGACAACACTAAGAGGGAGTCATCTAATACAATTTGGTTGCCAATCATGGTTGGGTCTATTTTTCATCACACATTATTACCTATTGTGGTTATTAAGCTTCCTTATAACATAATTCTTAGTTGACCTTGGATCCATGAAGTACAGGTAGTTCCATCTACTCTTCACTAATGCCTTAAGTTTCCCCATGATGGGATCGAGGTTACTATTCCCACTAATCAATAACCATATAAATATTGTAAATATCTTTAAGCAGAGTTTCATAATTATAACTATTGCCCAGGTTTTGAATTCATCACAAAGAATAACAAAGCCATCATTTCTCATCCATCTCCATCTAATTATATAGACCCTACTGATCTAGCCTCCACTTTGGCTAATCCATTTCTTGTATCTCTAGCCAACTAGATTATTATTAAAGACGTGGCATTTATATGTAACATTTGAAGGATTCCCTCTATATTGAAAAATTACCAAAAGCCTCTAAATTTTTTTTCAAGCCTAAAACTTTCCATACTCTTAACAAACCTGATCAAATTTGGCAACCAAAGAAGAAACAACCAAAACCTCCTATGATTTTTGTACCTATAATTGCACCAAAGAAATATCAAGAGGCTTTTACCAAGGGAGATTGGTTATGTTCTGAAGGCCTTACTGATTGTTTTCAAAATCCAAAGTATCCTATCCCTAAGATAATAATAGATCATCTTGACTATACAGGGAGAGCCCTTGGTCCACAGGTGCAAGGAATTTTAGAGCCCTTATCAGTTGGAGTTGTCAATTAGAATCATGGTCTTAGATTTAAACCACCAGAAGATGACCTCATGACATTTGATAGTGACTCTTCTAAAGTGATTAGTAATGAGACTCCTAGCAGTAACACAATGTCTCATTATAGTCTTTTCAATGAGCTTGTTGACTCAAATTTGTTTGATTCAAACACCGTATTAACCATAATTCCTATTAGAGCTTCCTGTCCTGAAGCAAACCCTCACTATAACCTATGCCTTTTCCATCCTAAAATCATAGATTGGGACCAAAAAAATTTGGTCATATACCTCGATGAATTCCAAAATGAAGAATCAATTACAGAATACATGGGCCTATGAGATGTATTCCCCACTAGTGATCATAAGTAGGGTTTTGATTTTTCATTTGATCCCAAATTATGAGCTTGAAGCTCACAATACAAGTTATTGGAGGGTTGGTCTGCCTTCAAAAATACATTTTCCATCCTCTTTCAAGGGTTTTGGCTAATAAAGATACCCCTTTATTATTTATGTCAAGATGCAAATAAAAATTGAAAGAAAATGAGAAAAATATTTCAATGCAAAGCTGGCATTGTTGATCCATAGTATCATGGTCATGGTACCAATAAAATTATTGCTAGATTACTTGCATAATTGGCCCAAGTTCAAATAGTCCAACCACCTAAAGAAGTAAAACAATTACAACCTAAGAAAGGGATGTGTCATTATTAAGAAAACTAGTGTTCCTTAGATAACCAAATATATTGGGGATATGGTCCTTCTAAATGCTTTGATTGATAGTGGATCATGCATAAATATCTTACTTGAAAAAACATGGAAGAAGTTGGGAAAACCATGAGTAATAAAACTAGATTTTAGATTAAAACTATCAAGATAGTATTTCAAGGAGATTTGTTTGATTCAAACATCGTATTGACCATAACGCCTAGTGGTGCTTCCCTTCTTGAAGTAGGATATTATATATTTACCATTGGTACTTCCTATTTTAAAGCAAACCCTCACTATAACCTATGCCTTTTCCATCCTAAACTCATAGATTGGGACCATCAAAATTTGGTCATATACCTCGATGAGTTCCAAAATGAAGAATCAATTGTAGAATACATAGGCCTACAAGATGCATTCCCCATTGGCGATCATAAGCAGGGTTTTGATTTTTCATTAGATTCTTCTACCTACTTTGGAGAGCAAGAAAACTTTCTTGGTCATAATAAAGAATAAACATCAAGATCTTCAGGCGAAAACCTCTTTGAGGCACTTGTCGATTAGGGAAAATGTAAAGAAAAAGACAAGCCTTTGAGTGAAAACTTGTTTCAGGTGTTTCCAAATGGAAAATTTTGCTTATCCCCTTAGGACATAGAAAGTCCATCTAGCCTAAGTTCCATAGCTAGTAAAAGCATCTCTTTAGAACAACATCAAATGTTTGAGTGTCTTGTTCTTGAGTTTCCAAAGGTTTTTACCAATTGGCCTTTACCTAAGAAGGTAGATTATGATTATTCATATTATCCATATATTTGGGAGGAACAACAAGAAGATATAATAGAGCAAAATGATCATGACCATACATTTCTTAAAATACTAGAGGATATATCCACACTCCTTATGGAGAGCACAAAAAAAGTGAATTTGGGAACCCATGAGGATCCCAAAATTGTTTATCTTGGAGCTTCTCATACTAAATTAGAACATGAACACATTATATCCATACTTAAGGATTATATAGACATCTTTGCATGGGCATACTCTAGCATGCCAAGCTTGGACCTATATTTAGTTATGCATCATCTTGTTGTTCACCCTAATGCTAAACTAATCAATTAAAAATTAAAAATATGCATCCACACATCGCTCTTTTGGTTAAGGTTGAGTTGGAAAATTTGTTAGGAGTTAATTTTATCAGACCATTGGACTACTCTGAATGGGTTTCTAACATAGTACCAGTAAGTAAAAAGACCCCAAGCATACGTATTTGTACTGATTTTTATGATATCAACAAAGCATCACCCAAAGATGATTTTCCTCTGCCCAACATCAACATGATAATTGACTCAACTGTTGGGTATGAGATGTTATCTTCAATGGATGGATTTTTTAGTTAAAATTAGATCAAGATAGCCCCTAAAAATCAACATAAGACCACATTCACCACTCTGTAGGGGACATTTTATTACCAAGTCATGCCATTTGGTTTGAATAATGTTGGAGCCACATATCAATGTGAAATGACTATCATTTTCGATGACATGATGCATGACATTATCGAGGATTATGTTGATGATATACTAGCAAAATCAAGAACAAGATCTAGACATCTTGACATTCTATGAAGAATATTTGAGAGGCTTCATGCATATAAAGTCTACTTGAATCCTAAGAAATGTGTCTTTAGAGTCACATTAGGAAAATTTCTAGGGTTCTTTGTATCAAAATAAGGTATCAAAGTCAACCCTGCAAAGGTCAACTCTATTATGGAAATGCCTTCACCAAATAATGTTAAATAGTTGTGAGGTCTACAAGGAAAGATCTAGTCTATACGTAGATTCATTTCTCAATTGGAAGATAAGTGCCACCTATTTACCCATCTCTTAAAGAAAGGGGTAACATTTCAGTGGGATGAAGATTGTCAAATAGCATTTGCAAAGCTTAAAACATACTTGGCCAATCCAACAATCTTATGACCTCCAACACAAGGAAAGCCACTGCTTCTTTATATATCAACCATAAAAAATGCGTTAGGGGTACTTTTGGCTCAACATAATGATCATGTTAAGGATCACACTATTTATTAATTAAGCCACACATTGGTAGCCTATGAACATAATTAAATACCTATTGAGAAGGCATGCTTAGCTATGGTATTTGCCACTCAAAAATTGTGACATTATCTGCTAAATAACAAAACTATTTTTATCACCAAGGTAGATCCTCTAAATTTCCTCTTATCTAAAGTAGCTATTAAAGGATGCATGGCTAAATAGATTATGATCCTTAGTGAGTTTGATATTGAGTACCAAAATAAAAAGGCAATCAAAGGAAAAGTTCTTACTGACCAACTTACAAAAGATTCTTTTACAACCACTCAACCTCTCAACTTTGACCTTCCAGATGATTCTATTATGATGATAAAACAAGCATCACAAGAATATAAATAGTAAATGCTCTATTTTGATGGATCCTTCACATCCTAAGGGTCTAGAGCTGGCATATTATTGATCATGACATAAGGAGATTCGATTCCCAAAGCATTCCATATACAATTTTAGTGTACAAATAATATGGCTGAATATGAGGCATTGGTTACAGGGATCCATCTTGATATACAATGGGATATTCAAAGCTTAAAGGTCTATGGATATTCTTAGCTAATCATAAATCAAACAACTGACTAGTATCAAACAAAGGATGATAATCTTGTTCCTTACAAGTAAATTGTTGATAACTTCAAAACACATTTTAAATCTCTGTAGTTTGAGCAAGTTTCATGAGTCAACAATAGATCAATCAATGCCATGGAAACAATTGGTTCCATGATTCAAATGCATGACAATGCTAAAGAGTATCAATTCCTAATTGAAAATTTTCTTTAGTCGGTACATATTATATTAGATTTAGAGAGGATATATACCATTATTGATCCTAATCCCTCACCTAAGCTACCATGGTACCAATATTTTTATAACTATTTCCATAGTTATGTATTTCCCATTAACCTTTCCAACAACCAATTAAAAATATTCCTTCATCACTTAACATGTTATATCCTCCTTGGAAACATGCTTTATCATAAAGGCTATGATGGAATGCTTCTTCATTGTTTATCTTTGGGAGAATCCAAGCTGACACTAAAGGAGATTCATGAAGGAATGTGTAGGACCCATACCAATGGTGTAGTCTTAGTAAAGAAACTCCTTAAAACAGACTATTATTGGCCCAAAATGGAGATAGATGATTGTAATTATGTAAAGAAGTGTGTTCCTTGTTAGCAACATGGCAACTTGACACATGCACCTTCATTATAATTTCATCCAATTACAACACCATGGCCATTTGTAATATGGGGTCTCGATCTCATTGGGAAAATTAACCCAACATCTTCATATGGCCATAAGCATATTTTGACTACAACTGAATACTTTATCAAGTGGATTGAGGCCATTCCTCTCACTTATGTTATCAGGAAACAAATATCCAAATTCATTCATTACCATATCATCTATCGATATGGCATCCCAACCTATATTATATTTGATAATGGTATATCCTTTATGAACCAAGATGTAAAATATATTTTTGCCAAATTCAAGATCAAGCACAATAAATCCACTCCCTATAACTTGCAAGGCAACAGATAAGTTTGAGGCATCAAATAAAACCATTCTAGCCATCTTAATGAAGATTATCAATTATGCTAGTTGTAATTAGCACTTGAAACTCTTTCCTACCCTTTAGGCTTATCAAACCAATCATAACACCCCATCTAGAGCTACTCCATACTCCCTTGTTTTTGGCACTAAAACAATCATCCTAGTTGAGATTGAGATCCCATCATTAATAATATCACTGGAGCACATTGAAGATAATGAAGACTATAGAGCCTCATGATTTCATGAACTAGAGCTTTTCAATGGTAAGCATTTGGTTGCCTAAAAAAACTTCTAGGCCTATCAAAATAGATTACAGAGAAGCTACAACAAATGTATTCTCCCTTGAGAATTTGAGATTTGTGACTTAGTTTTGAAAGAAAACAAGAAGAATATGAATATTTAACCCAAAAAGAAAGGCTAGTTTCAGCCTAATTGGCTAGGACCATATATTGTCATAACAAACTATGGATCAAGATCATATCGACTAGATAAACCTAATGGTGAATAAATTTTAAAACCCATGAACATCATACACCTTAAGAGGTTCTATGCATGAACAAGATTTGAACCATTATCTATAAGACCCCTAACTTGGGGGCAACTTATGTTGATATAATTTTATCCCACCCTTTTATCTTACCTTGAACACATTTTATACTACCCTGGTTCACTTTTCATGATTCTTGATAGTAAAGGCTTTGAATCCTTGGCACTCTAAACATATTCTTCATCCCATTCTGGATTGCTCTCTTTGAGAAGCATATTATTTTTTATGTCTAAGGCATGTTATAAGCTTGAATACTTTTTATCCCTTGACCAATTATGATCTCGATTATGTCTCATGAAAATTATGAACATCCTCAGTAGCAATTCTACAAAGTAGTTCAGCCAAGAAAGTCTTATACAACTTCAAACAAGTGAACAAACACATCTTAGTTTTAGACCATTGCTACACTGTTACAAATGGATGAATGTAGATACTTATTTTTTAGTTCATGTTGCACATTATTATATATTACATTTGATACTCTTTATTGTAAGTCTAATCAATTCTTATTCATTTTCCATCATTTCTCATTCCTTTCTATCCCAAACATGGGTGAACTACATTGGCTTGAAGTTCATATTGGAACATGAGTCCATAGAACTATGTAGGTAGTGCTCAATTTCTATTAAGGTTAGATCAGCTGTCTCCATTCTTATTTTCATCTCTCTCATCACTTTGTGCACTCTCATATGCTTGGTTTTATATGGCTTTCTAAGCCATTACACCATCACATGTATGTTTGCACTCACTCACTTTAACCTATCTTTTCAGTTATATCCTTGAGCTATTTTGCTTGCCAATTTCACATACTAGAGCACATCTTAACAATATCTAAATCAAATCATCTCTATAGGGGCAAATCATTATTTATTATTTATCAATGATCAAGATTTGCCCTACAGAGGCAAAACTATTTTATCACGATCAAATCTACTCTACTAGAGTACTTATTATATTCTCTTTGGAGACCCCATTCTAGTGGTGCTTCCCTTCCTGAAGCAAAATGTTCTCTCTTCTACTCTAATTCTAAGCTCTCCACATTAAAGCCCATGATGTCAATATTTTAGTGGGCAACTTGTCTCGAGATTGATCAATGCCATAAGCATACAACTTGTACTCTCAAATTTAGTATGTTTAAAGTGTGTCCCTTACATTTATGTATTGTATCTTTCCCATTATCCCTATCTTTGGGGCCTATTATACCTCTAATTATATTTTGATCATTGATGATAATCACATGTGCAAGCATTAGCTCATCTAGATGTGATCTATTCCATGGGTGAATCTCTCACTTTCTCTTTCTTTTCGAGAGTCCATCATTTTCTTCCATCCTAGTATGTCCTCTCAAGGGGGCATCATGGGTCTATTCCAATTTATTCTTGACAACTCATTTATTTGAAAATATGTTACTTCACTTGAATGTCTCACTACGCCTTCTCAAATAAGGGAAAAATGTAGACATCCAATTCCTAACACCATTTATGTTAAAATTGTCAATCTTACTCGAATCACACTCAAATGCATGTTTTAGGTCAAAATCCATAAAACACCCTAAATGGTTTGAACTTGTCACTTACAAGTGTCAGCTAAGGTCAAAGTATCCTTGAATAGGGTAATGCATTTATGGGTCATCTAACTTTGATCGGATCATTTCGAGTCAAAATGATAAATTTGCCATTTAGTGCTCTGGATCACTCTTTTTTTCTAATTCATTGGTACACATCACGTAGCTTTGTTATTTGGTGTTGGCAACATCCTAAATGGGAATACAACTCTAATGCATCTAACATCACCTTCTAATTCCTCTCCAATTAAATTATAACCCAATAATATGACTTTATGACTATTTTGATTAATTGAAGGACAATTTTTAAATAATTACACAAATGTTAGTTAACCTTGTTTAAGGTTAATTAATCCAAATCAAGAGCTTAAGTGGATTTTCCATGAGATTTGTTGAATTTTTTTTGAAAACTGATTCCTATTAACTGCATCATCAGGGGACATCATTTCTTGGCAAGACATCCCTAGGCCATAAATATTAGGATTATGGGTCACCCATGCCTAGTTAATGCCTACCATGCTTCTTCAATGCCCCTTCTTCCAAGGTCATGATGAAGATAATTATGGATTTACTTCCAAATATTAGGATTATCCATGGCCACACATCTCAATCTTGAGATCGATGATCATGGTTGATCCTAACCAATCTCAAAAATCTATAAATAGAGAGGCCATGGACATGAATTTTAATCTTGAATATTGCAAAGTTATAATGTTAAATTATTTTCACAATCCTTTGCATTTGATCATTGATTTTGTTTGCAAGCTTCATTGATAGGCTAGTTTAATAATTTAGAATCATGATCCTAGGTTTTATGGAGTGTTCTTGAGACATTAGAGGAGTTTACCACCTTTGTTAACAAAGACAACGATGCTTAATCAAGGAAGAACATGCTTTTGAGCCACATGGATATGGTTAATCCATTTGGGATTGTAATATGACATTTTCTTTCTTTCATTTATTTTTTTCTATCTTTTATAATTCTCATAGGAATAGACAGGCTTAGTTAGTTCTTTATGCATTTTTTGTGATTTATGAAATAATGTTTGACTAACTTGCTCTGTAATCCTCTCTACACTATGTATGCTGCTTTTGATGATTTAACAGGTATCATTGTTCAAGTTTATTTAGATGATCTCACCATTTATTCTAATAATAAAAAAATATTTAGACCATCTTCATGAAGTATTCACAAGATGTATAAAGTTTGGCATTTCTTTAAATAAAATAAAAAATAGTTTGTGGTGTGACTGAAGGTAAGTTGTTAGGACACATAATATCTAAAGAAGGTATTTATATTGACCCAAAATGTGTTAAAGTTATAAAGGAACTACCTCCTCCCAAGGATCAATCAAGTTTAAAATCTTTCTTAGGTAAGATTAATTTTGTTAGAAAATTCATTTATGATTTTTCTAACAAATCTAATCCTTTAAAATTACTAATTAAGAAAGATAAAATATATATTTGAGATGAAAATGTTGAATTCATTTTTAATTATGTTAAAAATGCAATTGTAAGTGATCCTATCCTTACTAAACCTAATTTTAAAAAAAAAGTATTTATTCTTTATGTTAAATCTACTAAAAAGGTTATAGGAGCTGTAATAACTCAAAAATTTGAAAATAATAAAGAGAAACCAATCAGTTATATGAGCCAAGTCCAAAAAAATGCAAAAACTAGGTACCCCCTTATTGAGAAATTAATTATCTCACTTGTTTCCTCTTTGATTAAATTTTGATATTTATTAATAAGAAACAAAGTTTTTGTGTGATCTAATGTACCTATTTTGTCATATCTTTTAAAACAACCAACTATCTAAGGAAGGCTTGCTAAGTGAATATTATGCATTCAAGATTTTGATATTGAATTTGAAACTTTTAAAACTATTAAAGGTAATAAACTAGTAAAAAAATTAGCTAAAAATGTTGCTTCAGATATTAATGTCTTAGTTTAATCGATTGATGAAAATTTAAATGCAAAACCACACTTAAAAATTATGAAAGTTGCTTAAGTTTTTAAAAATTTTAAGTTTGGTCTTGAAATGAATGAATGAGATTGTTTATTGGCTGAAGATGATTAGTATCGTGATTTAGTTTATTATTTTCAAAATCAGTCTTCTTCTAATAAATTAAATAATAAAGAAAGAAATTCTTTAAGGCTAAAATAATTAATTTCTATCTATTAGAATTTTTTTATTTTATCATAATCATGACGGTATATTGTTAAGGTGTCTTACACAATCAAAATCTGAAATTTATTAATGATTGTCATACAAAAAATGTGGTGGACATTATGTTATAAAAATAATAACTTATAAGATTTTGAAGATTGGTTATTATTGACCTACTTTATTTCAAGATGCTTATAAGCTAGTTCGTTCCTATATACCTTGTCTATTATTTGTTAGAAGGGATAAACTAATTGCAATGCCTTTAAGTCTAGTTATTACGGAAAAACCTTTTAAAAAATGAGGCGTTGAATTTAATTTAGATATTCATCCACTTTCATTTTTAGGTCAGATATATTTTGACACCCACATATTATTTTATCAAGTGACTTGAAGCCAAAGCACTTAAAAGTTTAGTAACAAGTAAAGTAATTTCTTTTCCAAAAAATCAAAAAATTTCTAGATTTGAAGTTTCATATGAGATTATTTTGGATAATGAACCTTAATTTGTTTCAAATGAGTTATTAAAATTTTTAGGAAAATATTCTATTATCTCTAGTCATTTTTCTAAGTACTATCCACAAGAAAATGGATAAGCTGAGTTCACTAATAAAAATCTGATTTCTATTATGAAGAAAGTAGTTTGTGATAATAAAATAAATTGGCATCTTAAAATTTTTGATATCTTATGGGCTGATAGGACTATTATTAAGGTAGCAACTGCTTATTTGTCTTTCATGTTAACATATGAGTTTGAAGCTACTTTACCAATGGAACTACAAATTTCTTCAGCTAGAACTATTTTACAATATGTGGTTGACGATACAATTTTAATTAAGCAAAGGTTACATTATTTAGTAGATCTTGATGAATATACATCAACAACATTACATAAATTAGAGAAGGCTAAGCAAAAATTAAATAATTTTTATGATAAAAAGGTTTATTGTAAAAATTTTAATGTTGGTGACTTAGTTTTATATTGTGACAAAGCTCATGAGGACCTTGGAAAATAACATAAGTTTGAATCATTATGACTTAGATCTTATAGAATTATCATATTTCTTGAAAATAATACATTTCATCTTAAAGATCTTGAAGGAAATTGGATGTATTATTTAGTAAACAACCATCACTTGTAATTATTTCATGATTGGTTAACTTTCTGTTGCTCTTTTACTTTGTTTTCTACTTTTTTTTTGGGTTTGTTCTTCTTTGTCTTTGTTTCATTATTTTGTTTGATATTTTATTTTCATCTCATATTTTTCTTTGTTGTTCTTTGTTTTCAAAATTATTAATGAGAGGTTGTAGAGTGAAGAATATCACATTATGAAGGAAGAATGCAAATAATCTTATGAAAATGATGTAACTATAATTTATTTTCAAAAATTTCTCTTATACATTTAGTTTTTCATAATAAATAAGTAATATGACTAAATTATATTTAGTTGTAGAAGTATTACTTCATTTTTAGATTTCATGATTAACGCATTTGTAATTGATTATGCATCTAGCCCAAACTCCCTTATTACTCATCTTCATTTTTTTGTGCCATGTTAGATGAACAATCCATCCCTTACTAAAATTTATTATTTAAGGGGTTCATGCTTAGCTACTTGAGAAATGACTTTCTTGGATCACACTCTCAAGACAAAAATCTATTTTATACAATAGGTAATTTGTTACTAATCAAATTTATTACACAAAATTGAGTAGCAAAGTCTTTAGTGTTATGTCTTTTTTCTACACCCCCTAAAATTTTCAAAATCTATACTTGCTACCATAGAGATGACTCTATCATGAAACTTAAAAGTATGTCAGGGACCCTATTGATTGATAGTATTTTAGATGCATTTTTTATTATGAAATAATAATGATTGATTGATGAAATTTTATTTATGTTTTAAGTGGTTTCAAAAATCATGGTGGACTAATGAGTAATATATGCATATATAGTTATAGATGTGATCAGTTGTTCTGCTATTCAAATTCAATTTACTTTTGACAATTTTGATTGATACATAAACTTTCAATTTTTAGCTATTTTAATGAATTTATGATGTTATTTTGATTTTCATTATTTGATTTGATTCATGATTTAGGATAAATAATGGTGATGAGATATTTTGAAAAACATTGCATCCAAGATTGATACATTTGAAAGCTATTTTAAAAGTCTATTTTGATGTATGGCTTAGTTTAATTCACTATTGTTGGTTTGGCAATATTATCACCGTTATTTCATATATCTTGCAACCTTGTTGTTTTTTATGATTATCTAGTAGATATTCTAAGTCTCCATCATCCTAATGTTTGAATAAGTATTCAAATTGATAAATATAATATCAAGACATATATACCATTTCTTCATATTTCATTGTGCATAGACTTATAAGTTGGTTATCAACCTTAGACTTATACATAAAGAAAAATAACAATGTTATAAGGATTCATTTGAGATTTTATAAGTTTGCATTCACGTTAAAATTGCTTAAGTCTAAAGGATCCTATCCTAACATTCATGAAATAATTCAAAATTACAATGCTAGGTCATAGTTAGTTGCACTGTGTAAAGTTCATCGTGGAACTAGATTAGAACACTAAGTGTTGAGAACCCTTTTGGGTTGATCATGAAACTTATTCAATGTGTTTAATTTTGGTTGAGTTAGAGGTTAGCTGGCATTTTGATCCATTGTGGCATATGAGTTAGCATGGGTGTTAAATATGGAAGAATAATATTGATGCTTCGAGATCAAGATAAAGATTTGGTAGTACATTGGCATTAATGACTAACTAATCTCCTCAAGTGATATAACTTAGTAAAGAAATTAGTATGAAGGATAGTTATTAGTAAGTTTGATCAGATTGATAAATTATTTGGTGGTATTTCTAAGGTATATGATAGTGAGTACAAGTCAATGTAAAAGTAACACATCACAAGTTAGTTATAAAGTTAAGTTGGTTAAATAAAATCTTAGAATTATTTATTTCTATTTCATTATCACAAGATCTTCTATGGGAGTAAAGATCTAGTTCTTTGGGATCGTGTAGAGATTTTGGAGGCTCACAGTCAAGATATTTTTGGAAAAGTGACACCAGGTATAGTTTTACAAGTTCTGATTAGATTTTTTAGAAATATGGAAGTATTTGTGAGAAAATTACAAGTCCATTAAAAGAATAGTTCTATTGAAATTATATGTATGTGAATGAAATCTCTCAGTGCTTTCATATGGTTTTAATGTAAAATATGTATAATAATGTGAAAAATATACAAGTTTTTTATATGCAATTTTTTTAGAAAGTTAAGATGGTTTCTTTGAAGTTTGGTGATATTATTGTTTGCTATGCATGAAATAATATACATAAAGTTACATGATTTTGTACATAAAAATCTAAATCCCTTTTGAGTAATAAATGAATGATAACCTCTGGTTTTGATTGAATGTTGAAATACAAAGCATAAGTTTTGTCTATTTTCAAGAAATTCTTTTATAAATTATTTCAAAGAATATTTAGTTGTGACAATGGTGCATGTTTGTCAATCTCAGTATGAAGGATCACTTGCATATTTTTGGTAAATGAAAGATAACTCTATATTTTTTTCAAAGCTGAGTATAGAATAAACTAAGAAATTTCTTAGTCTAGTTACATGTGATATGTTGAGGATTTCAATGATTTTTGAATCATAGTTGAAACTTAATATTTTAAGGGTTCTTATTTTTTGCATATGCTTGGGTAACCCTCCAACATGCATATGTTTTTAATATCCTATTTTTTTCATTTGAGTTGAATTTGATGATGGTCTTACATAGATTTGTATAAATATTAGAAAACTTTCAAATCTTTCTCAGTTGTCACCATGAACAAAATTATTTGTTTTGATTTTTGAACTGTTCTTGGACAAATGGGTATGTAAATATATTTTGTTTGAAATTGATATTGGACCTAGGACTTATATTTGTGATGAATACTTAAGTACTTCATAGACTAAGAGACAAGTGAGTCTAAAAATGGTGATGGACCCAAAAAAATATTGAGGAAATTTAGTGCATGTGGTTTTGGTTACTTATGTGGTTATTTATCTTTTTAAATCATATGTTACGGTTATTGAAAGATATTATAAAGGGTGGTTATATTATACATGCATGGAATGATTTGCATTACAATAATTACAAGCTTTTTGGGAATTAAAAGCTGATGACATATTATCATATTTTGATTCATAAGTTTGTGGTCTAAAAATATCAGGACCAGTGAAGTTATAAAGATGTTTTAATCTCATTTTGGTTTAAACATATTGATGGAAAAGTTTATTTACAGACGTCTAGTTTCAGTATAAAAAAATGTGATTGAAAGTGTTGAAAATTAGAATCATTATGTGAAAATGTGAATTAAATCAGTCAATTGTGTTGAAAATGATAATGGCATGAATATTTATAAATGTATGTGGATATGTCTGAATCGATACAAATATAATTTGAAAGACGTGAGATTTATTTGAAGTTTAATCTCAATATTGAAGTTTTAAGCTTGTCTTTGAAAATGGATATTGAGATTAATTTTTTTTGATATTTTAAAGTTGATATCAAAATATTATATTTAATTTATGAGATTCAATATAGATTTGGATTCAAATACAATGTGATATATTTCAATCATAATGCAACTTTAGTTTCATTTTTTGGATTATTATAGTTTGTAGTTTGTTTCTTGAAAACTTGTCTCCCAATCTTAGGATTTGTTATGTGTTAGATTGATCATTATGTCTAGGTAGGACTAGTTAGTAGGAAGTAATGATGATAGAAGATGGGGATAAAATTCAAATAGAGGTGTTATTTAGTTATATTATAGTAAAGTTTTTCATAGGGGTGGATTTTGTGCAATGAGTTTTGGCCCTAAATTTCATAGAGGGACAAGAATGCCTATTCTTTTTTATGCTTATGATTTTAAATTTTGAGATATTGTAAGTAATCTACCTGTTAATCCATCTAATAAGGGTTATAGAGATAATACAAGCTTCCATGGCCATAGGTTTGGAACCCATACACCTTCCCAAAGTACTTCATCTCACTATTTAGAACATGATCTTCAATTTTTGTCATTTCAATCCCCTAATTTAAAGTTGAACCAATTGATGATCCTTTACCTACCAATCAATCCACACAACTTGAAGCAAAAATTGACCATGCTAAGATTTAGAGGAATTTAGCCATCCATTTAGATATACTTGCACCTAATCATGAAGAGCTTAATGGGAAATGTAAGAAGCTATGTTTAGTTGGTTCCCATAGTGAACCTCTTTTGAGAACTGAAAGATTGAATTTATGGAGTCAAGGTTATACTGGTAGAAAGAAAACCATGGACATTCCACCTCAGACTGCCAAAAAGAGAACTGCTAGTCAAACTAAATTAGAAACATCAAGGGAAATGAGATTGCTGACAAAAATTAAGCTAAAAATTGATGACAACACCATAGATTCAAGGGCTAGATTGGTGTCATTTCCTACTATTGATATGGAATACAATATTTATCTTCATGAACAAGACAAATAAATTATTGAAGTGTTGTCATATTCAGATGATTATTGGTCATCCAAAGAAAAAATTTTGTTCAAATACTAAAATTTTCATGACAAAACTTGATACTTTAATTTAACACTTTGATTTTCAAACTTTGATAAATTTTGATAATTTTGGTAAATACAATAATTTTAGAGTTCTAACATAATTATATATGCTTAAGTTAATTAATATGTGATATAGATTAATGTAAATAAGATTTATCTATTTTTTGACTTGTTTATTTTATGATTAATATGAATTCTATTATATTATTAATTAATATGGGTCCCCACCTATTAAGATTAGTACCTCAAGTCTATTATTTTTAAATATCTTGATCAATTAGGACTTTTTAAGTCTTAATTAAATATGTCCTTAACCAATTTTAGTTTATAATTAATTGACTTTGTTAAAAGTTAATTGGTTAACATTAACAATTAACTAAATAAAGTTAGTTATAACTTATTTTACAACTAAGTTGAAAGTATAAGAAGAAATTAAGAACTCTTTTAAAGATAGAATCACAATAGGTATTGAAGACTTAATTATTTTCTAAAGTCAATTATTTATCTCTTCTTTCTATGAAACTTCTTTGAGGTAGTACATCTTTTACAAATAGACCCAATGTGATGCAAGGCTGCTCATACTGAGTTTTATCTTCATATATAAATCAAAATGATGACCCTGCAGAGTCCGTAGAATCTGGAAAGTTTTTAAGAAATGGAAAATTTGAATGCACTGATAAATTGATGGCTGATAGGATGAGGGTTCAGTTATAGAAGAGATGTGGTCTTGTATACTCCATAACAAAACACATTTATCTTTTACCTTCAGAAAGGACAAATGGTGTGCTCACCTTCTGCACATGGCTCTGCTCCAAAAAAATGATGCGCTGACTCTCTTCCCCACACTTGGCATGTGTCATTCAAAACATCAACCAAGATGAAAGCAATCTAAAAGCAATCTGTTTAAACACTCACTGCCTTTTTTGAGACTCTAAAAGCTTTTACAATTTTTTCATTTCTTCCATTAACCAGGCTTAAATAGTTCAACAGTCTTTAAAATCAATAAAGACCCACTCCTTCTACATGGTAAGCTCCTATTCCACAAGCTCGACTCTACCTTCCATGTCTGAAGGCCATAAAAGTGGATGCCTTTTACAATAGATGCCTCGCTTGAATGTTCCACCTTAAAATTCACTAAGTGCAAGCTTTCCAATCCATGCTTTATCTACTACCTCTTTCACCTCTGTTGAGATTGCCGACATAGACTTCTGATCTCTTTCCACAGAATTGATGTGATCAACCCACTAGAGTCCATACATAGATAGGTGGCAAAATGATTAAAGTCATGATGCCATTGGGATTCATGATTCATAGGAGAGATAATGTAGAGCCGAGCATGTTGCTTATGGATCCGCCTCACCGAGTTATTCAACATCCACCATGACAATAATGATCAACATCATAATAGATTTGATTGGAGCAAGTATACTTGGAAGAACAAAGCAAAATTATGCCATTATATTTAGCTTATACAGCTACACCATTTCTATTCAAACTTAAATTGAATACACAACACAAACTAATTGACAGGCCACTAATTACTGCTCTGATATCAAAAAAATACAAAAACTTTGAATTGTTGCTGAAGGCAACCCCATATGATTGAAGGCAAACTGTACTCTAACAAACAAGCCTATTCAAAATGGGAAGAGATAATGCATTAGCAGTTTCCTCATTTCCTCATATGTTTCATCACCTCCTGCAAACTTCTTCTTGGTTTATCTGCTCCAATCCCTAGCTTTGAGAGTATTTGTCCTGTAGCTTCTGCATCATCCGTTTCTAAGATTTTTTTTTACCGAACCATTACCACTTGAGCCTGATTTCATTTGTGAAGAGTTTGTGCCATTTGTGGATTCTGGAATAGGTGGTTTTAACAGATATAATGGCGTCGTTTGAGCTCTATCATTGAGCTACCATTATACAGTCAGTTCCAAAAATAGGTACTCCTCTCTAACTTCTACGCCCAATTTTGGGCTGAAGGTAAAACAAAAATAGTTTTTAATCTTCAACAATATACTAAGGTTGAAATATTTTCAACCACTCCTCCCTTATTTCCTCAACAGCCCCAACAATCACTTTTTACCTTTTTACTTTTCAATTTTGACAATTACATTTAATCTCAAGGTAAAATTTTGAAATCTAAACACAATTTAGAGTGAAAACAAGAATTTGAAATTTCATGCTAGAATATCATTTGAATTTGTATGTTTGATGATCTCAACTAGTCCTCCATGAAGCTATTGTATATGCTCCTACATCATACTCTCCCTGTAGAAAAGATTTGAACCTTAGTTCAAATGAAATGCTTCCTCCATGCATTAGTCTTCACTATATGCCTCGATCCCAAGGTCTTGTTGCCAATACCAATGCTTCTCTTTGTTTGAAATAGTCTTTGTCTTTGATTTTGCTCTTCTTCCTTTTCTGGTATGTTCTTCTCCTCATCTCCTTCTCAGCTGCTATCTCCTGCTTCCATGTTTCTTCATCTTCATACATGTCTTCTAGATTTTCTTGTTGTTCTTCTTGATTCATGAGCTTCTCCAATGACTCATGTGTGTCATTCACTTTATCAACCTTCATACCTACATACAAAACATTCAAATCCACCTTAGAATCAAAATCTTTAGGCCATGAAGCCTCTTGACTGCCTTCACTTTCTTGCTCCTTGATCAAAACTGTCTTTGCCTCTTTGCTTTGCTCTTGTCTTGTTTCACTCTTTTCAATGGTTTTCCCATCATGGCTTGTACCTTCAATCATTTCTCTTGAATAACCAAATAGCTCCTCCAACATCTTCAACTCTTCCTTTAGTGAGATCTCATCTATCTCACCATCTTCATCAAACTTGCACTGATCACTCACAAGGATTACTTGTCCTTCACTAGCCTCGCTCTTCATCTCATCCTTTTTTGAGCTATCTTTATGCAAACCAACTTTTTCAATATACTCATCAAATACAATTGAAGCACCCTTACCTTGTGTCTCCTTGCACTTTTCAATATTTGCTTGAAGCCATCTTGTTTGGCATTGATTTGCTGCATACTCTCCTCTTTCCTCATCATCCATCCATTTGGAATTCTCTTTTTGCTGCATATTAGTCCACACAGCCACTTTCCACTCCTCATTTTCCATAAATATATCATTAAATGATTTAAACAAATCATTATCCCTTTCATTGCAAGAAATTGACTTACCTTTCATCCTTGTATCCTCATGCTCTACCTCATTATTCTTTGAGAAGTTTTCTTTCTTACCTTCATTCTCTTGGCTGCTGGAATCACCTTCAATCCTCTTCCATTAACTTCTTAGTATTGTTGCTTCAACACTCACATCTTCTCTCTTTGCCTTCTTAGGAACCCATACTTGTTTCTCCTTCTTATCATTTGTCTTCTCAGGCCATGTAGGCATCCTGTATCCATGCTTTTGTACCAACACCTCCTTTTGCTTGGGAGTTTGCTTCTTCCACCATTTAGGCATTACATATCCATGCTTAAATTCTCTTTTTGAGGGCTCTATCATCTTCCTTAACTATTACACCTGTACATTAGCAGCTTCATGCTCACAATAACAATCAAAATCAGGTCTTAACACTTCATTTACCTCTTTGATAGATTTTTCCATGGAGCAATCTTTCTCTCCCTTTGTACTTGGCTATTCTTTTGCCTCTTCTTGATATTCCATGGCATCATGGAAGTCATCTTCATCTTCCATCTCTTCTCTTGCTTGTATAGGTTCCTCAACACCTTCCTCATGCATTAACCTATGCATCTCTTCTTCTTTATCAACATCAGTAAACTCACTTCTCTTTCTTGCACATTCACTTGTGCACTTGGTGTCTTCTCTTGTACCAATCTCTTCATTCTTCAAGGCCCTTCTCTTGACATTCATAAGGCTGCTCATACCTGCAATTACCCACTCAAAGACAATATTAGAAATAAAAACAAGAGACCATAATGTCTCCATGAGTGCTCTCTTCATCAGCACTCTCATCTTTTCAAGTTCTCTTCTTGGCACTTCATCTTTTCTTTCTTCTCTTCTCTTGTCCTCCACAATGAGAACCTTCTTCACAACTTCTTCATCTTGCTGCTCACTTGGCAACCTTCTTATCTTCTTCAAGCCTCTATGGGCTTCTCTCTTCATGGAAATCTTCTTTTGCCTTCTTCTCCTCTTCATTAGGAGATCTATTGGCCACTTCAACCTTTTCCTCATTGGCCATACCCACACTTGCCTATTCAACTGCATCCAAGACTCATATTCATCTTTAATCTTAGCTAATTCTCTCTTCAAACTAGCAATTTCTTTATCAATTTCAATACTAGTAATACCTTTGATGCTTGCTTTCTTCTTGGTGCCCTCATGTACCTTGCTTCTCTGTAGTGCCTTCAACAGTACTTCCATTTTTGAGATCTTCACCCAAGTCTTTTCCACCTTGGTCTCTTGATCCCTTGTCTCACCCAAACCTTTTCTCCTTGACTGGTCTTTTGAAAATCTCCTTGATCTCACCTTGGCCTTTTGCATCCTAGTCTTTTGATCCCCTTCTCAATCCTGCAACAATTCTTTGTAAAAAATTTCAACAAAAATAAATCACAAATCCAAGCTTACCTTGCTTTGGATCTTCCTCTTGAGCATTCACTTGCTCCCTTACTTTTGAGCTTCTCTTAGCTCTTCACTAAGATTTCCTTGGCTTCTTCTTCTCTTAAGCCTCAATGGATTTAAGCCTTCCTTTCACCTGTTTACTTCTCACACACAATAAACTCAAATCAAATATCAAAGTAACTCATACCTTTCTTCCACAGGGTCTTCTAGCACTTTGTCCTGCTGATCCTTTGCCAAATCCTTCACAACTACAACATCATTCTTTTCTTAATTCTGTAGCAACAAATTATCAAATCCCAAGAGCTTCAAGCTCTGATACCAAATGATGCAAGGCTGCTCATACTGAGTTTCATCTTCATATATAAATCAAAATGATGACCCTGCAGAGTCTGTAGAATTTGGAAAGTTTTTAAGAAATGGAAAATTTGAATGCACTGATAAATTGATGGCTAACAGGATGAGGGTTCAGTTATAGAAGAGATGTGGTATTGTATACTCCATAACAAAACACATTTATCTTTTACTTCCAGAAAGGACAAATGGTGCGCTCACCTTCTGCACATAGCTCTGCTCTAAAAAAATGATGCGCTGACTCTCTTCCCCATACTTGGCATGTGTCATTCAAAACATCAACCAAGATGAAATTAATCTAAAATCAATCTGTTTAAACACTCACTGCCTTTTTTGAGACTCTAAAATCTTTTACAATTCTGTCATTTCTTCCATCGACTAGGCTTAAATAGTTCAATAGTCTTTAAAATCAATAAAGACCCACTCCGTCTACATGGTAAGCTCCTATTCCACGGGCTTGACTCTGCCTTCCATGTCTAAAGGCCATATAAGTGGATGCCTTTTACAATATATGCCTCGCTTGAATGTTCCACCTTGAAATTCACTCAGTGTAAGCTTTCCAATCCACACTTTATCTACTACCTCTTTCACCTCTGTTGAGATTGCCGACAGAGACTTCAGATCTCTTTCCACAAAATTGATGTCATCAACCCACTAGAGTCCATACATAGATAGGTGGCAAAATGATTGAAGTCATGATGCCATTGGGAGTCATGATTCATAGGAGAGATAATGTAGAGCCGAGCAGGTTGCTTATGGATCTGCCTCGCTGAGTTATTCAACATCCACCATGACAATAATGATCAACATCATAATAGATTTGATTGGAGCAAGTATACTTGGAAGAATGAAGCAAAATTATGCCATTATATTTAGCTTATACAGCTACACCATTTCTGTTCAAACTTAAATTGAATACACAACAAAAACTAATTGACAGGCCACTAATTACTGCTCTGATATCAAAAAAATACAGAAACTTTGAATTGTTGCTGAAGGCAACCCCATATGATTGAAGGTAAACTGTACTCTAACAAACAAGCCTATTCAAAATGGGAAGAGATAATGCATTAGCAGTGTCCTCATTTCCTCATATGTTTCATCACCTCCTGCAAACTTCTTCTTGGTTTATCTGCTCCAATCCCTAGCTTTGAGAGTATTTGTCCTATAGCTTCTACATCATCCGTTTCTAAGATTTTTTTTTGCCAAACCATTACCACTTGAGCCTGATTTCATTTGTGAAGAGTCTGCACCATTTATGGATTCTGGAATAGGTGGTTTTAATGGATATAATGGCACCATTTGAGCTCTGTCATTGAGCTACCATTATACAGTCAGTTCCAAAAATAGGGACTCCTCTCTAACTTCTATGCCCAATTTTGGGCTGAAGGTAAAATAAAAATAGTTTTTAATCTTCAACAATATACTAAGGTTGAAATATTTTCAACCACTCCTCCCTTATTTCCTCAACAGCCCCAACAATCACTTTTTTACCTTTTTACTTTTCAATTATGACATTACATTTACTCTCAAGGTAGAATTTTGAAATCTAAACACAATTGGAGGGAAAACAGGAATTTGAAATTTCATGCTAGAATATCATTTGAATTTGTATGTTTGATGATCTCAACTGGTCCTCCATGAAGCTATTGTAGATGCTCCTGCATCACAATGGTACTTTATCTGATAGTTGAGTAATTGATTATGCAACATAGGTATATCTAATTTTATTTATCATTTAGTACTGATTATTAAAAATTTGATAATCTTAGTATCGTTTGAGGATTGCTATTTTTAGTCTTATGCATAGGTTTCAAGTATTCAACCTGAATAATGATGATCATTTCACTATTTCATGACATTTTATTGATCTATTTTAATTGTAAAGTTGTCATTCAAGTTTTTGTAGAGAAAACATGTTAGTTTTCTCAATGAATTTATCTTTTTTTACTAAGAAGATTCTCCTTTTGAGACTCACACACCTTTTGTAATTTATTTTAATCTAACTTTAATATATAGATCTTTCAGATTTCTTCTAAATCTAATTTTTGTTTATATTTTGACTATCTTTAAATATAGTTTTAATCTTTAGTTATTTTCCATTTTAATTAGTTTATTTTAGTTTGTTCCTGTTCTCATTAGTTTTTAGTTTATGTTTGTTCTTTTCTTTATTTGATTAATTATAGATATTCGTAAATTTTATTTTTTTGGATTGTTATAGATTAATATCCTTAAGGATCTAGATTTGCATCTATTTCAGTCTATTATTGGTTTAATAATATTTACATTTTCTAATCTAATCATTTGATAATTATTTCATAGCTTAAGTCCTTTAGTTATCTTATGTTAAATTTAATTCAAATAGGATTTAGGTCTATTTTAATCCTTTGATTAATTCTCTTTGCTTTCCCAATTTTTACAGTTGTTCCTTAATTAATTTTTCCTATTTAGGTTCAATTTGATCTTTAGTCTTTGTTTTATCTCTAGTTGGATTTATTTAGAATAATAATCTTAATTATATTTCTTAGCTTTGTTTACTTTAAATTTTGTGTAGTGATTGTTCCTTAGTTTAGATTATTTCATGTTTAGATTCTCTTCTTAGTTTTTCTTTTAATCCTTATCTTTAGAGTGTTTACTTAATTAATTCTTACAATTTCATTATCTGTTTTACTTAAATTAGATCATTTCCTTAGTTTGTTGTCTTTTTCTAGTTTATCAGCCTTTTCACTAGGATTTTTTATTGGTATTTCTTTACTTCTTTTCTTTGTTTGTTTTTTGTTCATTTTCTTACTCTTTTGCTTATGTGTTTTGCCTCTTTCTCTTTCTTTGATATATATCTTATATTTATGGTATTCCTTTGAAGTTACTTGGATAATATTGCAAACAAGAAGCAAATATATTATTTGAATACATCCGTATTACATAAAAAGATTTATATTCTTCAAAAGATTATCTAGCTCATAGGTTTTCTCTATTAAATAGAATAAATTACATATTCTTATCTTAACTGATCCAATATTTAATAAATAGATTTATAATTATTATAATGGAATAAGTTATTTGATAGATTGCTAATTATTTCTTAGAATTATAATAAAAACCCTCTTGTGTCTTTAGGATCCTAGATGAACCTGTAGAACCCCCACAATTAGACTTGTATGATTCTAATTTGATCTTCATGATAGGTGAAAGGGTTGATTCGTTGATGGTATAATTTCTATTGTCAACAAATTTGGTGACATCATTGGAAAATTATTCAAAAATCTAAATTGTTTTTAGTTTTATTTTTTTCTTACTAATAGATCTTGGACGTCAACAACATCCTATTATTCAACCTTTAGTAGCTTTAGAAGATGATCAAGTTCATTCTACTTTCAATCTAATGCATTATGCATGGTATAATCATATTTAAAATCTTCATCTAGTTATTAAAGTCATAAATCAAGAAGAAGAGATTGCTAAATTCAAAATTTATTGGTATTCAAATCTTAGACATGAGAGTCAATGTGATGTTTTAAATTTGAATAGAAGAATTCAAGAAGATAGAGATAGAGTTTTATTTGCTAATCCTAGACCTAGAACTTATTTCCTTTTTGATTCTTTTCTATTTGATGATTTTATTATGCCTATTGAAATTGTTGCTATAAATCTACATTGAAATCAAGAAAATTAGGTACAAGATAATCTCTTTTTTCATGTATAAACTGTTAAAACTTCCAATGGAAGATTAATTATTGAGAAATCAACTAGTGAGAAACTAACTAGAAGGAGAACCATCCGTACTAGAATGAGGATAGGAGGATCTATTTCACGGGTTACAAAATAATAAAGAACAAGATGAGCTCACTGAATGAGAAGATGAAGCAGAAGTCAAGAAGAGCATCAAATATCTCACACCGTGAATTTTTGCTAATTAAATTAATGTTAAAAATTATCCAGGTAAGTTGTTTTCTTTTAAGGGATTAAATATCTCAAAGTTTTCTAGTGCTGTTAAAAAATCTTGAGAAGATCACTTAGAAGCCTTTAGATTAGTTTGTGCTACTCTTGGAATAACTAATGAAAATATTTTTTTAATATTTTTTTCCCAAACATTAAAAGGCAAAGTTTAACAAATATTTGTTAGTCTACATGCTATAGTTATTAATAATTGGAGAGATGTAGAAGACTAGTTAGAGTTGTCTTTTGGCAAGGTCAAAGAAGATTTTAATTTAGTTAATGATCTTTTGAATGTTTCTTTAGATCTTAGTGAGACCATGTATCATTTCATTTCTAGATTAACCAAGCTATGTTAAAAGATCTCAAGTGATCTTAGACCTTCAATAAAGTTGTCTAGATTTTATCTTTGCAATGCTTTACCTTTAAAATATAAAATGGCTTTATAAGATAAAGATATTATAAATTATGATGAAACCATAAAATTTTGTATTGAATATGAAAATAATCTTAAATGTATTGGTTATAAAGATAGGTCTACTATAGGCTTAAATTTAGATAATACAGAGATATTAAAAGTAATACAAAGTTTAGGCAATGAGTTGGTCATTGCTAAGAGACAACTTAATGATAAACCTTTTTCTTCATATAAAGTCATGAAATATGATGATATTTCTTAATATTACAATGCTTGTAAACTTGATCATAATTTTAAATCATGTCAAGCTGTTATTAAACTTAGAAAATATCGTCTTCATGAAAAAGATGAAATAATTGAAGATTTAGCTTATAACATAAACACTCTTGATGATCCCTCAAAAAATGAGAACATTTATGCCATAAATACTAGGAATAAAGACTATGATTCTGCTCAAACAAAAAAATAGAAAATGATAAGTCTCATTCTCATGATAAAGGTAAATCGCTCCAAAATAATGCTAACAATTCTAATGATAATGATGTATAAATAATCTTGTTGTAATTGGATATAATAATAGTCAATATCAGCATTATAAATTAAAAAAATTCAAACAAACTGATACTAAAATTTATAATATAATTAATTAATTATCAATAATTAAGACTAAATTTTCTCTACTATAGGCTACTAGCCTTCTAAGACATCTTGATAAGATTAATGAAGAAATAAAAAATCTAAGCAATGACATAAGTTTGAAAGAAAAAAACAATTTTGAACATATTTATGCCTAACATTTTGATCCTCTTATTGATTATACTCTCCCTTTCTATGTCACAGTCAATATTTCTAATAAAATTATCCCTAATTATATTTTAGATATAGTTGATTCAAAAAATATCATGATTTAATGCATTGCATATCAATTGGATATTTCTTATGAAGTAAATAGTAGGAAACTTATTAGTTTTGATGCTAGACAAATTTAGAGTTATGATAAGTTTCATGACATTATTATTAAAATTATGTAGGATGAACATATTAGATGTATCACTAATATTCAAGTGTTGGATATTTATATTAGTTATGCAATGTTATTAGGAAGGGATTGGTCTAAAACCACTAAGGCTTTTATTAGAAAATATATAACATGAGTGCCTATTAATAATGAGATTTCATTCATTAAGAGGGAAATTTTTTCTGGTACCCCAATTAAATCACCTTCTTCATCTGATATTTCTTACATTGAAACTGGTATTGAAACTTATGAATTACTAAATGTAGATGAACTAGAAAATCAACATGAAAAAATATTTAAAAAGAATATTTTATGGTCTCTTTACTTTGATGGATCTTTCTATCAACAAGGTAATGGTGTTGGGATTTATCTGATATCCCCTATTGGTAAAATCTTTTTTTTATGATTTTAAATTATCTTTTGAAAACATTAATAATATATCATAATTTGAAACATTATGTTTAGAATTAGAAAAGGCCATAGAGTTGAATGTTAAACATTTAAAATAGTTTGGAGATTTAAAGCTAGTAATAAGATAAGATTGCAAGATTTATAAGTCCAATCAAACTTATTTATATTGTTATATGCAAAATGTTTGGTCATTACTTGAGTATTTCAAAGCTTTCAATATCACACATATTCTTAGATAATTCAATATTAGAGATGATAAGCTTGTGGTTTATGCTTTTAATCCAACTTTAAGTGAAATTGAGCCTATTATAGATTTTCTTTTTATTGAAGTTTTTTTATCTCAAGATTCTTGATTTGAATGATAGTTGTCCTGTGTTTAGTTGTGATGAACATATAGATTCATTATTTAAAGGTAATTATTTTGATCATGATGACTATGTACTAAATTATGGTGATTATTTGCAATTAAGTACTAATAAATTGCCTACTAATTTGGTAAGCCTCGAATCTATGTTTTCACCCAATGATCAACCAAAAATCTCTAGAATAGAAGAGCCATCAAGAAAAAACATAGGTGAAATCACTCTCATAAATTTAGGTAGTGGAGAAGATCTTAAATATGTTTATTTAAAATTTTAAGTGACTAAAAATAAAAAGGTTAAGTTCATTAAATTGTATAAAGAGTTTATTGATATCTTTGTATAGTCATACAAGGAACTTAAAGATTATAATACTAATATTATTAAACATGATATTTCTATTAAGACTGGCATCAAACTTATTAAATAGAGAATATGAAGAATCAACCTTTTGTTAGAAGACACCTTTAACAAAGAGCTAGATAGGATGATCGATGTTGGTGTCATTTTTCTTATAAAATATTCATAATGGGTAGCTAATCTAGTCCCAATTAGAAATAAAAATAGTGATATTAGACTATGCATTGATTTTAGAGATTTAAATAAAACATGTGTGAAAGATAATTTTGCTCTACCTAGCATAGATGAGATTTTATATCAAGTTAAAGGATCTGAAATGATGTCTTTATTAGATGGATTTTTAATTATAATCATTTTTTTTGTAAAATATGATGATAGATATAAAATTGCTTTCACCACTCATAGAGGAACTTTCACTTACAATAGAATATCTTTTGGTTTAATGAATGTAGAAACTAATTTTTAAAGGGCTATGTATGTTGCTTTTGATGATTTAATAGGTATCATTATTCAAGTTTATTTAGATGATCTCACCATTTATTCTAAAAAGAAAAAATATTTAAACCATCTTCATGAAGTATTCACAAGATGTATAAAGTTTGACATTTCTTTAAATCCAAAACAAATAGTTTTTGGTGTGACTGAAGGTAAGTTGTTATGACACATAATATCTACAGAAGGTATTTCTATTGACCCAAAATGTGTTAAAGCTATAAAGGAACTACCTCCTCCCAAAGATCAATCAAGTTTAAAATCTTTCTTAGGTAAGATTAATTTTTTTAGAAAATTTATTTTTGATTTTGCTGACAAATCTAATCCTTTACAATTACTACTTAAGAAAAATAAAATATATATTTGGGATGAAAATGCTGAATTCATTTCTAATTATGTTAAAAATGCAATTTCAAGTGATCCTATCCTTGTTAAACTTAATTTTAAAAAAATATTTATTATTTATGTTAATGATATTGAAAAGGCTATAGGAGCTTTAATAACTCAAAAATTTGAAAATAATAAAGAGAAACCAATCGATTATATGAGCCAAGTCTTAAAAGATACAAGAACTAGGTACTTCCTTATTGAGATTTTTTTTCTCACTTGTTTCCTCTTTGATTAAATTTTGATAATTATTAATGGAAAACAAAGTTTTTGTGTGATCTAATGTACCTATTTTATCATATCTTTTAAAAAAACTAACTATTTAAAGAAGGCTTGCTAAGTGGATCTTATGCATTCAAAAATTTGATCTTGAATTTAAAATCTCTAAAATTATTAAAGGTAATGAATTAGCAAAAAAATAATGAAAAATGTTGCTTTGATTATTAATGTCTTAGTTTTATCATTTGATAAAAATTTAAATGCAAAACCACACTTAAAAACTATGAAAGCTGCTGAATTTTTTAAAAAAATTAAGTTTGATTTTAAAATGAATGAATGGGATTGTTTATTAGTTGAAGATGATTGGTATCATAATTTGGTTTATCATTTACAAAATTAGTCTTATCCTAATAAATAAAATAATAAATAAAATCATCTTTAAGGTTAAAAGTATTAAATTTTTGTCTATTAATTTATTTTATTTTATCATAATCATGATGGTGTATTGTTAAGGTGTCTTACACAATCAAACTCAGAAAGTTCTTAATGGCTATCATGAAAGAAAATATGGTATAAATTATGCTACAAAAACAATAGATTATAATATTTTTAGGGTTGGTTATTATTTGCTTAATTTGTTTCAAGATGCTTATAAGCTAGTTCATTCCTGTATGCCTTATCAATTATTACTTGGAAGGGGTAAACTACCAACAATGCCTTTAAATTTGGTTATTATTGAATTTTTTTTAAAAAAATAGAAAATTAAATTTATTTCAGATATTTATCCACCTTCATTTGTAGGTCATAGATATATATTGATAGCCACAAATTATTTTATCAATAAAAATTCTTATAATTCCTAAGAAAATATTCTATTATTTCTAGTCATTTGTCTAAGTACTATCCACAAGGAAATGGACAAGCTAAGTCTACTAATAAAAATTTAATTTTTATTATGAAAAACTAGTTTGTGATAACAAAATAAATTGGCATCTTAGATTTTTTGATGTCTTATGGACTGATAGTACTATTATTAAATTAGCAATTAATTATTCACCTTTCATGTTAGCCTATGAGTTTGAAGCTACTATACCAATAGAGCTTCATATTTCTTCAACTAAAATTGCTTTATAATATGTAGCTGAGGATACAAATTTAATTAAGCAAAATTTGAATGATTTAGTAGCTCTTGACGAATCTAAAGTAACAACATTACATAAATTAGAGAAGGCTAAGAAAAAATTAAAAAAAAATTAAATAAAAAAGTTTCTTGTAATATATTTAATGTTGGTGACTTAGTTTTATATTGGGACAAAGCTTATTAGGACCCTGAAAAACATCATAAATTTGAATCATTATGGCTTGGACCTTATAAAATTGTCACAGATCTTGAAAATAATGCATTTCATCTTAAAGATATTGAAGTAATTAGATGCGTTATTCAGTAAAAAACCATCACTTGTAATTATTTCATGATTGGTTATCTTTTTGTTGCTCTTTTACTTTGTTTTTTGCTTTCTTTTTGTTTTGTTCTTCCTTTCCTTTGTTTCATTATTTTTTTTTATGTTTTATTTTCATCTTGTGTTTTTTTTTTGTTATTCTTTGTTTTTAAAATGATCAATGAGAGGTTGTAGAGTGAAGAATATCACATTATGAAAGAAGAATGCAAAGAATCTATGAAAGTGTTGTTAGTATCATTCATTTTAGAAATTACTCTTACAAATTTTGTTTTTCATAATAAATGAGTAATATGGTTGACTTATATTTAGTTTTTGAAGTATTACTTCATTTTGAGATTTCATGCTCAAGGAATTTATAGTTGATTGTGCATCTAGCTTGAACTTCCTTATTATTCATCTCCATTTCTTTGTGTTATGCTTGATGAATAATCCATCCCTTACTTAAATTCATTATTTAAGGGGTTCATGCTTAGCTACTTGAGAAATAATTTTCTTAGATCATATTCTCAAGACAAAAATATGTTTTATACAATAGATAATTTGTTACTAATCAAATTTATTACACAAAATTGACTAGCAAGGTCATTAGTGTTATGCCTATTTTATACAACTCCCTAAATTTTTCAAAATCTATACTTGCTGCCATAGAGATGACTCTATCATGAAACTTAAAACTGTGTCAAGGACTTTATTGATTGATAATATTTTAGATAAATTTTTTATTGTGAAATAGTAATGATTGATTGATAAAATTTTATTTATGTTTTAAGTGGTTTGAAAAATCATGGTGGACTAATGAATAAAACATGTATATATAGTTATAGATGTGATCAATTGTTCTACAATTCAGATTCAATTCACTTTTGATAGTTTTAGTTGATACATAGACTTTCAATTTTCAATTATTTCAATAAATTTATGATATTATTTTTATTTTTATTAGTTGATTTGATTCATGGTTCAGGATAAATAATGGTGATGAGATATTTTGAAAAACGTTGTATTCAAGATTGATACATTTGAAAGTTATTTTGAAAGTCTACTTTGATGTATGGTTTAGTTTTATTCATTACTATTGGTTTGATAATATTATCATTGCTATTTCATATATCTTTCAACCTTGTTATTTTTTATTATTATCTAGTGGATATTCTAAGTCTCAATCATCCTAATTTTTGAATAAGTATTCAAATTGATAAATATAATATCAAGACATATATACCATTTCTTCATATTTCATTGGGCATATAATTATAAGTTGGCTATCAACCTTAGACTTATGCATGAAGAAAGATAAAAATGTTATAAGGATTCATTTGAGCTTTTAGAAGTTTGCATTCATGTTCAAATTGCTTAAGTCTAAAGGAGCCTATCCTAACATTCATGAAATAATTCAAAATTACAATGCTAGGTAATAGTTAGTTGTATTGTGTAAAGTTCATTGTGGAACTAGCTTCGAACATTAAGTGTTGAGAACCCTTTTGGGTTGATTTTGAAAATTATTCAATGTGTTTTAATTTAGTTGAGTTGGAAGTTAGTTGTCATTTTGATCCATTGTGGCATATGAGTTGACATGGGTGTTAAATGTGAAAGAATAATCTCGATGCTTCGATATCAAGATGAAGATTTGGCAGTATATTGGCATTAATGACTAACTAATCTCCTTGAGTGATAAAAATTAGTAAAGAAATTAGTATGAAGGATAGTTATTGGTAAGTTTGATTAGATTGATAAATGATTTGGTGGTATTTCAAAGGTACATGATAGTGAGTCTGAGCTAATGTAAAAGTAACACGTTGCAAGTAGGTTACAAACTTAAGCTGGTTAAATAAAATCTTAGAATTCTTTATTTCTATTTCATTCTCACAAGATCTTTTACAGGAGAAAAGCTCTAGTTATTTGGGATAGTGTAGAGATTTTGGAGGTTCACAGTTAGGATATTTTTTGGAAAGTGACACCAGGTATGGTTTTACAATTTCTGATTAGAATTTTTAGAAATATGAAGGTATTTGTGATAAAATTATAAGTCTAGTAAAATAATAGTTCTATTGAAATTATATGTATGTTAATGAAATCTCTCAGTACTTTCATATGGATTTAATGTAAAATGTGTATAATAATGTGAAAAATATACAAGTTTGTCTTCATCCAAACTTTTTGAAAAGTTAAAATGGTTTCTTTTAAGTTTAGGGATATTATTTTTTGTCATGCATGAAATAATATAAAAAAAGTTACAGGATTCTATGCATGAAAATCTGAAGCCCTTTCGAGTAATAAATGAATGATCAATAATGAAATCAAACCTAAAATGATAAGTAATAAAAATTTAAATCAAGTAAATAAAATGACTCAAGAAACACTACCTTCAAGCTCAGTTTATCAATAAAATTTACTATTTCAATTTTATTCACATTATTTTTCCATATTTCTCCACTGTTCAGGTCTAAACACAAACTAACTCATGTACATATCCATGCAATAAAATAATAAATAATCAACAATATCTAGATATATAAAAGTAACAAATGCAATAACATCATTTAAATTATATAACCAGACTGATTAACCAATTAGTAACTCATTAAACATAAATATCTAATGCTATAATGAAAAGTATATCAAATGATTATCTCAAAAATAAAAATAATAGATCAACATAGATCACAAAAATTTATCTCAATAGTAAACTAAATAAATATGTATTTAATAGTTTACAACTAAAGCATATTAGTAAATGAAATAAATGTAGGTCAAATATGGTCATGACATCCTCCAAGTGGAGGAGGATATCATGACCTTGTTTGACCATAATTAAAGTAAGTGTAAATAATCTTTCCATTTACCTTGCTAATCCATCAAAGTTGAAGTTGGTGATAGTCTTACATAGATTTGTAGAAATATTGGAAAGTTTTCAAATCTTTCTCAATTGTCACCATGCACAAAATTGCTTGTTTTGGTTTTTAAACTATTGTTGAACAAATGGGTATGCAAGTATCTTCTAGTTGAAACTGACATCGAACCTAGGGTCTATATCTATGATGAATACTTAATTAATTTCTATAAAAAGAGACAAGGGAGTTTATAAATGGTGATGGACCCCAAAAAATATTGATTAAATTCAGTGCATGCAGTTTTGGTTACATATGTGGTTATTTATTTTTGTAAATCATATGTTAGGGTTATTGAGAGATATGGTAAAGGGTCATTATGTTATACATGCATGAAATGATTTACATTACAATAATTTTAGGCTTCTTTTGCATTAAAATATGATGACATATATGAGATTCTGATTCATAAGTTTGTGGTCTAAAAATATCAAGATTAGTGAAGTCATAAAGATGTTTTGGTCTCAGTTTGGTTTAAACATATTGATAGAAAATTTTATTGATAGACGTCTAGTTTTAATATAAAAAATGTGATTAATATTGTTAGAAATTGGAATCATTATGTGAAAATATGAATTTAATCAATCAACCGTGTTAAAAATGATAATGACATGAATATTTATAAATGTATGTGGATACTTTTAAATCAATACAAATCTACTTTGAAAGATGTGAGATTTTATTTGAAGTTTAATATCAATATTGAAGTTTTAATCTTTTCTTTGGAAATGGATATTGAAATTAAAATTCTTTGATATTTTAAATTTGATATCAGAATCTTATATTTAATTTATGAGATTCAATATAGATTTGGATTCATATACATTGTGATATATTTTAGTCATTATGTAGCTTCAATTTTATTTGTTGGATTATTAAAGTTTGCAGTTTATTTCATGGACACTTGTCTCTCAATCTTAGGTTTTGTTTTTATGTTTCAGATTGATCATTATGTTTGGGTGGGACTAGCCAATAGGAAGTAACGATGATAGAGGATGGGGATAAAATTTCAATAAAGGTGTTAGTCAAATTCTAGAAAAGGTTTTCATAAGGGTGGATTTAGTGCAAGGCATTGTGGCCCTAGATTTCATAGAGGGACAAGAATGTCCATTCACTTTGATGCTTATGATCCTAAATTTTAAGATATTCTAAGTAATCTGCCTATTAATCCATCCAATAAAGGTTATAGAGGTAATAGAGTCTTTCATGGCCATAAGTTTGGAATGCATAAACCTTCCTAAAGTAGTTCAACTTACCATTTAGAGCATGATCCTTGATTTTTTCCATTTTAGCCCCTTAATTTTGAAGATGAACCAATTGATGATCCTTTTCTTACCAATAAATCCACACAACTTGAAGCAGAAACTAACCATGTTAAGATTTTGAGGAATTTGGCCATCCATTCAAATATACCCGCACCTACTCATGAATAGCTTAATTGGAAATTTAGGAAGCTATGTTTAGTTGGTTCCTATAATGGACCTCTTTTAAGAACTGAGAGATTGAATTTAGGGAGTCAAGGCTATGTTGGAAGAAGGAAAACCATGGATATTCCACCTCAGACTGCTGAAAAGAGGATTGCTAGTTAAAATGAACTAGAAATTGCTGAAAAGAATTAAGCTAGAAATTGATAACAACACCATAGATTTAGGGGTTCGATTGGTGTCATTTCTTGATTTTGAGATGGAATACAATATTTGTCTTTATGAACAAGACAAACAAGTGATTGAAGTGTTATCATATTCAGATGATTATGGGTCATCCAAAAGATAAGTTCTATTTGATTTTTGTTTCTATTTTAGTTATCTTTAAATATAGTTTTAATCCTTAGTTGTTTTCTTTTTTAATTAGTTTAGTTTGTTCCTTTTCTTATTAGTTCTTAGTTTATATTTGTTATTTTCTTTGTTTTATTAATTATAGATAATCTTAAATTTTATTCCTTTGAATTGTTATAGATTGATATCCTTAAGTATCTAGATTTGCTTCTATTTCAATCTATTATTGGTTTAATAATATTTACATTTTCTAAGTTAATCATTTGATATTTATTTCATAGCTTAAGTCCTTTAGTTATCTTGTTTTAAATTTAATTCAAATAGTTTTTAAGTCTGTTTTAAACCTTAGATTAATTCTCTTTATGTTCCTAAGTGTTATAGTTGTTCCTTAATTAGTTTTTCCTATTTAGATTCAGTTTGATCTTTAGTCTTTATTTATCTCTAGTTGGTTTCATTTAGAATAATTATCTTAATTAGATTTCTTAGCTTTGTTTACTTTAGATTTTGTTTAGTGACTATTTCTTAGTTTAGACTATTTCTTGTTTAGTTTTTCTTCTTAGTTGTTCCTTTAATCTTTATCCTTAGAGTGTTTACTTAGTTAATTCTTACAATTTTTTTTGTTTTTTCTTAAATTAGATCATTTCTTTAGTTTGTTATCTTTTTCTAGTTTATCACTCTTTTTCACTAGGATTTGTTGTTGTCTTTCTTAACTTATTTTCTTTGTTAGGTTTTTTAATCTTTTGATTATGTGTTTTTCTTCTTTCTCTTTCTTTGATCTATCTCTTCTATTTATGGTGTTCTTTTGAAGTTACTTGGAGAACATTGAAAGCAAGAAGAAAAGATATTATTTGAATACATACATATTACATATTCAGATTTCTATTCTTCAAGAGATTATCTAACTCATAGATTTTCTCTATCAGATAGAATAAATTATAGATTCTTATTTTAACTGATGCATGATTCAATAAATGGATATTTTATTATTATAATGGAATAAGTTATTTGATATCTTGTTGATTATTTCCTAGAAATATAATAAAGCCCCCTCACATATTTAGGATCCTAGATGAACCTTTAGAAGCCCCACGATTAGACTAGTATGATTTCAATTTGACCTTAATGATAGGTAAAAGTGTTGATTCATTGACAATTAAATTTCTATCATCAAAAAGTGCCTCCTAACAAGTTGGTGCTTGCTAAATCCATGTGGATGCTTGGTGAATTAGGGGTAGATACTCCTTGTTGGATCGGTGCTTAGCTAAATATTGATTCATTACTTTATAGGACTATTTTTCCAAACTTTGTTTCAGTGGGTTTTACCCTCCATGAGGTTTTCCCACCTATATGATGTGTTATGGTTTTTTATGCATTACTTTGGTTGATTAATAATTTATTCATGTTTATGTATATTGGGTTGATATTTATTAATGAATGATGAAGTGAAAGTAAAAGATTATTAAGGACACCAATTCACCCCCAGTGATTATGCTTCCAATAGGGATGTCTCAAAATGTAAAAGGAGATTAGACTTATTACATTGTACTATAGTTCATACCTTCTTTGAGAAGCTAAATATGACCAAATTATTGTTCTAGCCATTATATGTATTGAAGGAGATAGAAAAATTGAAATCTATAATAATGGCATATGAATCCATTGATGTGAAAACCATGTTAAAAATGAATTAATGTCCATCATCCATTAAAAACACCTAACTCACATTATAATGAATCCCTTATGACATAGTAATGAATCATAACACACCTTTTTATTGAATGTACTGACCATTCATCTTGGTGACTTGACCCCATAGCCAACTTCACGTTTTGCATCATAAATTTCTAAATACATACCATAAAAAAAAAATTAACATTGATTTATAAATCAAATTCACAAAAAGTTATAATAGTTGGTTAGTTGGGGAATAACAAAAAATGGCGATAACACTTGGCTTCTTGGTTATAACTCGAATTTGCCAAATTTATCTCAAAATAGAGATTATTATTAGATAATTTGAATCTGACTTATCTTTTTATCTCTCTAATATAAAAAAGACAACTCATAATAAATAATATCATGAATATGAAGGGTAATCAAGGTGGGTAAGGGAATGGAACCAATAGTTGTGACCCCTAACTTTGGTGTCATGCATCTTTTATATTACATCACATCATAAGTTCAAATTTAGGATTTAGTTAGTATAATATTTTCTTAGGCTAAATAAGTCATCTAAGAAGTATTTCAACTATGTCTGAAGTCAAGTCACCATTTATCTATTGACATGTCATTTTTATTTAATTTTATATTTGTATGACCAATAGTTGGCATTGACATGTCCAATGCTTTTTTAAAATTTAACCAATAATAAAATATAAATGAATACAATATTTTTTCATTGGTTAAAAAAACTATGTAGTGAGGCTTATTGTGCAGTTAATATGGGTCATTAATATGCAATCAAGGGACATATGGGAAGATGTGTAGGTCTTTAATATGTAATGAAATGTTATGTTTAAATATGTAAGTCATCCTTTATTTATATTTGTGGAAAGTTAATGCCACCATGCACACTATCTATAATTTTTTTAACATGCCTTCTTTACTCACTCTCTCATAGACATCATGGAACCCACCTACCTCTTCTACATAATATTGAATTTCTCAAATATTACAACATAGACATGTTAGAAGGATAAAACATTACAAACAACTAAACATGCAAGGCCATCATGTTTCATATGTGTGTCACCTATAACTGAACCCATATTGTTATTGTTTATATGTGCCTTTTATTTTTATTATTTATATATATTTTATTTGAATGGAAATGGGTTATAACTTGGGATGGAAAATTAAGGGTGTTGTTAATGCTCACTTCCTTTACATATGAATCAACTTTTGTTGGTATGTTGATAGTAGCCTTGAAGGTTTTTATTCACATACCATTAAATTTTATGTTTTTTATCAAACCATATTATTTTTTTAAATTGAATGCCCATGTTGGAAAATAATTGTGTCAATAACATGCAATGAAGGTCCATGCTCAAAAACCCTTGATATAATTTATTTCCATTATTGTGGAATGTTCATTCCACCATGTGTATTATCTACAACCTATTCAGTGTGAATTTTTTAAATCACTCTCCCCTAAATGCCATGAAACCCAAATGCCTCTTCTATAGAATTGAACATTTCATAGAGATTGTAGCATCGACATGTTGAAGGGATGAAATTTTACCCACTACTAAACCCACAACATCGTCACATTTTCATTAACATCTCACTCAACAGTTACTAGTATGTGGATGGAAGTATTGAAGGTTTTCATTCATAGATGAGTAAATTTTATTATTTTTATATAAAAATAAAGCATTTTATGAATTCTTGTTTTTATGTTATTTATATTTATGATGCATTTTTATTACTTTGCCTTCAAATTTTCATAGATTATGCAATCACTTGGTAAATGTTTCCAAACAAACTTGGGCTTGTTTGAAAGGAAAGAGGTTAGAAATTTGTGTAGTAATGAAAATTGATGCCATATTTAGTGTCTATAATAAGAAACAAAGGGCCATGTTGGAAGATGCATAATGATTTTAAATTACATTAAAGTGTCATGTTAATCTTGTTTAGTATACTATGTTACAATGTCACTCACTGTCATTAAATGTGAGATGAATGGCGATGGAACCCAAAGGAATTTTTTGTAGAGTGCATTGATTAATAGAGATTGCATATTTGAAAGTTTGAGGGATTTTACATTGCCTTCCTTGAATAACATGTAAATGTTTGATGTGTTATTGAACATTTACTAGTATGTGGATGGAATCCCTAGAGTTTTTCATTCACATACTAATAAATGTTATTGTCTTTCTATCAAAATTAAGGTTTTCATTCACATATTAGTAACTATTATTTTAGTTGTATATAAATAAAGAATTTTTTACTGCATGTTGTGTTATTTATATTTTTGTGGTCATTTTGACACAACCAACATCAATCAAGTTTTTGGTGGTATTGATGCACCATAAATTCTCTTGGAAGGAGCTCTTGAGAACTCTCAAGGTTTCTTATATCTAGTCTAGGTGCATTGATATTCACTTAGTGGCTTGCATTAACCATTCCATTTCAAGGGGCCTTTGTTGGTAATTAGAGTATTTTAGATAAATTATTTGATTTACTTGGTTTAATAGAAATATCTCCTATGAGATTTTAGAGAAGGAATAATCATATACTCAGCTAAAGAATGAATTATTACATAGGCTATTATATAACCAAGAATATAGACAAAAAACCTCCTATAATATAATAAGGAGGAATAACAAGGGTAAGTGTAGGGAATTAGGTGCCAAAAAGGGGTTTAAGTGGACATGTTTTTCCTAAAAAATATGAAACCTCAACTTGTATGAATTATTTGAGATATCTATACTCATAATTTGAACATGTTATAGGAAGATGAATTGTAGAATTTCAAGAGTAATTTATAATGTACTAATATTTTTGAAATGGTTAGGTATAACTATGTCAAAGATTATAAAATCGAAGAAGTGGTATTATTTTTTAGAAAAATCATACTAGGTAGTTGTTTATGTGCCCCACTATTGTTTGAGCATAGTTTATTTTTTATTTAAACCCATTGGTAAAAATTTAGGTAAGATCATCTAGTTTACAACATATATTTTTAAAAATTAGTTAATTATTTTTTTTACTAATTTCACAAGTTTGTATACCCTGAAATATGATAAAAAAAATGTATAGCCCATAGTGTGCCCCTTAACTACCTCATAAATAGAAAAAATTAGATTTTTATTTTTGTAATGTGTATAGAATTAGATCTAGTTTGTAACCATATGCTTTTGTTTGGTTTAGATCAATGAATTATAAGATACATTAAAAAATATGAACATGAATAATCATATAATATAGAACTACAAAAACATACATAGTTAATAAATATTTAAATAACAACCTTAAATCAATAAAATAATAATAAAATCATATATATATATATATATATATATATATATATATATATATATATATATATATATATATATATATATATATATATATATATATATAGAAAGAAAGAAGAGACTTCATCGATGTTGCAATATTATTTTCAAGGAAACAATCGCTAAATGGATAGTGTCTAGCATAGGCAAAGTTTCATTTTTTTATTGTTGGCATAAAACATGCATTCGGCTAAGTGTGTTTCAGTTCCATGCCTAAGGATCAGGGATCCAATCTTTGAAATGGCAAGCTAAAGAACTACATATGTAAAATTATTATGTACACATAATTATCATGTACGTGGAATTACTATGTACATAGAATTACCATGTATGTTGAATTATCACAATGGAAATTAATGAAAATTTGAGATAGGGTTTAAGGTTTAGATTCCAATCACGAAGGAAATTGAGGACAATTTGAGTTGATTAAACCTAGATTTGTGACCATAATGTGTTTTTGGGCATAGGGTTTATGTTTAAGGATGCATTAGGTCTAATTTCAAAGGTAATTTGAGCCAATTTGATCTCCTTAAACCTTTTTTTGACTACAGGATATGACTTTGGGCTCAATTGGCCCTAGATCACCATATATTGAGCAAAGTCAATTGGGGCAATGAATGATGTGATTTGGGTCAAATTGAACCTTGTGAACCTAATTGTTATTTTAAAGGATGTTAACTGAGACTAAATCATTAAGTTTTTAGGGTTTATAATTTAGGTTTTAGCATTTATGGCTTATGGTTTAAGGTATATCCAACATAGGGTTTAGGGTCCAATTATGAAGGTAATTGAGGATAATTTGAGTTGATTGAACTAATTTGTGACCATACTATGTTTTAGGGTGAATAATGTCTAATTTTAAAGGTAATTATGGATAATTTAATGTCCTTGAACATATTTGTGACTACAAAATTTGATTTTGGGTTCAATTGGCCCTTAGGTCACTTGGGGCAATTAGTGATGCAATTTGGGCCAAATTAAGCCCTGTGAACCTAATTATTATTGTAAAGGATGATAATTACATGGATAAATAATTTGATTTAGGTTTTAAAATTTAGGGTTTAGGGATTAGAGTTTTAGATATATACAAGATCAGGTTTAGGGTTTAGAGTCCAATTAAGAAGGTAATTGAGGACAATTTGAGTTGATTAAACTTATTTGTGATCATAATGTGTTTTTGGGCATAGATTTTATGTTTTAGGGTGCATACTTGGTATAATCACAAAGCTAATTAGGGCCAATTTTACCTCTTTGAACCTATTTGTGACTATATAATGTGATTTTAAGCTAAATTGCTCCCCAAGTCACCAGAGATTGAGTCAAGTAGTCAATTAGGGTAATGAATGATGTGATTTGGATCAAATTGAGACTTGTAAGCCTTATTGTTACTATAAAATATGTTAATTAGGGGTAAATCATTTATTTTAAAGTTTTAATCTAGTTTACAATTTGTGGTTTATGATTTCTAGGGCTTAAGGTTTATGGAATAGGGTTTAAGGTGTACATCTGGGTATAAGGTATAGGGTTTATGGCTCACAAAGGAGGTTGAGGATAATTTGAGTTGCTTGAACCTAGTTATGAGCATGAAATGTGTTTTTGAGTTTGATTATCCCCTATTTCTTCACATATTGAGTGAATTAATTAATTGGGGAAATTAATGGTGTGATTTAGGCTAAATTAAACCCTTAGAACCAAATTCTTAGTCTAAATAATGTTAATTGGGGCTCAAATGATTGGTTTAGAGATTGAAGATTTTACCATTTATGGTTTAGGGTCCCTAAGGTTGAGTATTTAGGATTATATTTTAAGGTATATGGCTTATCATATAGGGTACATATGGTTTAGGTCTTAGGGTCCATAATTTAAGGTATAAGGTATAAGGTTTATGGTTTACAAATTAGGTTTTGAGGTTTAGGGTTTAAAATTTTGAGTCTAAATGATGCTAGTTAGATTTTTGAAATGATTAGTTTAGGGTTTTAATAGCTTATGCTTAATGGAACTTAGGGTTTTTAAGGCTTAGTATTTAGGGATTAGGGTTTAAGGTTTATGGTATAAGGTATAGGGATCAAGGTATAGGGTTAAGGGATTAAGGTTTAGGGTATACGGTATAGGTCCTATAGGGTATAGGGTTTAGGTATTAAGGTATAGTGTTTAGTTTTTAATTTTTATTTTTCATATACTAAATAACACATATGCAGTATTACAACATATATAGTTTTTACAGTAGTAATAAAAAAGAAAATGAAAAAACCAACATTAATTTTTATTAATTAAAGAATAGTATCTCCTAATCTATTTCATAATGTATGTTTTAGTTTCCATGCTCTATTTGTTTTTTTTCAAATGATTAGAATGTTATCCACACCCTCAAAAGCATAAATCATTTTCTACTCACATGGTTGACTAAAGAGTACATAGGACTACTCTTAATTATTTTTGAATAATTGGATTGTTGTCCCCACTTCATACTTCACATGAATTAGGTTTGTATTGAAATAATTATATTACTAACCACACCCTCAATAGTTGAAAACTTTGTGAAATCATGGGTGATGGTTTTTGTAGTAGTAGGAAGAAGAAGTCAAAGTGTAAAATACCAAACAAATTATAAGTGGTAAGAGAAAAAAAAATGGTAGCGAATGATAAAAATTCATGAAAGTAAGTCTACTATCCCTAATTAATTGGTTGTCAAAAATAATGATGAAACAAATAATGATACTATACTAAATTATGAAATTTCAATGGTAAATGTTGATAGTATACCCAATTATAATGCAAGTCCACATTCAAATTTTACTATTTTTTATTTTCATGATGATGATAGTATGCATGATGATGTGAATTGCATGTAAAAATGCATTGGAGAAACCACTGATAATGAAACTAATATGGAAACACCTATTGGATAAAATTACAATGAATAAAAAAATACAAGAACACTAGTGAATGAAGAACCTACTAATGAAGAAAATAATATGGAAACACCAAATAAATCAAATATACCATTAAAAACACCTCCTAGGATTTATAGAATGAAACCAATATATTTAATTGAAATTGATGAATCCATTTTGAAACCAATCCCTAAAAAATGTCTAAGTGCCATATGAGAATAAAAATCAAAGGAATTTGGGAGTGGTACTTTGAATATTTAAATGAAAATCAAAGAAGAAAATTATTTGTTACATTGATGAAAGTACTTCAGATGAGACATACAATGGACACCTTAGGACTAAGAATATCTAATATTAATGGTGTAAACAAGGAAATTGTTGAAATTTTTCATAATGCATACCATCAAGTAGGTGTGAATAAACACACTAAAGATGGTAAAATTGCTCAATGTATTATTAAAAAGTCTTTGGTAAGTGGTAAAAAAAGAATAAATGATTGATTAGAAAAACAATCCAAGCCTTGGATGTAAATAGATAAACACTAATGAAAGAAATTAAGATATGTAAATGACTTGATGTTGATGGTAAAAATGACTTTTGGGTGTTCTCTAGTAGACTCCCATGGAAAGATAAGGCTGAGTTGATTCCATAAAATATTTAATTGTATAATTTTGGAAATATAACACAAGGGTATCACCTAATATTAGAGATGTAATGAAAATAAGAACTGGTTCTCATAATCATGAACCGCATCCTAAATTTTTTTTAGATATGACTCAAACATAATTGTACTCTAAATTTTTTGAAAAATATCCATAGATTTATATTAGTCAAAGGTATTTTTAAATGGACAAACCCTTCTATTTGAAAATCAATCACACATACACTAATTTTTGTTGTTGGAAACATGTTAAATTTTCTGTGCATTATGATATTTTGCATCATGTTCATTGTACTTTGCATACTAATAAAAAAATTTAGGAGTGTGGAGTGGAGGCCCCACCAAATTCATCAAGAAAATTAATTGCAACAATTTTTTGTGAAAGATCATATGGTCAATTATTTTATAACAGTGCATGTTTAGACAAAAGTGTAAGCATTTATGGTAGATTGCCAAAATTTAAATCTTGTATTCATGAGGAGAGCACACATGGAATTGGAAAACAATTAGTTGGTTTTAGTAAATAAATATATGTGGTATATGAAATGAAAGATGGAAAGGAATATAGAAGGTGTGAACTTGTTACAAAACAAATTCTTATTTCCAAATTTATGGAAAAATTTAGGGATGAAATTATATGTGAGTATGTAAGACACACACATAGAGTTTGATGGATAGAAGAACAATTAAATTTAATTAAGGATACATTCCTAATTAGTACTATTATTTTATTAGTTTATGTTGACACTTGGATTTTCACCCCTTAGGAGATGCTTAGCTCTACTCATCCAAGTGGCACAATGGAAACATCCCTCTTGTGGTGGGTGACAATATTGAGAGATGAATCTCTAGAAGGCCTAGTTCCCTTGATGAAATATTTGAAGCACTTATTTACCAATCAAATTGTGGATGAAAAGGGTTAAGAAAACAATGAATAAAACTAAAAAAATTGATTCCCCAATGTTTAATCTCCTCCTATTTGACTGAATATCTACTACTTAAAGACAAACAAAGTCTCTCTCACATAAAACTCATGACTTAGGATTCATTTTCACATCAATGTTTCATATGTTAGATTCAAGAAGGTATTTGATACTTAGGAGGGTAATGGGTGATTCCATGAAGGGATATAGTCATAAACCAATTATAATAAACCTATACACTTAGGAAATAATACTAACAAAGACCTATAACAATAACCTTTCTGCACATTTGGTAGACAATCAAGAGCAACATGCTAGAAAATAAGATCTTTCACTAGACAAGACCAACAAGATTGAAATCAATACTCAATAGTACAGTATGTGAGTGGAAAAAAAAAATCTATTTCTTCAAGAGTATTTCAAGTAAAATTTTTCCAAAGTTTCCCCATTAACCAACAAAGGCTGCCAAAAAGAAGCAAAAGAGTCCATATTTATAACTTTTGAAAGAGAGGTAAAGCTAAGGAAGTCCACTTAGGAGGGTAATGGATGATTCCAAGAAGGGATATAGTCATAAAACAATTATAATAAACCTATACACTTAGAAAATAATACTAATAAAGACCTATAACAATAACCTTTCTGCACATTTGGTAGGCAATCAAGAGAAACATACTAGAAAAGAAGATCTTTCACTAGACAAGACCAAAAAGATTGCAATTAATACTCAATAGTACAGCATGTGAGTGGGTAAAAAACTTTTCTATTTCTTCAAGAGTATTTCAAGTAAAATTTGTCCATAGTTTCCCCATTAACCAATGGAGGATGCCAAAAAGAAGCAAAAGATTCCATATTTATAGCTTTTGAAAGAGAGGTAAAGGAAAGGAAGTCCAAAGGTCACTTGTAAATGTGTAAATCTTCCAAAAAGAGTTAAAATTTTCATGAAAAAGAGGCATGAGTTTAGCCATACAAATTCAGGAGGTCAAATTGTCCATACAAGCCATGACAATTGTGAAAAGTGGCATAGAACTCCCAATCCTAGCATAAAAAAATGCCTTTATAATTTATATTTGTTTGAACATCCCACCACTAACTAGGTATAGGTATGATTATTGGGATGATAGGTAAGGACTCTAAGAATGAAATCCCATGCATTGGTTTTAATCCTACTCATTTAGAAACTCCTAGAAAGAAATAATCATTGCCTGTAGTCTTAAAAACTCCCTTTTCTACTACCCTTCACATTTGTCTTCAAAACAACCTTTATTTTCCCATGAAAAAATATGGGAGGGTGTTAAATTCACCTATAAATATTACCCATGGCTGTATACCCCTCAACTTCACCTTAAAAAGACATTTAGTTAAGTTTTCCACACTTTTCACCCTTGTGTTCACTATACCAGTTTAGATTAGCTGAAAGGAAAGCTCTAGTTAGGCCACTTAGATATTTTTACATAGAATAATATTAATATAAGGAGTTATATTATGTCCTTATATTCCATCCAAACTTTATGTCATCTCCTCAAACCTCATATAACCTATAAAACATAGAAAATGGTGAGAAAAACACTATTTTACATGTTTTTCATATAGTTCCATACATATCATTTACATGTGTGATATATTGATTGAGTCCTCTCCATTATCCAATAGGTTTACTTTCCAAACTATGCCATTAGTGTGGCTCTACAAGCTCATTTTAATCATCAGGTCATAACCAGGGTTTTATTAGGGTTTTATGTAGTTCTAGGTCTTAAGATTTGTTCATAAAATATTAAGATTTAACCTACCTCCAAATTTCAAAAAATTTATGTTAAGGGACTCTACTAACTTCCCTCAATCCCTATGGTTCCCATGCATAGCCTCGGAAAATATATGAGTTTGACAAGTTGACCTCTTGACTTGGTTTCTCCATTCACTTGCATGTCTGAGCTATTTATAGGTTAAAAACCATCCTCATATAAGTTTATCTACTTTAAAAAGCTCATACATATCTAAAAACACTACATAAACATGTACCAACCATTTGTATAGCTCATCAAGGCCTATAAATGCATATAGACCCCCAATTGGCTTAAAGTCTCCTCAAGGCCTAATGGGCTTGGCATACCCCCTACAATTTTAGATCATTTGGATTATTTTAACATGATTAATATGGCTTCTTACACATGTTAACACTTCATTCACACTCACCAATCCATCACATGACCTCTCAAACACTCCTATCTTTTCTCTCTCATTTGACAATTAGGCCTAGTGGAAACTCACCTAGCTTAATGTGAGTGTTCATTAGCCTCCATACATCTTCCATACTCAACCCAATGTTAATTTAAGATCCCAAGACTTCAACTTAAGTTCCTTGCTCATTTTGGCATCCTTTATGTGTTTGGTATAAGTTTTAATTTTCTTGAGTGGCTAATCTTTGAGATAAAATAGAAAGATATATACCCTATCCCCATGGAAAAATTAGAGTTTTGGGAGATGTATAAGGTCCTAATGAGGCTCTTTACCAAAGTTCAAGGTTATAATCCCTCAATTAGGTACCTAACGAACTCAACTTGTCTAAAAAAGGGGCTTAAAAACCCTATTTTCTTGTATTTTTGTCCAAATCCACCTATAGGTAACCTTTCCAAACCAATTTCATGTTTATAGGCTCCTAAAACATTTCCCCCACCTTTAATTCATGCTTATGGAGCTTTGGGAACCCTCCAAACCCTACTCCTATAGATATTTTTTACTTTTGCTTATTAAGCAAGGAGCCTTCCTAGGAACATATATAGATTGATGCTTGATTGTTAGATTGGGAAAGGCATTTGAGTACCTTAGCTAGGTCTTGGGCATGATATAGAACCTATTAGATCATATAATGATCATTTAAAACTCCCTTTCTCTTTTAAGCAGTCTATGCTCCATCTAGACCTCCATTTTCTTGAAACCTACTATATGTGAGAATAAGGGTCTAAGACCCTATGAAAGATTGTTTACTTCCTTGAAAAGGTATTAAGACCTCTACTGCATGCTTATTTGGGTAATGATTCATTTTATTTATCATGACTAATATTCCATTCACTATAACTATGCACTTCATAACCAAACTGGGCCCCTGTATGTACCTTAGCTAAGATCCCTTGCCTGTAGGTTGTTTTGGATTTCTCCATGGTGTACAAAGGTCTTATTGCAATCCTCCAAGATCCATTTCTAGGTATTTGAATTCATTTTCTTATTTTTACTAGCTTAGGCCATCATATGCAATCAAAAACCCTAACTATTTTTACTTAAAGCTGACTGAGACACATTTGTTGACTGTGTTTGTAGGTTATTTTTTAGTGATTAGGATTATTTTTGACATTAGAGGGTCCTCTAATCTCCCCTTTAGATCATAAAATGTTTCTTTCACCTATACTCGCATGAGTGTCATATTGAACATTAATAAAACATCAAATAGGTCACTGTCTACTTTATCTCAGTTTACTAATTTTACCCTTTTGAACCTACCTGTACATGGGGATAGCTCTAAAAAAACTTATGTATAGTGTGTAGTTATCCTCCTTAAATCCATTGAAGTCACAATGTTTGCATTGTACTTAGTTCATGCCTTGAAATTCCCTTCAAAACACCATCAAGACATCAAAACTCACTGTCTAACCTACCTAGATGTAGCTAAGTATCTTCCGTATAGGGTACATTTCAATGCATTCATGGGATTATAAGGGAGTCTTCATAGAATTTACTGTTATTTCAAACATATAAACTTATTTCACTTATTGAAAACATCCTATCCATCTTAATGTCTAAGGTTTATCCTTCCAAGCAACAAAATGTCATATGCCCTTTAGGCCTGTAGACTTCAATAAATTATTTTAGTGATTTCTTAGGCATGTTAGAGGTCTTAAAAAATTATCTCCTTTCACTCTTTGACTTCCATCTTTGGCATAGGTGTAGTCATATGATAGGGCTACAAGGTTCATTCCTTTATATGCATTCGAACCTCTAGAAGATGTATTGAATAAGGTTCACAAAAACCCTTGGATCTCTATTTTCCTACTTTAGGGACTGATTCCCATAAATTTCAATCATCACCTTAGGAAGGTTTCTCATGACTTGTTTATCATTCTATCACGCCACACAAGTCTACCATGGTATGTTCAATATTCAAGGGATATAGATAGTGTCTCATTACATGCTTTATCACTCCTTTGAACCTCTTAGCCCCCTGTTTAAGCTTCTTATAGGTGAACATATGACTAAGTAGGCAGTTTTCTTAGAAATATGTGAAATAGAGAACAAGAATAGACTCAAAAGACTTATTAGAACCTTCAAAATATATTTTAATCCTTCATCCATCAAATTTTTGACCTAATTTCCGTGTCATTCACCTCTTCATACATCATCAGGAGCCTATAAATGGCCTTTTGGATTGTGTGTAGGTAGAGAAGGTTGATTTGAGTAAGAGTATGTTGGATAAAAGCCTCCTAACATCCCAAATGTATTTTTCACTCTTAAAATTAATGATCTCCCTCAAAAACACTATGAAAACAACCTCAAACACCCTATACAATGTGAAAAAAATATTCATGTACATGGAAATTAGCAGTGAAGGATATTTCATGACTGAGATGGCTTGGAACATGAATAAATGGTCAATTTTATACCATATTTAGCATTAAAAATAAACCTCACTTTAACTATAGAGTCTTGAAAGAGCCAAAAAAATCCAATACCACTTCATACATAGGGAGAATAAGTCTATGTATGGAATTGAACTGAAACTAGACATGAAGTTGGAAAATGAAGAGAAACAAGCTTGCAAGCTACTCATAAAATGCCATGGTGAGATAAAAACATGAGAGGAGGTAGTGATATAACCTAAGGAATTATGGGACACTATTTCCTAGTTGAAAATGTCACCTACAAGAGAGGTACACCCAGAAAATCAAAACACTTCAACTAAAACTACACATGGTGACACCTCCTTGCATGATAGACCAATTTTGCTCATCCAAACATCATGAATCATGAAACCAAAAATGGATAAAATCTTATAATGAAGTATAAATCCTTGGGAGCTAACATCACCAATTGTTTCATATGGATTTGTTATAAATTGATCAAAAACTATAGGGTGCACCAAACAACTATCAAATATGCATAGTCAACTTTTTAGCGATGGTTAATAAAGCACAATTGATAATTTATCAAGTTATTTATATGAAAATTAAGGTATTTTAGTTTTAAAAAACCTACCAAAATCATATTTTTGAAACTACCTATGCTTCTCATACTAATAAAAAACATGAGGGTCACTTCAGTCTGCCAAGAAGAGCAAAAAAATGTAGAATAGTTTTAGATACAAAATGGAACCTATAGAGAAAACCAAGCATATATATGAATTTTATAAGGTTACAAGGACCCCCCACAAGCTTCCCCATATGGAAAACTTCCCAATAATCCATATAAGTGTCATTTTCCCTCTTTTTTATTTGATATCTATAATTTTAGTTAAGGAGCCTACAAGTATCTAATGTAACTAACATTTAAAACATATAAAATGACTGATTTGATGTTTTACACTAACTTGGGACTCATAAGCACCTTGTGAAATGTGTCAAATGCATTAAATGACCCCTAAAAGCACATAAAATGACCCCTAAAGGATAAGTTGACTAATGCAACTAAAACCAAAGCTAAGATGACCTCAAATAACATCATATAAGAATTAATACTTCCTATGATAATGAATTATTACCCCTTAAAATGTTTAAAACCAAAAAAAAATTCCTATGGGTGCCTAAATTTGACCAAAAGTCAAATTTGGTCAATAAAATGGTGACTCATAGGGGTAGTATGCTTGCTATACTAAGGACCAGTAGCCTTATCCTACCAAGGGCCAATGGAGTCAATGAATTCTTTAAGACAACTAGAAAGGAATTTTTGAAACTAAACACAAAATGAACATACCACACCAATAAATCAAGACCAAGAAAAACACAAAACAAGGTAAGACACAAAACAAAACTCACACTTGTGCATAAGTACTTAGGGAACACAAAGAAAACAAGAAAATATGTACACGATGAGAGGATAACCTTAGTAGAAATGTTGGAGATATATCCCATTGACTATAATATGAAGCTCCTCTCCATCTAACCTTGAGAGTTGGAAAGCATTGTGTTGCTTGCATTGTGTGATCATGTGTGGGCCACTCCACAAAGCATCAAAATTTATGTGTCTTTCAAGTTTATCTCTATCATCATCCTATTTTAGGAAAATATCTCCCTCCTTAAAAATTATTTGCATGGATTTATTTTCAAATTATCTCTTATTTTGTTCTTGGTGAGTTCTCATAGTTTGCATAGCTTCATCTCTTGTCTCTTCAAGCTCCATCAACTCACATAACCTGAATTTCATGCTTTCATTCTCCATCAATTATAGCTAATAGGTAAGGTCTAAATCTAGTAACTCAAGTGAAATAGGCAATTTATCTTCTCTCTCATAAACAAGTGTGTATGGTGAATTCCCATTTGCTCTCTTTGGGGTAATCCTATCAGCCCAAAGGGTTGTCTTCAACTTGAAATGCCAAGTCCTTTGATTCTCCTCTATTGCCCTCTTTATGAAGATGATTAAATTATTATTTATGGACTCATCTAGTCCATTCCCTTGGGGATAATAGCTAGAAGGGGTGCTAAGATAGATGCCATGCTTCAAATCCTATTTGCTTGTCCTTCTTGCAAGAAAATCCAATGCATTATCTAAAATTATTATTGAAAGAGCCCCAAAGCTTGTTACTATACCTTCATAAAAGTCTATAACTAAGTTTTAATTTTCTTTCTTAAGATATAAAACCTCTACCCATCTTGTAAATTAATCTATAGCATTCAATTGTGACCAGCACTAGAAGGTGGATTGATTAGGCCTATGAAATCTAAACCCCATTACATGAAGGGTTGCTCAACTTGGATTGGATAAAGAGGCAAGGCAGAAAGATTTTTTTCCATCAAAATATCACAATTTTGACATTTTTTTAAAATTCATTGGTGTCCTTGAACAAGCTAGGCTAAAAGTATCTAGCCCTCATAACCCTAGCAAATGTGGTTCTTAGAGCAAAGTGATCACAAACTGGTCCATCATGAAACTCAAATAGTACTTTGTCAATCTGATCTAAATAAATACACCTAAATAACACACCTAAAAATTCCTTCCTAAATATCACTCCATCAACAAGTACATAAGGAATGGATTGTAATCTAAAGTCCCTTATTCTAGCTCTATCGAAACCTTGTGGACACTCATCAATTTGAAGAAAAAGAATCATATCTTGTGTCCAAATCCTCAGAGGTGAATATGTAGTTTTCATACAATCATCATGAAGTGAAAAAATAACATCATTTTTCTCCTTCAAGTCTAAATCAAGATGATCACTTAACCCTTTTCCTTTCACTAGCTTGGTTGTCTTGATTTCCACATCATATTCCACCACTTTTGTGATTCGACTTGCCTTCTTCTCATTCAAATCCATACTCAAGAGAAAGCCTTTGAAACTAGGATGAGGTAAAAATATGTGATTCTTTTTATTAGATAACATATGACTAAATTTATTTAGGCTCATAATAACTAAAAGTACTTGCTTCTCAACATAGGTGTATCTTACCTCATAACCTTCTAAACCTTAACTAAAGAAGGAAATAGGTTGCTCTAAATATTCATCATTTTCTTGAGTAAGTAGGGCAAATATTACCTATTCATTCTCAAAGGTATATAGATTGAAATCTTTGGAAAAATTATGACTTGCAAGAGTAGGAGCTTGGGCAATGACTTATTTCTTCAAAAATTTCCTTCCTCCTTCTTGTCTAAGTGAACACTTCATCCTTCCTTAGCATAGAGGTTAGAGGCTTAAACAAGTTAGAAAACTCATGAATGAATCTCATTATGAAATTTATTTTCCCAAAGAAACTTTGAAAACCTTTCTTGTGTTTAGGTAAAGACAATGCCAAGATGGCACTCACCCTTTTAGGATCAATAGATAATCACTTCTTAGAGATAATGTGTCCTAAGAGTTTGCCTGCATAGACAAAAACCACACATTTATTTGGGTTTATAGAGATCCCAAAATATATACACCTTTAAAAAATATGCCTTAGGTGATTCAAGTGATCATTTTCATCCTTGGAGAAAAATATTATATCATCAATATAAACCAACACAATGTCATTGATTAGTCCTTGAAAATCCATATCCATTACACATTGAAAAGTATCTCTAGAATTAGAAAATACAAAAGGCATCTTCCTATAAGCATATGTACCCCATTTAGTTGTAAAGGCTGTCTTATATTGGTCACTTTCCTTCACCAAAATTTTGATTATACCTAGAATGCCCATCAAGGAGAGAAAACCTCTCACTACCTACCACAACTTACAATATTTGTTCCATGGAAGGTAGGGGATAATGGTCCTTCAAGGAAACTCTATTCAAGTCCCTAAAGTCAACACACAACCTGATCTCCCCAATATTCTTTGTAACAGGGATTAATTTGGCCAACCAAGATGAATGCTTGATAGGAAAGATGATTCTAGATACAATCAACTTAGTGAGCTCTTTCTTCATGAGGGGTTGAATCTTAAGATTGATTAGCCTTTGTGTTTGATTAATAGGCATGTTTCTCTTAGCTAGTACATACTTTTCCAATTAAAAGTAACTTATCCTTAAATATTTCTACCTTATCATAGTTATTTTGTTTGGTAGACATGATTTACTTCTCTTTATTTAGCTAGTCATCCTCGTTGAATATGCTCTCAAGAGTAACTAGGCCTTTAGGAAGCTTGTTGGATCTCAATTGGACAATCTGCCCTCCATAATTTTGTTGTAGTTTGGAATTATTTTTAGAAGAAAACTCATCCTCCTCTTGTATAAAAAGAGCTATTTTTGGTCACTATCAGACACTTGCCAATTAGTGACATTATTTGGTATAGAAGGCCTTACAATTACCTTGAGATGTGGCTAGTTCCTATCCTCTTTTATCCCTTTTGGAACATCAAACTAAGCTCCAATTGATGCCAACCTATCATCATGATTTTTTACCTCTCTTAGTATAGATGTGATGTTGAAAGCTTGAAAATAATATACAATATCCCACACTCTATGCTTATAGGACTTAAGCAAAGAGTTCTTGGTCACATTCTACCGTCTCACTTGATTCACAACTAGCTCACTATCACCAAACACTTGCAACTCTTTGATACATATTTTCCTTACCCATTCAAGTTAATTAATGAGTGCCTCATATTATACCACATTACAATTACATGAAAATTTAAATATAAAATTTGAATTGTACCTTTCTTTAGAATTAAAACCAACATTGTTCCACCACATATCCCAATCTTGCTTCTTGACCCATCAAAAAAAAGATGCCATAAACCATTAACTTTCTCACTTGGATTCACTAAGTTTGATATGAAAGAGTCCTCCTCATGTATAAAATACACCCCAAGACTAGCTTCCTCTATGAATTTTTAAGGATCATACTCATAATGCTCATCTCTCCATTCATCTAATAAGTACAAATCAGGTACTCCTTCAAGGGAAGATTTTGGAGAATGGTCAATGTGAATTTACTCTTTATCAATGATAGCATATATGAAATTTTCCACTTTAGGTGTGCAAGGATCTAATTGAATATTATGAATAGGTTCTAATTAAATCTTCACCTTAGTGCCATACTTTTTCCTAAACACCATGTAGGACTAATTGGCTACCAAGTGTCCACCTATCTTAGCTATAAAATCTCTTGATAAGTAAAGGGAAAAATATGGAGGTAAATCTACCACAACTACGTCATGAGGAATAGAAAATTTAGGACAATCATGAAAGATAAAATTCAAATCTTTAACTACCCCCAAATTCTTGGCTTGTGATCCATCCAATTTTAAGATGCCCTTAGTCATTAGCTCATATTTGAGGCCTAGTTTATCCATTATACACTTGGGCATAACTAAAGTACTAGCCCCACTATCTATGATGAAATTATGAACCAAGAAATCACCAATGATTAGATATAGGTATAAAGGAGGAGTTTTTTCATTCTTTTTCACTTGACCATCTATAGCTTGAGTTCCATTAACTAGGACAACATTTTCATTCCTAGATGAGCCCACTTACCCAATCCTTGAAATTATTTTTAGAGCATATCTTTCTACCCTAGTATTGTCAAATAATACCATAGTTAGATATTCATGGGTAACTTATTCATCTGATCTACAACATTAATGAAAGAATCATTCACCTTTTAGGGCTCCTTAGGAGCACTAGCTCCTTGTGGTGTAGCTTGAGAAGGATGGTGAATAGAAGTTATCTTCACATTCTAAATTTTTTGACTTTCTTACATTATAGGATTTTAATTTGACACACTTACCAATGGAGATGAAGTGGGGACCAAAATATGTCCTTGAGCTATTCCTTGTTGCTCTTCAACAACCCTTTTCTTTGACCTAGTATTAGAGGCAACACTAGTATTCATATTACTTGGATTCCTCAAGTGATTAATAACAAAAAACTCTTCCTTCAAATCATTTATGAGGGTAGAATCATATTTTGGTTGACAATTCTCCACCCCACTTTGCATTGGTCCTTCAAAACTTGAAACTTGGAAAGATTGATTACCTTACATTGCTATAGTTTGGTTGTGTATTTCATTTGCATAAGCAACTTGTTCTTGATTTTACTCAAAATATGGATAGAATGGTTGTTCTTGAACCAAGTTATTTTTAGTGGGAAAAATATATTTAGAGAATGAGGTATAATTAGGATTATATCTTTGATAAGGCATGGTATGGGTGATTTGACCTTGTCTTTTCATGTTGCTTTGAGAAAGAGGTCTATTGGTTTGTCCAAACTGATTGTAGGGTTGGTATGGCCTATAACCTTGGGCTTGTTGCCTTTTGAGGACAACCAGCTCATTAGTGACATTTTGGAGCAAAGTTTTAACTTCATGGATCTCATTTTGAGGAGCTCAAGTGGGAAACACAACTTGGCTAGGAGGATGCAAGTCAAGGATTAGTGGAATTGATGGTCTAGGAGCTATTTTTCCTACATAGACAAGGCAATTCTCAGCATTGATGGATATGCCATATTTAGTAGGAAATTTATTCCCACCCATGGATTGAATTATCATGGCAATGTCACTAATCAATGCCCTTAAGTAATACAATAAGGCATAGTTTGGAGTAGGCCTCACAAGAGCTAGGATTCTATCCCATGTCTTTTAAAACCTAGAGTTAAAATCTTGCATCAATTCTTATGGTGCCCTGTTGATTTTGGTTAGCTACTCAGCTAGTGATAGGTGATCACTTTTATCTTTAAACCTTTAAGATAAAAGGTCTCTTAGTTCATCCCATGTAGCAATAGAGTTGTGAGGTAAAGTCCCATACCAATCTAAGGCTTTCCATTTGAAAGATAATGATAAAAATACGATAGAAACATTCCCTTGAGTAATGTTATGAATGTTACAAAAGTTTTCCATATTCCTAATATTCTCAATAGGAGTGGTAGGAACTTCTCCACTAAAGGATGGAACACTCTTACGGCTTACTCAGGAAAGAATTTGGTCATATTGGGGAAGGTTTAATGGAGATGACCTAGTGAAAGCCGTAAAATGGAAAGGACTCTCCATATTGGAGTGAAAATAAAGCGTACTAGGATTTGAACTTAAAAATAACTTGGACTTCTTAAATAAAAACTCTCTTGAATAAGGATGGGTGTTCACAAACCTAAATCTTCTATCATAATATAAGGGTAATTACACAAAATCGAAAGGTAAAACTTTAGAATTAGACCTAGTGGTCACCTTTGGCATGGAAATTAGGAACTGATCATTAGCTAAAGAGTTGAAAACTTTAGTGGAGTCACTAGCTACTGAATGTAGATGATTTTGTAGCTACAAATATGCCAAGACTAGCACCAATCTTGGACAATCTTATAGGACTTAGAATCCCATCAAGTATGCCAAAAAAATGTTGATATTTGGATTTGTACCTATGAGGAGATGATTACCTCTCCTCATACAAATGACATAATTTAAACATCCCTCTTTCTTTGGGTGATAATATTGAGAGATGAATCTTTAGAAGGGCTAGTTCCCTTGATGCGTTCTTTGAAGCACTTCTTTACCTATCAAATTATGGGTGAAAAGAGTTAAGAAAACAACTAAGAAAACCAAAAAAGGTGATTCAAAAATGTTTAATATAATCCCATTTTATTCAATATCTACTACTTAAAGATAAACAAAGTCTCTGTCACACAAAACTCACAACTTAGGATGCATTGCCACATCAATGTTTCATATGTTAGATTCAAGAAGGTATGTGATACGTAAGAGGGTAATGGATGATTACATGCATGGATAAAATCATAAACATATTATAATACACCTATAAACTTATAAAATAATACTAACAAAGACCTATAATAATAACCTTTCTACACATTTAGTAGACAATCAAGAGTAACATGCTAGAAAAGAAGATCTTTCACTAGACAAGACCAACAAGATTGTAATCAATAATTAATAGTAAAAAATGTGAGTGGAAAAATCACTTTTCAATTTACTTAATATTATTTCACATAATTTTTTTTCCAAATTTTCCCGATTAACCAACGGAGGCTACCGAAAAGAAGCAAAAGAGTCCATATTTATAGCTTTTGAGAGAGAGACAAAGCAAAGGAAGTCTAAAGCTCACTTGGAAATTTGTTAATATTATAAAATGAGATACAATTTTAATTAAAAATAGGAATGATTTTAACCATGAAAATTTATGAGGTGAAATTTTCCATACAAGCCATGAAAGTTATGAAAACTGGCATAGAAATCTCAATCATGGCATAAAAAACTACCTTCATAATTTGTATCTATTTGAACATCCCACCACTAGCTAGGGATATGTATGATTATTGGGATGAGAGGTAAGGTATCCATGCATGAAATACCATGCATTTTTTTGATCATAATCATTTGGAAACTCATGGAAAGAAGTAATCATTGCCTGTAGTCTTAAAAACTCCCTTTTCTGCTACCCTTCACATTTATCTTCAAAAAATCCTTAAATTTATACTTAAAATATATGGGAAGGAGTGAAATACACATATAAATATTATACATGGTCTTATACCCCTCAAATTCACCTTAAAAATACATCTAATTGAGGTTTCCACACTTTTCACCCTTGTTTTCACTATGCTAGTTTTGACTAGCTAAAAGGAGAGATCTAGTTAGGACACTTATATTTTTTTACATAGAATAAAATAAATATATGTATTTATAATAGGTCCTTATCTTGCCTCCAAAATTTATTACATCTCCTCAAACCTCATATAACCTAAAAAAACACAAAAATAGTGAGAAAAACACTATTTTTCATGTTATCCATATAGTTTCATACATATATTTCACATTTTTGAGATATTAAGCGAGTCCTATCCATGATCCAATGGGTTTTATTATAAAAATATGCCATTAGGGTGGCTCTCCAAGCTCATTTTCCTCACCATTTTATAACCAATCTTTTAGTAGGGTTTTAGGAAATTCTAGGTCTTAAGCTTTGTTCATAAAATGTGAATGTTGAACCTACCTCCAAATTACAAAAATTTTATGTCAAGGGACCCTACTAACTTCCCTCAATCCCTCTGGTTCCCATGCATATCCTTGGAAAAGATATGAGTTTGAAAAGTTGACCTCTTGACATGGTTTCTCCATTTTCATTCATGTTTGAGATATTTCTAGGTTAAAAACCATCCTCTTGCAAGTTTCTCTGCTAGAAAAATCTCATACATATTCAAACCATTTGGACAGCTCTCAAGGCCTAGAAATGCATATAGACCCCCAATTGGCTTCAAGTCTCCTCAAGGCCTAATGGGATTGACATACCCCCTATAAGTTTGGGTTATTTAGAATATTATAACATATTATTGATGGCTTATTACACATTTTCACACTTCATTCACACTAACAAATCCATCACATGACCTCTCAAACACTCATTTTCATCCTCTCTCTCATTTGACAATAAGGCCTAGTGGGAACTTACCTAATTTGACTATATGCATGACAAATTAGGTCATTTTAGAGGGTTATAGATTTATTTGAGTGTTAATTAGCCTCAATAAATCTTACATACTCATCACCCAATGTTCCTTTTATATCCCAAGACTTCAACTTAAGTTCTTTGCTCATTTTGGCATCCTTTACATGTTTGGTCAAAAATTTGATTTTCCTGAGTGGCTGATCTCTGACACAAACTAGAGAGATATAAACCTTATCCCCATGGAAAAATTATAGTTTTTTTTATATTTTTAAGGTCCTAATGAGTATCTATACCAAATTTCAAGGTCAGACTCCCTCAATTAGGTACCTAACCAACTCAACTTGACTAAAATAGGGGCTAAAAAACCCTATTTTCTTGCATTTTTATCCAAATCCACCTATAGGTAACCTTTAAAAACCAATTTAATGTTTTTAGGCTGCCTATACATGTTTTCCACCTTTAATTCATGATTATGGAGCTTTGGGAACCCTTCAAACCTTGCTCTTATAGATATTTTTACTTTATCTTATTGAGCCAAGAGCCTTCCTAGGAACATGTATGGATTGATCTTAGCTTTTTACATGGGGAAAGGAATTTGAGAACCTTATCAAGGTCTTGGTAATGATATATAACCTATTGGATCATATAATGATAATTTTTACCTGCCTTTCACTTCTAGGCAGTCTATGCTCTATCTAGACCTCCATTTGCTTGAACCCTGTTCTATGTGAAAATAGGTGTCTGAGACACTATGAAAGCTTCTTTAATTCCTTGAAAAGGTATTAAGACTTATAATAAATTATCACTCAGGTAATGATTCATTTTATTTATCATGACTAAGATTACATTCACTATACCTATGTACTTCATAACCAAACTGAGCCCCTGTCTATACCTTAGTTGAGATCCCCTACTTGTAGGTTGTTTTGGCTTTGTCCATGGTGTACAAAGGTCTTATTTTAACCCTAAAAGATCCCTTGATATGTATTTTAATTCATTTTCTTTTTTTTTAATATCTTAGGCAATCAAAAACCTTGATTGGTTGTACTTAAAGGTGACTGAGATACATTTGTTGATTGTGCCTATAGGTTATTTTTTAGTGATTGGGCTTGTTTTTGACATTAAAGGGTCCTTTATTCTCCCCTTTAGATCATAAATTTTTTCTTTCACATATAATAACATGAGTGTCATATTTAACATTACTAAAACATAAAATAGCTCACTATCTTCTTTGTCTTAGTTGACTGGGACATTTTACCCTTTTGAACCTACCTGTAGGTGAGGATGACTCTGAGAAAACTTATGTATAGTGTGTGAGTATCCTCCTTAAATATCCTAAAGTTAAAATGTTTGAATTTTAATTAGTTAATTCCTTTAAAAACACCATCAAGACATCAAAACTCGTTGTCTAACCTGAATGGTTGTAGGTAAGCATCTTCTGTACATGGTACATTTCAATGCATTTATGGGATTACAAGGGAGTATTCATATAGTTTCTTGTGATTTCAAACATATGACCTTATTTAAATTATTTAAAACATCTTATCCATCTCAATTTCCAAGGTTTATCCTTCCAACCAATAAAATTTCATATGCCCTTTAGGCCGATAGACTTCAATAAAGTATTTTAGTGTTTTCTTAGGCATGTTGGAGGCCTTAAAAAACTTATCTCCTTTCACTCTTTAACTTCCATATTTGGCATATGTGTAGTAATATGATAGGTCTAAAAGGTTAATCCATTTATATTCATTATAACCTCTAGGATATGTATTGAATAAGGTTCACAAAAACCCTTGGATCTTTATTTTCCTGCTTTAGGGACTGATTCTAAGAAAATTTAGTCATCACCTTAGGAAGGTTTATCATGACTTGTTTGTCATTCTATCACCTCACACAAGTTTTTCATGGTATCTTAAATATTCAAGGGATATATATAGGGTATCATTACATGATTTTTCACTCCTTTGAACCTCTTTTCCTCCTGTTTAAGCCTTCTTGTAGGTGAACATATGACTGAGTAGGCAGTTTGCTTAAGATATGTGAAATAGAGAATAAGAATAGACTCAAAAGAATTATTAGAATATTTAAAACATATTGTCATCATTAATCCATAAAAATTTTGACCTAATTTCCATGTCATTCACCTCTTCATACATTAGCATGATGTCATTAGGAGCCTGTAGATGGCCTTTTAGACTGTGTGTAGGTCGAGAAGGTTGATTTGAGCAAGAGTATGTTGGCTAAAATCCTCCTAAAATACAAAATGTATTTTTCACTCTTAAAATTAATGGTATCCCTTTTAAATTTTTTGAAAACAACCTCAAACACCTTGTTCAACATGAAAAACATCTTCCTGTACATGGAAATTAGCAACAAAGGACATTTCATGATTGAGATGGCTTGGAACATGAACACATGGTCAAGTTTATACCCTATTTGGCATGTAAATGAAACCTCACTCGACCTATAGAGTCTTGAAATAGATAAAACACCTCCATTACCACTTCATACATAGGGGGAACAAGCTTATGTATGGAATTCAACTGAAACTAGGCATGAAGTTGGCAAATGAAGAGAAACAAGCTTGCAAGCTACTCATAAAATGCCATGGTGAGATAAAAACATGAGAGTAGGTAGTGATATGACACAAGGACTTATGTAACACTCTTTCCTATTTGAAAAAGTAACCTACAAGAGAGTTACACCTAGAAAATCAAAACACTTCAATTGAAACTACACATGGTAACACCTCCTTGCATGATAGACCAATTTTACTCATACAAACATAATAAATCATTAAAAAAAGAATGGATACAATTTTATAATGAATTATACATCCTCTAGAGCCAACATCACCAATTTTTTCATATCGATTTGGTAGAAATTGGGCAAAACCTATAGGGTATACCAAACAACTGTCAAATCTACACAGTCAACTTGTTAACACTGCTTAATAAATAAAATTTGATAATTTATCAATTTATTTATATTAAAATTAAGGTATTTTAGTTTGAAATAACCTCCCAAAACCATTTTTAAAAATCTACTTGTGCTTCTCATACTAAGCAAAAACCTGAGGGTCACTCTAGTTTACCAAAAAGAATTAAAAAAATGTAGAATGGTTTTAGCTTCAAAATGGAATTTATAGATAAAAAATCACATATATGACTTTTATAATGCTTTATGGACCCCAAAAAGCTTCCCCATGTGGCACACTTCCCAATAATTAGTACAAGTACCATTTTCCCTATTTTTAGCTAATTTCTACAACTTTAGTTAGGGGGCCTACAAGTATCTAATGTAACTGGCATGTCAAACATCTAAAATGATTTATTGGACATTTTACATGAAACTGAGACACCTAAGCACCTTGGTAAATTTTCTAAATCCATTAAATGACCCCTAAAAGCACATAAAATGACCCCTAAAGGACAAGTTGACTAATTCAACTAAAACCAAAGCATAGATGACATCAAATGATATCATATAACAAGTAATACAACCTATTATAATGAATTATGACCCCTTAAAATGTTTAAAACCAAAAACAAATTCCTAGGGGTGCCCAAATTTGACCAAAAGTAAAATTTGGTCAATAGTTTAATTTGAAGAGAATTACACATTGCAACCATAAAGAGAGTATCAGTCACAATACTATAATTTAATATAGGTTTCACTTTTTGTGCATATAATATTCATGCATTCTCCTAATATTACAAATAATGATAAATAAATATTAAGAGAGTACCACTTTTATGTTAGTCATTGTTAGACACATTCTTTAGAGTATGTTTAAGGTTGTTTTTAGTTATTGTATGTAACTTTGAGAGAAAGTAACATTACTTTCAATCAACATTACATATGGTCAAATAATTGCACATCACAATTTAAGATTGCATGGATGTTATACTAGCTGAGTAGGATGCATGTGATCATTTGTGTACAACATATTTGGAATTTCACTAAAGAAAGCCATGGAAAAGGGGAGCATAATGGTGTAAGATCATGTGTCAAAAGAGTGCTTGCAATAGAGGAATTAATGTTTGAAGACTTTGCTTATTTTTTAGATGTAAATAACATAGCTGAATGGTGTAATGAATATATCAGACATGGTGCTCAACAAATTTTAACTATTCATGGATATTTTTGTCTCATGGATGATGAAAAATTATCAAGCTATCAATATTGTATAATAGTTATAGGATAGAGTGAGTTACACTCATTTTTTATCTCAAACACAAGTTCTTGGATAGTTCATGCAAGGCACATGATATACTTCTATTTTTCATGCATTGACTTTGTTTGGAATGAGTGTGAGTCACAATAATGGGTGGATGAATGGAGTTTTAGGTCTATAGTTCTAATTGACAATTATTAGGTTCCATCATTATTACAACTTACAACGCTGACATCATCACATGACTTTGACCATGTGTCTGATCTAGTGAAAGTAGATTAGACATTATATTTAACATGTGTTTCATGTACTAAATTTATATCAGTAGATCATGTTATTGCATCATCTTTTTTTATATAGGACATGTTTATGTAGTTGTAGATGAGGATAATGAGGATGGGACATACTAATACTTGTGCTAGTGTGTAAATGAGAAATAGAAATTGACTTCTAAGGTCACAGACGGGGAAGACATTAACTATCCCATTGGGTATATTGAGTTAATATAAATTGGATTCGATGTTATCTTATAAAAAATTCTAATGTATGGTTTTTTAAAGACTTCAAAGTATATATGAATATACTCCACTATTCAAATCTAGTTCTTGCAAAAAAACATGTTCAGTTGCATAAATATCAAGGTAGGAAATTGAAAAGAACTCTATGGAAGGTTCATGAATCTTACCATGAATATATTTTTGATACTATAAATAATAGATATGATCTTAGTGGTTCCTTATATTGAACTCCCAAGATATGTTGAATCCTCAAATGCAAAATTTATTTATTTATTAAGTTTTACATATAAAATTAAATTTAACTAGATACCAACATATTTTTTGTAGGTTAGTGGTGCCAAATTAGCTTCCACTTTCACATGGTTTGCATCATTAGTATATAATTCCATATTCTCATAGCTAAGATAAGTTTTTGGTTATTAGAGATTTGATTATCGATTGATAACATTTATTGTTGATGTTGTTTGAGGTTAGAATAGGTTATTTATATCCTAACCGATCATTCTCAAAGGCCAATAATGTGTTCTTAGATGTTAATCACCACACCTAATGTGGTTAAGATGCTAATTTTTAGCCATGAGGCCTCAAAGCTAGAGATCTCCAACTTGGCTTGAATTTTTAAAACATTTGTTGTCAATGTTATTTGAGGCCTAAAAGAGTGCTCTATCTCCTAAATAAGTGTGATCAGAGGCCAAGAATGTGATCCTAGAAATTAATTTCCACCCCTAATGTTGTAGTAATTATAATATTCAGCCATGAGACCTCAGAGGTAGAGATCTCCAATATGGCTTGCATGTTGACAACATTTATTATCAATGTTGCTTGAGGTCAAAATGGGATATCTATCTCCTAATCAAGCATGGTCTAAGGCCAATAATGTGGTATTATACATTAATTTCCACCACAAATGTGGTGGAAATTCTATTTTATGGTCATGAGGCTTTGGAGGTAGAAATCTCCAATTAGGCTCACATGTTAACAACATTTATTATCAATGTTGCTCAAGGCTAGAATTATTGTAAAATTACATATCTACTTTATTCCAAGCCCATTTTATGTGAATTAATTTAATTTTAAAATATCAAAGTGTTGGAAGTGATGAATTTATAATCAGAGGTCTAGGAAGAAAAATATCTAGTGGAGGCAAATACCTTGTCTCTTAAGTACATAAAAATTGCAGTGTAGGATTGATCATAAAATATTTTTCCATGAATTAATTGATTATTTTAAATTCATGGTATTTTTGGTACATGAAGAGTAATTATAAATGTATATGATAGTTTTTTTAGTTTGTGGATACAACTTATGTTTTCTATTTTATGCCTATCTAAAGTTTGCATTAAAAACAACAATTTTAACTTATCAGGAAATGTTGTCTTGAGGATAAAACGAGTGATTTGTCTCCTAACCAGGCATGATCAAAGGCCAATAATGTGACCCTATATTTTAATCACCACCCTTGACATGGTGGAAATGATATTTTTTATCCATAAGGTCCCATAGTTAGAGATCTCCAACTTGGCTTGCATGTTAATAATATTTGTTATCAATGTTGCTTGAGGATGGAATGGGCACTCTGTCTCCTAACTGGGCATGATCAGAGGCTAATAATGTGTTCTTATATTTTATTCACCACCCTAACATGGTGGTAATGATATTTTTAGCCATGAGGCCCTTGAGGTAGAGATCTTCAACTTGGCTTGCATGTTGATAACATTTATTGTCAATGTTGCTTAAGGCTAGAATGGGTGCTCTATCTCCTAATCGAGCATGATTGGAGGACAATAATGTGGTCCTAGACATAAATATTCACACCCCAAATGGTTTAAATGATATTTTTAAACCATGAGGCCCTATACATAGAGATATCCAACTTGGATCACATGTTGACAACATTTATTGTCAATGTTATTTGAGGCCAGAATGGGTGCTCTATCTCCTAACTGGGCATGTTCAAAGGCTAATAATGTGGTTTTATTTGTTAATTAACACCCTAAATATGGTTATTATATTATTTTTTAATCCATGAGGTCCCTGACGTGGATTTATTCTTGGCTTGCATGTTGATAACATGTGTTGTTAATGTTGCTTAAGGTTGGAATTGTTGTAAAATTATGTATTCAAATGGATTCCAAGACCATAGTGGTGGGAACACATCTAAATTTAACATATTAAGGTGTTTTAATTGAAATATATATAATTACAGGTCCAATAAGTATAAATTTCTATTGGAGGCAAATACCCTATCTCTTAAGTACATAAAAGTTACATTGTAGGACTGATCATAGAATCTTCTGTCAAAAATTCATTGATTATTTTAAATTCATTGAATTTTTGGTATACATAGAGGACTTAGACACTCATATTATATTTATTTTTTTTCATGTATATGACTTACATTTTCCATTTTATGCATATCCAAAGTATGCCTAAAAAATATTTTTTCCTTATAGGAAAATGTCATCTTAAGGCCAAAATGGCTGCTTTATCTCCTAACTGGGCATTCTCAGAGGCTAATAATGTGGTCTTATACATTAATAAGAACAATTTACATGATGGATATTCTATTTTTCATCCAAAAGGTCCTAGAAGTAGAGATCTCTAACTTGGCTTGCATTTTGACAATGTTTTTTTATTAATGTTGCTTGAGGTTAGAATTAGTGCTTTGTCTCATCACTGCGCATGCTATCAAGATAGGAATGCATTATTATACGTTAATTAAAAACTAAAAATGGTGTTAGTTCTAGTTTTTATTCATGATTCAATGGAGGTATATTTCTCCAACTTGGATTTCATGTTGACAACATTTATTGTTAATGTTTATTGAGGCCAGAATGTTGCTTGAGTTAGTGATTGTCAGACTATCAAACCATAATTCCTTTTCTAGAAAACTTATCTTATCATCCAACACATATTCATCCTATATCATTCTCAAACCATCATTCATGGGATCCTCAACTAAATTTATTTCTTCATTTGGTGGCCATTAAGAATATTTTGCACATCCATAGTCATGTGTTATAGTATTTAGTGGGTTATCATCTAATGGGTGTTGTGTTGGTTTTGTTGTTGTATTTATTTAATACCTTATTATATTTGGTACATTAAAACACATAATATTTAATAATATAACTCACCATCAAATTATTTTACATGAGATACATAAATATACAGTTTATATAAAGGGCATGAAATTGTGTAGAGTAGTGGGAATAGGTGATTTTCAAGTATTGAAGGTGTTTTTGAGGTTGGGGTAGGTCTATGAGAGGATATATGGTTAAAATGTAGTCTCAAATAATCATAAACCCTAGTGGGATAGGTCTATAAGAAAGGTAACTATTAGGTGTGATCAAGAACAGTCTTGACATCTTGAGAAGAGTTGTAAGAGGTTGTCAGTGAGGTGTTTGAGGTGTTGAAAGGGTCACTAGACCAAGAAAATAAGGTATATCAGTCATGGACAACAAGAAGCCTAATTAGGCCTTGTATGGGTAAGAGCCTAGGAGGAATAAAGGTGATAAACATGAATGGATAGAGGTGTAATGTTGTGAGCATAGTTGAGTCATATTGGAATGAGGTCTCTACAAGGAGATACAAGATCACGTGATATATTTTAGGCCTAGTCCTTGAAACAAACAAGGGGTAATAAGTGAATAAGGTGGAAGAGTGGAGTTCTAATATTTTGATGATAATTGTTTGAGATTTAAATTAGTATTATAAGAATGAGAGTTGGGTCAAGAATGATTAAGAATGATGAAGGAGCATCAAATAATGTAATTTCCCTCAAGACTTGGAGTGGCTAAAAATAGTAAGTTGTTGCATGTTTAGCATTCTTGAAGGTTGTAAATTCATGTAAGAGAGTTGAAAAAGGGTGAGGCAAGGAGAAGAGGATTCTTTAGAAGACTAGAGAGAGTGAATGAAAGGGTAAGAAAAGATCAAACATGGAAAAAACTCTACCCTTTTATAAAATTTATGTACATGCTTATAAATGAGAATGATATGTATGAATAAAAACAATGTCATGGGAGAGTATTTATATGTAGTGAATATTCTATGCTTGTCTCTTTTGATTTTAGAGTAATTTATAATTATTAATTCTCAGCTAAATAATCTTATATACTATTTATACTAGATTTTTAGAACTCAGTCATAACACAATCAAGAAATTAAAAAAAAAAAAAAGACTTGAAATGCATTCAAATGTTTGATAAAATGTCAAATTCTTGTTAAAATATTATTGTTGCTTCATCACTAAGGAGGGTTTCTTGGGAACATAGTATGGTTGAAGTTCATCCTCCATCCTCTATACATACCATATTCCATGATCATAATCAGTTTACAAGAACTTCATTTGATCAGTCAATTAAGGGAGGAAATCAAGAGTTTTTAAGAGTTTTAGTCCAGATTGGAGGTCTTAAGAGGATGTTAGAAGCATTAAATATATGGTAGTGAATCTTAATAAATCTAATAAAAAAATCAATATTTTTTGGATATGGATATGGAAAGGGGTTATAATGTGAAGGTAAATAATCATATGAAGCTCAATTAGGGATCAAGAACCTTGAGAACCTGTTTTAGACTTTCTAGCCTATGTATCTAAACCAAAGAGAGTTAAGTTGAAGTGAGGAAGGAGATTATATATTTAATATTTATGCATGGAGAATATGGTATGGATCGTAAAAGGAAAGAGTATAGAAAATGGTGAAGAGTAAGAAGGTTATTAAGCCTAATGATGCCAAGAGAGAGGAATGGTATCAAGGAAGATAAGAACCTATATTAAAAGATGATCAGATATTAAAGTCATTTATAATAGTGATATATGATAAAAAGATGTTACAAGCCTAGATTCTGCATCAAAGAAGGCCTTAGGGGAAAGAAGAAGCTTTGAGAACGTGAATTAGGCCTACTAGGCCTTGTAGCCCTACTTAAGCAAAAGTGGAAGATAGGTACAAGGAAGAATTGGGGCCTTAAACAATTTTGGTTGGCATGTTTTAGGAAATGGTAGGATATTGGAAGCTATTAGAGGTGACTCTAAGTTCATAGAGAAGGTAAATGACAACAAGCCTAGAAAGTGCATTGAGAGAGTGAGACAATATTGATTATAAGAGGAGAGTGGAGAATCTAGAATGATTTAAACCTTGAGATATGACTAAGGTAAATATCAGAAGCCTCAAGAAGCATAAGAGAGCATAGGTGTTGACAAGAATAAAGTCTAGTGAGGAATTCAATGAGCCTAGTGGAAAAGAGCAAGGACAAAGCATTGAGATAGATGGGTTTGGGATCAACATTACAATCATAGGTACCAGAGGTAGATGTTTTGCATAGGTTTGTAGATGATAGAATTTTAATTACATCTCAACCTATTGGTATTTTAAGACTAATCCAATAGAATAGATTATGAAATATTATAAACAAAGGCTTGTGAAAGAGTTTGAAAGATATTCACAATCAGAACAAATTATTGAACAATATATTAACATAATTATACATAAATTTTCCATACATTTTAATAACATTCAATAGACTAAAATGTTTAAAAATTGAAATGTTGAACAATATATGTGTATATATTATATCCATAAAATCCATAAAGGCATACAAAATGTGAACATAATATAATATCTGAGGTCAATTACATATAGGCATATATACAACATGCCAAATAACTATACATAAAGCCATATAGGAATAAAACAAAATTTCATAAGACATGATCTTCTAATCATCAAAACTCATTGCTCTGTTTACCTTACTTGTTGAAGCCTCTCCCTTAGATGCCTTGCTCACAATTGAAGGACTTTGAGTGGACTGACTACAACTCCTCTTCAATTGCAAACTCACTTATAGATCCAACTATTCATATACAATTTTTTTTAAATTGTACATGTTGAAAAAAGATATTTACAAAATTAACATGTTAAATTTTTAAAATTAATCATAAGTGCACTTATTGCAAGCTGGTAGTCATGATCAGTTTGAGACTGACACTCAATAGGGTTTATGATAGGTTCATGTTGGGGAATAAGAGTGAAAAATAGATCACTACTATGAGTCGATGACTTGATCCTGATGATTGAAGGTATAAGTACCTACAAAATTACAAATTAAATTATCTAATTGTACCATGCCACCAACGATAATAATTTAAATAGGACTATAAGACATTATTGGAGGAGTTTATTTAGATAATTATTTTGAGCATTAGATATTTGCAAAAGTATAGAGGAAAATTAAAAAATACACATCTATATTTACAATTAAACATTATGTAATATATAACTAGACCATATATCTTGAAGAGTTGTTGTGAAGATGAGATCATAGTAACAAAACCTACATTTGTTCCCTCCCTAATATATAATGGAGTGTCTTCTGAGGTCATCAAATGAATATATAAAATATCATTATCAGTCACTTCAACACACACACACACACACACACACACACACACACACACACACACACACACACACACACACACACACACACACACACACACACACACACACACACACACACACACACACACATGTAAAATGAATAATAACACTAATTAAATTTTATAAATTACCTCTATATATTTATAAACTATAGGCACAATATGAGCAAAAAACATGCTCATCTAGACCCTACAACATGTTTCAACATAAAAATAGTTCATATAAATCAAATTACCTTTTAAATTGTAAAAATATTTTAAATTTAACAAGTCTAAATTTTTTTTGTAATAAGTAAAATATTAAACATATATGGGAAGTGGTAGGAAAGGTGACTAGATGAAATTTATATGGTTAAAACAAATAAATATCAATATCATCTAGGCCCATGGAAAAACCACTATGAGTAGACCACATGAAATCCTCCCCATCCCCATTAGGTCTAGTGTATGTAGCACCACATGATTTGTAAAAGTGATCTTGTCAAGTGGAAGCACTAGATGAAGCCTCACCATGTTCACCCTCCATAGGAGGAGTATTATAAACTTGGCTCAAATTCTAGATAAGGTTTTTAGTAATCACCTTAAGTACATGCAAGGTATCAATCTCTATAATATCCTTGACTATAGAGGGCAGTATCTCAAGAGGGTGGGGTTTATCAACATGTGCTCTCATTGGTTGATTAGGTGCATGATGTGCACCTAGCCTATCCTATGCGGATCCCTTTCCCCTACCTTGAAACTCTAAGAAATTAAAATAATTTGGGATTTCATTCAACACAAACTTGCAATACAATTTTCTCAAAAAATACAATGGGAACTCATTATTGTTTCAAGGTGGGTGATCAAAGACCATCCATTATAGGTCCTAAAAATTATATTTGATCAAATCATGAGTGCACTAAAGGATTGGAATCCATTTGGTTGTCACATAAAGTTGTACACCAGTCTTACCATAAATCAATAGGGCACAAATTTGGGATTTGGTTATGTTTTTATCTCTCACAATGGCTACCAAAAGTTTTTTTGAATAGTGTCCTACATCTATTTCTATAGTCATCCCACATATCAATTTGAACCATTAATGACTCAACTTGATCTACTAATATATGTAGTGTTTTTTTAGGTAAATTTGGTGGGGGTTATTTCAATGTGGATCCCTTAATGACTTAATCATATTCTCAAGTTCAAGCTTATTTTCTACTATGTGGCTTGCTAAAGCTTCTTGACTACCTTGAAGGGATTGAGAAACTATAGGAGGGTTAGGAAGGATAGGAGGGTTTTGGGGGTTAGGTGATAGCAGATTAGTCACTACAAGTGAAGATGTATAAAAAAATAAAAATACAAATAATTTCAAGAAAAATGCAACAAAATTAAAAAAACTAGGGTCTAATTGCATAAAAACATGTTGGCTTACCTCTCCTTTGAGGTAGAATTCTCGATTGAAGGGTACCTTGTTCTAAAATGTATATTCTTTCTTGCTCAATATTCCTAATCAAAAGCATAGGTTTTCTCTTCTTCCTATTTCTCATATTTTTTGTTGTGTGAAATGCCAATTGATTTGGATTTCACATATTTTTTGTTCTATTGTTTAAATATCATGTACACAGTAATTTTATGTATGTTTTTATTCCACATACATGGTTTAGCCTCAGTAAAAACTAAGGATAACTTTAATACCCATGTATGTGGTTCTAATAACCACATACATGAAATATTTTTAGGGGGAAAGTGATTTATTTCCACTTTTTATCCCCCCTAACTATGTGGATGCACCCACCAATAAACCTAGAATAATCTTTGTCTAAAACAATATTATAATAAACTAACAATAACTCGGTATGGTGAATTAATCACCATTTATTTTAATCTAACATTCTCCCCCTTAATTCAACATAGCTTGAAGTTAATAGGAGAGATATTATCTAAATGCCTCAAATTTCTCATGTGAAAGTGACTTGGTGAAGACATCTTCATGTTGTTATTATGTTAGGCAATAATAGATCTAGATGTTGTGTTATTGTACATATTTGTATATGAAATGGACTTGCACCTCAATGTGTTTTGTGCATTCTTGAAATAGTATATTATGAACAAGTTTTAAAACACACTCATTGTCATAGTATAGGATGGTAGGTGTCTTCTATGGTATTCCCAATCCTTGCAGTATGTGATGTAACCATATCACTTCATAGACAAATCCTCATGTAGCATGATATTCTATTTAAGTGGAAGATTGAGAGATAGAGTTTTGTTTCTCGCTTCCCTAGGATATAAGACTAGATCCCAAAAAGAACACATATCCAAAAGTGGATTTTATATCATCAATATTTCCTACATGATTTGAGTTTAATTATTCTATCAAGAATAAATTATCATTATTCTTACTCTAGGTCAAATTCCATTAAACCCTTGATATATCTCAGTATTCAATTTGTTACTTTCTAGTGAGACATCTTTAGCTTCTTCATGAATAATGAAAGATAGCTAACTACATAGATGATGTCTAGCCTAGTATATGTTAATTAAATAAGAATCTCAATTAACTATCAATAGAGAGTTATATTTACTTGCAATGATAGATCTATACAAGACAATTGAAGCCTTGTCTCCATAGGTGTAGTAATTGGGTTACTGTTCATCATCCTAAATTTATCAAGTGTTTTCTTAGCATATTTTATTTAGGACACAAATATGTGGAGTCCATTCTACCATACTTATAATCCAAGATAATAGTGTAAGATCCTAATATATTTCATGTTGAATTATAATTTTAGATCTTTATTGGTTACATCTATCATTTTTATTTAAATAATAGTGATGAATAGATCATCGACATATCCTAAAATAATCATAATCTTTCCCCCTTATGATTTGAGGTAGAGATTGAGATCATATAGACTCCTCTAGAATCCATGTTGAATGAGATTATAATCAACTTTTATGTACCAGGCTTGGATATCTTATTTGAGACTGTATAGATATTTGATGAGTTTACATACTTTAATTCATTACTAAGAGTGACCAAACATTTTGGTTGTGTCATGTGAACTTATTCTTGTAGATATCCTTTGAGAAAGGCATTTTTTACATCCATTTGGTGAATCCTCCATCCAAATTAGGTAGATAGAGAAAATATCATTATGATTATCTTAATCTTGGATGTAGGAGCAAATGTCTCCTCATAATCTATGCCTTCCTTTTGTGCATATCCCTTTGCTATGAGTTGAGCCTTGTAATTGTAAATACTATCATCTACTATCATTTACTTTGTAATTAGTCTTGAAGACCCATTTACAAACAATTGGATTCTTGCTTAGTATAATATCCTCAAGCTAAAATGTTTTATGTTTCATCAGTGATTGAAATATCTAGGTCTTCCTAAACTATAGAGGGATCTTCTAATTCTAAAACCATACTCATTAGGGATAAATTGACCTCATTTTGAGTCATGATATGAGTCCTTGGTCCAATAATCATTGTGTTTAGAACTCTCTCCATTTTAACATCTCTTAATGTACTTGTATACCATTTAGGCATGCATTGAGTGGTTCATGTGTGTGGTGGAGCTACATCATTATTCTCATCATCATCACTATCTTCATCTAGTGGATTGATATCTTCTACATTTGTTATAAGACTGATCAGTGTAATAAGTGAGCCTGTAGAAGGAGGTTTTACTTATGTCTTCTCAAAAAATTTAAAATCCATGATTATGTAGATTTTCTTGGTTTTGTATCCATTAATATATAGGCAAGAGTTTTTTCACTATACCTAAAGAAGACACACTTTTCTACTTTCATGTCAAGTTTGATCATTTTGCTTTGGGAATATGCATACTCACTTTGCATCAAAAAACTCAAAGATGTGCTATATATGGCTTGTGCCCTGACCATGTTTATTATGTTGTTATTACATCAAGATATATATTAGGAACTCTATTGAGTAGATAGACTATGGTTTTGACTGCTTTTTCCCAAAATACCTTTGTAAAAATAGAATCATGTAGCATACATCACACCATTTACATGAGAGTAAGACTCCTCCATTTAGTAAAAAAAAATTGTTGTGGTGTATGCAAAGTTACCATTTGAAAAATAATACCATTTTCTTGAAAAAACACTTTGAATTCATTATTGGTGAATCCACCCCCCATGATCTGAGTAGAGGGTTTTAATGTTCCAACTAGTCTCATTTTCAAAAACATTTTTTAATTATTTAAAAGTTTCAAAGGATTGGCTATTTCTATTCACAAAATAGACCCAAAGTTTTTTGGAAAAATCATCAACAAATATCATGAAGTATTTAAACCTAACATGACTAGGTGACCTTAGTCCACATAGATCGATATGTATTAGATCTAGCTTTCCATGGGTGCAATATGTACTTTTCTAAAATGAAGCTCTATCTTGTTTGCCTACTAATCAATGTTGGCATTTATCTATAATATTTTTGAGATATGGAAATCCTCTTACCATGGTAAAATGGTGGAGTGTGTCAAGATATCTAAAAATGATGTGACCAAATATTTTTTGCCACAATTGTGTTGAGGCTGTCTTTTTACACAAGTGTTTGATTGTTTGTCTGCATGAAGTCAAGTTTAAAATTTTTCCCAAATCCTGAGGATTGTGTAATTTTTTTTAAGAATTTTGAATTATCTTTGATCAAACACATATTTTTTACACTTGTGTAGTCAAATTCAACTCGTAGGTTGTGTTCAGGTAACTGAATGACTGATATAATATTCTTTGTGAGTCATGGAATATACAAGACATCTAAGATTTTATAAACATTATATCCAAGTTGTAAATAGATATTCCCAATACCTTGAACATGATAGGATGAATCATGACCAAAGAGACATGATTTTTATAAGTATCATTCATATTGTAGAACTAATCTTATCTTCTAGTCATGTGTCGAGTGCCACCTAAGTCGACATGCCAGATAGAAATCTATGATAATATTCTTTATGAGATTTTGTGTATATAGGAAGACCATATATGAAGTGGTTTCTTCCTATTCATCAATGTTTCATTTTTTATTTTATTTATTCTTCAAATGACCTTTATTTTATTCTTGTCCTTTGTGTGGATGGGATGATTGTTGGTTACTAGGCTTCTTGTTGCTTGAAGAGCCCTATGTAAATGAGTTATACCAATATTCCTTAAGTTCATGGCCTTTCATTCCACATGTAAGGATGTGTTATCTTTGAGCATCAGGATCCTAGATTCTATAATATATTTTGTTGCATTATTGATATTAGCAAAAGTTTCCCATTCTTATACAACAATATCTCCTATTGAAAGTAATGATGGGCCCGCTTCAACTTTTTGTTTAAACAAAACATTAGGGTTCAAGCCATTTTCTTGAATTATTTTTTTCAATGTATTATTTTATTTATTCAATAAAACAAGTTCCTCCTTGAAAAAAATTCCTGCAAAAATACTTTTGCATGCATTCTTTGGCTCTTTAGATTGGTATATTTTGATTGAAAATGAACAAACAACATCTACTTAGTTAAATGTTTTAAAATAAATTTTAATTACAAAAAATCATAAAGAAACTTACCGTATATTTTTATTTTTTGGTATTTTCAAGATCCACAAGGCTTTCATTTTTTACCCATTTGTTATAGTATGCTTGGGCTTTTGCATTTAATTTTTCAAGTCTATTTAAAATTATATCAATAACATAATCATTAATGATATTAGTCACCAAAACATTATAGAAACTTCTTGGTTAAATAAAACATCATTTTTTGTTGACTGATGTTCCACCATTGAGTATAATTGATTATGTTAATTATGGTTGTAGAAACATGCATTTATTTCTTGAATCAGTACTTTTACTTGATACTCTCATGTTCTCAAATCATCAAGGTTAGAAATAATAAAATCATTAACATACACTATAGTATTCTCTACCAATAAATTAGAAGTTGGGAAAAAAGTATGCATGTCATCTATTTGTGGAATCTCCACAGGACTACCTTAAGTACTTCTAGGTGGAGAGCTGGGCATATGAGGTCACCATCAAGGCTCTATGGTTAAAGATCCTTGTATCATATCACGTAGATTGAAAAAAACCATCAACATTCCACTGTTAATGCCCAAATACTCTTCATCTAGATTAATTTCATGAAGAATTGTGGTTCTCATTGCACTGGGTAGACCACCAAACATTTTTTTTTGGAAAATCAGACATTATGACTTGAATAGTGGCACCATTCTACACTAGAATAAATAAACATTTCCCAATTATAGTATTTATAGGGATGGGACAAGGTGGTGGCAGTGGCAGTTTGAAATTTTTCCTTTAAGAAGAATGAACTATAAATGAGAATTTTAATCACTAAAATGATAAATAAAATAAATATAGTATGAAATTAACATATAATAAAAGTAAAAAATGTTTTATTTAGTGCAACTTGATCTTGCTATTGTTGTTTAATTCTCAAAGGTCTGCTAGACCCCCTGGTGTTTGCAATACAAATTACACCACTGTGTATATAAAAGAGTATTAAAATATTATTATGATAAAATTATCATTTTTGTTAATTCAATCAAAGCAAAGATAGTTTATGAAGCTATATTGGTAACATGAGTGGAGGGATATGATAGAGGTGAAACCAAACTCCACATTCATTTTCTTCTTGTTAATTTCTACTCAGCACCTATAGAGTCAGTTCTACATCTTCCTCTATGTCCATTTCTACCATATCATTAGGTGGTTGACATCCCTTAGCTGTTGCATTTCTTCTAGAAATTGTTTATTCCCTTGTGTATTATGATAATGAACTTGATTTGGTTTTTAATACATGATATAATTTTTACCTTTCTATTGATTAGAGGCAATAACATGTTCTAATTATTATTATTTTTGTATGCATAAACTCTTCTTGTTGATACATGTCAACCAACTTGGAAAAATATGGTTTCTATGCTATGAATATAAAGTTAGTCATGAATATCATATATAAGGTTGGTAATGCTCTCAATACAATTGGTATAATAGATGCATTTGACACTTGCTCACCTAATGCTTGGAGCAAAGCCCACAGGGTTACAACACATCATAGAAAAGATTCTACTTTCTCAACAAACTTCAATTTGAGTGAATGAAGTTGAATATATGAACGGAGAATATTACCTTAATTTTTGGTCTCATATATTGTTTTTATCTTTTCTCAAACATATTTAGTTGTTTTAGCCTCATGGATATGAGGTTATAACTCATTTGATACCCTAAAACTTATTATCAACTTTACCTTCTAGTTGGTTGTGTCAAACTTATGATATTGATCAATGTCAGTGGAATTTTGGATGAATGTGCCATTGAAAAAATTCAAAAGGTCTTAAAATTCCATATGTGTCCTAATTTTTTTTTCAAGTGGCATAGTTATCGCCATGTATAAATTGTTAGTTTGGTAGAAAGAATTTTGGGCCATTTCTGGACATTGTGTAGGATTTAACTAAAGGTGATGGATTGGTTCCTTATCACTCCAAGTACCAAGGTATCCCTTTATATATACCATTATTATAATATACCAAAACTTTATTTATACGTGCCCTTCCTTTATACCCATCGATACATGGAATAATCTCACACTTTGTATATACCCAGTGGTATATGAAATAAGTGTAAATGTATGTGAAAGAGAATGATACATAGTACTCAGATGGTACTAAAAGGGGTTAGAATAATAATTATCACTTGATTAGATATAATTATTCATATGTGGGCATAAATTCCCTATATACTTGGAATTTCCACCTATCAGGATTTATGCCTTTTGGTTGTATTGAACGAGTCATATGGATTTATGGTGCAATTAATGTGTAACCTTATTTCTCCCTGATGGTTTAGAGGGTTGATACTCAAATTTAATTATTAAAACTATGTTATGATATGTATGAAATAATTCAAGTGTGATTTATTTACTTATAAACATGTTTTAGAGGCATAATTGTGACCAAACATTGTGATTGTGAAAAATGCACAGTTTTGTGTTTTTGCTTGATTTGCTTGAAAAAATGAAATATTAAAATGTTTGGAAAATAAATGAGTAAAATGAATGGAAAAACACTAAAAATATTTTTTTAAATAATAAACCACTTTAAAAAAAAAATTGGGCACTATGTCCTCTTTTTAATTTTTTTTATGACTTTTGTAGCTAAACTTAGCTAGTTACAACTAAAATTGGAGGAATAGCTAACTATAATGGGATGGATAAAAAAGTTATTTTCTTCCAAAAAAAAATGATTTGGGGGGGATTTTAACCTACCACCTAATATTTATCAAAAATATTCTCTACCAACCCACCTAAGCATTCTTTCAAGTTGATAAAGGACAAAACTTGTATTTAAATGCTTAAAAAACTTCAAACCATACCTAGAATGGGATGAGAAAAATATTAAAAAGTATTATACATGATTATGAAAAATATTACCTATTAGTTTCATGTGTATTATTTTATAGTCTTATATCTCCTCCAATAATTATATTTCAAAAATTCAAAATGTACAGCCTCCAAACAGGTAAAAATTATCCAGCTATGCAAATTGAATGGACAAATTTCTAGTTTGTTATTTAATCAATCCAAAACACTATAAAACCTACTCATAAAATTAAAAAATTGGTATGAGGTCAAATATTGAAGAGTTTTATACCATTTTGTGGTGTCATATTTCAAAAATCTGATCCCTAAGGCCTATACTAGCCAAAAATGGTATGGGTACAAGAAGCTATCAGAAAAACCAATTTGTAAGTTTTGCCTTCAAAAGGCTTTAAATCCTATCCAAATTGGATTTTTCAATATTTATAGGATATGTGACTCATAATAATACTCACATATACCATCAAATTCATAATTTTGGAAATTTACAGCATAAAACCATCAAAAACATGCATAAATTTGCATAAAAATCATTCAAGCAAAAGAAATATTGTGAAAGATTGATAGAAATTTAGAACACATCTCTAAAAAATATGCACAAGTTGTGTAATGTCTATGGAAGAGAATCTAAAAAATGAGATCTCATATAATATACCATGGGATTGTCAATTCTTTCCTTCAACTATAGTATGAGGGTACCTCAAGGCTCCACCTCTTGTAATTTCCTCAAAAATAATTCCTGATATGAAACCAAATGTAGAGAACAAATAATCATATATTCATCAAAATAATGAATTATTACATGGTATATTATATATACAAGAATATATCCAAACAACCTCATATAATATAGGAAGGAGGAATAATAAATAAGCCCAAAATAGTCTTTGAGTAAAACAATATTATAACAAACTAACAATAAAATGCTATGGTGAATTAATCATCATTTATATTAATGTAACAAGGATTAACAGATATTAATTTAACCATGGAAATACATATGATATAAAACATATTCATTACTTTTATACATTCAATAGTTTAATTGCAACAATAAATAGAGCTATGCAATCAAGATAAACATACAAACTCATATTAAACATTATAAACTAAAGTAATCTAATAGAATGACAAAAAGGAGAAAACTAGGGAATGGTAAGGAGAAAGAAAAAGAAGAGCCTACTTTATAATGTATAATAACTAATTCTATTGAGAAAACAAACCCCTAGATAAACCAGTCCTTAGTTGATCCAGACCTAGCATAAATCCAACTAAGGATAGTGAAAGAGTATATGGAATGAAGTAGCAAAGCCAATGAGGAAAGTAGGGCCACCATATACATGCACGAATGAAATCTATTAGATTAATATGCTTTTAGTTATAGATGTTTCTATTGAAAGGATCATTTAGGATTCATCACATGTTTAGTTGAGTTACAAACATGGATTTCAAATAGCCTTGACTCAAAAAAATAAATAATAAAGTAGGTAAAATGCATAAAATAAATTACTAACCTATTTAAATAGGGAGAACCAACCAATGGTACACTAATCTACTCTATTTTAAGGGAACCATCCATTATTACATCATAATTTCTAACCTCATATAGGCAATTAGGCCTAAGGAGTTTCAAAATTTCCCACTAAATGGGTAGTTACAAACATTCAATGTGGAGGTCCCACTTGAGATCAATTAGAATTAATTTCTAGTTAATTTGATCATGAAAACATCAAAGACCATGCTTCATTGAACTGAGAATAAATGCTTGCAATAGACTGCAATTGAGATTATATTGGGATAACTAGTTTCCCATGTCTTGTTTAGTTTAAATCATGCCTCTTTAAGGAAATATTTTGTATTTTATGCTTTTATGATTAATCCCAATGTGCATGCCATGCCCATAATTCATGCTTTGTCTTTGATTCTCAATTGAATCTTCCAACTTTTGATTATTATTATTGTCAACTCATGCATTGAATTCTACCATTTATGATCATTTTTATGATAAACAAATCCATAAATTGATTCTAAAAGTCAAATTGGATGCACATTCTATTCCTAAATTTTTACCAGTTTGAGGGCTAGGTGAGACATCAAATTTGAAACACTGTTTTTGCTTGTTGCACTACCAACTTGTCCTTCCTTAGAAGTTTCATTAAAAAGTGTCTTCTCTTCACTCTTCCACTACTCATTTTAGGGCTTGATATTCATGTTAATTATTTATATTATTGGTAAAATGATATTTCACTAGGTGGAATCATCTTAGTCACCCAAATTTTTAACATCATGATCCCCTCCCCAAAACCTAGACATCCCATTCTAGAGTTTAGCATGGAAACCCATGACTTTAGGAATGAGCATTTAACCTCGGGCCTACATGAACTATCCTATGGCTATGGAGTAGTTTTATTTATCCATGTGGTATCATCCCACTCACCCAATTTCCTATGGCTTGCTAATCTTATACAAACATCTTCAGGATAATAGGTCTCCAAGATGGTACCATGTAGTAGTAACCTACTTATCGACTCACCTAGAAGATATTTAATTGTAAAAATCCTTCTAGGGTAGTGGGTCATTGGAATCATGCCATGTGGCACTATCCTACTAACCAACTTACTTGATGGCTTTGAAGTGTATAGTTTTGGTTGAAATTAGTGGGTCATCATAATCATGACACTTGTCAACATCTCACTAATCTTCTTATCTAGAGATTTGATGATTTAGAGCCCCATAAGGAAAATAATTGAAAAATTAAATAAGTCCTACAGATGGTGAAAATATGTCACATGGCACTAGGAAATGTTTGAAAAATTGGATAAGTAATAAAAGTATGTTTTAATAGGCTCAAGCTGCCAAAGCTGTAGAAATTCACCTTATGGTGCCAAGCAAACTTAAGGTGCATGTGGGAAAGAAATGAAAAGGCACAGTCAATGATTTTGAATTTTTAAAATCCAATGTCTAAGATTTGAAATAAAAGGACTATAAAAATTTAAATAAAAATGTTTAAATTCAAAGACAAAAAAAAAATGATTAGTTTAAAATAAAAACTGTGTAATTGATTTAGTCACTTTGTTCAATTCCAAAGCCATTTTAGTCATTTTATATAAAATGACTAAGTAAAAGAATAAATCCTTAAAAAAACATTCATTTAATCTAAATTAAAATTATAAATGGAGAAAATTGCTTAGGGAAATAAGTATAAAACTCTAAAATAGTTAGATAATTTACACAAAACCAGGGTGAAATAGTCTAAACGGAATATTTAGATGTGCTTCAAAACATAAGCATAAAATAGACTAGGACTTAATAGATTCATGAAAATTAATATATTTTAAACTAATGCATCCCTATATGTGATTTTTATGCCAAGTATTTATGATGCAATATTATTATTCAGGCCTAGCTAAAATAATGAAGTTCATTTAAACTTAAATATTCACATCTATCAAAGTATGCACTTCCAAAAATGTAATTGTAAATAGGTAACCACCAAAAAACTATTCAAAAATATAACACCAGACTCCAAATCAAAAATAGGGTCCTTGTTTATGGTGAAAATGAGGCATATTGTGTAAGGAACAATAGATGATGACTCCTACTAGGAAATACTCCTGAGTATTTCAAAAATTAAAAATCACTAATTTCATAAGAATAAAAAGAATTAGTTGCATGTAATTACTTAGAACAAACCAAAATTCAAAGGCACTAAATTCTATAGGAACAAGTGGCATACTAAGCTAAGAATCCATCCAAAGACCATCTAGGTGTGTGATCAAGTGATTAATTCATTTTGTTTTCATTCACATATTAATTCAAATTTGCATAAGCTCAAAACTAATGAGGGAGAAAAATGTTTTCCATTTTAGCTTGGGAAAGAGTGGTGTGGGTATTGCTCTTTTTCTAGCTAGGCATTTATAGCATCAACATAGATACCTATGGTCTCTTCCAAAGGCCTTGCTTCACTACCAATTGGGCTATAAATCCTATGGTGGAGGTTACTAATATCACCCTTCAAGGAGAAAGTCTAGATTTTACATTTTAGCTCAATTATTTTGAAATTATATTTTGTATTTACATCCATTGAGGGTTAGAGACCAAGCCACGCATAAAAGGAAATCCATAAAATCATGAAAACTCAAGTAAAATCATAATTGAAGTTATGCTGTAATTTCATTAGATATTTCATTAAGTACATTAGATGGTTTTTAACAAGATAGTAAATCTTCTAAATTCACAAGCTATGTTAATAACCATTGGTTTTTTAAACTCAGAAATGAAAAAATTAATCATAGTAGTTTCATACAATATTTTCAAGAAAAATTACAATTAGCTTTTTTTAGTACAATCTATGTTATCTACACAATAACCTTTATTTTCATTACTTTTACTAGTAGGGGAACCACAGGAAAAAATAGTTGGGACAAACCCAAGAACAAAATTAGAAAACAAACAAAACCAAACCTAAGCTAACAAAAAGGGAAAGGAAGGAAATAAAACAAAAACAAAATAGGAAAGGTTAAATAAATTATTCATAGGGATTTTCAAGCAAATGTATGCTTGAATTAGTTAGATACTTAATTTTTAAGATTTTGAGAAGGGTAAAGAACAATATCACTTATGTCTATGTTTACCCTCTTTAATAGAGAACAACATTATCCCATAAATATTTATATATATTTAGTTCATGTAATTAAAGTAAATTAGGACTATAAAATATTGCATTATGTTTGTATTTCAATTGCAAAAGGCACTTGGGATAGGGTGAATAAAATTCCTCAGCTCATGTATTATATTATGGTGAATAATATGGATAGGTATCCACATAAACCAAATGAATTGGAAAATCCAACCTGTAAGTGGCATGCTCTTGATTATATATATCAAATAGATCAATTAGTGGCTGCTCTTTAATGCAAATGGATGTCTATATAGCATCCTCTTCTTTGTCTTTGTCATCTAGAAGGCATGAGAGTGGTTCAGGTTCATACCATATAAGATAAATTCTAAAATTTTCATCAGTGGTTGAATTATGTGGAGAGTTATGTTGAATTAGATTATTCTCAACGTGCATCTCTAATGGCATGACTTCTTCATTCAAACCATTATGCTTATTATCTTCTATTTGTACCTTGACCATTTATGATACCTTGAACATGGAAATGATGGAATTAGGAAGTCATAGATTGTTATGGTGTCATTAAAGGAACTAATGAGATCACTCTCTTCTTTAAAGTTAGGTTTAGAGAGAAAGACTTCCTTGCATGGGCCTAAATGTTCTTGACTTCTCATGTCAAGCTTGACTACTACTATTACTAAGAGGAATATTTGAGTGTTCTTGACTACTTTGAAGTTAAATCTAAACTAATGAGAGGGATCATTAATTTATAACTCTTTCATAGTGTTTTCACTAAAGGGACAACCCCCTTCTTGTTGGTTTTCTTCTTCTTTTTCATTCCCTTTTGATGATGCAGGGAAGGTGTCATCAATGCCATAAAGATAATCATTATCTTAGACCAAGTTTTTAAATATATGAGAAAAAATAAAAATAAATAATTGTTCAAATGTGTAGCATGCTTATTCCTCAATAAATATCTCCAAATCTTCTAAGTATTCCTCCATCTAAGTGCAAGATTATTCAATTTATTTTTTTTCATTATTGTGGATAATTTTTCCTTAATTTACATTTTGGACACTAGCTTACTTTATCCAAATTTTTCCTCTTCATCTTTAGAGTCATCATCACCACTTTCGTATCCTTTAAATAATGGATCAAGCTTATGAAATGGGATTTTCTTAGTATGCATAATCAACTCAGTGTTAGTAGCGTATCGAGGTTCATAGACTCCACATGGTACACTATGGTATGTAGTTTCATAGCTTGTATTGTGACATTCTTTATAGTTTTCCCTTGAAAAAAATGGTATTTAATTATTAATATCACCTAAATATACTAAATCACTAACATAATATGAAACAACTTACTAATTATACACAAATTTAACTAAGTTATATGTATTGAAGAGTAAGCAGGGCTCTCTTTTTTAGTAGGGAAGTTTTGTTGGATGGATGCTTGGGTAAATTCATCATTTTATGGCACATATTGATTCATGGGAAGACTTGTATACATGAAATTCAAAGCATGTTTAACATAAATTCCATGTTGTCCTAAATAATAGGAAGAGTCAGTAGTAAATCCTTAAGACATTCATTGTTTCTCTACATGGAAAACCTCTTGATAGGCCAATGCTAATGATGTGAGAGAATATGAGTTCATTTTGATGAATATGGTAGTGAAAGGATCCAACACATTGATATATACTCATGTACTACATTCTCTATTTATCAGAATGGTTTAATACACTAGTTAGATCATCAGGCTCTTTATATGCTATGACAAATTGATAAAGCAAGACAAAAGGGTCAATGTGCACACTTAAATGGTTAAGGAATATATTCTCAAAGATGGCCCAAGTGGTGTGATAGGTTGTCATTATACCTTTGATTTAGCCAAATAATGTAATGGTGTCACTTTCTACCAGGTCCAATGTCTAAGGCTATATGTAATGAGATGTTGGATATTTGAGTTAACAATTCATTATTTTGGGGATGTTTAATCTACTATTTATGTTTAAATCTTAAAGACATCAAACAAGATTCTAGTCCTATGTTGAAAAAAAGGTAAATATATAAAGTGTTGCTAAGTAAATATACCTTATGGCATTCCTTGTTAAAAAGATTCTTCAGTTGACACCATCAACATATAGAACTTAAACATCTAGCATAAGACACTAAATTATTCTGACTCAACTTGCTCAGTTGGGTAGGACAGTGTTGTATTTTAGAATGTGATAATGTTGATTGTTTATTATTAACTAGACTTCTTATTGATAGATTCTGAATATGGAAGATTTAATCAACAAACATTCCTATTAATACTTTATAAGAATTGAAAGACACACTTTGCATAAAGGAAAATCAATTACACTAAATTGAAACAAACTTTGCATTTAATGAAATCACACTTTGTATTAAAAGAAACACACTTATGTTGAAAGGGAAATCACACTTTGCATTAAAAAGGGAAATCACACTTGTAGTGAAAAGGGAAATCACACTTGAAATAAAATGAAATATACCTGTATCAAAAGAAATACACTTTTAAACTATAAACTAGAAATACCAATTTTTTATTATCTTTGGAGAGAAATGGGCCCTTACTCCTTCCTCAGAATAAGATCATATTTAACTCAGTAGATAAATAGAAAGATGTACCTTATTAATGACTTGTTATTAAAAGTAACATATACTTGATATAAAATTACACTTGAATGTTTCCTAATTTTATTTTCTCTCTATTCTTTCTAATATCTTAGAATGAGGAGGCATGTACTTAAAATACATCTCAATAACTATTCTTAGAATACAAAATATAGTTATCTAAATAAAAAAATATGGTTTTTCTAAAATAAAATATCTAGGAATCAGATCACATGCTTATAGGAGGTGTTGGAACTAATTCAACTAGCAATAGACTGAGTATAACTAACATTTATCTAAAGAGATTATGTCTAGATTTAAAAAATAGAAATAAATTTATATTCAAAAATTTTTAGACTATTTCTACAAATAATAATGTCTAGAATAATATATATAAATAAGGAAAATCTATATATTTATAGTAGATATCTTTAGAGTTACTATATTAATTGGTAGAGTATAGATGGACATCTTTAGAGCATGGCTAGGCATCTTTGGAGCATGGCTGGATAGGTCTTCAGAGCTTTGATAGAATGTCTTTGGATCTTATTGTATTATATGTTGAGTCTTCAAAAATATTATAAAAAATGTGTTGTCAAAACTGTTGATGTCTTCTCAAAACAATCCTTCTATAGAGATATATCTCTGCATGCAAAACTATACTTATTTCATCCAAGTTAGACATAAATAACAAGATAGAGAATCAACAATGTATCACATACAAACAAAAGATAATTTAACTCATTTCTTACTTAGATGAAACCTTAACTGTTAAATATAATGCAATATATAACCAAGAGGCAACACTTGTGGATGGTTTATATGAGATATAATGAGCTATATAGAATGCTCATCATGGTGATGCACCCTTTTGGTAGACCAAAGTATAAAGAAAGGGTCATTTGATATAGTGATAAGGGAAATATGTGACAAGACATATCCTCATGTTGAACTTAACTTCTAATAATGGTTATTTAAAATCTTGGATGTGTTCTTTAGTATCCTTCACCCCACCATGAATATACTTCACATAGAATTGATGGGTTTTTTTGGGCATGTCATGAGAATGTCTTTAAATATTTACAAGAAACAATTTCCTCCTAGCCATGCAAGGGCTATTGGAGGACTCAAAAAATCATTTTTTTGGTCTAAGAACCTAGAAAATAACTAGAAAAATCTCTATAAATAAATAATAAGTCTAAAATATTCCAGTTCAGACCCTCTTTCTAGCATCAATTATGTTGGTGATTATTTTAATGTGACCAACAACAACTAGGTTTTTGGTGATCTTGACACACCAGAAAACCCTCTTTCATAGAGATCCTAAGAAATCCCCAAGGTTTCTTCTTCTTGATATAGGCTGACTAATATTCATTCAGTGACCCATTGTGACCATTCCATTTCAAGGGGCCTTTACTAGTAATTGGAATATCTTAGATAAATCATTTGTTTTACTTACTTTAATGGTATTATTACCTAGGGGATCAACAAATATGAATTTAACCATGGTAGTATAGATTATATAAAACATGTTCATTGATTTTATACACTTAACAATATAACTAAAATAATAAATAGATCTACAATCAAGATAAACATGCAAAATCAGATTATAACTTAGAAATTAAACTAATTTAACAGACTGATAAAAAAGATAAAAAGAGGGAAGGGTAGGGAGAAATAGAAAGAAGAACCTGATTTATAATGTAGACAAACTTGATTCTATTGAGCAGATAAATATATAGATAAACCAATCCTTAGTCGAGTAAGACCTAGCATAACTCCAACTAAGGATGGTGTAAGAGTCTATGGAATGAAGTAGTAGAGCCAATGAGAAAAACATGATCATCATATACATGTGCATACCAAGTATATCAAATGACTATGCTTTCAACTAAATATATTTATATTGAAAGGATAAATTTTGATTCATCACATGTTCAGGTGAGTTACATACATGGCCTTCAAACAACCTTGTCTCAAAAACCTAACTAAGAAAGCAGGGAAATATATGAAATAAATGATTGATTTACTTAACTACAAAGAAATAGCTAGTCTGGTCTCCTAATATAATCTATTCTAAGTGTGATACCTTTATTACATCATAATAACTAATCTTAGATAGGCATGCATGCCTAAGGAGTTTCAAATTTTCCTACTAAATGGGTAATTACAAACATTAAATGCAGAGGGCCCACTTGAGATCAATTGGGAAAGAATTCCTAATCAATTCAATGATTAAAACATTAGGGACCATGTTTGACTAAACTAGGAATGAATGCATACAAGAGAATGTAGTTGACATTACATTCAGATAACCATTTACGCATGTCTTGTGCAACTTGTTTTGTCTTTTATGATTCTACACTTAATCCCAATGCACATGACATACCCATGATTCACACTTTGTCCATAATTATTAATTGAGTCCTCCACATTTTGATTAATGTTTTTACCGAGTCATTCATTGAATTCCATTATTTCTAATCATTTGTTGGTGAGGAACCTATCCAAAAATTGATCTATAAATAAAATTGGATGTGTAATCCATTTCTATATTTTAATATTTTTGATGGTCAGATGGGCCATAAAATTTTAAAGTGTCTTTATTATCTATATTTTAAGATTTTCCTTCTTGGTAGTGTCATTTCCAAGTGGCTTCTCTTCACTCTTCCAATGTTTGATAAAGGGCTTGATATGCATGTTAATTATTTATATCATGGTAAAGTGAGATTTTTTCCATGTGGCATCATCTCACTCATTAGAATCTCTAACATCATGTTAGGCATATACAAACTACCCATGGGTTGTAAAACAAAGGTTTTTCACCACATGGCATCATCCCACTCACCCTCTTGTTTGAGGTAAGCTCGTTTTATAAGAACATCTATGAGATAGAGGATCAATGGGATGGTGCCACATGGGAACATCCCACTTACTCACTTTCCTAGAGTGTCTTTACTTGTATGGATCCTTCTATGGTATCGTGTCATTAGGATCATACCACGTGGTGAAATCCCTCTAACCCACTTGCATGAGGCTTTGTAGTGTATGGTTTCAATTGGGATTACTAGGTCATTAGGATGTTGACACTTGGTAGCATCCCATTGATTTGATTGTTTAGATTTTTGTTGACATAAAGTCCCATTGAGAAAATTATTGAAATTTTGACTAAGTCCCACAGAGTAGTGAAAAGATGCCACATGGCACTGGGTAAATTTTGAAAAATCACCTGAGTGTTAAAAAAATTAATAGGCCTAGGCTGCCAGGAGTCACAAGAAGTCACAGTGTGGCATCAAGAAAAGTTAAGGCACCTACAAGCAAAAAATTAAAAGGAAAAGCCAATGATTTCAAATTTTTAAGAGGAATAACTAAGCTTTAAAAAAAATGGTTATAAAAATTCAAAAGAAAATGTTTAAGTTCAAAGCCAAAGAATTACTAAGTATAGAATATAAAATGTATAAATGACTTAGTCACTTTATTTGATTGTAATATAAATTTAGTCCATTTTATATAAAATTACTAACTAAAAGAATAAATACTTAAAAAAATTAGTCATTTAGTCTAAATTTAAAGCTAAAATAGACCAAATTACTCTGAGAAAGAAGTAGAAAACACTAAAATGGTTAGATAATTTACATAAAACTAAGGTGAAATAGTCTAAAATGAATATTTAGATGTGTTTCAAAACATAAGCATCAAATCAACTGAGACTTAATATATTCATGAAAATTCATATGTTTTAAACTAATGTAGCCCTATATTTGATTTATATGCCAAGTATTTGTGATGCAAGATTATTATTCAGATCCAGTTAAAATAATGAAACTCATTCAAACTTAAATATTCACATATAACAAAGCATGTTCTTACAAGAAGGAAATTTTAAATAATCAACCACCAAATAACTCCTCAAAGATATAAGACTAGACTCTAGAGCAAAAAAGAGGTTCTTGTTTTTGGTGGAAATGGGGTGTGTTGTGCAAGAAACAAAAGATTTGTTGTTGTGAATTCATGATGTTTAGTTATTCACCTACATTTTTAACATTAGAAATATTTTTTTTAGTTACTTTATATCAATATGTTTTTCATTCACATTGTTGTGTTATTTATATTTGTGCTACATTTCTACTTCCATACCTCCAACTTTCCATGGCTTCTAAAATCACCCACTAAACATTCCCCCACACACACATTATTTTTTAGATGAAAGAGATTTGAACTTAGGATGGAAGACTAAACATTTACTAGTATGTGGATGCAATCCCTAAGGTTTTCATTTACATACTAATAAATTTTATTGTCTTTGTTTCAAAATTAATGATTTCATTCACATATCAGTAAAATTTAGATGTATCAAATGAAATCATTTTATGAATTCATGTTGTTGTGTTATTAATATGTTATTATGTTTATTATAGTAATTTTTAATTTTTATTTTAATTTAATTAACTTACTAAAAATGGAAATGACATAGGGTTTTAAAAGATGAATACCTATGATGGGGATGTGCACCATTGATCCAGTGAGGTGTGAACTCCTTTTTGGCTAGGAAGGACTACCTGCACAACAAAGATAACTTGGATGAGATTGATTAATAATAGAGATGGGTGGATTAACTAATACAATATCAGTTCTAAGAAGTGGTACACTTCCTTATAGGGATGTCAGTCTACTATTTATTCAATCAAGTATGAAATATCCCAAACTAAATTTGGATGCAAATTCTTTTCAAAACTAATTTCAACTATTTGCAGGGATTCAGTCAAATGGAACTACCATATCCAATGATAAAACAATACAATGATATAAATCTGAATGTAATTGCAAATACAGTCCAGATATCATAAAATAATACAAATATGGTCTTGAAATCTAGCAAATTACAAATAAAACTTGGATTTGTGTGGCTCAGGCTGCTGTGTCCAAAAAACACAGTCACTGACGTCGGTTATTCCACTGACATCGATTGATACACTGCCATCATCGGTTACCTGTGTCTGATCTCTACCTACCTGTGACTGTCTTCCTATCGATGTCGGTCCTAGATCAGCTGATGTCAATCTACCAGCCAATGTCGGTCACTGATCTGTCGATGTCGGCCTCTGTACTACCCTGCGGCCTGCAACTGTGAACTGTGCCCTTCTTCACTCTTTTTGAATCTACTGGTATGGCCTGGTACGTATCTGTGCAAATTTCGTACAGCACCTAATCTGAAGATATATATATATATATATCTTAAATCAAATCTAATGAATAAATACCTGGAAACCTCTGCATATGCTGAACCCCTGATATACCCAATGAATGACCTCTAAAGCCCCAGATCTGATCAATACGCACAATCTGAATTTTCATGAATCCACCCCTGAAAAGCACTGGGTTTTCATCCAACTCTTCTCCAATCTGTTGAAGGTTTGCATCCTCAGAGATTTTAGCTGAATCACAGATTCAAGCTTCACAATACTCAGAATATTTTTAGCAATAAAAGATATTCCAAATGCTTTGCCCTCAACTTATTTTAAAGGCTCCCAGGAAACTTCTAAAAGAATTCAACTTTATTTAATATGTTATTTTATTTATTTCCATAATAATTAAATTAATTAATTAAAGTTATCTTTTTGAAGAAATATTAATTTTTGGACAACTTAAATTAATTAAATTAGTTAAATCATTTTAACAGAAATTTGTGGACATTACAATCCTCCCTTCCTGGAGATTGCTTGTCCTCAAGCAATTCGCTCCTAATACCCAACACCAACTTCCAGGATCCCATATCATTCTCAAAAATTTTCAAACTCTACTATCTGAAACACTATGCTGCAAAATATCTGTGAATACATTCTCCATATTTCTCCTAGATAGTAGTGTGATGATTCTCAATATGTAATTAACAAATTCACCATCACATACCTTAGACTTTACAAAAGGCCACTGCACTACTCTGATTATCAAACTCTCCCAATCCCCATAAGGATGCTGACTCATAATTGGAAGGGAAAATGGCATGCAACAAATAGAATTATTTACCTCATCACCTATAAATTGAGATTCCATCCTGTGAGATGACACCTCCTTAGGTCCTTCGTCTAGTGTTTCCCTCAAGATAATCTTCTTTCCCCCAGAAAGGAATTCTAACTACATACGGTGGTGATCAATAATGTAACGCCCAATACCCTGTAACCACTGCATGCCCAAGACCACATCATAATCCTCTAAAGGAAGCACATAAAAATCATCGGTCAAAGTGTAATCCCCCATATGAATACTAAGTTGTGAAATCTGTTTGGTACAACCCAAAACTGCACCATCTGTCACCTTTACTCCAAAACCACCAAACCTCTCATACTGTAATCCACGCCTTCCCACTAACTTCTAGTCAATGAAGTTATGTGTAACACCTGTATCTACCAAGCTCACAACCCACTTGCCCTTAAGTGTACCTTTCAACTGAAAGGCATGAAAGTTAGGATAACTGGAGAGAGTAGCCATAATTACTTTGGTTGATGCCAAAGGCTCCGGGGTGTCTAACTCCAACTATGTTTGAACCTGCTCAACATTATCCTCAATATCAGTATCAGGAACCTCCTCATCTCCACACTCAAAAGTTACCTCAATCAAATGAACCTTTCCCTTACCCATGCAATGGTGTCTTGGTTCCCATGGATCTTTGCAGGAAAAACATAACTTTTTCCTCCTCAAGTCATTCCTAGTCTCCTGATTCATCCAAGGATTTATAGAGGATGACCCTTCTTTATTTTGTGGTGTGTTGGCCTTTTGTATAGGCTGAGAGTTCGTGGCTATTTTCTTATCACCTTGATAAGAAGTGGGAATAGTATCCAGTCTCAATGTCACATCGATGGCATCCTTAAGAGTGGCTGGTTGGAAAGCACGTACCAGTCCCTTAAGTCTATCCTGTAATCCCTCAATAAATAACATCAAACTCCATCTCTGAGGCATATCAGGTACCATAACTGCAATATGATAAAACTCATTAATATAAGCTTTTGCGTGACCACTCTGTCTAAGATGAGCCAACTCCCTGTAGTAAAGTTCTGTATCCTTATGGTCAAATCGTGCAATGAGTCGCTCAGTGAACTCAACATAGGAGTGAACTAAAGAGTGATCCTGGGTGACCAATCCATGGTACCACCAATCATATGCAATTCCCTCTAAATTCAACACCACAAATTGAATGGCCTCACGCTCAGGCATGGGCCTCAAAGAAAGATATATGTCCAGCTTGTGGACCCAAGCTCTTGTACTAGTGTCTCCAGAGCCATTATATGGAGCCAATGTAATCTTCCCCGTAGCTCTATTGAGGTCATGATTATGCTGCTACTGTGGTGGTCTATTACCATGATCTCCCCTGAATTTGGTTGTGTCTCTACGCTGCACACAATATTGGGGAAAAGGAAAAACCTCCCTAACCTATGGGGGTAAATCTCTCCACTTTGCTGTGGCTGCCAAAACGGACTCCTGGAATCCAATCTCTGGTGGCTCCCCCTATGCTATTTGTTCATGCAATACAAACTGAGGCAATAATGGTCTATTTGGAGTAGGTGTATGATGATGATTTTGCCTAGAGGAATGATGGGAACTTCCCACTGAAGAATGGGAATGGTGACTATCCTGACTAGACTGATGGGTATAATGACTACCTGTCACTGAAATTGATCTATTCCTCCTACCTCTATGTCTATCCACCTCTAAACGGTCCATGGTATCCTGTAATCAATCTAAAGCCTGAACAATCCTAGGCTGAGTAGTGATGAGGGTCCTCATCATCTCTCTTTCTACCTCATCCTAATTTCTACAGGCATTCCCCTGTTCTTCGGCCATGATAGGTTCCTGTCCTAAACCCAACTCTCACTCGTACTGAGCTCTACTACATGTAAAGTATCTATGGGTTATATCAAATCTTCCTAGATGCATAGAAATATATTTACCCCTATAGGCTGGCAAGATGCATGGCTTTGATACCACTGAAAGATCCCAAACTAAATTTGGATGTAAATTCTTTTCAAAACTAATTTCAACTACTTGCAGGGATTCAGTCAAATGGAACTACCATATCCAATGATAAAATAATACAATGATATAAATCTGAATGCAATTGCAAATATAGTCTAGATATCATAAAATAATACAAATATGGTGTTAAAATCTAGCAAATTATAAATAAAACCTAGATCTGTGCGACTCAGTCTGCTATGTCTAAAAAACACAGTCACCGACGTCAGTTATTCCATCGACATCAGTCAATACACTACCATCATCAGTTGCATGTGTCTGATCTCTACCTACCTATGACTATCTTCCTATCGATGTCAGTCCTAGATCGGTCGATGTCAGTCTACCAGCCGATGTCGGTCACTGATCTGCCGATGTCAGCCTCTGTACTACCCTGCGGCCTGCAACTATGAACTGTGCCCTTCTTCACTTTTTTTGAATCCATTGGTATGGCCTAGTACTGATCTGTGTAGATTTTATATAGCACCTGATCTGAAGATATATATATATATATATATATATATATATATATATATATATATATATATATATATATATATATATATATATTAAATCAAATCTAATGAATAAATACCTGGAAACCTCTGCATATGCTGAACCCTTGATATACCCAATGAATGACCTCTGAAGCCCCAGATCTGATCAATAAGCATAATCTAAATTCTATCATGAATCCACCCCTAAAAAGCATTGGGTTTTCATCCAACTCTTCTCCAATCTGTTGAAGGTTTGTATCCTCAGAGATTTTAGCTGAATCACAGATTCAAGCTTCACAATACTTAGAATATTTTTAGCAACAAAAGATATTCCAAATGCTTTGCCCTCAACTTATTTTAAAGGCTCCCAGGAAACTTCTAGAAGAAGTCAACTTTATTTAATATGTTATTTTATTTATTTCCATAATAATTAAATTAATTAATTAAAGTTATCCTTTTGAAGAAATCTTAATTTTTGGACAACTTAAATTAATTAAATCATTTTAACAGAAATTTGGGGACATTACAAAGTAGATAATATAATAAGATAAATTACAATAAAGCATGTGATGAGATTATGAAATAAAAATAAAGCAAATCAATCTACTGCATATATATTATCAGGACATTCATTCCAATATGATATGACTAAGTCCTCTTGTTCTTGGATTACTTCTAGTTGCTCAGTGATTGATTCTAGATTTAAGGTAAAGACAATCACACAAAGTCCTAACTCAAAAAATATGTTATTGGCTAGTGAAAAAGGGTTGAGAGACAATGGGAAGATCAATGATGTTAACTACATCATGTGAAATTATAGGTAGTGTCATATACATAACAAGGCCATCTTTAAAAGGATAGAAAATCAAAATGATTTAAAGATAAGGTTTTGAGATTTAAGGCTCAGGTTTTAAAAAATCAAGTACAGTGTATTGATGTTGATCCTATAGGATCGATGTCAATTCTATAAAATTAGTGCTAATTCATAATGAATTGACATCGATTCTATCTAAAGCTGTACTTAATTAAAATAAAAGGTTTAAAAGATAACAAAGGATAATAAATAGACATAGAGGGATAAAAGTTGTATTCTAAGGGTTGGATAAGTAGAGAGGATCAAAGAAACTAATAAGAAATGAAATAAACAAGCTGACTATTTACCTTGAACCTGGTTGTAAGTAGAATGAATTCTTCCTCACAAATGCAATCAATCCTTTAGGCTTGAGATGGTCGATGTGGATGGGCTATAATATAATTTTAGTAGAGTGGCATTGTATTCTCCTTGATTCTATAAAAATCTAAGTAACATTTTAAGGTTTATATTTTATCCCTTTTCAATCCAAAGGTTGGCTAGGTATAAATGGATCAATATCAATCTAAAGAATTAGCATTGATCAGGGGAAAGTCGTTAATGATTAACCTAATTTGGTGGCTGAAGGTTTTATCCATGTTGGATTTGTTCAAATCATAGGTAAATTTTGGGTTTATGATCATGATTTTATTGGGGATAGGGTTATACATGGGTAAAGTGGTTAAAAGGTTAGGATTCCCTAGGTTAAAAATAGATTTATTTGGTTAGGGAGGTGAAAAGGTAATTTGTGAAAGAAAATTACCAAGTAACTAATGATAAATAAACTAAACTTTAGGTTAGGGATATTTAAGAGATTAAAATAATAATAATAAGGGCCTACTAATCCTAATAAATCATATATAGTATACAAAATTATAATGTCTACATTTACCCCGTTTTGTGGAGTGGTATGGAATACATTTCATGAGACAAAAATAAGGATAGGTCCAATGCCCTAGGTTTATGTGAAGATGTATCCCCTCTTAAATTGAGAGCCAATGTAGGATGAAGAGTAGGTGATGGGAATTAAAAATTAAATAATCGATGGGATGGGTAGATAACAAATGAGAGCTAATAACGTGGATGCACCACATGAAGTATATGTTTTGTACTGATAGGATGTAAGGTAATAGAGGTAGAGATGTCTCAAGGTAGAATCCCATAAATAAAATTCCACAACTATAAATAGGTGGATTTAAATGAAGGATAAATAAGAGAACAAGTGATAGGACTTGGTAAATTAAATCATTAGGTGTGTCATATAGTGTGTGCATTACCTATAGATAATTTTTATCAAGAGATAATTCACTCTTGAGACCCACATAGGGATGATACCCAAAAGATGACATATCTTACATGGGATAGGGACCAATAAGGGGTCTAAATCCACAAACTTGAAATGGTATAGGAAAAATAATAGGGTAGGTGTGGTAAAGTACCAAGATGAGGCTATGGAGCAAGATTGGATGTGTGTAAATTACAAGTAGTGAAAATAGGCAAATTGGTGTCAATCCAAAATGAAATGGCATCGATCCACTAAATTGATTCCAATCCAAAATAGATCAACATTGATCCAAAGTTGGGTATATATGTAAATATGACATGGAAAAGGGATCATTTGTTATTTATGTAAAATGAAATGACATGTGAGAAACTAAATGATGACTGTGATGTGAGATAAAATGGAGGCTAATGACAATGGTTTGAGGTGATGGAGATGATCACAAGATGAGGTAGGCCCTGATATTCTTTTAATTTTATATTTTTTGGAATTTGTTTGAGTATGTTACTTTTTAGAATAAGGATAGATGTTGAGACTAGGATAGGATGGTGCTAGAGAATCGATGCCCATTCCTATGAATTGGTGATGATTCATTGGGAATTAACATCATTCCAATTGAAATGGAACCAATCCAGATGGATTGGCATTGATCTATAAGGGATTGGTGTCGATTCACTCAAAAATTAAAAGGCTAGAGTATAATTTTTAGGGTTAAGCTAAGTAAATTTTTAAGAAGGTTAAGGCATATAACATATTTTGATAACATGCATGGAAACTACTATAGATGCAAGATCAAGTGCTACCTCTATTGAAATGACTACAAGACTTACTCAATGATGATGATTGGGCATATCTAGAAGTTATATGCCTAGGAGGAGTGTGATATTATCAACACATTCATCAAGATGCAAGCTTGATAGTCACTCTACTAGAGTGATGGAGCATGACTACTGGGACATTCTAGTTGTCTATAGGGGATATGATGATCATGGAGGAGGACATATATAGGATTTTATAACTTATTATGTAGGGAGTAGTGATAGTACCTACGAATGACTAGGGACATGGAGCAGCATTGACATGACTATATAGTGGGGATGCTATAGATATCACTTTTGTTGTTGGTGGTTTTGTATTTGATATGAAGCTGACATAATAGGGAGGGGTATTCTGACTATGATTCTATAAGTGATTTCTTTCTATGCACTCATGGACTCCGTAGGAGGTAGGTTCCCATGAAACATAGTAGGTGTGGTTATGGATATGTTGAAGTACAAGATATTGTTTTCATAGATATCTACCTTACTATCACAGGTCCATAGGGAGTTATGGGGTTGGAGGATCCAGAAAAGGTATGGTTAGCTATGATCATAGTTCTACAATATTGGGCATACAAGCACATCAGGGTGGTGCATCCTCTTGGTTCCTCATGGATAAGATGGTACAATAATAATTAGAGTGTGGTATTCCTATGATGGAAGGCATATTTAGTTCAATATTTCATAGATGGCATTGTCCAAAACCTAAATTACTATCAAGGGGTCTTGGAGGGGTTATGAAATGGATATATCATCTGAAGACCCTATCTTAGATTTCTTGCATGGCCTAGTTTAGAGGTAGGGAATTTAAATATCCAAAGGGAGAGGTGGGTGATAGGGAGGAGGACAGAGTACATGGCGTACTTCCACTTTAGGTGGGTGAGGAGATTGTTTGCCTTAGTGTAGGACATACCATGGGCCCCATGCACATATAGACAAGATGAGATGGAGCTTACACTTCTAATTCTAGACACTACATATGTATGAATAAAAATGGAGGAGGAAGAGGTAGTAGGATTATATGTGAAGGATGTGGGGTGCACTCCATCATTTCTAGCATGGTGGGTAGGATAGTGGGTTGCGAAGTAGGAGAGGGTGGTGTGACCTCAATAGGATGGAGTAGATGAGGAGATGGAGGATGGGAAGGAGGATGGAGGAGGAGAGAATGGGATGGGAGAGGATGGGGGAGAGGAGAAAGAGATATATATTTTAGGGATCATTATAGAGAGGGATACACTAAGGTCATAGTGTATTATCTTACAGGGATAGGTAGATTCAACATAGGGGGTACTCACCATGATGTACATTGATTGAGACACACTATAGACTAGATTAGATACACTTTAGGTGGAGTTTGACACATTACAACTAAGCCATGGTCTAGCAGTGGAGGCCTATGGTGAGGAGATGGAGACTCATTAGTATAGATAGTTATTGGGATGGATGGGCATAACACATGGTAGGTGGGTATAGTGATAATTGATAGATACAGAGAGCTAGTGGTAGAGATTTGATACTATGCATAGATCATATATGTTTGTATCCATATATTTCATGCTATGCTACCCACTTAGCCACATAGGGTAGGTCTTCTAATCTAACTCACACAGAGTTAGTTAACACAGGGAGTGTATCCCACAAGAAATATTAGAGGAGGGATAGAGACAAAGGAGGAGATAGGGGAGGGGATGGGAGAGGAGATGGTGGTGAAGCTTAGGGTAGTATCCATTTGAGCAGGATACACTTTATTGAGTAGTGTTTATTATATTTATTGTATTGGCTAGAGAGGCACATACCTATATATGGATATTTTTTATGTACACTGATCATTATATAATGAGTTGTGATGTTCATATGGATTTTATTTATGGATTATGGATCTTTATGGATTATGTTATCATGATACTTGTCTTTAGATTATGTGAGTATAAATTTATCTTATTAGAAGATGTGATAAATTATGATTTTTAAATGTTATGGATTTATATTGAAATGTTTATGGAGTATGGTTATTATGGATGTGAATTAGATAATGGATAATGGATTTATGGATTTGATGTGATTATGGATTTATATTATGGATTTGATGGATTTAAATGCTATGAAATATTAAAATGTTTATAGATCATGATTATGTTATTTTGGATGTGATTTAAATTATTTGATGTATGGATTTTATGTGATGCTATTATATAAAAATGTTCACGATTAAATTATTATGGATGCAATTTTGATTATGGGCTATGGATTACATAATTATGAGTTTGATTAGATTATGGATTATGAGCCTTTTTAAGAAATGCTTATGGATTATGGATGTGAATTAGAATATTGCTTATAGATTTTATGCTATGTTATGATGGATTATGGATTTAAAATTTTATGAAATGTTAAAATGCTTAAAAATTATGATTATGTTATTATGGATGTGAATTAGATTATGGATTCTGGATTACATTATGGATTATGAAAAATGTTTATGGATCATGATTATTATGGATGTGACTTAGATTATGGAATTCATGTTATGAGACTTATAGATTTTTGGATTATTGGATTAAGATATTCTTTGATATATGTGGTAAATTTGTAATTAATTAGCACAAATTTGATTTAAAAAGGTTTTATTTCTCTTATGAGACCTAAGAAAACCGTTTAAAATGAATGCATGCATGCATGTTGTTAATTGACTACTAGTAAATAACCTAACAACCTTAGGTCGACTAAGTTTAGGATATTATTAGTTTGAGATGGAAATTTATAAGTATTTACTTTGATATAAAGTGGATTCTTTTAAGAATAATATGTTTTCATCTTGTATATACCTAAAACTAAGTTCAACCCTATAATCCTTTTGTGCCAATCCATGTAGACTGATTAAGGGAGGAAGATTTATTGGGATGTTTTATGCATGATAGACATCTTTAAATGGAGTGATCTTTATTTTGATATATGTTTTCAAAGCATCTATCCTTTGAGGGATTAGTCTGCACTTTTGATAGTTTATATATTTTTATAGATTTTGCAAATTTTATAGCTATCCTTTGAGGGACCAGTCTATTATTTTTTGTTATTTTGTCGATGCTTTGCTTTATTTTTATTGTGATCCTAGAGTTATTATTTCTTTATGGATTGGCTTTAGCATCTTAGAATAATTTCCCAAAGATTTGTTACACAAGATAATACTATTATTTTCAAAATGAATTAATGATAGGGAAAGTTTTTAGGAAATAATGAGTTGGAGCTCCTTTCAATTATAGGTGAAGCTTATCTAATTAGATAATGTTATGAATAGAAATATGGTATTCATAGTCAAGATTAAAATGAGAAATTCTACTGGATAACCACATGTCTCTATACATCATTATTTGGTATAAAAATAATAGAGATAAAGTTTTATCGAATCAACCCAAAAGAAATGAAATTAGGTGGACTAAGGTGATTAAGACTTATTAACAATGGAAAGGATGGAAATGAAATTGCATGAAGAGGATCTCATTCCAATTTTCCATAAAGAGAAGCTAAATGATATGCCCTATATATGTATTTATGGGTGCTAATATATGTTACGAGCCAATTTGAAACAAATTTTCCCCTTTTGTTTTTTTACATATTAGTGACATGTTGCTTTTCCTTTATGGAAAGGTCACCAATATTAAATTAATGCTATTTTAGACTATTATTATAGGAAAAATTTATTAATTCTTGATATACATGGATATGGTCATGGGTAGCTAATCAACACTCATCCAAGATTTTAATTAGGGCTAATCGTTCCTGATGGATGTCATCCTCAGAAATGATATCTTTAAGGGAGATGTGAATGGAAGGATTTTGAGCCCCAAGAGGAAGTACAACTTTAGAACCATATACTAGGGAGAAAGGATTAAAACCCATAGGGTTTCAAATACTAGTTTGATAAGCCATAAGGCAAAAGGGACATGAAGATGCCAGTTCTTTGCTACTTCATTAACAACTTTAGTTATGATTTTTATAAGAGTTTTATTGGATGCCTAGACTTTTCTATTAGCTTGAGGATAGTAAGGCGAGGAGAATCTTATATTAATTATAAAATAATCATAAAAATCTTGAACCTTTTTGTTTTTAAAATATTTTCCATTATCTGTGATGATCTTATTAGGAACACCAAAATAATAAATAATATGTTGACTAACGAATTAGACAATTTTATCTACTTTGGTCTAGATAAGGGGAATATCCTCCACCCACTTTGTAAAATATTCAATGGTAGTAATGATAAATCTATGATGCTAGGAAGATTTAGGATTGATCTGACCTATAAGATTGATACCCCACTAGGAAAAATGCCAAAAGTCTTGGGTTACCTATAATACTTGACTAGGGACATGGGATAGGTTGGCATGTTGTTGAAACTTTATGTATTTCTTAATGTATTCACAATAATCCTAATTTAAAGTGGGCCAATAATAGCCCAATCATAATATTCTCTTAGTGATGGTAAAACTACTAAAATGTCCACCTTATGAGCCATCATGAGCTTCTTTGATAGCGAGGGTAACTTCATGATTCTAGAGACAACAAATGAGGATATCATTGAACCATGATTATAGAGAACACACCCTAGTATTAAAAAATGCATGATACAATGATGGAAATCATGCTTTCCATTTATAAATAGATCTGAAAGAATAATCCCTTTTGATAGGTAATAAAATATTTGTATGTATCAGAGATCTAATGGATTTTTCTCCACACTATGGATGGAAGGAAGATCAATTTTGGTAAAAGAGGGTTGATTAATATTGTGGAAGAGGAAAAATAACTTATATTCCTAAGATGAAGATAGGATAAACAAGGCCAAAGAAGCCATGCTATCTAAAAACTTGTTAGTTTACTAAGAAGTGGTTTGGACAGCATAATACTCAAAAGTAGCTAGTAATTAGTCATCCAAGGTCTTATATTTTGGAATGGTATCATTCTTGCATTGATATATGCCCTTAATCTAATTGATCACAAGCTGAGAATCACCATAGATATTAAGTGTCTTAATACCCAAGGATAAATCAGTTTAGAGACCTATAATCAAATCCTCATACTCTACCATATTATTAGTGCAATCAAAATATAGAGGTATATATTCCCCTCATGAGGGATTAGGATAATTTCATCTCACCCACCATGCTCACATTTGGATCCATCAAAGAATAGATTCATTTGATATTGCAAATCTATTTGAGATGTGGAAGCTATGGATTTGTGTGGGAATTCATAGTTAATAGGTTGGTTATCAATAAGAGGTGCCTCAATAAGATGATCGGTAATGATTTGACCTTTAACTTTTTTTATGAATAAACTTGAGATCAACTTCCACAAAAATCATAAGCCATTTGGCCATTCACAGATTCTAATAAGGCTTAGAATGCATAAACTTTAAAGGATCAGTTATCATTATCACATAAGTCTTATGATTGAGCAAATAGTGGTAAAGCTTGGAAGCTACAAAAACAAAATCTAGACATAATTTCTCTATGTATAAATAGTGCATCTCATATTCAATATGTGTGTAGCTGATATAATAAACTATCTGCTATTTATGCTAATCATCATGATGGGCAAGCATGGTTCAAAGAATATTAGATGGGGGTGGAATTTCTAAAATGGCCTTGATCTTAGTAGGATAAACTTTTATCCCTTGAATACAGATAATAAAACCTAAAAGCTTACCTATCAATACTCCAAAAATGCATTTCTTAAAATTTAGATAGACATGAAATTAGATTAAGTGAGTGAAGATTACCTTAAGGATCAAAATATGGTCTCTTCATAATTTTGACTTACCAAGTAGATCATTCACATAATCCTCAACAATTTTATGGATGATATCATGGAATATATAAGTCATGGCTCTTTGATAGGTGGCTCTAGCATTCTTTAGGCCAAAAGGTATAACTCAATAGTAGAAGGTCCCCTGAGGAGTAATAAATGAAGTCTTATATTGGTCTTTTGGTGCGATAATCATCTAATTATATCCAGAGAAACCATCCATAAGTGACAACATTTCATGTCCAACTATTAAATCTACTAATTGGTCAATATTAGGGAGAAGGAAATCATCTTTAGGATAAACATGATTTAGGTCATGAAAATTGGTACAAAGGTGTAGTCTCCTTGTAGGCTTTGTAATAGGGATTATATTAGAAATCTATTAAGGGTAATCAATAGTTTGGATAAAGTTATCAATAGGCTAGATAAAGTTAACAAATAAGAGATGTTACAACTCTTCCTTGACTAAGAGTGCAACACAAGGGTGTATCTTTTGAAAAAAAAAAATTATACACTTTGCATCAAGGAAAGTGACAATTTTATGGATGACAATAGTAGGGTCAATACCATACATATTACTATAGGACCAAGCAAATGCTTCACTACTATTTTCCAAAAATGTAGTGAAATCCCTTTATTCCTAAGGATCTAAATATTTACTAACCTTAACTATTCATGGAGTCTCATGAGATCCTATGATAACATCAATGGTAGCCTCATTTAATATACTATAGGTTTCAAAAGGAAGGGATTTATGTAGATGGGATTTATCAATGCCTAAATGGGTTAAGATCAACTCATCATCCTAGTACTAAAAAATAAGGATGGTGGGAAAATCATGCCCTATCATGTTTGGGTAGATAGAAGAATGGTTTTAACCTCCCTATCATGGTGATAGATGAAAATTTATATGGTAATGGAATTGACTAAAAAACGTTTTGGGTAATGGATACAATGCTGTCTATCGAATAAGGGGTACTAGATGGTGAGGATAATGTGTCTTCTTCAAGGATAAGAAGGAGAATAATCTTCAGGGTATTTTTTGGGATTTATTTTAAAATTAAGGCTATGTTTTTCCTAAGGTTTCCTAAAATATCCTAAAATAACCTCATGTGGTCCTTGTTCATAGCGTCTTATACCAAAACCTTTTCAAGCACACTATTATAGGTATGATTTTTTAAGTGGGGTTTATCCAAGAATGAAAATTTTGAGGTAAATGGTTTATGGGTTTGGTTAGAAATTCCTAAAGAAGGTTGATCAATTCTCTAATAAATCAAATGGGTGTAGAGGAAAGGTGGACTAGAGGGAATAATTTCTCCTAAATTTTGACAATATACATGTTTGTCTAGATGTCCATATTCCTAGGGAGTGAGGAGAGTATTGAGTGTGAATAACTAATATTATACGATTGATAGATACTAAAACATGGAATCAATGGAATCTTTACCAATCTTTGATGAAGGGATTATCATACTAGATGATGTCTCATTAGATGATGATGGGGTAGTGTTTTGTATCAGAATTAAAATGTAATTTGGTTAAAAGGTAAGGTTGCAAGTTATAAATGGATGGGGATCAGTTGGGACATTGTGTATTTTACCTTTGTGTTCAAATTTAATACATCGATGTAAGGTGGGGAGATGTAATACATAGTGTGTATCCAAGGACATCCTAACATGATGTTTGATTAAAAATCTCCTTCTATTGTGTAAAATAATTTAGGTAGAATACATACACCTATTTGAATGTGAATGACTACCATTCCTAATGTAGGGGAGAAAATATCATTGAATGATCATAAAATGGTAGGGGATTGGGTTATAATATTTTTAGGTAATCATAGTTTTTTAAACACATGAAAAGAGATAATATTTATACTTGTACCATTATCAAATTATTACTCATTTGATTCGACTTGATCAATTTGGGTTGTGATAAATAGTGGGGGATCCTGGTCATTAGGCTATAACAATGATATTTTTGAATCATGGAATGTTATTGATAATGAATTTTGAAGCAATGTGATGAAAGTTGATAGAGGTTGGGGTTCATCAGCTTGTATCTCGGTGGCCCACAAGGCTTCTCTCATAGCCTTGTGATGATGTGGATTATTTTAGACAAGTTAATATAGAGACATCTTGATTGGGAGCTGATGAAGCTACTTTAAAATAAATATTTGTATTAATTTTGAAGAATTATTATTTTGTGCTTTCCCTAAAATAGAAATTTTAGGTTTCAAAGTGGGCATTGTAGGGCTATTTATGGTAGGAGTTGGGGCTTTTGTAATAGTCACTTTGGATTTATCATGATTTTAGGTCTTATGACCCTAGGTTTGGGATCATGTTACTATGTGAATTGCATCTATCTAAAACATAGGTAGATTTATCATGTTTTTAGACTCATCCATACCTAGAGGGTTTAACAGGGATTGATATTGAGCTCTATTAAAGGTTTTATCTTCTTTTATAACTTATTTTGATACTATGAGTAATATATTAGTTCCTAAGGTGGATGTAACATTGGTAGTTTGACTATGGGAATAGTCATGATCTATCTATTCCATTAAAAGATCATCTTCTTCTAATAAGTTTCAAACCACAACTTTAAGCAAATTATAATTTTTTGTATCATGATCTATTATTCGACGATATGAATATTTCCTATTTTCTTGATACCACACTAGTTTTTTAGTAAGATGGTTAATGGTTTTTACGTGTGGTAGAGTGATAAGGGAGGTTTGGATAAGCTGATCAAGAATCTTCGAATAATACCCCTTTAATGGATTCAAACTAGGTTTTTAATCCTTCAAGGCATTGGTAGGGAAGTTGTATTTGACTTTGAACCTTGACCTTTTGAATTAGTTGTTCAAATATTCCCTATAGCAGGTACTTTATGCTTAGGATAAGCCCTTACACCTAAACCTTGTAGATAGTAAGGGTTTAAATGGTTATGTATTGGAATTATCATGATGGGAAGATTCCTTTGTGATGATACATGATCTTTGGTAGAGGATTCTCTAATAGTGGCCTTAATTTTTTCCAAAGGATGGAGTCTCAATATAGATTTTTTTTTTAAATTGATGGTAACAGTGCCTTCCCTTTTTGAATATGATTAGGGATAGTGGGGATATCCTATTTAAGGAGTTCAATCCTAATGGGGAAATGCTACAAGGATTTTTATCATGGTTCCCTAAGGTATTTATTTTTTATATTTATAGTTTTTCCCTTGATTTCTCTAAGATTTAGCTCTTCTTGAGTTATGAGGGGAACTAGTCTTGAGCTAGTTTGAGGTAATGTAATAATTTCCTCATGAGGTATTAATATAGAGGTGATGGGTATGTTACATGTGGGTATTGAGATAGCATAAGGAATGGTATGTATATATTATGGAATGTCTAATAAATCCTTTTCTTTGATTATATTTTTCTATTTTATATCTAGTTGATCATCCTGAATGTTATCAGATACTATTTCCTCAAGCAGATCCCAAATAATGAGATCTAGAAAGTTTGAGTGAGTTTTTGGGATAACTTCACTTAATTTATATGGTTTAAATGTTTATCTTGTATGGATATTAGGTACATAAGTATTAACAACTTATTTTGGTAGAATTTGATCATAGAACATATTGATCATATAGGTTTCATGGTCTGAAGTGGATCCCAAATTAGCATGCATAGAATTAGATGTGAAAATGTGGTTAGGGAATGACTGCGTAAAGATGTCTATTGACTGATTAGTGGGAGTGTTTGGGTTATCTAGTTACAATTCCCCTTGATCAATAAGGCTTTGCACTAGACCCTTGAAATAGTTACACCTATTGACATCATGACCTATTACATGGTGGAAGTTGAAAAAATCAATTTCCTTAAACTAGTTAGGCTTAGGGTGAGAGTCATCAAGAGGTCTCACCAGATTACACCATGAAAATATATAGAGACCATAATAAATACACAAGGTGATAATAGCAACAAGCATAACACATCACATAATACTAATCTCTAATTTGTGAAATTAAAATAAATTATTTTCATGACTTTAATTTCCAACTTGTCAGAATGTGGCACCACATAACAAATTCTATTTTCAACCTTAAAAATTAATGATACCATAGATAGTATATAATCCATCAAAAAATCCAAATTGTTATCTTACTTTTTACTATAACTTCTATACTTCTAAACTCACATAGATCAGGTTTTATAAATATATATAGGTCATAGATATATATAAATTAAAGTTTCATTTTTATTTTATCTATAGATGATCTATTGTCAATAATTCTATGCCACTAAATTTAATATAGCATTGGAAAAAGTCACTACATGAAGTTGATTTTGTAATAGAAATAACTAAGTCATTAAACAAATTGATGACATATTTAATTATGTAGTTAACTATAAACCTATTTTATATTTTACATGATACTGCTATATATATTATATATATCATTCACTACATATACACCTACCTGTGGGGAACAGATTGAAGATTGAGTTAAAATACTAGAAATAGTTCCAAAGATTTACCATAGAATGGATTATAACTACGTACTTAATGTATGATCGATTGGGTTAGTTTACACAAGGACCTAAGCACATTTGAGAGAAAGAGGGACCTTTCTCATCTCCCATCTCTACACAAATTAAATCCTATTCCACTCACTCCATAATATTGAGTAGTTTAGTCCATATGGGGTGAGGTCTCCAATTCTATATATAGGGCAATAATAGGTGTCAATTTGATGCCCCATCTAGCCATATATACATATATATACAAAGGGGTGGGGAGAGGATAGGAAATATTTGCTAAACATTATCTAGATGACTATAAATATAATCTTATCGCTATACTTAGCATACCACATAATAGTTCCCTTTTGTGGATCAGTGTTTCATTAGGTGGTTTCATATATTTTAACATGATATGCAAGGATACATATAGATATAAATCTCTATCCATATATATATATATATATATATATATATATATATATATATATATATATATGTATATATGTATGTATGTATGTATGTATGTATGTATGTATGTATCATAGATCTAAATATATATCAATTCTTTTAAAATATTTTCCACACATAGTTCAACATATACACATAATTCTAAGTAGAATATATCCAAAAATCAAAAGCACCACTTACCTGGTACTAGTTTCCAAGCTGAAATAGTATATGAATTTGTTTTCTTTCGATCTCATTACATTGTTATCCTCTACTTCATACCCTCCAATGCCTATACTATCCAATTTTATTTCATTCTTTTTCTAAAATATAAAATAGATGCTAAGTTCTTTTCCATATTTTTGTTTTTGGCTTTTTCTTTTGTTTTATCTTTTTATTTTTACTAATTTTAAGACATTTAATTCTTTTTTTTGTTTTTCTAGATTTTTAATTTATTTTTCTCTTTTTCTAATTTCAATGTTTTTTCCTTTTTAAAAAAAATAATTCTTTTTTTAATATTTTAATATGAAATCCCAATTTCGTATCATTTAGTTACATTTCTATAATTTAATGATAGAATAATAACCTATATTAATTCTACCTTTATTAATTTTATCTTTAAGTGTATTAATGACACATTAGGATAAAAAAATAAGGAATTTATTTTTATCATTTAACTACTGAGGAAATCACATAAAAATAAAAATTTAAATAAATTTCAAAATAATCATTTTAAATGCATTTTCTACCATGATTTATTATTGTGGTGTGTGTAGGGTTTCACTAGTTATTTGTAAACCAACGATCTTCATCTACCTCATCCTATCTGATGATTCTCTCCCTTTGATACACTCAAGAAAAGAATTCTCTTGCATCCACCTCACTACACACATGTAATTATATCATATCACATGATAATCATAAAGTAATAATATATAACTAAATCAATACATTAATCTATTTAAAATATAAATGCATACATAAACTAGTTCATAATAAGCAATCACATATTATCATCTAACTAAGAAACATTCTATTATCCCAAAACAACATAAATCTCAAGCTTTGTTAGTGATATAATCAAATATGAATTTTTTAACTACAAATATCCATGGATAATCTAGTAAGTTTGTATAATGAGGAATCATGATGTAACATCCTTCCCCCTAAAGCTAGTCATCATCCCTTATGATTTTTATTCATGATAAGTTCTCAATAAAAAACATTTCTTCATATCAAACTAAGTAAATAATTGGTAAATTACTTATAGAACTCACTATGATTATTTCAAGTTGATCTATTCCCAAAGTATTGGTCTCACAAGACCCTACTCAATGACATCTCCAAAGTAACCAAACATGGTTACGAGTATTACCTACTCTTACTGATTCTATCATTACCACCCCAAGGTCTAGAATTGTCAAGACAAGCCTATATACTATAGGACTGACCACTTGTATTACCTTGAAGGGTCTCACATGTCTTAGTGAAAGTTCATTGACTTCTCAAAACACATAAGATCATTATACAAGTCAAAATAAATGACCAAGGAGAGTTTCACAAAAATTCCATCCCTTAACATATCTCTCTATCCTAGAGAGTGTTTTTATCATTCTAGACTAAAGCAATTAGGGAATCTAGAAATAGTAATGTGTAAAATTTAATACTATTGATACTCCATGTAGCTCTAGATAAGTATAAAATGACCATATTATCATTTACTCAATTAGAGCTCCTGACAGGTATGATTATGAATAGGAAAGGTAAATATAAAGTATAGAAAAATCATGTAATACTCATTCATATGGAATCTTTGTCCTTCACATACATGTGTATGGCCATATTACTGAATTTGATAAGTTTTTCCTATCAAATCCTAGATTCAACAAGTCCATCTGTCGATCCAACTCAATACCAATAATTTTTGTTAATTTTAGGCTAAGTAGGATATCATCCTATCACTTAGAACTCACGTTCCCAATTAACCACTCTTCCCTTAGGTCTCCATGACCTAATGATCTTAAAATTTGCTTAATGTTTCTAAGAATCATAATTTTTTTCTATCTAATCATTAAAAGCAAATCTATAGTGTAAATGATTATATATGTATCATCATACATACAATCAATCTGTAATTGTATTAAGTTACTATTAGTTAGATATATAGTATAATATTTCATAGCTTAACTTATTCTATTATGCTCATGATTAAAAGGAAATAATGTTATAATTAACATAACATACATAGGCCAATAATCACACTGTTCTTTCTGCCTAATAGGGGAATAAAGAAAATAATATCTCCTTGCTTGCTCAACTAGAACATAATAAGTTAAAAGTCTATTCCAACCTCTATGTTGATAAAATGTTCCACACTCTTATGAGATGCGTAAGACTCTCCTAAAGGTGTATACTATCATGGAGGAAAATGTGTTAATGGTTTTTGAGATTGTGCCTAAGATGTAGAGGGCTTAGATTGGATTTTTGTTTATCATGGTGTTAATTTTATGACTATGGCATTAGTTGTTCCCTTGGTATTATTATTGTTAGTCCCTTTAGAGGGATAATGTTTGAAGTTTTTATTACACAATTTTACTTTACTTTAATCTAAGGCTCTAATTTCTAGTTTGAAGGCCATTGAAAAGGCCTCATCAAAAGTTTTCAAGGATTGTACCCATAACATTGATGAGATATGTTTAGCACATGCTTTCATAAATAATTCAATTAGTTTAGGTTGTAGAAGGGAAAAGGTGAGTTAGTTTACAAGACTCCATCTAGCCACAAAATCAATGATAGATTTATCATCAAAGTTTATGATGGCATAGAGGTCAGTGATAGTTACTTTTCTTGCAATGTTGATAGAAAAGTGATCTAAGAATATTTGAGATACTTTCAAAAAGAGAACAAGGAATTTTGAGGAATTGAGCTGCACCACTCTAAGGCAAGTCCATCTAGTGACAAAGGAAAGGTCATAAGGAGAAGACAATCTTTGTGAGATATAATATAACAAGCATGTCTAAAAACTCATAGATTCTACTAAGCATCCTCCTTATTATAAAACTTGGTAAATTTCATAAGCTCCCATTATATATGGTAAATTCTAATGGGGAAGTTAGGTTAAGAGGTTCATTGTAGATTTTCTCATAAGTGAGCATATGTTTCTATCTAGACGTAAAGGCTTTCAAATTGGCCATCCTATTCATAAGGATACTCATATATTCTAGTTGGGTATTATATTTAGGGATACCCCCAAGATATTCTATTGTGGGTGTTGATAAGTAGAAAACTTTGTGGAAAAGATCTAGGATAAAGGATAACCAACTTAGTTGGTCATGATTAGTTGGGATTCTACCACATACTATGGGGCTTCTAGGGGTGTATAATTAGGCCCAAGATCTTTTGAAAGAGATACATATTGGGTGGTCAATGGGATATATTATTGAAGAGGTTAACTTACAAGAACTTGTTGCAAAGGCTGAGTTTGGGAATTTAAAGGTACGCTAGTTTGGATGGGTGGAAGGATTGATGGGATTGAGATAACTAAGTTCTGAAGTGTTGTGGTAAGAGGTAGAGTAGTCATAGGTTGAGGTGTAGTGATATTATGAGCTTGGGTACTAGTTGGGGATGAAACACTAGACATTACCAAAGGTAGATTGCCTAATGGTTACGTAGTGTTAGCATTAGAACTTATCAGGAGAGGATTGTTGTGGGAGGACACCACAGTTGTGGTAAACCCTTAACCTTCCTCTAGAGGAATGCCACAAGCATTCCTTGAAAACTGTGTATGGGGGGAAGTGGAATACATATAGATCAAGAGCTAGGGTAATGGTTAAGTATGATTGGATTACTATCTAATATGGTGGTAAATTTAAGATCACCCTAAGTATAATAATAGGGAATACCTTCCCCTGTGGACTTAAGGGAAGTATGAGGACTAGGAGAATTCTCCATGGATGAGGATGAATTTAGGGTTTTGGTTTGATTTATCAACTATTGTCACATCAAAACCATGTAGTAATGAAGGAAAAAGAAAGAAATAAAAGAAAAAAACACACAATAGTCTTTTTGTTTATCTTATATTTAGTGAAAAATAAAGGAACACACACTAAAGATGTATCTAAAGAGATCTCACTTTTTAATAAATTAACTTTAAAAGTGTAAACAAGAAAAACGTTGTTGAAGGTGCTAAGAAATGGCAATCTAGAGATGGTTTCAAGGTTTTTTAGGATCAAAAATAATTTTTTACTAGAATCAATACATGGCCTAATATTGGGGCCTACCCCCTCACTTCACACACTGCAGTGTAAGGGTGTCAGGTTCTTAGCCAATATATATTGAATAACCAATGTTTATACTTAGCCAACCTACTAAGTTGGTTCTCCCCTTGGTGGTGAAATATAAGTGGGATAGCTAGGATGAAGGTTACTACTAAGTGATGAAATCCTAGTCAATTTTCTTATGTCAATGTTTGATGGATTTTTTATGTAAGTGGTTTGTTATGTGTGTGAAAGAATTGATTGCTATGATAATTTAACCCACCTAGATTATTCTATATGAATTACCTAAGCAAGAAAAAATGGATGGATTTGATTTTAGAACATATTTTTTTCTAAGAACGGGATGGTTTTGACAAACAAGAGTCATTATTGACTATTGATAATGATTTTAATCATCAGAGTTGACCCATGTGTAGGTGAACTAATCTATGAGTTTAGAGATACATGAGTAGGATATTTGGTAGATTTTAAATATATATTTATGTTCTTTTAGGTGTATGATATTATAACCAAAGGGTTTACTCACATGATATCATGCAAGTGTGAGAGGATGGTGAATTTGGACCTTTTTTTGGATTTCAATTCATGTGATGTAAATGTGTGTCAAGATTATCCTTATCAAGTACTAAATATTGGTTAGTATCTATAAATGACCCATTTTACTATAGTGATCAAATTTATAGAGTAAAAGAATCATATACACCTAAGTGTGTAAAACACATTTTGCCTTTAGGAGATTACTACAAACATGTAGTTTCCCTCCATAGAAACCTGAAATGAGAATAAAGTAGTCAATGTACATAAGTGAAATATAAAAACTAAAAATTAAAACTGTAAGGGTTAGAGTACATCTATGTGTATATGAAAACAATGTTGTCTTTGCATATTGTTGGATATCATGCTTCCTCATTACATCATTGGAGATTTGGTTTGATCATGCCCAAAAATTATATAATTATGAAGGATTTGATTTTCAAAGGTAATATGACCCAACCCTCATTTATGTGGGTAGAATCCACAATTTACTAACCCAAAAAACTATGAAAGAAAAGATAGAGAAAATTGATCAGGCAAGGTTTAACTCGAAAATAAAACACTGTCGACATAAATGAGAGAACCATTAGGGAATGTTTGCTAAAAAGTTAATCAACCACAAAAAATGGATTATAGATTAAAATGTATTTTTTTCTCAAATTTGATTAATTTGGACTCATGTAAAAATTTAAAAAAAAACATGATTTCAAAGTAATAAATAATGTTCATTCCACCACGATATACACAAGTTTTGATAAATGTGAAGTAGAATGACAAAAATTTTCCATTCAAGTATAATTTTACTTAATATGTGCATGAACCAATATCATACCCCTTAAATTTATATGCTAAACTTGAAAACCTCTATCCCAAATTTAATTTGAATGATTAAATTTTAAATTATGTTTTTAAAACTATTGTGCATGTGCTCATGTGTATGCATTCAAGTGTGTACGAATATATGCTCAAATATATGTAAAGTGAATGCATATGCATAAAAAATTTCTTTTTACTCTATATCAATGTTCCAATCTCTATCATGAATATGAAACATTCTAATAGCTAAATCATATGAATCTCTAAAATATATGAAACATGTACTTTTTTTTTTTTGTACTCATAGATGCTTATGTCTCTAATACAAGCCCACTATAATTCCCCCTTTTGAGATGAATGATTTATTTTATAAGTCACTCATATTAAAAGAATAATTAATTGTACTATTTCATGTATAAAGACAACATCATCTAATATAATTTGATCATGTGGATAGTATGTCATTGTAGTGATGTATGTATAAATCAAGGTATGTATTTAACATATGGAATGCAGGGCATGTAAGTGTCATGTATAGATAAATGTATGAATTACATATATATTATAAGTATATTTAATTAAAAAAATCATTAATAGTGTATGATATAGATCATGGAACCCCTTAATGTAAAAAAAAATAGTAAACTCAAATTTTAATTATCACATATAAGCCAAAGGACAACATAAATATGTCATAAAAACAAGGCAAAATTCCACACACATGATAACAAAATAATGTCACAAATAAGGGACACCAATATATGTCAATACAACAAATCCCAAGAGCCACACATAAATTCATAATCATGAAAAAGAGTATCAACATCAATGGATCATAGAACAAAGGACCAATCTACACATCCATATGTATCAATGTCATATCCCAATAAAATTTCATATCATGTGTCATTATGCAATAAATGAGTAACTAATGAGGCATGTGTAATAAATATATGTGGCTCAACATGGTGCAAAGGTCAAGGAAAGATATAACCTGTAATAGTGAAACCTACAGATCTAGATGCCCCTAGGTCACCATTGGATAGAGGGAAAAATAAACATTTGTATGTGCATGTGTAACATGTATGTCCAAAATATCACTCAAATAACATGAAATTCATGTGTAAGTAAATAATATTTCATATACCAAATATATGATAAATAACATATGTAAAAATGTAAACTAACCATCATGTCATGGTCAGGTCTGATTTTATATTTTTGAATATTTTAATGTTTTTGCATATTATTTATTTTATTGTTTTGTATTTTTGAACTATTTGAAATCATGTTACCAAAAATTGGTCACCTTAATTAGAGTTTAAATCATCATATCTACCATGAGTTTATATAATCACATTGATTTTTATTCTTCTAGTTTTGATTGGTCCACAGATGTATCTTCTATTCATTTAGAATATTATGCATCTGTATTGTACACATTATCATCATGTCAAATTTTAATAGCTCTTTCTTCATATGAAAAGTAAATATATTAGTTGGTCGAATCTACTATAGCCTACATTTTTTATACCCAATGTTATCCTAATGCAAAAAAAAAATCTATATTTAGAAGGAATGACCCATATGGGTGTATTTGCCACTTTTGACCCATAAGAAATTGGTAAAAAATTATATCCAAGAGATTCTAGACAAGGTGCACTAAACTGTAATTCTATAATGTTGTGTCTTAATTGGTGTAAACCTCTGACACTACATGTTTCTTATTTTTCCTTCTTTGGTATTTATGAATCATCTCAATATGTTTCAACTCCCACATAAATGAATAGGGTATGAGATAAATATTATCCTAAGGGATTGAATTGTAACTTTTAAATATAATCATCTGTCATATATGCAATATTGATATCTTCATTACCACTATCATAATAAAATGTAACCATGCTATCTTGATATTTTGAGTTCACTATTAAAGAAAGATCAGGGATAAGTTATGGTTGTGTAGGATTAACAATTGGTTCCTTAGTTTATTTTTTATTTTTAGTCCAACCCCATTATCTACCAATAAGTGCTTGACTAGACTATATTATAATTTAACTTGGATAAATAATGGAAAATGTTTCTTGATTACATGTTGTGTGCATATTTTTTTAATCTAAATTTATAACTTTTTTATTATCATTGAATGAGTCCATATTGGTATAAAATGATGCAATTTGTGTGTCACAAGGTAAGGTTTTTGCTTACAGCACATTGTATAGCATATCTTTGAAAACAATTGATATTTTAAGTAGCTCCAACATAGAGATCTTAGCATGAGTAATTTTCAATTGGTCAGTGATGACATAACGTCTAGGTTGATCAACATATCTTACAAGATTTGGAGGGGGTTGAGGTAGAGAATGTTGACTACCTTCATTCTAACACACATAATGGGGTACCCTACCTCATCAAGTGTTAACACCATGGACTATAATATTTATAATAAGATGTGGGTGGCTAATCGGAGTATGATGGTAGCTATCATAACTTTGAGGTCTTGGGGGAGAAGGAGAAAAGGGAGATATGCATGCCCTTTGGTGTCTAGTGGTAATAATAGACATCTCAGATTGGATATTATAAAAATAGTATTGTATGAATGTTTACGATTATTCATTGGTAAGCTTAGCCTTATTAGTGAATTTGGATTTGATCAAAGATATCTATTTTTCCACATAATTACACCAAAGAAGATATATTATCCATGTAAAACAAAATGAAAAGGGACATTTCATTAATTATGTTAACTAATAATGTTCAATGAACATGGTCATGATTAGTGTGTTCTATTATATTAAAATCATAAACATTAAATCTAAAATCTAAAACCTAGAAATATAAAACCCTAAAAATACCTAGGGTTTGCATTGTTCAGTATGTGTAAATATTTAAAAAGATGTTTTACCCTGATTTGGATTAATGGGTGAGATTAATCTTAATAAGATATAGTTTTGAAATATAATTAAAATTATAAGATATGGAATTCAATCATACATTTGAATGTATGACAATTGATTCCTTGAATTTGATTAGGGTATATGCTAAATAATGAAGGTACTGAGGATATCATGATACTTAGTTTTTGTTGGATATCTAATTATGACTATGCTATGAAAGTGTAAATCAAAGATATTCACACATGTGATTCACTTAGCCCAGGAACTAATATGATACCTACATTAGGTCAGTTCTACAAGATCATATCAATATTTTAAATTAATAGTAATTTGTTGGTTAGAACTAACCTATACATAAGTTTGGTGAAGTGATTACATGGTCACATGTGAATATTATTTCTTGATATTTGTTTGTGATCATAAAGCATGTTAACACATACATATCCATAAATTAGCCTATTTCACCTTGAAAACCCTAGATGTGCTTGTAAGGGATAAAAAATTGTAAAAGTGGTTAGTTTAATGATTATTTGATTCCTAAAATACCAATATTCATTGGAGGGAAATCAATCCATAATTAGTTCTCCACCTAGTATGATTTTGTAATTGTAATTCTTTGTTATGTGAATGCAAATAATTATTGGATTTGGTAATTGAAAATGCTTGAATTGATTGAATTTTGAGTGCTTTAAACTTGTCTTGTCATTGTTCTTAGTGATAGGTTTAAAAATTGGGAAAAATAGGGAAACATTTCTCAATTTTCAATAGTGTATAGATGATTTACAGATAGATACTAGATAATTTTGATTAAGGCCTTAATTTTTTATATAAGGATGTATTTGAATAATTAATCACACCATTGAGATAATAGTATTATGGGATGACCCTAAGGATGGGTTTAATTTTACAAAATAATCATTTTTGGGAGGGGGATGATTCCAATAAGTGCAGGTCATTATCAACTAGTGATAACAACCATAATCATCAGAAATGGCCCATGTACATGTGGAATATTATGAGAGTCTAGAGTTGTATGTGTATGATATCTAGTAGTATTAAAATATAATTTGAGGCTACCATAGGTGTATAACAAAAGGGTTAACTCATATGATAACATGCAAGTGTAAGAGGATGGAAATTTTTGACCTTGTTTGGGTACTCAATTCATGCATGATAAATGTGAGTCAATCTTATCTTTGTCAAGTAATAAAGACCAAATTTTAGTATATATAAATATAACTTATGCATAAACCTGATGGTGAGGATTTTCCATTCCTTATAATCTCTAATTTTCTATTTTTAACCTTATTAACAACTATGACCATTGATTATGAATGTTTAATTCCTCCACTAGGCAAAATTACTAAAATTAGATGGAGTCAATTATGTTTGATGCAATAAATAATGATGTCACATAAAAATACTTTAAATAATCCTCGTCAGTATTAATAAAAGTTTAAATTTATTCCACATATACACATGTAAGGTTTTGTTGTCACATTAAATATTAATTTTCTACTTAGATGAACAATAGTTGAGATGTAATAAGGAGGAGAAAATTAGTTGAGGTGAAAATTAGTATGGGTTTAGTAATATATTACCATAGTTTCATGGATAAATTATTAATAATTAAAGCTTTGATTTCTTCTCTTAAAAAAAGGAAAGATGTTTGTATGAATTGAATTAAGTGAAGTAACCTTATATAAACTTAAATATTTTTTGATAATAGAACTTATATGTTTGGGATCAACAAGGCTCAAGTTCCAAAATTCAAATCCTAGCTATGATACCACTTGTTTACCATTTGTTGGTTATTACCATTTTTACCTTGGTTTTCTCCATTATTTTATTTTTTTGGTTTCTATTATTGATTTTATAAATTTTACTGGTTCAACCTTTAATTTTGATACTATTGATTTTGTTGTTACACTGGCTATTATTAATTTTGTTGATTACTATGTCAAGGAAAAGCGTTTTGATAAATCCATAGAGTTTGATTGGAAGTGGAATCACCATTATCCAATGTTATTTCCCCATTCTCCAACATATTCTCAATTAAATGCTTGATTTGGAGACATCTTCATAAATTATTCCCATTGACCCATTGCTAGTCACATATTTTGTTTTCACCATACCAATCAGGACAGGGAATGCCTTGTGGATAATGCTTTGGTATATAGGCCAATTAATCATATTTGTGGTGTTAGGATCCTGTAGCTCACTCTGATACCAATTGTTAGTACCTTAGAGCTCAATTGATTACTTTTGTATAAGCAACTAAACATGGAATTAAACCAAAAGTAATAAGTAACTAAAAATTAGAAACAACAAAGAATAGGAGATATGAGAAACAATACAATCTGTATTAAACTCTTCCATAAGGAAATACAATGAAGAAATATCACTCTTCTTCCCACACCTCTTAGGTGTACAGTAATTCTCCCTCAAGAGTTCTCTCTCTCAATCAATTACAACCAACTCAACACTGAGTTGTTCCCTTTAGTGACAATCAACCCAATTGTTGTTGTTGCCTACTCCAAGTGAAAATCAACTCAACCGTTGTTGCCTCCTTGCCACAAGCAAATCTTTTTGATCTACACCTTGTAGATCTAATTGACCTTGCTTACCATGTAGATCTTCTTGATCTTTCACTCTTGCAGACCTTCTAGATCTTACACTATGAGGATCTCATCCTGATTACAATACAACCCCATGGGTCTCTTAAATAGATCCCAAAACAAACAATAATTAGAAAAGTGGACTCAAGACTAAAATTAATCTTTACATGCAAACTAACTATTCTCCTAAAATTAGAACAAATCTAATTCCAAAAATGCATGCAGACGCATAAAAGTCAGTGTCGATCTATAGATGACCAATGTCAGCTGACCCCTGATCAATGTCAGTCAACCCCTAACCAGTTCTAACTGATGCATGCCGATGCCGGTTGACCCCTAATCAATGTTAGTTAGCTCTGACCAATGTCAGTTACTGTGTAACCCAGCAACCTCCACATTTTCACATTTAATGTAGCTTTTAGCTCCACAACTCAATAATCTCCCACTTGGAGATAAACAACTGCACCTGTACCTATATAGCAATGTCCTCTAATTTGTTTCTAGATTGTATCACCATCTTCAAGTTAAATCTTGAAGACCAACAAAATTTGAATGAAGATTCAACTTCTCCTTTGTTATCGACTTTGTTAACATATCAGCAGGGTTCTTATCCTTGCTAGCCTCTGTGACTACAACAACCATCTACACTCTGAAATCTAGCTAACTGCCATTCCACCAATAGTGAACACATATATTGTGGTGCTTCTCCTACCATCCAAGTCACCTACCATATCTGAATCTACATACCCATGTAGAGAAGTGTTTGACCTTGCATAGCATAAATACATGTTGTTGGTCCCTCTCAGATATCTGAGAATCCACTGAACTGCTTTCTAGTGCTCCTTTCTTAGATTGGCCATAAACTTGCTAAAAACTCCCACTGCTTGGGTAATATCAGGTCTAGTACATACCATGTACTCAACCTCATCATGTGATTTAGGACACTATTCTTTACTCAAATTAAACTGTCCAACCATAGGTGTGCTTACTGATTTTGCATCCTGTAAATTAAACCTCTCGACTACCTTATTCACATAATCCTCTTGAGAAAAAATCAACTTGTGATTTTCCCTATCTCTAAAAATACTCATGCCAAGAATTTTTTCTCTTAAGTCCTTCATGGAAAACATCTAAACTAATTTTACCTTTAGCTCAGTAATTCCCTGCATGTGTGACCTTGTAACAAGCATATACACTACATACAGTAATAGGATAATGTAGCTACTATTATCCAACCTGGTAAAATAAACACAATGGTCACATTGACATTGACTAAAGCCATGCTCTGTCATAAACCTGTCAAACCTAAAATACCATTGTCTTGGAGCTTGCTCAAGACCATATAACCTGGCCTTATGTCTCACCTATCCATTCTCTCCTTTATTTAACTTGTATATCCATTTATTTTTTAGTGCTTTCTTTCCAGCTGGCAACTCTACCAAATCCCACATTTGGTTCTCTTCCAAGGAATCAATTTCCTCATTCATGCCATGCTCCCACTATTTCCTAGATTCTACCTGCATTGCCTCTTCAAACTGAGTCTCAAATGCCCATGAAGAGGTCTGAAAGGGTAAGTAAGCCTCAAATTCATTATTCCCCTTCTTTATACTACTTGTTGCTCACTGATGGTGGAAACCCAGGAAGTTTTGACTGATTGTTGTCTACCCAAATTTCATTCTAACAGTGACTGATCCTAGTCATCTCTCAGTCTGCACCTGACCGACGTCAGTTCTACCTAATTAACCTGATCGACATCAGTTCTCACCTGATCAATGTCAGTTTCCACCTACCCAACATCACCAACTTTGGTCTCCACCAGATCGACATTGGTTCTTGCCTGATCTACATCAATTTTTACTTGACCGACGTCGGTATCTGTGTTTTCTTGTGAGTGATGATTTTTAACGCGAGCTCATTTTGGATCATAACCTCATCCAAATTACCCTAATCAAAATTATTCAACCTCTTGAGCTAATCACTATCCATCATCTTCTCCTTGAAATCCAAGGCTTTCCATTTTTTAAATGTGTCAAAAACATCATATTTTCACTTTATTCAACACTGTGATCCTCCAATAGAAGCTCCCTAAGCTGGTCCCCACATGTCTGTGTGAACAAGCTCCAACTTGTGCTTCTTCTTTGTTGAACCAGTTTTAAGAAACCTCACTTTCTTCTGTTGCTTACAAAAAGCTTGATCTATGCTTTTCAAATCTGAAAGCTTACCTTTTGACTTAATAACATGCATTCCCTTCTCACTCATGTGACCAAGCCTACAATGCCACATCTTTACATCTACATTTGAAGTAGATAAAACAAAAGGAGAATCAGTAATACAAGTAAATAGATAAAGTGTTCCTACTTTCTTACCTCTAGCTAATACAAGTGTACCCTTGGAAACTTTCCAAGATTTCACTATGAGAGTTATTGTGCAACTCTCATCACCCAACTTTCCTATAGAAATCAAATTCCACTTCAGGACGGGTACATGCATGACATCCTTCAGCACCCATGTGTTGCCAGTCTGCAATTTCAGCTACACTTCCCCTTTGCCAACAATTTGACAAGGCTAAACATCCCTTAAATAAAATTTTCCAAACTCTCCATGGACATAATCATGGAAAAATTCTCTATTTGGGGTTGCATGGAAAGAAGCACCAGAATCTAAAACCCATGATTCTACCTAACTATCCAAAGAAAATATAAGAGCATCTTGTGCAACAATACCTACAACATCTGCTTCTTCACGCTGATCTTCTCTCAACCAACAATCTTTCTTTGCATGTTCTTTCTTTCCATAATTCCAGCAGGTTATTCTTCCATTTCTGGATTTGGATCTACTACCTATCTTTGACCTTGATTTCCCTTGCTTGCTCTTCTATCTTTACTTTCCCCTGCTTTCAACACTTAAAGCATTACCTGATCTTTCCCCTGTGCTTTTCCTACAAATTTATTCATTCAAGATTACACTAACAACATCAACTTTCAAGATATTTGAAGCAGATGCAATATTACTAACTGCCATTACCAAGCTATCCCAACTTTCAAGTAAAGAGCATAAGATTAAGAGAGCCTTAATTTCATCATCAAAAACTATATTAACTAAAATTAACTGATTTACTAATCCATAGAAATCACTAAGATGACTATATACCAATCCACCTTCTTGCATTTACAAATTAAATAATTGCTTCATAAGAAATACCTTATTTGAAGCTGAGGGTTTTTCATATAAATTTGCCAAAGATTCCATTAACTCTACTATTGTCTTTGCCTATGATAAGTTGGAGATCACAGATGATGTCAGGTTCAGCCTTATAGTGCCAAGAGCCTTTCTATCAAGAACATTCCATTCTTCATCCTATATATATATGGGCTTACTTGAAACCCCACCCAACGGTAAGTACAGATCTTTCTGATATAGATAATCTTTTATTTGCATCCTCCATAACTGATAATTCTTTCCATTGAATTTCTCCATTCTTAGTTTACTTTCTTCTCCCATTGCTTTACTCCCACTCAATCAAAAACCCTTGAGAGTGAACCTGTAATCAACAAACACTAACCCACTCTGATGAACCTAGCTCGATGAACTTGGCTCTAATGAACCTAGCTCTGATACCACCTGTTAGGATCCTGTAGCTCACTCTGATACCAATTGTTACTACCTTAGAGCTCAATTGATTACTTGTGTATAAGAAACTAAACATGGAATTAAACCAGAAGTAATAAGTAACTAGAAATCAAAAATAGCAAAGAATAGGAGATATGAGAAATAATATAATCTATTTTCAAATATTCTAGAAGAAAATACAATGAAGAAATATCACTCTTCTTCCCACACTCTTGGGTGTACAGTAATTCTCCCTCAAGAGTTCTCTGTCTCAATCAATTACAACCAACTCAACACTGATTTGTTCCCTTCAGTGACAATCAACCCAATGGTTGTTGTTGCCTACTCCAAGTGACAATCAACTCAACCTTTGTTGCCTCCTTGCCATAAGTAGATCTTCTTGATCTTGCACCCTACAGATCTAATTGACCTTGCTTACCATGTAGATCTTCCTGATCTTGCACTCTTGTAGACCTTCTAAATCTTACACTATGAGGATCTCATCCTAATTACAATACAACCCCATGGGTCTCTTAAATATATCCCATTACAAACAATAATTAGAAAAGTAGACTCAAGAATAAAATTAGTCTTTACATGCAAACTAACTGTTCTCTTAAAATTAGAACAAATCTAATTCCAAAAATGCATGCAGATGCACCGATGTCGGTGTTAGTCTATAGATGATCGATGCCAGCTGACCCTTGACCGATGTTAGTAGACCCCTAACTAGTTCTGATTAATGCCTGCCGATGCCGGTCGACCCCTAACTGATGTCGATTGGCTCTGACTAATGTCAGTTACTGTGTAACCTAGCAACCTCCACATTTGCACATTCAATGTAGCTTTTAGCTCCACAACTCAACATGTGGCAACAAGATTGTGAAAGATAGATTTAATGGGCTCCCATAGGTCACTAAAGACTTGATGTATAGGCATGATTCTCTTAGGAGGGGTTTACAATGGTAAAGGTTACTATATTTATCATATAGTTTTTGGTTGTTGTGCTTGCAACACCAGTTGGAGAGGTTTCTAGGTAGGGGTAAGCTAAAAAGGCAGTATAGATGAGGTTTATATAGTTTTCACATGATGGCATTTAGTTACTCCATTTCTCACAACATTCCTATTTTGGTTGAACTACTTTGATCTTTTTTGGTTAATGGCCTGTACCGATTACATTGCTTGCACTTGAATAGGATGTTATTGTTGGCCATTTCGTTGATTGGTAGAATTAATTTTTATGAATCCTTTATTGATGAGCACCCACTTGATCAACAAACCTTTATCAATGATCTCTTTGAATGTATGTGCACATTATAACTCTAGATGGCAAGCTATCTCACTATGCAAATTTTTGGTATACATAACAACTAATTGTTTATCTAGTAAACTATGGGTGAAATGGCTTGCAAGGGCTCTCCATCTCTATAAATAACTTGCAAAACTCTCCCTATATTTTTTATTTTCTTGTGTCAAGTCCACTAATGAGATCTCATGCTTGAGATTATAGGAAAAGTGATGCACAAATTTATCAAAAAGGTCATCAAAGTCTGTTATTGAATTCTTAGGTAACTTTAAAAATCACTCCAAAGCTTGTCCATCCAAGCTCCTTGGAAATAACAACAAAAGGTATATGTCATTATATGCCACTGCTTGACATGCAATAAAATATTTAGTCAAATGAGCCTTAGGGTCACCCTTCCCTTTGTATTTGTCTAATCTGGGTGGTTCATATCCTGGAGAAAATGGTATCTACAAATATTCCATGTTGAATGAATAGGAACACACGTCATCCAATTTGAAATTTTTAGTCTACTTCCCTACCTAAATGGTCGTAATTACATCCTTCATCTGTTGTAATTCTTGGGATAGGAAATTTGAAGGGATATTGGTTTGAGGGAGAACATTGGTTTGGGTAAATGGTTGAGAGGTCACAAGTGGGACACTTTGACTAGGGTATGATGGAGACACCTGTTGGGTACATTGGCTTGGTTGGAGAATGGACCAGGAATACGCATATGTGGATTGAGATGTACTTGAAATTTCATATTTGGCTACATGATATTCTAGTTTTGGCTGGTAATAAATGTTTGAATTGGAGGATTTTATGGTTGGGATGGAGGTGTATAACTATATTGTACCTACTGTGGTTGAAAAGGGACATGATGTTGATTAATCAAACCTTGCTATTGAGTGGGAACTTGTGGACAAAGACCCTATCTCTAAATTTGTGGCAAATTTTGAACTAATGATTATCTATTAGGTACTTTAGAAACATGGGGACCTCCTTGTTGCATGAATCCCTATGGAGAAGTGAAAGTAGGTTATAGATTTGGCATCTATCACTGACCAATATTTGCACATCGTTGAATAGTCATTGCTTGGTTAGGAATTGGTATATTAGTTTGTGACTGAAAAGGTATGTTCCTTGTAAATTTTCATGAGGGAAGTCTACTGAAAACTTGACTCCTACCTCTATGGCTCTAACCAAAATCTTATCCTTATTTTATAACAAATGTCACTCAAACAAAAATGGATCAAATGTGAACGTTGTATTAATAGAGTATGATTGTTGAAGAACTAGCTCATCCACTATTGGTATTGTAGCTAGGTATTGCATGGTTTGTTCTTAGTCCTATTCTGAATAAGGTGTCGTGTTAACCAAGTAGTTAGCTAATGGATCTTGGCTTTGTGCCCTAATTGAGTATTATAAGAGGGATAAGAATCCATCTCATAAGTAATATTATATGCATAGGGGTCTTACACCATTTCTTCTTGTACAACTACATTACTAATCCCTATATTTTACATGAGTCCACTATGAGTGTAGGAATACATGTTGGGATCCATAGTTAATGCTTTGTGATAAAAGGTCAAAGAGTTCTACAAACTCTAAAAATGTCAGAATCTAAAACAAATGATGCCTTTAACTTGGTCTATATTTATCAAAAGGATCAAAAGGTTAATGCAAATATTTGTGAGGAAATAAGATAGCATAAAATATCTAACGTTTCACTATCCACACAAAGATAAGCAAGTAAATGGATCAAAAAATTAAGATGCCAAACTCCAAGGTCAAAATGTTTCAAATCAATCTAATCTAGGAATTTAAAAGTTGCTAGGTCTTTTGGCCAAATGTGGCATCAAAATCTAGGCTCAAACAAGGCATGTGCTAGGACTCTTGGCCAAACGATGTCAAAATCTAGACTTTGAAAATAGATGAAAGTTTTAATCTACTGAATTTGAAACACTTATAACAAACACTAGGCATTCAATTCTTGGTCATGAACTTGATCAACTAGGTATAAGGTATGAAACAATAGGCACTTTAGCAATAGTTTAATTTTTCATAAATAATGGTATAAAACTTGGTTCTTTTTGACAAACAAGATAGACAAAGATGAGTGGTATAACTATGTTTTAGACAAAGGATCAAAAAAGTACACTTGGATTGGTCTGAAAATGTAGGAACAAATTTTGAATTCTATGCAAGAGGGTCCATGAAACAATATTTGAAATATTTTGGGCAGCATAATATCACTATACTACCCAAAAGGTGTGATAAAAAGTTTGTTTCAAAAACTCTCTACGGTAAAGATAATGTTCTATAATTTTGATAGCATAACACTACCTTTCTTGACTCAAAATGTTGTGGTGCATAGACTTAAAGTTCAAGTGTTTAGTAAAAAATGGATTAAGTCTATCAAGTGATGATAATGATTATGAGTCTTAAATGGCTTTTAACCCAAAATTGGAAATTAAACCTAGGTTCCCTCAAGTTTAGTGAAAATGGAGAACCCACATAACACATCAACTCTATGAAATTGTAAAGGTGTAATTTAAAATTTAGATTCTAAGTGAAGGACTTAAATAACTTTACACACCTTTTGAATAAATGAGTTATATTTCACTAGGATGATCACTGCCAATTAGCTTTTCAACAACTCAAAGACTATCTTGTTAATCCACCCATTTTATTACCTCCTATACCAGGAAAGCCATTTTTGTTATACCTATCAGCTACTGATCATGCCCTAGGGGCACTTTTGGCTCAACGTGATGATAATGGAAAGGAACATGTTGTATACTACCTAAGTCATACCTTGGTTACATATGAATATAACTATGTGCCTATTTAAAAAGCTTGTATAGCCATAGTTTTTGTAGCTCAAAAACTATGACATTACATGTTAAATAATAAAACCATGGTCATTTCATAAGTAGATCCACTCAAGTATATACTATCTAAAACAAATTTTCAAGGTATAATGGCTAAATAGATCATGATTCTTAGTGAGTTTGACATAGAGTATGTCAATCAGAAAGAAATCAAGGGATAGGGTCTTGCAAATCAACTTGCTGAAGCACCTCTCATAGACACACAACCACTCAAGTTTCAATTTCTTGATGAATTCATTATGAACATTATTAATACACCACTTAAGAAATAGTCTTGGAAGTTGTACTTTGATGGTTCATTCACTAAATATGGATCTAGGGTATGCCTATTGTTTACTACACCATAGGGGGATCTAATCCCTAAATTATTTTGAATCAGCTTTCCTTGTATAAATAATATGGCTGAGTATGAAGCACTTGTTGTATGACTTTAAAAAGTAGTGCATTAAAATATATCTCATTTCCATGTTTATGGTGATTCTTAGTTAATCATCAATCAGGTTACAAATCATTTCCAGACCAAAGATGACAAGCTAGTTCCATCCAAAGCCATAGTTGACACTCTTAAATAGAAAATTGCCAACATTCATTTCAAGCATATACCCAGGGCTAGTAATATAACTATAGATTACATGGCTACTATTGGTTCTCTAATTTGACAAATAGACAAAGCTAGAGAGTATCAGTTCATCATCAAGAATTTTTTAGCACCAACTCATGAACCTTCAACCATTGCCATGATTTGTGTTATTGTTGTTTCTAATTTTATCTATAATACTCAGACCTTTACAACTACCTTCATGTTGAAGCTATACCACCTAACATATCCCAAAAACAAACCAAAGCCTTCATTCATAATTATACTCATTATACTCTACTTGGATCCACCCTTTACCATCATAGTTTTGATGGAAATCTACTTCATTATTTAACTTTGGCAGAGTCTACATTAGTGTTAAGAGAAGTTCATGAAGGAGTGTGTGGAGCCCATTCTAGTGGGGTAGTCCTATCCAAAAATCTCTTATGTACTAGTTATTATTTGCCCATAATGGATGTAGATGCCATTGCATATGTGAAGAAATGTGACAAATGTCAATGGTATGCTAATTTGATTCATGCCCTAGTAAAAACTTTGAAACTAATGTTGACACTATGGCCATTTTATACATGGAGACTTGAACTCATTGGGAAGATTAACCCCACTTCATCTAAACAATATAAACATATCCTTGCCACCATTAAATATTTTACTAAGTGGGTCAAACCTAAACCCCTCACTTACGTGATTGGAAAGTAAATTTTTAAATTCATCTTCAACCATCTCATATGCCGCTATGGTATCCCTTCTAAAATTATATCTGATAATGGAGGTTCATTTAAGAATAAGGATGTAGACTAGCTATGTACTAAATATAACATCACACAACACTTTTCTATAGCATATTACCCTTAAGGTAATGGCTAAGTTAAGGCATCTGACAAAACTATTATCAATATTCTCAAAAAGATTTTTAATGATGCTGATCATGATTGGCACCTCCAGATATTCCCTACCCTTTTTGCATACCATACCAATCATTGTACCCCCACAAGAGCCACTCCATATTCACTTGTTTATGGTACTAAATTCATCCTTCCCATTGAGGTCAAATTTCCTTCACTATGCATCTCTTTCAAACATATCCTAGATGATTATGACTATCAAGTAGCTCACCTACAAGAGCTAGACCTTCTTGATGAGAAATACATAGTCTTGCTCAATAATCTTCAAGCATATCATAACTAACTCAAAGGCCACTATAATCAGTGTGTCAAGTATAGAACATTTGAACTTGGTGATCTTGTTCTTAAAGAAAACCAAAAGAATACCACGTCGAGAAGAAACAAAAAGGGAAATGCAAACTACACTAGATAGGGCCTTTCATCGTCACTATAAATTATGGATCAAGAGCATACAAGCTTCCCACACTAGATGGAGAGGAACTTCTAGAGTCAATGAATATTATTCATCTCAAGTGATACTATGCTTGAGCACTAAGGTGTATTGTCTATAAGGACCATTTTAGTTATGCCTTTTTATCACTATTCTTCTTTGTATAAATACCATCCTTATCCATCCTCTTTATCATATCCACTTTATGCTTTCAACCTATCAACCCAATATGTTCTACATCCTAGCACATTTTACTTTGTTTTTTTTCATCTATTACACATTTTCAACATGAAGGTATTTGATAAATTTCATCAGTTGGTTCAAGAACTTTAGATAGAGATCATATTTTGGGATAGTGTGATAGAAGTTTTGACAATTGCATCCTTCATTTGTTATTCTTTATTACCACTAGTCTTGCTAATAATAATAAATGCCTTTGGAAAAATTAGTACCATTGATCTATGCCATTGTGTCCTAGTTATAACCACCTGTGGGAAAACTAGGGGCAAAAGTAAGCCTTAATGTACCAACTTGCCACTTCCTATGTTGTACTATGCCTTTTTACCAACTATACCTATTTTGTTTGAATTGAATATTAAAATAGTCAAATTATTTTGCTATAATGGTGAAACTACAATGACTTGAGGTCCTACTCTAGTACTATGTAGGCAATGCTCAATACTTGTTGAGGTTAGCTCAATCACCCTAAGCCATGCTCTCATCATTTTGCGAGCAACCTAAGCCACATTCTCACCATTTTGTGAGCACCTTAAGCCATACTCTCACCATTTTTCAAGTAACCTTAGTTTAAATGCTCTCACCATTTTGCAATCTTGAAGCATTTAGTGTCTCACCATTCTTGATTGAGTTGAAATACTCCAAAACACTTCCAAAAATATTTACAAAATCATTAAAAAATAACAAAAACACTAACCACTTCTTTGCCTTAAGGATTTTGGGAAATCTTACTAAGTTACAAGAAAATCACTTGTCATTTAGTTTCCCCATCCTTTTTGTCCTTTTTCTCTCATGCTCTTGCCATTTTGCAATACCATTCCTATTCTTCTATTGTATCCATACTATTTGTTTTTATCGATTATCACATTCTTCCCATTCTCTAGGAGAACTACATGTCCTAAAGTTTTTTTGGATATTACATCCATGAAACTCTGTAGGTAGCAGACACTTACCTAGTGCATATGGAGATAGCTCAGCCACCCCCTTCTTTTTCTTCTATTCCCCCACTTTGTTCATTTGTTAAGTTTTCACCTATTTTCTAGGGGAAATGTTCGTAACAATTTTTTGCAATATTTGTTTGTTTATTTCTATTTTTTTTTTTGGTTTGTCTATCTATTTGTTTACTTTTAGCACTGTTTCCTTGATTCAATATATGTGTGTTTATTGGGTGAATCCTTTCCCTCACTTACACTTGAATCTATCCATATTCATAGGTTTACATTGTCATCATGGTTTCTATCATTGGTGCATTCTTTTCTATTGCATATTGGATTACGGGAGTCAGTCCTCATGCATATTTTGGCCAAGTCTTTATGGTGTTCTATCATGAAGCCTACTAACATGTGTTACAACAAACTTTAGCTTCAATAAGTCTATTTATCAATGGTATCATCTCTTTGGCACTGACATCCTGATTCACTCCCAATCATATCACAAATAGAGTAATTAAATATGAAAGAATTCCAACCTTTATTAGTTCAGATGTGCATCTCCCTATTAGTAAGTTATTCCAATTCATCATTACCCTTTGTGTTAATTTATTATCATCCTTGGCCAATTTTATCATGTTTGCCATAATCAAGGTCTAATGATTATAAATTCTTATGGGTAAATAATTGCACACCATCCCACCTACATTTCTTAATGATTATAACCACCTTTGGTTAAATCATTATGTTGTCACCATTGTACTTTTTCTACCCATACAGGGGCATGTTATTATCTTGTTTTTTGTCCTAACTAGGGTAGCTCCATCTTCTTAATGATTATAATTGCCTTTAGGAAAATCATTGTGTTATCATACCACGTTACCACTATCAGAGTACAATGCTTATAACTTCCTTTGGGAAACCATTTTGCACCATCCCACTTGCATTCTCAATGATTTTGACTAAATTTTAAATATCATTTTGTTTTCACCCTATCATCTTTCCTTTCTTTGGTCCCCTCATTTCACTTCTTTCTTTTTGAGGGATTATTTCCCAATCTCCTTGTGCCAACATTCCCTCGAGGGCGTATCATATAGTTAGTTTATCATCATTACAGTTGTAGGCATGTAGTAATTTAACATTCTTTGAGAAGATGTTACTATGCCTACAACCTGTAATGCCTTCCCAAATAGGGGTAAACTGTAGATTCCTAAAACTAGCCACTGATGACCTCTAATCAGGGTTTTGGCTAGTTTCTGCCTAAAATGTATAATTTGGCCTAGAAACACTAAAACACACATAATGATGTGAAAATGACATATTCAAGTGCTAATTTTGGCTAGGGTATCCCTAAATGGGGTAATGAAATTTATGGGCTAGCTAACTTTGGTCAGTTCAGATAGAGTCAAAATGCCAAATTTGCACCTGGGTGCTTTGGATTGTTCTTCCCTATCAAATATTTTGCACAAGACTCATGCCTTTGTTATTTGTTTTTGGAAATATCCTAAATGATAATATTATTCCAACACATCTAACATGGCCTTCCAATTCTAATCCAATCAAATTTTGGACCAATAACAAGTGTTTAATCATGCTTAAGATCTAATTAACCCAAATCAAGGCCTAATTAATAATTCCATGAAAACTTGTTGAAAACTTTGTTTTGGAAATTAATATGGAATATTTTCATCATTAGGTGACCTCATTTCTTAGGAAGACATCCCTAGGCCATAAATTTCATAAATATTAGTATTCATGCCTCCCATGCCTCATCAATGTGTTCCATGATGCCCTCCATGCCTCCTAATTGCCCCTTCTTCCAATGCCATGATGAGGATAATTACAAACTTAATTTCAAAAATTAAATTAATCTTCAACCACACATCTCAATCTTGAGATGGATGGTTCAAGTTTATTCTGATCAAATCCAAAAATCTATAAATAGGAGGCCAAACAACATCATTTCTAAGCTTAACTTGTGCAAAGTTATAATGCAAGATTGGTTCCAAAAGCTTCAAGAAACTAGTGTTACAATGCCAAATTGATTCCAAACCAAGCCAAGACATAAGCCAAAGGTGTCAAAGAGAGATGGAGGTTGTCAATCTTCCATTTACAAGGACTTCATGAGCACATGCCGAGCAAGCCACCACTACAAAGGCATTTGGAGCATCCAAGGAAGGTGAAGGAATTTTTGTGTTTGATTCCTTACTTTTTTGTTGTGTTTATCATTTGATTTTGTTAACTAAGAAATCCCTAGGGTCTAGGCCTAGAGATGTTATTGCATTAGTGTGTTTTTTTCATTTTGTTTTCATTTTGGAACTAACACCATACTAACCATCCTCTCTTGAGTCAAATTCTTAGTTCACACATGCCACATCACCCACATGCCATGTAACCATGAATAGTGACTTGTGAGTATTTACTTCACACCCAATAATATCCCACTTGAATTCATATGAATAAGACTTTAAAACATTTACATATTATGCCAACTAGTTTTCACCCAATTTCTATCAATGCCAATACCCATTGCTACTCCCAAAAATCCTAGTAGAAATTTTTTGTACTAATACAAACTTCTTTGCCTTGATCATATTTGTCAATATTTACATGCCCATTATATATTTGTAGAAACCAAAGTGACTCCCACTTCACCAAATACCCAATCCTCTATCCAGGATCTACCATAAACTGCTCACAACTCTCATTGCTTGGAAGTATCCGATTAGGTGTACACTATGGCTTTTATGAGGCTTATCCTAATCTATATGAATAAAATATAGAATACATCCATGTCTTCTCCTCATTATTCTAGGACACTCTATAAGACAAATTATAACCATAATAAGTGGGATACTTCACTTCTTTACTTTTCCTATCTACTGTGCATCTCCATTTTGATTTTCTCCTCCATATCCTCCTAGTCACCTAAGCCATCATATCATTGATCTCCATCATGTGGGGGCCTGAAACCAACATGTCATCAATCCATAACATCAACATATTTTAAACCTTGGCTCTATATTAAGGCATTCCTATACAATATTAGCATGCCTATTGGAACCTATACAGTCTTCAAACTATAAAGCATCAACTCTTTGCCTCATACACATAGCCTCCTGGCTACTCCATCACATCATGAGATCACCATGTATAAATGATTATTTTACATCCCACTATTCAAACATATAAATAAGTGCACATGACACTCATGATAGTAGTCTACAATCAAAGAGAATAATACATAAAAGTCAATACCTAACTTATAGATGTAGCAAACCTCTTCCCACCATGATCAACATGGAGCCCATCCACAGTTCTTGGTAAGTCATTGCACTACTCAGTGCATCACATCACCTACCAATTTTTTGAGCTTGTAGATGAACTATATTTTGCACTATTGCATGTCAAACCAAACTCATGTGCAAAGTTACTCCATGCATTGGTCCACTTGGCTACTCACATTAGCTAAACTGCAACCCTCTTGGCTACTTGCTTCTACCAGACCGCAACCATAAAAAACTTCACTCAATGAATCTCTGAGTTATAAAATATTTAACATCAACCTTATTCTTCCATGAAACCTTAGATATCAAAGTATTCTCCTCCATACATCAAATAATCCATCAAGTACATGTTTAGGTTTTTGGTACCTCTTCTATATGAAATTTTAGCATCATCTTGGCTCACACATTATGGTAGTAGGATCCCACAACTTGTATCCCCTTATTCATTCAAGAAACCACAACAAGTTACATGCATTGTCACACCCTCCATCGTCACCAATGGAGACTATCTTGCTCCATGATAAGCTATGCAGTTGTTTCTTCAACATAATCATTATGTTGGTGTTGATCCATCTAGTAAAGCTTATTAAGTTTCTCCTCCATTCTCCATCTACCTCTCCCATAGAGAGAAATACCTTCCATGTAAATTTTTTTTATCGATATCTTGGTCTCTCCACCTATATCTCCCACTTTTACAAAACCAACCAAATAACCATGACTTTGATACCACTTGTTTGGGATCAACAAGGCTCATTAACCAAAAGCTAAAGCCTAGCTCTGATACCACTTGTTGGGAAAACATAAATTCTTACATGTGAAAGTAAATAAAAATTTTCATAATAACAAGCTAAAATAAAAACATAAATAGGAAATATAAACCATAACACCAAATATACATGGAAACCCTAATAAACTAGCTAGGAAAAAACCATGGGGTAAAGGCAGCATCTAGACATCATACTCCATCAGCAACTCTCTCTAACAATAGCTCCTCTTAACAATTCCTTTACAGTGCTAACAAGAACTCACGTGAGAAAAACTTACAACCAATCTTTTAATTCTCTAGCCTCCATGATGAAACATGAAACTCTTACAATGCTAACATCTATAGCATCTAAGGGAGATCCAATAACATCTACCTCCAAAGATCTATTCCATGTACCCAAGTGAGCCAATAATGACAAACTTTTAGGATCTAACCTTTAACCATGTATATGATTATTACAACCCAATCATATAAGTGAGATAATCTTTCATTTCTTCTAAGATTTAACCTAAAATAATGATTCAAGAGTGGATAGGCCCCAATGGGTTTCTCACAAATATATGGGAGAATGTAATGCTTTATAACATTTTACAATAATGAGATAGAGAAGAGAGAGAAGGTGAAAACTTCATGGCTTCTCTAAAATTAGCCACATTTGAGTGGGTATATAATGATCCATAGTGGTGGTTATCCCCATATGCCAAAAGTCATCAAAAATGATCCTCCATTTAAATAAGATCCAAGGCCACCTTTATGTGGCTTCAAATAGTGTCCTCTTCTCCACAAATGAGGACAAACACTCAATAGTGTTCTTATTGTCTTCATATTTAAGGGTCAGTGAAGTGGATGCTCCACTTTAGACAAGATCAAATCCACCCCATGTGACTCTAAGAATGGCACCCAACTCACACATGTGAGGCCAATCTACAATAGTGCATTCTTGTCTTCTTATTATATGTGACCACATAAGTACAAATGGTGTTACAATCACCTTTTGACTTTCTCTACACATGTGACCCATGGGTCCCCTTAAAGAAATTACCCATGCATGAACCTTTATCTTTTTCACCATGTGACAACCCACATGTGACACACGAAGGACAAAACCCATCTCCTCTAGTGGAGTACTATGCCCCACATCTATCACATCATCATGATCACACTTGGGACCCAAGGTAGGCCCCACCACAAAATCACCTTCATGCCATGTCACCATACATGCCAACTCATCTACACACCTGCATGCCACATCACTCGCATGCCATGTCACCATGAATAGTGCTCATGAATAGTGACTTATGAATAGTGGATTGACACCCAACATTATATTGGGTGTACAAAAAATGGATAAACTATATTGGCTTCACTAAGTGCATGACTTGAAATTATATGCAATTAAGCATGTCTTACAAATATGGTATCACTACTTTATTTATTGTTTATTTGAACTTAATACTCACCATATGAGTTTTAAATACTTATTCACTTAACCACCATTAAATTCTAAGTAGAAGTGGTAGATGGGTTATTTAAGTAATATGATCTCGATATCATCTATATCAATGGAAAAGAGGACAAGGTTTTGTCAGGGAATCCAAGAACAACACACCTATTCTGATCCCACTTGTTAGGATCTTACTCCTCAGAAAGAGCACAATATGATTACCAAATACAAGCAATTAAACATGCAGAAATTATACCAAAAGTACAAGTAACTAGAATTCACAAATAACACAAAATATGAGAGACAATACACTATCTTGTATTAATACTTGTACAAAAAAGAATACAACAAAGAGACGCCACTCTCTTCCACCTTACAGAGGCTTCCCACACCTCAAGTGTACAGTAATTCTTCTTCAAAAGTTCACTCTCCTACCAAAAATGGTCTCAACACACAACTCACACACATAATTGGTGTTGACCTCTCCAACTAGTCAGTAATAACCCTGCCAGTACACCAAGCACTCTAAAGTACTTCAAGTAGATCTCCCATGAACCTGTAACCTACAATTCAATAGACCATACTTACACATGTAGATCTCCTATGAGCTTGCAACAACTTGCAACTCAATAATCTTACAATGGAAGGATCTTCCTTGCCTTCCTTTTCAGCTCATAATTACAATACATGCCAATGGGTCTATAAATGGATCCCAGACTTAACTAAAACTTAGACTCTTAATTTAGACACGTAGCTCAAGACTCAAAATAGACTTTACATGTAAACACTCAGCTCAACTAACTAACTATTTGTGCAATGAATAGTTTTGGAACACACAGGTGACCGACGTTGGTCCCTGTCTAACTGGTGCTGACCGATGTCGACCGACTCCCTACCGATGCCAATTGCCTTCTGCATTGATCATGACCGATGTTAGTCATACTGCCGATGCCAGTAATTTTGAAACTTCAGAAACCTCCTCTTCGTCTGCATAGTTGAAGCTTTTAGCTCCACAACCTAACAATCTCCCACTTGGAGATAAACAGCTACAACTGTACCTGTACCTGTACACCATCTAGTTTGTTCCCTTGGCTTTGTATCCCTCCTCAAGATCACTCTTGAAGACCAACCACCACAAAACCTATGGTGCACCTCCTGTCATCCAAATCACCTACCACATCCACATCTACAAACCCATGTAGAAAATAACTTGACCCTGCATTGCATGTGCACCTGCTGCTAGTCCCTCTAAGAATCCACTGAACTACCCTCCATTGCTTCTTTCCTAGATTGGCTCCAAACTTGTGACAACTCCCACTTCTTGGGAAAACTTAGGTCTAGTACATACAATGCACTTAACCTCATTATGTGAATCAAGAACCTATTTTGTGAATTGTCCAACCATCGGCGTGCTAACCAGTCTCACACAATCATCCTGAAACAAAGTCAACTTATGACCTTCCATGTCCCTAGAACACACTCATGTCAAATAATCTTGTTGCTCCCAAATTCCTCATGACACCCCTCTGAACTAACTTTACCTTTAGTTCAACAACTCCCTGTTTATGTAACCCTGCAACAAGCACATCATATAGTAATAGGATAATGTAGCTAATATTATCCAACCTAGTAAAGAGAAACATAATGATCAAACCTCCATTGTCCTGCAGCTTACTCAAGACCATATACACTGGCCTTCTGTCTCACATGTCCATTTCCTCTCTTCTTCATCCTAAACATCCATTTGTCTCTCAGTGCTTTCTTCTAGCTAGCAACTCCACCAAAAACTCCCATTTGGTTCTTCTCCAAGGAATCACATCCTCCATCCATGCCAAGCTCCCACTATTTCCTAGATCTACCTGCTCTACTTATTTAACAACTTCTTGGTTCTTTACCATAAGTGAGCAACAAGTAGTGTAAAGAAGGGAAATGATGAATTTGAGGCTTACATACCCTTTAAGTCCTCTATATGGGTGCTTGAGACTCCTTGACAACTTGCTGTCTACCCAAAATCTGTCTCAGTGACCGATGCCAGTCACATCTCAGTCTACACCTGACCGATGTCAGTTCCATGCGACTACCTCATCACCGACGTCAGTTCCCCCTGGCTGATGTCAGTGTTTATCTGTCCCTAAGTCACCAATGTTAGGCTACACATAGTTGACATCAGTCCCTGTCTGGATGCTGACACTGGTTATCTTGCCATCATCGGTCTGGGTGTTTTTCTTGTGAGAACTGACTTCTACCCGTGAACTCCTTTTGGATCAAAACCCTATCCATATCAACCTTGCTCTGCTTAGAATTATTCTACCCCTTGTGCTAAACTCTGTTCGTCATCTTGTCCTTGAAAACCAAGGCTTTCCCGTTCTTGTCACTAACATCAGATTCCTCAAGAAATGTCACCTTCTTCTTCTGCATACAAAAATCTTGATCCATGATTTTCAAATCTGAAAGCATACCCTTTGACTCAAGAACATGCATCTCCTTCTTATCCATGTGACCAAGCCTATTAAGCCACATCTTCGAATCTACAGCTGAAGTAGATAACCCAAAAAGAGAATCAGTAATACAAGTAGATAGATAAAGCATACCTACTTTCTTACCTCTTGCTACAACAAGTGCACCCTTGGTAACCTTCCAAGAGTCCGCTGTGAGAGTTACTGTGTAACCCTCATCACCCAAACTTCTTACAAAAATCAAATTTTTCTCTAGAACTAGGACAGCATGACCTCCTTCAACACCCATGTGTTACCTGTCTGCAGTTTTAGCTTCACTTTCCCTTTGCCAACCATCTGACAAGGCTTACCATCCCCTAAAAAATTTTCTCCAAAGTCACCCTAGACATACTCATGAAAAAATTCCCTATTTAAGGATGCATGAAAAGAGGCACCATAATCTAAAACCCAAGATTTTACTTTATCTAAAGAACATAACAGAGCATCCTGTGTAATGAAATCTGCAACATCTACTTCTTCTTCATGTCCTTCATGCTAATCTTCAACCGACCTGCAATCTCTCTTTAAGTGCCCTTGCTTTCCACATTTCTAGCAGGTTATTCTGCCATCCCTAGACTTGGATCTCCTGCCTATCTTCAACGTTGATCTCCCACGCTCAATCTTCTCTCTTTGCCTTCCCCTACCTTTAACACTCAAAGCATTCCTTGATGATTCATCTGTGCTTTTCCTACGAATCTCTTCATTCAAGATTACACTCACAATATCATCCACTTTTAAGATTTTTGAAGTAGACGCAGTATTACTAACTACCATTACCAAACTCTCCCAACTTTTAGGTAATGAACATAAGATTAAGAGAGCCTTAATTTCATCATCAAAATCAATATTGACTAAACTTAACTAGTTTACCAAACCATGGAAATCACTAAGATGACTATGTACAGATCCACCTTCCAACATTTGCAAATTAAATAATTGCTTCATAAGAAATACCTTATTCGAAGCCGAGGGTTTTTCATATAAATTTTCCAAAGATTCCATCAAATCTACCGTTGTCTTAGCGTGTGATAAGTTGGAACTCATAGATGATGCAAGACTCAACCTTATAAATCCTAGAGCCTTCTGATCAAGAACCTCCCATTCTTCATCCTTCATATCCCAGGGCTTGCAATCAACCCCACTTAATGGTAAGTATAAATCTTTTTGATACAGATAATCTTCAATCTGCATCCTCCATAATTTATAGTTCTTACCATTAAACCTCTCCATTCGTAGCTTACTTTCTTCTACCATTGCTCTACTCCCACTCAAACAGAAACCCTTGTGAGTAACATGTAATCAAAACACACTAACCAGATCTAATCCAATCTGTTAGTATCCCAACCAAAAGCTTTGATACCAGTTGTCAGGGAATCCAAGAACAACACACCTGTTCTGATCCCACTTGTTAGGATCTTGCTCCTCAGAAAGAGCACAATATGATTACCAAATACAAGCAATTAAACATGCAGAAATTATACCAGAAGTACAAGTAACTAAAATTCACAAATAGCACAGAATATGAGAGACAATACACTATATTGTATTAATACTTGTACAGAAAAGAATACAAAAAAGAGACGCCACTCTCTTCCACCTTACAGAGGCTTCCCACACCTCAAGTGTATAGTAATTCTTCTTCAAAAGTTCACTCTCCTACCAAAAAAGGTCCCAATACACAACTCACACAGAATTGGTGTTCACCTCTCCAACCAATCAGTAATAACCCTGCCAGTACACCAAACACTCTAAAGTACTTCAAGTAGATCTCCCATGAACCTGTAACCTAAAATTCAACAGACCATACTTACACATGTAGATCTCATATGAGCTTGCAACAACCTGCAACTCAATGATCTTACAATGGAAGGATCTTCCTTGCCTTCCTTTTCAGGTCATAATTATAATACATGCCAATGGGTCTATAAATAGATCCTAGACTTAACTAAAACTTAGACTCTTAATTTAGACACGCAAATCAAGACTCAAAATAGCCTTTACATGCAAACATTTAGTTCAACTAACTAACTGTTCGTGCAACGAATAGTTCTAGAACACACAGGCAACCAACATCGGTCCGTATCTAACTGGTGTTGACTGACGTCGGCCGACTCCCTGCTGATGCCGGTTGCCTTCTGCATTGATCATGACCGACGTCGGTCATACTATCGACGTCGTTACTTCTGAAACTTTAGCAACCTCCTCTTCGTTTGCATAGTTGAAGCTTTTAGCTCCATAACCTAACAGGTTTTAGATTCATTTAGCTAGATAAAAAAATATGTTTTATGATAGCTATTCAAAATACCATGTGTGTTCACATGTTACAATTACAAAATAAATATGCTTAGTTCATTGGGTTATAGTTAGCTTCACAAACTAAAAATCTTAGTACACAACCTAAATATAAGTATTTTTCATGGAATTTTGATGTAAATTTGATTTAGTATAGTGTGTGTACATTCCTAGTAAAGGTGGAATGTGAGAGTTTATTTTATTGAAGAACACAATGCACCCTATTCAGTGTATCTCAAAATCAAGAAGACATACTAAAATCTAAAATGCATATGCTACTGGTCTAGGATGAAATCCAAGGTAACATAATATTTATCAAATTATTTTTAGTGTTATTGGGTAAAGGTATAGCATAACACCCACAAATTTTTTCACTAACAAGGATCATTTGAAAAATTCTTATAGCTTGTCATGAGCATTTGTAAGGTTAGGTTATTCATCTTAGATTGAATCAAAATTGGTGTTTGGTATAGCTTCAAAGGTGTATTTATAATTTATTATCATGAAGACCCATTTATATCATAACATAAATGATATAACAACCTTTTATTCTCTCATTTATTTAAAATTTTTAATTCTATTAATTAATTACACATTTTTTTATTGTATTTTATCTATATTTGAATGTTTATGTACATATAATTTATTTTTTATATTATACCTTCCCCATATAATGTCTCTAACTTATATTGAATGTAAGTTCCCTTACCTTGTGATTATTACAAATATAAAGGATATGTAACCCACATTAATGTTGATGTTTATAAAATAGGGTTATATTGAAAAAAAGTAACCCTTATCCAAATTTAATTTTTTTTTACCTAGTGCTTCCTTGGAGTAAATTTAATGGTCAACCCTACATCACATGATTTTTTTTAACATAGTTATTTATTAATCATTGCTTTTAAAATGTGAGAATAATTTATATTAAAAGAGAAACATTAAATATATTATATATATTTATTATAATCATTTAAGTTTTTATAGTCTATCCAAAATTTTACCTTGCATAAAATACAGTCTTATAGACATATAAATTTAGTATCAGGCACTTGTAAATGTATTTTTCTACAAATCCTTAACATGCATGACTTGTGCGTACACAACTAAATCTTGCTCACACTGTCTCCTATCCATTTCTTTACTTATGGGTCTAACCTTCCTAATTTTCCATCATTCACAATAGGATCTTCCTAGTGTGTTCCCAAGAAATTTATTATCCAAATAAGATTGTTATTGTTCTCTAGATCCATGTTTTCTCCTCATTGAATATATCTAACAATAGTTATATGATTCCAATTACTATAATCATCTACCTTTATCAGAGTTGTCCATGGATATCCTTAATAGCTATTTTTCAAATAAAAACCCTTTCTTTGGGTTAGCCCACACATTTTGCATGTCAATTAAGAGGAAAATAACCCCAAGATTTAGATATGTATATAATACTAAGGTCTCATCCAATTAGTCACTACTTGAAAACCCACTAGCACACTGAGGAATACATCCACAAGTCCTTAAAGCACTACCCTAAAGCATCAAAATGTGAAAACCCCTTAAATGAATAGTCACTAAGATATGTTTGAATATTATTTAAAGGTTAAAATAATACATATTTTAAGTTTCTAAATCCACATGGGGTTACATACATTCTATTATATCACTATTGATCAAACACATAGTTAGATTAGAGAATCATGTGCAGGTTGAGCCCTCTTTAGAGTATTGGAATGTAAGTAATGCTCAACCACTTGGTGGGGGTTTATTTGGGTATCTTTTCTAACCCATTTTCAAAAGTGAAGCAAGTTTTGAAAGTGGAGCTAGGGTTACAAGGTGAAGAGAAATGAATCTAAACCTAAGCACAACATTGAGCCTCTAAAATTACATAGAATACATATTTCTATGTAAGAGCAGTAATATTTGATGGAGTAGTTTTACAGTTTTCATAGGGACAAATTTATTATAGAATAAATTATTTTGGTTACCACATGTATCCAACCATTACTAGATATATCCAAACAAGTTATGTTAGTCATGCTTCTGATCTGAGTGACCATAGATCCATTGTAGGTAATTGTTAAGGACTATACTGTATCATAGACCACAACATAAATAAAATAATCTAAGTACCACATCCTCTTGGTCATTTATATAAATATAGAAAGTTAAATGATTTTTTATTATTATACCTTTTACAATCAACTCTGCTTAATTTAGTCATACTTGATAGAATATGAATTATTAAAAAAAATAGCTTGTTTAGATAACCAAATTCAAAATAAGATAAAAAAATATTGGTGAAATCTTAATTCCTTGAACACCAGAAAACCCTATGGTTCTATTATAGTTTCATTATACCTTCTTAGGTTTTGTGAGTTATGTGTTAGGGGTTTTGATCTATTTTTTGGTTTCCCCTTATTCACATAAACATATCATTGTTATAATGAATATATATAGCTTATATCTTCTAATTCAATCTATGATAGTCATAATAATGTGTTACTTGCATGAAAAATAATATTCTTCATAACCATGTAACAAAATGGTTCAATCTCACATGCCATAAAATTAAGTCTAAAATTATTGATGAATAATACTTAACCCTCCTTAGAAATACATGTTCTTTACATATCTAATATGGGATGCTTTGGTTATTACTAGACATTAAAGGGAATCTACAACTCCTTTTATTCATCTTCCCCTAGACCTCAAGGTCATGGTAGCTACCATCCTACCCCCATTATTCATCCTAAGATTATTTGGAATTATGGGGTCCATATTATTTAAACTATAAGATTAAGAGTTCCCCATCATTCATAATAGAATAGAGTTAGTTAAAATATCCCCCCTGATCCCCCTCTATCTCCCATGATGACATCTACTTCAACTAGAAGATCTGATGTCATTGGTCGACTCAAAAAAGGACCAAACTAAGATCTCCATACTAGAGTTAATCAAGAGGTAAAAAATATATAAGGATATCCTATATTCAATATTGCATGACATAAATATTCCAAATGATGAAAAACTAACCTATTTTGCTTATTTCATAAATATAATAAAGAATATTGAAAATGTGATATCTTTTGAAAATGATGACTTCCCTGATTAACACACTATTTATTAAATTATTAAATTATTTATTCAAGTAAAAATATTAAATAAGGCATTAAAACATGTATTTATAGATAATTAATGAGAAATGAATATTTGCAACATAACATTATTAGAAACATTCAGTGTAAATTTAGAATCTATTGATAAATTAGATAAGAACATTAGAGGCTTTAAAAATGTTCCTCACCAAATACTAGAATCAATTAATTTGGATGTCATAGTGTGCCCTAATAAACTAAATAATATGTTTCAAGTGATTCCAAATCAATTGCATTATAACCTAGTCTTAGGTAGACCATGGATTCATGCAATAGAATCTATACTGTTTACTTTGCACTGATGCATGAAGTTTATACATAAGGGACATTTGTATGCATGTCATGTGGATAAACCAAATTTTGAATAATGTAAATTAGTAGAACATAATTATGGATGCACTCCACAATCTGATGCTTTTCAATCTACCATAATACCTCTATCATAAATCATACCATTAGAAATGATACATACATATGAAATTGAAGAATCAATCAAAGATAATGGAAAAGAGTAAAATCTCAATAAGTCAATGAAGAAATAAAAAATAAAGGACATACAACAAGATAGTTTATTGTATATTCCCTTATTATTCAGTTTAGAGGATCTAAATCATATAAAAATATGATGTTGATGAAGATGAGAATGACATCCCAATGAACAAAGATGACTATTTATCTCATCTAGATTTTACACCCATTGGTCCAAGAGAGTATAGAGATGATTACAAGGTCTTGAGAAATGATAAATTGGATAAAGGAAGGGATCACTTTCTAGAAACTCATAAGGATACAAATGAAATAACTTTTTGTAATATCAATTGATGGAAACATACTTCAACGTTAAATGCTCCATTGAAATAATTATTTGTCAAATCCATTATAACTAGAGATAAAGAGGAATGCCATATTTAAGATGTAGTAAAGGTGAACACCAAGAATTAATGAAAGATTTAGTACACAAAGTAGAGCTCATTTATACATAACCATCTATCACATTAAATATTGCATGTATACAAAATAGATAAATTACTATCCTCTAGATGTTACTCAATAAGCATTTGATGGCTTCACCTACCACTTGACGTAGAAATATGGGTAGATTATTTAGTCAAGGGGGGATATATATTTTTATTTATAAAATAGTAACAAGGCATGACATGGATATTTATGTGGAATTACAAAAAAAGATTCACATGTTTAAGGATGAAGGCATAGTCATAATAGTTCATAATAGAAGCCACCAACAATGGTTTATAATAAGAATCAATCCTATAACACATCATGTAGAGAATTCAAAACTCCATTACATGGCATCCCATCTATTATGGTATAAAATGAGGGTAACTATTAGTAATAATATCCAAATCTATAAAGAAGAGGGTAAAATACGTGTAATATTGCATTCTTACAATAGTTGGGTCATAATATAGATGAATTTTAACATAGTATAAATTATTATTAATTAATTAATTAGGTATATTACACTATATATCACTTTTGAGATAAAGGTTGTTAATACATGGTATTTGTGATGCACCATGGTGACCAATTTTGGGCTACACTTGGACAACAATGGTTACAATAGATGTGCAATATACATTCAATATTCCAAATAAATACATAAGATTATTGTAAGGAAATGTTAGCCAAATTTTGGCTACCATAGACAAATTTAACAAAAAAAACTTGTATTATCAAGCCTTTACATTGGTTCTCAATCTTGAAAATTCTTCATAAGCCATGTTTAGAATATTTTAAGGTATTTTTGACAAAGTTTAAAGTAAATGTGTTTTTAGAATCATGCTTGTCTAGTCATGATGTACCTTGGTAAAGTAGGTTCAAGAGTGTAAAAGGGATTAAAAGTCCTTGCTGAGTCATCTAGTCAATATCAAAGTCATTTAATATGTTCCATGATCCTTGCAAGTGTCTCAAAAGAAGTCAAACATCTTGTTATAATGTTATAAATAATTTTAAAAATATTTCATGACCACTTGTAACATCCCAAGAAGGAATATGGTAAGTAATGGTAGGTTTGTAGTAGATAAAAGTGGTTGAAACATCACCACATGTCCATACAGACATGAGAGAGCTTCAAGAACACTTGTCACTTTAGCTCAAATAGTTTCTAAGAAGAACATGATACTTACAAAGTAAAAAACGAGAGGTTTTCAAGAAGTTAATATAGTTTACATAGTGAATATCACCTAAAGGCACTCCTATAGCTTCTTCCATTCTATACAGGTCTAAAACCATGCATTTGAGGGAGTTCTAGACTTAAATAGGGTAAAAACCTACTCATCTTTCCCATTGTTTCCTTGGCAGATCTAAAAGGCACTTCAATTTTTAGTTTTTATAGGTAGTGTTGGGTGAATATTTTGTTGTCAACTAACTAAAGGCAAAAATGGTATATCAACCACATCAAAATGATATTTATATGGCAAAATGGGTATGGTTACCACAGTATAATGAGATAAATATCTCCTCTCAGCAAGGGGAGGTTCCCTATAAAGTATAATATACTAATATAAACTAAAAATAGACTCATAAGTGAAATCATACCATCCATATTTCTTTTTTTAGAGATGATGTTCACAAGGCAAAGGAAAATTCCTGTGTAATAACTGAAAGCAATCCTCTTCTTTCAGAAATGATGTCCAGTAAATGATAGGAAAACTTCCCAGGTAGTAACTGGATCTACAAAAAACCCATGAAAGCACAAAGTCTTTCATTGCTTCTCTTACTAATTCAGGACTAATAAAACTATAGAATGAAGTGCATCTCAAAGTCTCCACTAAAAACCACAATAGAGTATTATATCATGAAGGATAAAAGTAGTACAAAGCCTTTCTAGTACCCTTTTCACTAAAACATAAGAAACACAAACTAAAGTTAATTATAGCAACACAAAGTCTTCATAATTAACTTTAGAACATCTTCCAGATAATTTCCACACACTTTGCTTATTCAATCAAATAAATGAGATATTATTAGGAAAAAGGACATAAGAACAATTTCCTAAATAACACAAGTTATTCTAATGCAAAGTTTGAAAAGTAACCCACTTTCTCATTCATTCAAGAAAATATTATTTACAATCTGAGCTCAAAGTCTCAAAAGGCATCTTAATTTGGGTAGAGCTTTTGCTTCTAATTACCAAAAGATATATTATAAAAAAGTCTCTCTTTCTTTTATAGGGAGAAGCCTTGTGGATTTACAAAAGATTTAAATATTCTGACCTAGTCAAAGATAGAAGTCTTTGTTGACTTTGGACTTTCCATATTTTTACATGTAATTACACATGACAAAATTACATGTGCAAATGTCCAAAGCAGTTATAAAAGTGCATTTGAAAAAAAGAAATTAAATCAAAGGAATTTTGATTTAATTTATAGCCCCATCTTTCTTTACATGAGCATCATACATGGTGATAGCTGCTTGTATCCCGATACTATCTAGAGTAATAGTATTCTTAAAAATCATCTTCACCCTGACTATGGCATCTTTCACTGTTGTGACTGATTTTGCATGACTAGTTATCCTATTTTTTATATTATCTAGAGTTAACTGATTATCCAGTATATTGTCCATGGAGGCTACCGAGAATGGTTTATCTTCAAATCCCTTTCACAACATACCTTTAAATTATTGAACTATTTCTTTTATTGAAAGGAATTAGTTGTCTTGTGATGTAAGCTTGCAAGGTAGCTCCTCTAGCTTGTACAACAAACTGATGTCACTTTGTTCACTAGGGTCTTTTGATGATTCGAGGTTGCTGATCAATTCCTTCAGCACTTGACTCCTATATTACAATGTTTATTTAGTTTTAGTATAAGAGTCTCTATCAGCAATGATGCCAATTGATGCTAAGGTGCTTATTTTCAACTTCTTCATATCCATCCACTTATCAAGATACTTTTTTATGCTTTAAATATCTTGAAAACTGATATTGATAAGGTCATCTAGTTTTGCTCTCACTTTTCTCATCTTACCTATTTTCTCAGACAACTCTGTGAACAAAGAAATTCCTTGTGTGTGCATCTTATCCAAGTACTCTTTAAGTAATTTTCTCTTGAGATAGGTCCTTTCTACTTTTTTAATCATGATGTCATCAATGAATATAGCCTCTGGAGCTACTATTTTTGGAGTGCAAGTTATTCTCCTTATTATTGTAGTCAGTTGTTCCACAATTACTTTATAATGGTCCTTCATTTCTCTTTCTCTGTCAAACTTATGAACCAAGATGTCCATAGCTGATGCATATTACTCTTAGCACTTTCATGAGTTATCTTTCCGAACTCAATTTGAGAGATAGAGTAGTCATTTACATCAAAAAATTTAAGAGTTGCATCTTGTGGACATTTTGCTATTTACATAAATTTGTGCCCTTTATCCTCAATCATCTTTGAAATAATTTTTGGCTTTTTGGGAGTCTTGACTTTTACTGGCACCATTTTATTGAAATCAAAGTCATCTGGGGAGATGGCCTATATTTTTATTTTGGGCATATAAGTCAACAACCAAGGTTAGAGGGTAGAAGTACTTACATTAGTATCAATCTTTGTAGTTGGCATTACTAGAGTTGCACCTGTACCGGTGGTGGAAACAATGGGTGGAGTATCAGTAAGAACTACACCTACTGTTGAATGATAGAAAGTAGAACTATCTTTGATATCAAAAGACAGAGATGAAAAATTGGGGATTAACCTTGAGGAATAAAGAACATCTCCAAAATCACCTTGAGGGTCATCAAAAATAATTTTGGAATGAGAGGTAGCCCTAGAAGAGGGAACACTGATTGGAAAAATAGGCGAGGGAGTTATAATAGGTGAGCTAGGTGAGGAAGAAGAAATTCTTGTTTCTAGTTGTACACCTTCTTGTAGAGATATAGTTTTCTTTTCTTGTTGATATGTGGGCCTATCATTAGTCTCTATTTTTTCCACTACTGGTTATTTGGGTCTTTGCTTTGCAACCTCCATGTTTGTTGTTCTTGACTCTTTTTATACAACTTGTGACTTCTTTGTCACAAAGATGATCTTAGGCTTATGTGGCCTATCAGAATCAGGGACATCACTTTTATTCTTCATCCTATTTTCTACCCTTCTCTTTGTTTCCTCTTGAAATTTAGCTTCTAATCTTGTGATGAAATCTTTCAAGGTGATTCCCTAATTTGTTAACTAATCATTGGTGTTTGCCAATATTGGTTCAAATCTTTTCCTCAAAGAAGTCAACTCCTTCTAAGACCATTGGGTTGGTGGAAGAGGGGTATTGGTGATATATTTAGCATGGTATCTATTGTTGATCAAATCCCTGTCATCCACTAGATTTTTTGGGATATCGGTGAGTCCTAGATATTCTATTTGTTCAAGAGATAATCTACTATAGTCTATTTTTTTGATGTCTTCTATAGTCCTCAAACCAACCCAAACATACTTAATTATAGGCTCGTGAAACTGGGTCTTCCTCCTGATTATATCCTTTATACCTCTATAGTCAAAGTTTGGTCTCCTTTTGAAATGCTTCATGGTTACGAGTTGCATTTCAGTCTCCATAACTCTAGCTTCTCTAGCGGTCAATACTAAGAACATGCCAATTTCAATCAAAAACTTCAAACTGGGTTTCTTGAGTTCCATCTGCTTATTATGTACGATTATTATTTGCCTACACAGCTCCATCAAGACCAATTTGTTTGAAAGGAATCTTGGGAGTATATAAGGATGACCTTGGAAAAAGACAACCCATAGATAAGAAAAAGAAGGGAACTGCAAGAACATACATCTGAATTCATTCACAATAGTCTAGGGTTCATCTGACACTCTTTTCTATTCTAATTAGGGATCAAAGAGACATAAAAATACTGCAAAAAAGCATCATTTACCCTCCTAAAATGATGGATAGAACCCTTCAATGTTAATTGAGAGTAATATTGATATATTGGGGTTACCTTTTTGTCTCCTTTTAATGCTAAACCTTGGAAGGTTCTCATTAATGCCATAATATATACCAAGTATGAAGTCATGTAGAATTTGGAGGTAGTGGATACCTTTATCAATTGCTCATGTAGAGCATTGCTGATTTGTTATCCCCAAAAAATAACTTTTTTGCCTTGGAGAATTATTTTAATGAAAGTGTACATCCATTCATGAAATAGTGAAGAAGAAGGTAAACCTCTCATCCTACTGAGAAGGGTGATCAGGTCACTGACTTCTTCTATGAAATCACTCCTTGGAAATATTTTTGGCCATCTTGACAAGTTCACCCTTGGAGTCTTAAGCTATCTATTGTTAATTACTTTCTTCACTCTTTTGGGATCTTTGTCATACTCCCTTTGTGCTTCAACAAAATCAAGCTTTAATACTTCAGTAGCGAGAGGGCACATGAATACTTTATTGATGAATTTAGAGTTCAGTCTAATCACCACATTACCACTAGAGTCTAACATAACCCTAGTGTCTTTATTATATAACTGAGCGCACTAGAGAATGAACTCTATGTTGTGAGCTGCTATAGGAAAAGAAGAGACCAAATGAATATTTCTCTCAATTATCTTCTTCATTTCATGGCTGGGATTACTTGATTTGGTTCTCTCCATGAACTCAGCCATATCTATGTGGCCAATCTCTTTATCCCTAATTTCATCGACATTAGAAGTAATTGAGGTGATTGGAAAAACACCTTGATACTTGTACTTCATTGTCTTCAACTTTTTTGGAGAAACCTCAGTCATCTAGAAGGGCTTTTGTCAAATGGATGTCGATGAAAAAGGATCCTTGAGAGAAACTGCAATAAGAATCATGATCTTGCAATCAAGAGAAAAATTAGCAATCTAAAAAAATTGCATGTTGATGATCACGACCATGGGAATGCACTTGAAAGGGCTAAGGCATGAGTAGGCCAAAAATTCAAAAGAAAGTAGGCTAAAGAAAAATCAAAAATCAAAATTTCTCAGAGTTAGAAAAAATCTAAGGAACTGCATGCAGGGGCGGTAAAAATCGCCACCCTTGCATGTGGGAGAAAGTCTGTTTGAGCATAGGCAGTGATTTTTGTTGCCATTACATGTGAACTTTGTACAGGGGAAGCAAAAATCACTGCCTATTCACATGGGTGGAAAACTTGTGTAAGGGTGGAAAAAATCACTACCCTTACATGAATGGCAAAGGATGGTGTAATGTCAGAAATTTTTGTCACTATTACACTGGTTCATTTGATATTGTGTAAAGGCAGTGATAATCATTGCCATTACATCTTTTAATGGTTTTTTTGGATATTTTGGATTTTTGGGTTTTTGCCACTAATGAGGAGGAGAGGGAGAAGAAAAGAAAAGAAGAAATAAACAACCTACAAAGGAAAAAAGAGAAAAAAACTAGAACTTAAAAGAAAAGAGAAAGAACTAAAAGAAAACCTAGAAATAAAACAAGGAAGAACACAAAAGTCACTTCATAAAATCAAAATTCCATGCTTGAAGCCAAAAAAATTGCAATCCCACTAGCGCGCTTAGTTGACCGATTGCAAGGAGGAGGAACAGATAAGTTGAAATGATCAAAATGAGGTTTAAATTAGCATAAAAATGTTTAAAATTGGCACCAACTACTCGGTGCATGTGGCCATAAATGTCACACACAAAAATCAAGATTGTGTAGAAGCAGCAAAAATGAGTATAGCTAATTTTGGGAACAACAGCTGGCTCATATTGGGGAACTTCCATTGATCGAACCTTGAAATGATCAACGTGAGTAGAAACTAGTCTCTAAGTGCCTTCATACAGGCCATTGGGCCACAGAGTCAAGCTAAGAAAGAAAAAGACACAAAAAACCAAACAAAAATAAATAAACGAAAGACTATACAAATGTACAAATGAACACATCTAATACTTCAAGGATTGAAGTGTTTCAGATGTTGCCCATTGTGAGGTAGTGAGAATGGTGTTCCATCTTGATATCCTAGCAAGAAGTTATTTTCACCACAAACCTGATGAATGGTAAATGGACCTCTCCACAAAGAGTCAAATTTTTCGTGCATTCCTTTTGGTTCTTTCCTTTTATCTCACAACAAGACTTGATCTCCAATATGAAAATAATGAATCCTTACTCTTTTATCAAAGAGTTCTTTACCTAATTTTGATGTGTAGTAATTCAGTCCACTACCATGGTTTGTTGCTCATCTAGTTTAGTTAGGCACATGATGTTTTTGTTAATAGAATGTTTGAAAGTTTGATCTTCAATTGCCTTTTCTAACTTCACTATTGATAGTTCCAGGGTGATTAGTATCTCTGCATTCAAACTATACAAAAGTTAAAATGGTGACATACCTATTGCCCTCTTGGGTGTAATCCTGTCTACCCACAAAGTATCAAACAATGCTTTATGCCAAGTTCTCTGATTATCATCTACCAGTTTCTTGATAATAGTAACCACATTTTTGTTGCTTGATTTTGCTTGACCATTTTCTTACGAATAATAGTCAGAGGAGTGGGAAAGAATAATCCCATAATTGTAGCAAAACTTAGTAACTTCATGAGAAGAGAAACAAGTAGCATTATCCATTACAATCTTAGCTAGGAACCCAAATTGAGAGATTATATTTTCTTTAAGGAAACTACATACCACTTCTAAAGTAGCATGCTTAGTTGTAATTACGTCCACCCATTTGGTAAAATAGTCTATCATGGTGAGAACATAGTCATGTCCAGCACTTGAAGACGGGTTCATGGTGTCAATGAAATCAATCCCCCATTATTGAAATGGTTCTTCAATCACTACTGGATTGAGGGGTAATGTGGCCAATTTAGGTTTCCCAATGAACTATTGACACAACTCACACCTACGTACTCAAGTGTATGCATCTTAAAAAAGTGTAAGCTAATAGTATCTAGCTCATAGAATCTTGTGAGCTGTCACTGGTGTATAAAAATGTCCTCCACAAGCTAAATTATGGAAGGACTCCAAAATATTAATTTTTTGCACCTTATCAATGCAATGAAGAAATACCCCATCAAGGCTTCTTTTGTATAAACTATTTTTCCACAAGACATAGTTAGCAGCCTTCAACTTAACATTCTGCTTTTATTTGTAGGACAAATGGGTGGGACACTCACCATAGGTGAGAAAAAGAGTGATATTAGAATACCACTTATCAGTAGTAGTGATGAATAATATTGTAGGCACGTCTTCGACCTCAGTTCCTTCATGTCTTGTTTCTTTTGGTATGTTATCAACAATTAGTTGGTAGAGACCTTTTCCCCAAACAAGCTTGGTAGGTTTGATATTAAGATTAAACTCCTAAATTTTAGCAATCTAATTGCCCCTTTTAGTGCCAAACTCTTATTGAGTTGGAATGGACTTCACTACTGTATCAAGCACTAGAATGATAGTATGTGAATTTAAGATATAGAATCTAAAATGCTTTACTACCTTAACCATGGCATAAGCATGCTTCTCTATGTTTGAATATTTCAATTCGTGAGCTTTGAGAGGATAGTTCATAAATTATATGGGAGATTCCATACCTTCTTTATTTTTCTGAAACAAAATGGATAAAAGTGTATGTTTAGAAGCATAGCTGTATACTACGAAGTCTTTAGTATAATCTAGGCAAACCAGGATTGGGGCATGGGTGATTGCTTTCTTGATATCTTCAAATACTGAATTGCCTTTTTCAGTCCAATAGAAAGTGGCTTTACCCTTCATCATGTAGACAATGTGGTGAGTCTTCCCTATGAATTCTGGAATGAATCTTCATAGAAAATTTACCTTTCTAAAGAAAGAATGAACTACATTCTTACTAGCAAGAAGAGTAAGATTATAGATAGATTTGACTCTTTCTGAGTCAATTTTTATGCCTTCTCAGGATATAGTGTGACCGAAAAGTTTACCTTCTATAAACCCAAAAATTGACTTCTTGGAATTAAGAGAAATACCAATTTGTTAATAGTGTTCCAGCACTTATTGTAAATGTCACACATGATCAAGATGATGTTTATAAAAAATGGTCAAGTCATCAAGATATATTATAATAAATTTTCCTATTACGTCTCTGAAAGCAAGATACATTACTCTCTGGAAGGTGGTGCCAGCATTGATCAGACCAAAAGGCATTCTACGATATGCGAAAGTGCCCCATGATGTGGTGAAAGTGGTTTTATGTTGGTCTACCTTATTGACTTCCACTTCATTATACCCATAAAAACCATCTAATATTGATAACATTTTTGAGCCAGTCATTGTTTGAAACACTTGATGTATGATGGGTAAGGGATAGTTATCTTTTAAAGAAGATTGATTTAATTTTTTGAAATCAACACAAATAGGAATTTCTCCATTCTTTTTTCTCATCGGGACTATGTTAGCAATCCATGTGGAATGATGGATTGGAAAAATAATTCTTACATTCAACATTTTCTAGATCTCAGAAAGGATAGTACCTGATATTTTGTGGTTATATTGCCTTTGCTTCTGCTTGTGAGACAATGACCCAACTTTAAGATGAATTTCATTCCAAATTTTTCTAGGGCTGAGGGATTTTAGATCATCATAAGAATATGCTAAAACATCAATGTAATGGAAAAGAAGAGCAATGAATTTGAGATTTTCATCAGAAGTGCAACAATTCCCAATGTTGACCATTTTGGGATTTTCTATTGTACTCAAATTTACTTGATCAAACTCCTTGGAGGAACTCGAATCTATTTGTTGTTGCTTGACATACTTGTCGTGCTTATCAAATAACTTTTCAAGAGAAACTAAACCTTTTAGAATTTTATTCCCCTTAAGTTGAAGAAACTCTTCACCAATTTTTGAATTTATTTTGGGAACTGATTCCTATGGTTGAGATTTGATACCTTTAAAATAAATCTCCTTAAAGTTGTCCATATTTTCTAGAAAAGAAATTATTTGATTGGCATCATTAAACACCTACCAATGATTGGCATTATCAGGGACACTCGATCAAAAGACCAGTTCAATAGTGTACTTATCCCCTTTGAAATTCTTATGGGGAATCATGAGGGTTGTAGAGACAGCCAATGAATCTACACGATCATTGAATTCTCTTAGTACAACAAAAAAATTGAAAGCATCAAAACCTTCAATACAGTCCCATACTAGATTGTGATAATGTTGCAATCTTTCATTTTTGGTTTGGTACAAATTCTTTACCTGACAAACCACTAGTTCAGCATCTCCCTAAGCATGAAGAATCTTAATACCTTTAGCATGAGTAGTTTTCAATCCAAGCAGCAAAGACTCATACTCGATAGTGTTGTTAGTATTGTTAAACTATAACTTATACGAATAAGGAAAAAAATTTCCTTGAGGGCATATCAAGACAATTCTAGCTCCAGAATCGGTAGAAGAGTAACTGCCATCAAATTCTAAAATGCAGACATCATTAGAATTTGATTTTTTTTAAAGATTTTTCTTCATTAGTAAGGGAAGATGCTTTGTTATCCAAACTTTGCTCTAACAATTCTTCTAATTTTCTATTTGAATCTTCTGAATTGTCACTTAAAGAAATTTCATCTGATGAGCTAAAAACATCTTGAGTGGTTAAAACATAGTTACCCATTCCTGATGATTCAAATAAAATTTGAGCTTTAAGGTTTGATGTTTGCGTGACAATGTATTTTGACTCTTTCTCAAGAAGCAATTTTTTCATGATGCCTTTAACATGTATCCTTGCTTCAGACAGATCTATATTCAACTCTCCACCTACATCCTTGCAAAAAATTTGCCCGAGCAGAATGCCATAGGAAGCTAGAACATCAGCTACTAAGAACATCATTTTAACCCTTTTATTTAGAAAAGCTACGAATGCAAATTGAGAATCTTTTATTTGACCCAAGAGTGGTACTTGCTTGTTCTCCATGGAGAAGCATCTACCAAAAGTCTTAGTTAAGGTGAGACCAAGAGAATCTGCTACCTTGGCGGGCATAACATTGTCAGAGGCTCCAGAGTCTATTATACAGTTTCTCAATTTATGACAATAAATGACCATTTATCAAAATGAAAACATAGAAATTTTATATTTTCCTTGGGGCAACAGGAAGAGTAGCGACAAGATTATTCTGGGTGGATTTGTTTTTTGAGAAATCATGAGTCACCCTTAGAAAATCTTGTCCTGTAGGGGTAGTTTTATTTTTTATGTATTCAACCAACCTATCAAACTATTTAGGATTGGCTCACAAGTACTCAACTTCGTTCATTTGAATCTTGGTCTTTCTAGCATGATCAATTATGTTAAATAATTGGAATGAACTAAAATAGAGGAAGGAGGTACATCATCCTTATCTTTATTGGGCATGGAGCTGGTCTGAGGAATAAAAGCAGAAGGTGTAGGGTGGTTTGAGGTACTTACTTTTTTATTGGTCACCGAGTCCTTTGATTAGAAAGGCAATAAAGTGCCTCATTTATCAATTGAGACTACTAGGTGAGGTTCTTCACCCGCCTTTCCCTTATCAGCTTATTGAGTTGACTGATTTTGAGACCTAATAAAGATAGCATATGATCCATCAAAAACTTCTCTTTTTTTCTTAGCTTCATCTTGGTATTGTAGAAAACCAATATTGGAGTCACCAGCTAATTCTTCTTCTCCTTATGCAAAGAGATTAGCATCATCTTCTTGGTCCAACTTGGGTTGGAAAGAGAGATCATATTCAGCTTCATGACAACCAATTGCTGAGTGGACCGATGTTGCTTCAATGGTGAGCTTCCCCTATATGGAAGGAAGATGGTTGAATTGTCCTTGATTTTTAGCAGTGCTGCCTTGATTTGAATGATTGGAAAATGTCCTCTTAGCATCTCTTGATAAGGAGGAGAAGACATGCCTTGCGACATTGGCATCAAAGCTATAGTAATTCATTTGCCAACTTTTGCACCATAGGATCTATGGTGCTTGTGGAAGAACTTTCAGTAGATGAGGAAATTTTATTTTTATTAGAATATTTTTTGATCTTACCTGCCAGGATAAGATCATTTTCAATCTTGGTAGCCAAATTTTGGGCTACAAAAAGATCTATAGGGCCAACCTGTCTCAACAAAAAACTTACTTTAGGAAGTTGAGAGTTGATGAAAAAGCACTTAAGATTCTCCAGTGTTGGCTGACCAATTATAGGAATTTTATTCCTCAATTTATTTAATTTATCAACGAAGTCTCGCATGGGCTCATGGGGTTACTTCTTCATTTTCATAAGTTGAGCCAACAAGGCATGTGTATCTTTAGCAAGTTTGAACCTAGCCTCGAACTTGGCTTTGAGAGTATTCCAGTTAGTTATTTGAGCCTAAAGATGATAAAACCAATCCGCAGTAATACCTTGTAAATTTTCTATAAATAGTCTCACCACTATATCTTTATATTCCATGCCTATCACACCACCTGCTATGTATAAAGTAGCAATATGCTCATCAAGATGAACTTTCCCATCACCATAAAATTTAGGGAAATTATTTCTCAAACTATGAGGTAGTTCATGTAAAGGTGGGGTTAGATTGAGAGGACCAAAAGTGTTTCCCCAAGGACCTTAGGTTGCCATGATATGACAATTGAAGGGAGGGATAACAAATCTTGGTGGAGTAAGTATAGACAAAACTCTACTAGCACTAAGACTAGAAGCTTCGTTTATTATTAGAGATCTGACGTTGGTAGGAGTAAAACTCCTGGTACGCTGAAGGCAAGATGGTACAAAAAAGATCTCAAAATTATTTTGTTACACTAACTCGAATATAGGATCAACAATACCTTGAGCTCTCTGGCTTCATGTGTATGGTGGATTTGTTAGAGTGTAAGAAGAAAAGGGACTAGAAATGCTTCAATTTGAAGCTTAGGATTCAAAGTGCACGTTTGTGTCCCTAGTGGAGTTGCCAAAAGATATTAGGTGAATATTTTTTCATCAACTAACTGAAGGCAAATGGGTATATCAACCACAACACAATGATATTTATATGGCAAAATGCATGTGGTTACCACAGTATAATGAGATAAATCTCTCCTCTCAGCAAGGGGAGGTTCCCTATAAACTATAATATACTAATATAAATTGAAAATAGACTCAGGGGTGAAATCATACCATCCATCTCTCTCTTTTCAGAGATGATGTTCACAAGGCAAAGGAAAATTCTTGTGTAATAACTGAAAGCAATTCTCTTCTTTTAAAAATGATGTCCAGTAAACAGTAGGAAAACTTCTTGGGTAGTAACTGGATCCACAAGAAACCCAAAAAACACAAAGTTTTTTGTTGCTTCTCTTACTGACTCAGGACTAATAAAACTATAGAATGAAGTGCAGCTCAAAGTCTTCACTAAAAACCACAATAGAGTATAGTATCATGAAGGATAAAAGTAGTACAAAGCCTTTCTAGTACCCTTTTCACTAAAACATAAGAAACACAAACTAAAGGTAATTATAGCAGCACAAAGTCTTCATAATTAACTTTAGAACATCTTCCAGATAATTTCCACACACTTTGCTTATTCAATCAAATAAATGAGATATTATTAGGAAAAAGGACATAAGAACAATTTCCTAAATAACACAAGTTATTTTAATGCAAAGTTTGAAAAGTAACCCACTTTCTCATTCATTCAAGAAAATATTATTTACAATATGAGCTCAAAGTCTCAAAAGGCATCTTAATTTGGGCAGAGCTTTTGCTTCTAATTACCAAAAGATATATTACAAAAGAGGCTCTCTTTCTTTTCTAGGGAGAAGCCTTGATGTTTTAAAAAAGATTTAAATATTCTGACCTAGTCAAAGATAGAAGTCTTTGTTGACTTTGGACTTTCCATATTTTTATATGTAATTACACATGACAAAAGTACATGTACAAATGTCCAAAGTGGTTACAAAAGTGCATTTGAAAAAATAAAATTAAATCAAAGGAAAGTTGATTCAATTTTTAGCCCCATCTTTCTTTACATGAGCATCATACATGGTGATAGCTGTTTGTACCCTGATACTGTCTAGAGTAATAGTATTCTTGAAAATCATCTTTGCCCTGACTATGGCATCTTTCACTACTGTGACCGATTTTTCATGACTAGTTAACCTAGTTTTTAGATTATCTAGAGTTAAATGATTATCCATTATATTATCCACGTAGGCTATCGAGAATGGTTTATCTTTAAATTCCTTTTCGAACATACCTTTAAATTCCTAAACCATTTCTTCTGCTGAAAGGAATTGGTTGTCTTGTGATGTAAGCTTACAAGGCAGCTCCTCTAACTTGTGCAACAAACTAATGTCACTTTGTTCACTGAGGTCCTTTGATGATTCGATGTTGTTGATAAATTCCTTAAGCACCTGACTCCTATATATCAATGCTTCTTTAGTCTCAGTATAAGAGTCTCTATCAGTAATGATGCCAATTGATACTAAGGTGCTTATTTTTAACTTCTTCATATCCATCCACTTATCAAGATACTTTTTTATGCTTTCAATATATTGAGAAATGATATTGATAAGGTCATCTAGTTCTGCTCTCACTTTCCTCATCTTACCTATTTTCTTAGACAACTAATTATGTGTGTCCATCTTGTCCAAGTACTCTTCAAGTACTTTTCCCTTGAGATAGGTCCTTTCTACTTTCTGAATCACGGGGTCATTGATGCAGATAGCCTCTAGAGCTACTATTTCTAGAGTGAAAGTTATTCTCCTTATTACCACAGTTAGTTGTTCCATAATTACTTTATAATGGTCCTTCATTTCTCTTTCTCTAGCAAACTTCTAAAACAAGATGTCCATAGCTGACTGCATATCACTCTTAGCGCTTTCATGAGTTATCTTTTCTAACTCAATTCGAGAGATAGAGTAGTCATTTACATCAAAATTTTCAAGAGTTACATCCTATGGATGTTTTGTTATTTCCAAAAATTTGTGCCCTTTATCCTCAATGATATTTGAAAGAATTTTCAATTTTTTGGGAGTCTTGACTTTTGCTAGCACCATTTTATTGAAATCAAAGTCATCTGGGGAGATGGCCTATTTTTTCCTTTTGGGCATATAAGTCAACAATCAAGGAGGGAGGGTATAATTACTTACATTAGTATCAATCTCTATAGTTGGTGTTACTAGAGTTACACCTACACTGGTGGTGGAAATAATGGGTAGGGTATCAGTAAGAACTACACCTGCTGCTGAATGATCGAAAGCAGAACTATCTCTGATATCAAAAGATGGAGATGAAAAACTGGGGATTGACCTTGAGGAACAAAGAACATCTCCAGAAGCACCTTTAGGGTCATCAAAAATAATTTTGGAAGGAGAGGTAACCCCAAAAGAGGGAAGACTAATTGGAAAAATAGGCGAGTGAGTTACAATAGGTGAGCTAAGTGGGGAAGAAGAAATTCCCATTTTTGGCTATACACCTTCTTACAGAGATAAAGTTTCCTTTTCTTGTTAATCTATAGGCCTATCGTCAGTCTCCATTTTCTCCACTACTGGTTCTTTAGTGCTTTGATTTTCAACCTTCATGTCTATTATTCCTGGCTCTTTTTATACAACTTGTGACTTCTTTGTCACAAAGATGATCCTAGACTTATGTGGCCTATCAGAAGTAGGGACATCACTTTTATTATTCATCTTATTTTCCACCCTTCTCCTTGTTTCCTCTTAAAATTCAACTTTTGATCTTGCGATGAACTCTTTCAAGGTGATTCCCTTATTTGCTAACCAATCATTAGTGTTTGCCAATATTGGTTCAAATCTTTTCCTCAAAGAAGTCAACTCCTTTTGAGACCATTGAGTTGTGGGAAGAGGGGTATTGGTGATCTGTTCAACATGGTATCTATTGTTGATCAAATCCCCATCATCCACTAGATTTTTTGGGATATTGGTGAGTTTCAGATATTCTATTGCTAAAGAGACAATCTATTGTAGTGCATATTTTTGATGTCTTCTACAGTCCTCAAATCAACCCAAACATCTTCGATCATAGGCTCATGAAACTAGGTCTTCCTCTTGATTATATCCTTTACACCTCTATAGTCAAAGTTTGGTCTCCTTTTGAAATGCTTCATGGTTACGAGTTACATTTTAGTCTCCATAACTCTAGTTTTTCCAATAGTCAATTTTGAGAACCTGGGAATTTCAATCAGGAACCTGAAACTAGGTTTCTTGAATTCCATCTGCTTGTTGTGTATGATGATTATTTTCCTACATAGCTCCATTAAGACCAATTTGTCTAAAAGAAATATTAGGAGCATATAAGGATGACCTTGGAAAAATCTAACCCATAGATAAGAAAAAGAAGGGAACTGCAAGAACATACATCTGAAGTCGTTCATAGTTGTCCAGGCTTCGTCTGACACTCTTTTTTGTTCTAATTGGGGATCAAAGAGACACAAAAATACTATGAATAAATCATCATTTACCCTCCTAAAATGATGGATAGAACCCTTCAATGTCAATTGAGAGTAATATTGATATATTAGGGTTACCTTTCTATCTCCTTCTAATGTTAAACCTAGGAAGGTTCTCATTGACACCATAATATATACCAGGTATGAAGTCATGTAGAATTTGGAGGTAGTGGACACCTTCATCAATTGCTCATGTAGAGCATTACTGATTTGTTCTCCCCAAAAAATGACTTGTTTGCCTTGGAGAATTATTTTAATGAAAGGGTACATTCATTCATGAAATAGTGAGGAAGAAGGTAAACCTCTCACCCTACTAAGAAGAGTGATCAAGTCACTGACTTCTTCTATGAAATCACTCCTTGAAAAGCTTCATGGCCATCTTGACAAGTTCACCCTTGGAGTCTTGAGCCATCTATTGTTAATTACTTTCTTCGCTCTTTCAAGATCTTCATCATACTCCCTTTGTGCTTCAACAAAATCAAGCTTTAATGCTTTAGTAGTAAGAGGGCACATGAACACTTTTTTGATGAATTCAGAGTCCAGTCTAATCACCACATTACCACTAGCATCTAACACAACCCTGGTATCTTTATTGTAGAACTGAGTGCATTGGAGAATGAACTCTATGTTGTGAGCCACTATAAAAAGAAAAGAGACCAAATGAATATTGCTCTCAATTATGTTCTTCATTTCATGGCTGGGATTGCTTGATTTAGTTCTCTCCATGAACTCAGCCATATCCATGTGGCCAATCTCTGTATCCCTAATGTCATCAACATTAGAAGTAACTGAGGTGATTAAAAAAACACCTTGATACTTTTACTTCATTGTCTTCAACTTTTTTGGAGAAACCTCAGTCATCTGGAAGGGCTTTTATCAAACAGATGTTGATGATGAAGGATCCTTGAGAGAAACTGCAACAAGAATCATGATCATGTAATCAGGGGAAAAATTGGCAACCTAGGAAATTTGCATGTTGGTGATCATAACCATGGGAATGCACTTGAAATGGCTAAGGTGTGAGCAGTCCATAAAGTCAAAGGGAAGTGGGGTCAAGAAAAATGAAATTTTGAAATTTCTTAGAGTTAGGAAAAATTTGAGGAAATGCATGCAGGGGCGGAAAAAATTGCCACCCTTGCATGTGGGGGAAAGTCTATTTGAGCATAGGTGGCAATTTTTTCTACCATTGCATGTGAACTTTGTGCAAGAGTGGCAAAAATCACCGCCTATGCACATGGGTGGAAAACTTGTGTAAGGGTGGTGAAAATCATTGCCCTTGCACGAATGGCAAAAGATGGTGTAATGTCGGCAATTTTCACTACTATTACACTAGTTCATTCAGTATTGTGTAAAGACAGTGATAATCACCACCATTACATCTTTTAATGGTTTTTTTGGATATTTTGGGTTTTTGCCGCTAACGAGGAGGAGAGGGAGAAGAAAATAAAAGAAGAAATAAACAACCTACAAAGGAAAAAAGAGAAAAAACTAGAACTTAAAAGAAAAGAGAAAGAACTAAACAAAAACCTTGAAATAAAACAAGGAAGAATGTAAAACTCACCTAATAAAATTGAAATCCCACGCTTGAAGCCAGAAAAATGTCAATCCCACTAGCGCGCTCAGTCAACCAGTTGCAGGGAGGAGGAGAAGACAAGTTAGAATGATCAAAATGAGGTTTGAATCGGCATAAAAATGTTTAAAACTAATGCTAACTACTTGGTATGTGCAGCCATAAATGTTGCACATAAAAATTGAGATCATGTAGGGGTGGCAAAAATTGTCGTTCTTGCAATAGTTGCTTGAAGTGCAAGGGTGGTAATTTTCACTGCTTTTGCATGGAAAGATGTAAGGGTGGTGAAAACTACCACCATTGCATTTGAGCATGAAACAACATGAAAAGGCATCAATTTTTTTTGCTCTTGCATGTGAATGAAAAACATGTAAGGGCTGTGAAAAATGTTGCTCTTGCATGTAAACTAGAAATACTAACTCCTTAAAATTTATCAAAATTTTGACATTCTGATTGCTTCAAGACTGAAATAAATTTCACATTTCTTGAGAAATCATAACGAGGGAAGGTTGTGAAATTTTCAAACAGTTATTCAACTATGCTCGAGATCAAGAGAAACTTGTCTCAAACGATGAACTTTGAGTGAAATGGACAAGTTTCATAGGGGTTGTTCCAAAAATGAGCATAGTTGATTTTGGGAACAACAGGTAGGAGAGATAAAATTGGAAACTTATCTATTATCCATAGGAGAGGAACCTAATTTCCTTCCAATTATGTGGCATTATTTTCCTAGTTAATCCCCTTAACTTTATGAATAATTTTTAAGAAGTGAATGGGAAGAAAATAAACTTCAATTCCCACTTGGATTGGTTTTACTTAAGTATGGAATCAAGGTCATAAAAATGGATGAAAATAACTATGTTTGGTCTTTTAAACACTATTATAACCTTTAAATATCATTTCCTTCCATGTTTATTCATGATCATGCTTGGTGTAGGGTCAAATGACTTGGTTTTGCCAGTTTGAACATGACAATCTTATGTCCAAGGAGTTTGAAGTTGCCTTGTGCATGAAATTAATGAAATCAAATTATCCACAATGAGTTTAAGGTCTTTAGTTTCTCTCATTATCCTCTAAATCATCAATTATTGATCATTTTCAAGATTAGAGGTTGTAATGCCTCCTTAAGAGTCCTCCAAAATAATATTGTGAGTCTACAGGTCTACAAACCTGTAGGTCGCCATTAACATCAAAAATTTGTCTTACTAACTTAGTTTTAATCCTTATAATACTTAATGAGGTATATTTAAACATATTTCAACATATTTTCATCTCAAACTCCATTCCACCTTGAAGCTCAAATGGATGGTATACTTGGGTAAGACTTTGTAAGTCCAAAAGAAGGGGCAGAGTTATGAGATTGTAAATAGTTTTGAACACAAGATAAGTGGATATAAAAGTGAATGAATATCCATACATTATGATTCAATATCATAATATTATATTAATTTATCTTTTATATATCCTCACTATCTAAAAATCTCACTTACAACCTTGTTAAGATTCTCTACAAAATGTGCATCCACAAGCCTATTATAGGCAAATGAGAGAAAGAGACATGTTTATGATGAAGAATGGGATGTGGGGAAACTATTGAAAGTAAATTTAAAGAATAATCATGATGATTTATATCCTTTTGAGCATGTAAATCCAAAACCAGTTGAATATAACTTATTTTTGAGGCCTTTAGTAGTCATGAAGGCTAATTATGCACCTATAGGTTGCTAGTAGCAAATATAGGAATGAGAGCTCATGTAAGTTGATTTATAAAGTAATAAAAGGTTTACAAGTTTTTTATAAATTTTATCAAATATTCATCACTTTAAAATCATCATCAAGGTGTCAAAATAGCTATTTAATACTTTCAAACCTCAAAGGTATAGTCATAGACCTAAAAGATCTCCTACAAGCTTGCCTTAAATGAAATGAGAGATCAATGTCTCAAGTGTGTTGGGTAGGTTAATATGCATGTAATAGTGACTATAAATATGTATGTAGAGTTAAAATATCATTAAAACTTCCACATTATCTCAAAATTGAATAAACATAAGTCTAAGGGCCAAAAGACACCTAGGTCTAAAGCCCTCAGTATGTCTGCTACAACCAAAGAAGCCAAGTCTTGAGCACAGTGACACTTTCAAATACAAAGGAATGAATCTAAAAACATTATTAAGAATTTTAAAATTGTCATGGATATGTTTAAAATCAAAAACTTATAGTTTAAGGGGATTTTGTGCCCAAAACTATGTTCTTGGTCCTCACTCAGTTCTTCATGCCCAAGAGGTATGTTTGTGAATCTCAAAACCCATTGGAGGATTTGAATGGTATCATATGATTATTATATGTGTTTATATTTTTCTCTTAATCCAATCCCATATCATTGTTTAATTTAATCACTAACACACCTGTATGAACAATCCTCAAGATTAGAGGTCTCTCGAAACCATGTGCTTGCCTTATGAAGGAGCCCAAAGAGCATTTTTTTTTTCTTATAATTGTATAGATGATTTTATTGGGAGATTAATATCATAATTGATGTTATATATGTCTCCATACTTCCATATTATGTCATTTTTTCTTGTATTAGGTTCTTGTACTTTACGAACCATTATTAATATGGTAGATACCTAAAACCCTTGATAAACCTCTCTAAAAGACCCGATGAGAGAGAAGAAAAGGAAAATGACTTCAAGGTGATTATTTTATATTGTTATAATTATATTAATATCTCCATTGGGAATATAATAAACACACTTTGTGGCACATGTGAAGTCAAAACAATACAAAAATGGGCCTAAAATGATAGTTATAAACCTTTGTGTAACGATTTGACTATATGAAAATATGAATATAAATTAAAAACACCTATGTATCATGGTTATAAGTGTAAAATAATTTTATAGGTAAAAATATAGGTATAAATTATAATGTAACAACTTATAAGTTATCAAGACAAGCTAAGATGACTATTGCTCTCTTGTTGACATGAGAGAAGCCTAACTGTAGACCTATCAAGTACTCATAAAGAGATTACCTTAAATATATTAAATTATATTATGATTTTAAATGTATTAAAAAACCATAATCAATCATTGAAACCTATGAATTTATTTAAAAACCACTCTAGTTACCTCTCGGACCTGAACATGTATCCAAGCTACGGTTTTGGCTATTTCTTGGTTCACCCACATGTACAAGGTTTCAAATCCTCAAATTTGGAATGGAACATGATTAGGTGGTTTTGAAATTTAAAAAAAAAATTCCTTTAGGTTTCACATGTGTGAAGTATGTATATAGCCAAATATCAATTTTCGAGGCCTAGAGACCTAATTGAGGGCTAATGGAAAGAATAAATAGGTGGATCAAGTACACATGCATTTATTATTATATTATTATATTATTTTTATAGTAGGAAGAGAAAAATGAGTACTCAAATATTAATTTTTTAATCAAAGATAATATGTATAAGGTTTTGTACAAGGATATTTATGTATTTTGAGGGGTACAAGGAAATGAAGGCAAGTATGAGCCTTAGTTATGAAATAGATTGTTAGATAGTGTATGAGGCACTAAAGGGGATCAATAAAAGTTTTTAAATTTATATGGAGGTTATTCATGGAGAAGTATTGTATTCATGAGGCATTTGGGCTAAAATTAGCTAGTGAAGATTGTGAGCTTTTGAGGATAAAAGAAGTTTACAAGAATTGTATAAGAATGGTGTAGAAGATCCTAATCCATGACACATGTTAGTTAAGAAATTTTTATATATCCTTTTAGGTGTAACTGTGTATCCTCTAATGGAATGAGTTAAATTTAAGGACACAAGATTGCCTGTGTAACTTCCTATGTCAATATGCACAAGGAATCTCATAAGCACTTGATCATGAGAGTTAAAAAAACAAGTTAAAAACACATCCTCCATGGATTGGTGTCCATTTTATTCTCTTTTGTAACTATTTTGATGACAAATTACAATGATGGACTTCCAATTTTAGATTATTTATTTTCTCTTCTTGCTATAAAATAAGCCTTGAATGGCTAAGAATAGATCCTCACATTGGTTATGGTGAAGTCTTTCCAAAATTAGGTCTCGTATTTGCCTATTGGAATCAATTCAATATGGATATTACTATCTTAATATTTCATACAGTGATCTTGAATGGTTATTTTTTTCTGAATGCTTAGTGAAAGTAAGTTTGTTTATGTGCATTTATCTTTATTATTTATACCTCTGTGTAAGTTTATCTTCTTTAATAGGTCATAGGAATTGTTATACATGATTCAATTAGTTATAAAATTTATAATTCATTAGTGTTTGTTGTTATTTACTCTTGTTTGATCATCTTAAGCTTTTTCAACCTTCATAGCTTTCATATTAATGTACTAGTATGATAGGGACTATCTTAAAATGGTATAATCAGATTGTAACTTATCATTTCATAGTGTATTCTTTAGAAAGTTAAGGAACTTATGTTTAGTGTATCACCTCCAGGTTTACTTGGTAGTTTTATCTTTCATCTTTCCCTTTTCCAAGTTAATAAAGTAGTATACCTATTAGTGTAGGTGTTGTACTTGGGAACTATCCCAAAATATAGAGGTTTAGTCCACTTGGAGGTCACCCACCACCTAGGACCAATCCCATTGCATAACTCAAGTGAGAGGATATAATACACCCTCTCAAGGGTGAAAATTTAAGCTATAATAGTTATGACACACCCAATGGGACACATTTATAAATAGGTTATCCAAGATTGATGTTAGTCTTGGAAAAAGTGTAGTTGTAACAACCTTATTCATGCATCATCTAGTGACTGCAATAATTTATAAACTCTTGGTTGATAACTAGTGAGCTAATTTGCATGCCAAATGTGAATAAAATATCATAAGTGAAAGGTGTCCCTTTTTAATTATTTGAATTACCTTTATATTTAGTCAAAATAAATAGATTCCCTCATACTCTCTCTTACACCAAGTCACCTAGAAGAAAGATTCATTTCCCCTTTAATCTAACTCTTACTAAGGCTAGTATGATGGATATAAATCTTCCTTTTTTTACATTCAATGGTGGTTCTCCCTTAAACCTTGCACAATGTGATGACATACTAGTGGCTACCCTCAAGAGTGTCCCTTATTTTAGTGGAGAAACTTTATGAAACATTCATAATATAACATAAGAAAATGTGGCCATTAGTTGTTGGAAAGTTGTCAGTCATGTCATGGAGGTGTCCAGGTGAGTGGATGAAGTTTCTTGATAGTCTAAATGTTAATGACAAAGTGTGCAATGTACTTGTCCTAGTATGCTTGAAGCAGGCTTGGTTAACCTTTAATTTTAGCATTATTAAGGATGGGTCTAAAGTATTAAGCATGTGTGATGGGTCTTATGAGAGGTTAAGGATGATTGGAGAGCTTGTGGAATTACATGGTATTCATCTGGTTCTTTATTATGTTTATCTTATCATAGTTAGGTTTGTGATAGAAAAATCTAAGTAAGCATATTCATGATGTTATATTTCACATATGTGAAGGATCCAAAAGTAGATTAATATATTGATAGATTCTCATATGTAAGGAGATCATATGGTTCAAATTTTAGATCATGAAATTGAGTGCAAAAAAAATTTATTAAGGGGAAATTTTGGCTTCTCAAATATAATTTACTATGTTCCCATACTTAGCTAGATCGTCACTGCACGTCATGGAGATATGAATGAAATAGAAAGTTTTAGAATTTATTTTTGGTACTTATAAATTCAACTAAGGTAAAAATATTTCATGGAGATATTTTATATAGTGACAAGAATGTCCCATAAAAATTTGGACTATTGAAGTATTTTCTAACTCAAGTTACAAAGCTTCAAAGTTGCTCTTACAGACTGTGTCAAGCCAGAGATTGTCAAGTTTAACTATGCTAAAGTCTGAGGTCACTAGCTAGTAGATATAATAATGCACATTAAATCATATATATTGATCTGACAATGTCCATAAAATTCAATATTTCAAATAATTAATGCACTAGTGACATGTCACATTCATGGAGCTTGGACAAAAGATCAATGATGAGCGTATGATCGTGCAGTCAGAAGATCAATGGTGTGTGTTAAATATAATGAGTTAAGTGTGAAAAAGGCACATGAGGATTAAAAATGGAAAAATTATGAGATATCAAATCTTAGATAAATGGTGAGATTTTCTATATAATGATCAGGCTAATCCATAGAGATCGACAGAGCACGTTTGTCCTCAGTTTCCAAGAAGCATGAGATGAGGTTAAGGTGATCAATGTTTAACAGTAAATCAAAGGTAAATATTAGGATAATTTCAAGGGATATATATGATTCATATTCATTAAATATATTATATATCATGATATGTTAACAAATTTTTTTAAATTTAATAGTTTCTTACTAACCATTGGAACTCAAATATTTGAATTTGCAAGGGAAGACCAGTCTATAGTTTTTGTGCTATAAATTTTGATATATGTATAATTTGATTATGGTGTAAAATTAAAATTTATATATTAATTCATTAAACATCCAAATAATCTATTTATAAGGTCTAATTATATTTATAATCAAATATATGGATCTCTAAATTTGATTATGTATGTGTTCATGCTCTACAAGTAACCAGAGAAGGGTAATTGAGTTGGTCTTGATGGTATTTCAATGTTGTAAGATGAAATAAGTGTTGGATAATGATGTATAATTAATGATGACCATATATATGGATTATGTAGGTTTTTCCAATCTAGATTTTATATGATCAAATGCTTATAAGTTGACTGTGTGTTTGTTCTTGGTGATCATATGTACAAAATGATGTGTAGGCTAATTGTGTTATAGCAGAAGGGTGATGTGATGGATGTTATCACTTATGTTAGACCTATAAATCATGTGTCATGGGTAATATATATTTTTAAAGTGTTCTTATGTTATAAGTTTTCTTAGATAAGTGTCAAAGAGGTGAATGGCTCTCTATAGGACCTAAAAGGACACTTAGGCTTATTTGAAAGAGGGTACTTTTTAAAGTTGACCAATGTAGATGCCTTAAAAGTGAAGGCATGTGTTGTGGCCAAAAAGGATGGGTGTGAACATGAAATTAATAATGTCTCTATAAAATGTGAAATCAAAGGTGGTGATTTTTGGACTTGAGAGAAGAGGTGTGTGTGAGAGTTGACGAGTGAAGGAAAGAAGAAAGGGTGTGTGCCCAATGGATGGATTGTAGAAAAAAATGGGTTGATGACTGTGTGTATGTCATGTCCCCTTTTTCATGGACATTGACAGACTTGATGATTAGCCTATTATGCGACCTTTGTAGGCTAATAGGATGGATAGATGGTCATAATGGAGCTTGGCTTGACTTTGATTTGCAAAATTTCTACATTTGGTTTTCATTCAGGTTATTTCAAACACATTGGGCCTGAGCTCCTATTATTTAGGGATATTTGACATGCAGTGGAGCACCCTTGTTTTGATATGGTCATGTGCAGAATAACTCCCTGGTTCACCAGCTTCAAACGGTTCGAGGATCCGACATGTATTGAGGGAGATATTAATATTTGATTGATTTAATCAAATATTAATTATTTGGTCTAATTTTAAATTAGATATTAATTAATTATTAATTATTAATTATTTGGTCTAATTTTAAGACCCCAATTCTAATTTAAGAATTGGTCTAATTTTAAGACCCTAATTCTAATTTAAGAAGCCCAAGTTCTAATTTGAGGAATTCTAATTTAAGAACCCCATGTTCTAATTTGAGGAAATCTAATTTTAGTAAGCACACCTTTGGAGGGTATAAGGGTTTCTCATGGGGGAGAGTATGTATTCATGAATTGATTATTGATTTGAAGATAGATTTTGCTAAGGGTTTTCCCTGAGAAGACTGAGCCAAGGGCTCCAGGATTCCATCTGCAGTGGAGAACGTCAACTCTTCATTGTGTGCGATTCAAAGGCTGTGAAATATCAGCTGATTTATTGCCAATTTGAGAGATAGCTTCACACAAAAGTTATCACAGAGATTTATAGGTTTGAGAGATAACTTCACATAGACGTTATCATAGTATTGCAGATGATTTGAGAGATAACTTCACATAGAAGTTATCACAGTATTTTAGGTATTTCTTTATTTAGTTTTTGATTCAATAAGATATACATATCTAGATCTTCTGTATTAGAATCGTATATCTTGAGATCAGGTTGTTCAACTATCAGGGTGTGTTGTACTTTATTGGCAGCCGTATGAAGATCGTACATATTCATACAGAGACTGACATCGGCAGGCAGAGATCCACATAGACAGACATCAGCCATCCCAGTGACCGACATCGGTCAAATGAAGACCGACGTCAGCAGAGAAGCTGACTGACAGAGACTGACGTTGGCAGTATATCGACTGACGACGGTGACTGTGTGTCGACACAGAAACCAGAACCGTCCAAATTCAGGGTTTGTTTCTAGATTTGAATAAGATCAAGGTTTTAATACCATATTGTAATATTCTTTGATATGTGGATAGAAGACTATAATTGTAATTATCTAAACAAGTGATAATATATTTGATTGGCAGATAAGAGATTTACTGTGGTTTATTGTTTATCTGAATTTATTTTGCAAGATTGTATCTTTGTTCAGAACTATTTGTGTTTCTATATTCCCTATTGGAAGGGGGATATTACAGTTGTTCAGAGCTTTTGACGAGAAAAAGGAGCCCCTAATTAAGGGACATCATAATGGTATCAGAGCTAAATTCCTACCATCCTGTTGGGCACATCAGAGCCGATGTCTTGCCATCTTGTTGGGTAGTTTGGGTAGTTTGTTGAATCAATTAGTAAATCATGATGACACCATATACTTAGAGATAGTGGGAATATGATATGAAGAAGTTGAAACTAAATTTGAAGAGGTTAAATGAATCTCTTTCATACCCTACATCCAAAGACAAATCCACTCGGTATATGACAGCGAAGGATGAGTGGGAGTTATTAAATCCACGAGCTCAGGGGAGGTTGTCTTTTGATTGCTTTGTTAAGCTGAGAAGAGACCACTATAGATCACTTAGACAAGAGCGCGGCATGTCCCATGATTATTATGATTATTATGAGATAGAGGATAGTGAAGATGAGGATGAGTCTGATGCTTGCACTCAGAGTGTAGAGGTGTGTTCAAATGTTAGTGCATTGAGGGTTGATGATCTCTCAATTATGATAGAGATTGTAGAAGAGTCCCAGGATCTGATTATTGTAGATGATACTCAGGAGGATGCAGTGGACAGTTTTGAGGACTTAGTTTCACCGACTGTTTCTCTCAGTACGGAAGAGTTAGTCAGTGATGCTACAGCTTTTGATACTCTGGATGTTGATATGAGCTTTGGAGTTGATTCACAGAGTATGGATGGTAGTACTCCAAAGATCAATGATTTTGAGTCTACTCTTTTGGACCATGCATCAAAGGAGGATTATAGGAGACAGTCTAGCCAGTGCCACCATGTGTCTAGTCAGCTGAGAGTTAGTGAGCGAGACATTGCTACCGCTTGTAAGCATTTCGATGATGCTCGTTAGTTGTTAGCAATTTATGGATGGGGTTTTCCTACTAGCATTGAGTAGGGAGGCAGTTATTTGTCCTTGATAGAGATCCACTCTTTATGAGAGGCTATCCATATTATGAGATAGGATTATATGTAGTTGGTAGCCGATAGAGATTATCTTATGGAGTGGGGCAGCACAGCATATGATGCATTATTGGTCAAGGAAGATAAGGTGAGTGAGCTTACTCAGCAGCTTGAGGTGACTTCTAAGATTCTTGAGAGTACGTAGTTAGCTTATGAGGAGTCATAATTTCATTTGGCTGAGATGACCATGGAGTTAGAGCATTTGCAGTCTTCACCAGCCCCAGACTCAGAGGTTAGTATATTGAGTGTTGTTGGTGAGTACATTCCTATAGTTGTAGCTGAGGAACATGTTTTTGAGGTTGACATACCGGTTCAGGATTTGGGAGTACCTGGTTTTGATGAGTTTGAGATACCAGTGGAGTCGAGTCTCCAGATTGATTCTTCTCACACAAATGATAGTGTGGTACAGTTGGTTGTGCCGCCTTTACAGAGGGATCAGTTGTGGTGTGTGGGGGAGTATGTTGATGCTTCCTCATATAATTTTTACTACACTAAATCATTCATGGAGTATTTGCTGGATAGTGCAGGTGTTCATCTGGATTCGCATAGGGTGACAGAAGGTGTTCTCATCCAAGGTATTGGTGCTATTAGCAGATTGGGTGGGGAGATTATAGGGATCCTATCTACTATGCTACCTCACAAGGATTTTGAGGTGGGGTATGCTCATTATTCTTCTTTTGACCCAGAGAGAGAAGATTTGATTTCACACAGGTGTAGATCGGCTCCAGTTTCTTACCATCCATTATGGGATGGATTGGCATCATCTTTTACAGGTGGAGTTGACAGTTTATTGGTACATGACTTAGAGCAGGAGTTGATCAGATATGCTGACCATAGTAGAGGTACAATGTGTGGATTCTCCAGACTTGGCATAGTTCCATTTGGAAGTTGTTGCAGAGTTGGAGCGTGCCTTCTACATAGCATGGTGGAAGGTGTATATGATATTTGTGATCGTAGAGTTTGGTTGAGTTGCATTCACCAATTTGATTATGGGTTCCTCTTTGTTCTACTTCTACTGATGTTGTAGGTACTTGCATTGATTAACAGTAGTGCAGAGCATAACTACATTTGGGATCCAGGTGGATCGAGTGGTTCATTGTTCCGAGATTGCTTAGGGACAAGCAATTTCTAGAGGGGCGGATTGTCATGTCCCCTTTTTCGTGGACATTGACAGACTTGATGATTAGCCTATTATGCGACCTTCGTAGGCTAATAGGATGGATAGAGGGTCATAATGGAGCTTGGCTTGACTTTGATTTGTAGAATTTCTACATTTGGTTTTCATTCAAGTTATTTCAAACACATTGGGCTTGAGCTCCTATTATTTAGGGATATTTGACATGCAGCGGAGCACCCTTGTTTTGATATGGTCATGTGTAGAATAACTCCCTGGTTCACCAGCTTCAGACGGTTCAAGGATCTGACATGTATTGAGGGAGATATTAATATTTGATTGATTTAATCAAATATTAATTATTTGGTCTAATTTTAAATTAGATATTAATTAATTATTAATTATTAATTATTTGGTCTAATTTTAAGACCCCAATTCTAATTTAAGAATTGGTCTAATTTTAAGACCCTAATTCTAATTTAAGAAGCCCAAGTTCTAATTTGAGGAATTCTAATTTAAGAACCCTAAGTTCTAATTTGAGGAAATCTAATTTTAGCAAGCACACCTTTGGAGGGTATAAGGGTTTCTCATGGGGGAGAGTATGTATTCATGAATTTATTATTGATTTGAAGACAGATTTTGCTAAGGGTTTTCCTTGAGAAGACTGAGCCAAGGGCTCCAGGGTTCCATCTGCAGTGGAGAACGTCAACTCTTCATTGTGTGTGATTCAGAGGCTGTGAAATATCAGCTGATTTATTGCCAATTTGAGAGATAGCTTCACACAAAATTTATCACAGAGATTTACAGGTTTGAGAGATAACTTCACATAGAAGTTATCACAGTATTGCAGATGATTTGAGAGATAACTTCACAGAGAAGTTATCACAGTATTTTAGGTATTTCTTTATTTAGTTTTTGATTCAATAAGATATACAGATCTAGATCTTTTGTATTAGAATCATATATCTTGAGATCAGGTTGTTCAGCTATCAGGGTGTGTTTTACTTTATTGGCGGCCGTATGAAGACTGTACAGATCCATACAAATTCACACAGAGACCGACATCGACAGGCAGAGATCCACATAGACCGACATCGGCCATCCCAGTGACCGACATCAGCCGACTGAAGACCGACATTGGCAGAGAAGCCGACCAACAGAGACTAACATCGGTAGTATATCGACTGACGACGGTGACTGTGTGTCGACACAGAAACCTGAACCATCCAGATTTAGGGTTCGTTTCCAGATTTGAAGAAGATCAAGGTTTTAAGACCATATTGTAATATTCTTTGATATGTGGACAGAAGACTATAATTGTAATTATCTGAACAAGTGATAAGATATTTGATTGGCAGATAAGAGATTTACTGTGGTTTATTGTTTATCTGAATTTATTTTGCAAGATTGTATCTTTGTTCAGAACTGTTTGTGTTTTTATATTCCCTATTGGAAGGGGGATATTACAGTTGTTCAGAGCTTTTGATGGGAAAAAAGAGCCCCTAAGTAAGGGACATCACAGTGTATGACTTATAGGATATATTTATGATGTCAAATACAATGATATTTTAGGTTTGAATATTGGGGATGAACAAAGGATATATGGTGTCTGTGTGAGCTTGGTAGTTAATTTGAGAGGTAGATCAGAGTGTGGATTATGTAGTGTGTAGAGTTGAAAAGAGATGATATACATTATATCTACATCAAATTATCAGGCAATCAATGATCAAGAGATGTTCATTTTATAGGTTTTAAGAGGGTGCTCAACATCTAGGTCAGAAGGACTTAACCAATAGGTGGTCATAAGGACTTGATCATCTTAGGGGTAGGTGCTCCTTGTGAAACAAGTGTTTCACTAAAGCTGATTAGAAGGGCTTGATCATCTTAGGGTTAGGTGCTCTTTGTGAAATAGGTGTTTCACTAAATTTTGGTCAAAATGACTTGACCAATCTCATGTTTGTGATCATCTTATAGGATAAGTAGTGCATGTGTTTATAGGCTTGAGAGTAGGTTTTATTGCCCAAGAGGGTTTCCCACATAGATATTATGTTGTGTTTATTTTTTTCATTATTATGAATGACTTGTATATTCTATGAATGCTTGTGGTAATTGAATAAGGGTTTGAAAGGATTAGAATTGAAGTTTAAATATCTTGCATCACTAATTCACCCCCCCCCCCTCTTAGTGATTGTATCTCTAACATTGGCTTGTTAGAAATAAATTTTAAAGGTAAGGCTTTAGACTAGTATAGAACCTTAACCCCTAATTCTATTGACTCATGGGATGACTTGGGAGAGAAATTTTGTAAGAGGTTTTAAGATAAGAGTGATCATTTATCATTGGTTGAGCAATTGACCACCATAAAGAGAGCCCCTCAAGAATTCATGTAGGATTTCAATGCTAGTTTCTAAAAGACATGGGATAGGATACTAATTCTTGGAAGACCCACTCCAAATTATTCATTCCTATATTATCTCAAGGCTTTGAACAATGATATATCTCTTATGATTCAATCTTTGGGTGGGAATACTTTACCAGATGCATATGGAATTACTATTAGATATGAGAATAATAGGATATAAGATGGAAAATTTTCTCCAAGGCACCTTATTCCATTGTTTCCTAATATCCATCCCCCTACTCTGACTCTTTCTCTCATTCCTAACATAACCGATCATGAATTAGATGCCCCTAGTCAAGCAAGTAATATAAATGATGTGGAAGGTCTACTAAAGACTCTTGAAAATAAAGTCATGGAAATGGAGAGGTAACAAAGTCAGTTTCATAGGCCTTACCAAACTCCATAACAATATCATCATCCTTATCAATCGAATAGGCCACCCTTTCAAGGAAATTCTTGAGGACAAGACCATATCACTAATGTTAGACCATACACTAATTATAATTTGAATGCTTCCTCCACTTCAAGAGACTTAGTATCCACCCAAAATAATCTAACACAAGAGAAAGATTTCCCCTCTCAATGGAATCAACCTCATGAACAATGTATCAATCAATATGGAGTGTTTAACCAAGCTTATCTGGCACAAGTTATAAAAATACCTTTCTAACACAAGTTGAAGTTTCAAATCTGGTTATAGTTATTGGAGAGTAAGTTCAATCAAGTGCTACACTTGTAAACTTTCAAGAAGAGAAATATTATGCAATGAATCAAGTGGGTAACACAAGTAGGGTGGTGGATAGTTCTATTGCAACCAACATTAGGTCTTAAAAGAGTATTGTTAAGGAATCACAATAGAGTGGAAAAGGTCCAGCTAAAATTCCCTCTATGACTGAAGGGATAAGAAAGCCTAATGTAGCTTATAAGGCTCAATAATCTAAAATAAATTATAATGATAAAAGTATCTTTATACAACAAAGCAAGTAGGCCCAAAGTGATGGCATAGCTCCTAGCGGACGACCAAATATTAGTGTTCCTTCTCTCAACATAGTAGATCAAATGAAAAATTTACATGTAAGTATGATTATGTGGGATACTTTGTCTATTCATGGGAAAATGGATATGTTGCAAGAGGATATATTTAAGCTTATATCAACATTAGGAGCATCACAATGAGGTACTATTGTGTTCACAAACACATTTAAGCCTAGTGAGTCATAACAAGGCAAAGTGAATAAGCCTCCTACTATTTATGTTTCAGTGATCATTGGTGACCGTTTGGTGCATAATTGTATGATAGAAATTGGGGCCAACAACTTGGTTATGCCAATGTAAATAGTATATAGGCTAGGCCTCAAATATGAGACCAATACTAAAGGTGTGTTACAATTATATGGTTTAACCACTAAGATGGTGTTATAAAAGGTTTGATCTTAACTCTTCATTCTTGTCCTAGTTTATCCATTTCTCAAGATGTGGTTTTTGTTGACTTTGCTATGTACCTAGGGATATGATATATTATTGTATATGGGTTGATGGAGATGCCGACATGTGGCACACATCCCCTTAGATATATGGGTACAATATATTAGGATAATAGAGTAACTTGTGGAAGTAGTACATTGGGTAATGGTCGGCCTACATTGGAATTAGGAGCTTACCCATCCATGGGTTAGATAGATGTATATATATAGGATATGATTATCATGGTAAAGATATCAAGTAAGCATTGAGTCTTCTATTGTAAGAGGATATTGGAGGTTGTCCCCTCGAAGAGACATTGTGGAGTTATTCCTTCCTAAAGGAGTCTTATATGGTGTTTCCCTACCTTAGGGGTATTTTTGCATATATTTAATAATCAAGATCATTACAGACTTTCCACCATACTTTTCCCTTTTCTTGTTAAGGTACTTTATGGAAAATATTGGTGGTTATTTATCATCAAATTCATCCTACATGGCTTTTAGGAAAAGATATGGCACCAAAGTTACCATAAGATTAGAACCTATATCAAGGTTTTACATTGCGCCATACAAAATAAATATCACCAATGTCAATTGTACTATAATTAATGAGGAGGATCACCCTAGTGACTAAGATCCAATTGTTCCTTTTTAAGACATTTTATATCTCTTCCTTGATGAATGGGGGGTAAAAAATCATGAGTTTGACCCATATAGAGGTGTTGAAGAGGCTAGTCTCAATATCTATTCTTTACATGAATAAGGTATAACCATACCCTTTATTTATAAGTCTAATGATGATAGTAATGGTTTGTGGAAATAATTTTCTGATGGCTCAAGAAGAAATATGGAGTAGGGGTAGGTATTATGCTTATTTATCAATCAAATGAAAGGTTCTATTTAGTCATTAGATTTCAATTTAGTTCCACTTGAAATGCAATTGAATATGAAGCTCTTATACATGGGATTCAATGGCCAAGGAAGAAAGGAGTAAAGGAAGTGCAAGACATTGGAGATAGTGAACTAGTTGTCCACCAAGTAAGAGGTAGGATTTCTTCTAAAAACACATTGTTGAAGTCATAAAAACATAGAGTGTGGGACCTTATTAAATATTTTGAGGCTTTTAACATTCAATAAATCCCAAGGGAAGAGAACCATCATGTTGATAGGTTGGCATCAGTTTGAGCACAATTTAACATCTTCAATTATTTAAATAATGTTTGAAGCATAACCACTGGGGGGTGAATCAAGGTGCAAACATTTATTTAAACTCCACTCATCATTTATTAACAATTAAAACTAATATTGAGGTATAGTGATGTATAATCAACCATTAATATGAGTATGAATTAGGAACATAAAACATGAACACAAGAGATACGTGGTAAAACCTCATGAGTAATAAAACCCATTGATACATAGCTTTCACTATAATCCTATTAGTAATGAATCAATATTTATTAAGGCACCAACCCCTCACTAGTCAAGCACCAACTCAACTAGTCCTTTAGTAAACACCAACTTACAAGGAGCCACCAACCCCCTAAGTGAATCATAAACAACTTAGCCACCTATAACCTTTAATCACCTTTTCACACCTACTTCTCACTCAACTAATGATGATAACCTTCTTTTTCTCTTCCAACTCTTTTATCCCTCTCAAATAACCTTATAGGCTTCCTCGCTCAATATGCCTCTTACTAGGCTTGTTTGGTCAAGTCATGATTTCATCACCTATAAAAACACTATTATAAATGTATGACATATTTATTAAATTATTAAAATGGTATCTAAGACCTCTTATTCCTCATCAACCTTATATTCTATTTTCTTCAAAATCTAAACCATCAACTAGTCCAAATAGGCCTAATAGGCCTTGTTATTATATAAACCACTAGATCACTCACACTTTTAGTTTGTAAAGACACTAATTCATTAGGTTTAATTAAAAAATATGTCTTAGGAAATGTTACACATATTAATCAATCAAAATAAGATCACCATTAGGTTGGCCAAACTCACTTAGACCTCTTTATTCTTATAGGTGAAAGATCCCTTTCCTAGAAAGATTGAGATTTTTCAGTTATTTCAGTTTGATAGGTGTTCCACTTTATCAATCTCAGAGCATAATAACATAGAAATATAGATTGGTATTCAAATTACAAAGAAGAAGTAGAGCTAGAAATCAAACTATGAAATTCTTCCTTCAAACATGATTGATATCACAAAAGGTTCTGATCAAGAATTAATAATAGTCTGATACCAGGTTATTTGAACTCAAAAAAGATCAACAATAGAGAGTATTTATTGTTGTTTATGACAGAATTACATTAAACACAAACTATACTCAGACTAGTAGAAATAAAATGATACAATAACAATTTTTGAGTATGTAATAGACTCTAAGTCACAGATGAAAACTATGTTCACACCTAGGAATATATATGCCAAGGACTGAATTGTAGTATAAGCTCCAAAATAGCTCAGTATGAAGGATCACCAAACAAGGTCTCCAAGACAGAATAATGGAATGCTAAAGGAAATGGAAGCTATTGGAAATAGAATGGAGGTTTGAGAATGATCTCTCCCAAATCTTCACACATTCCTCTCCTCCAACACCAAAACCAGGCCAATGTATTAGCAATAGATCTCAAATCTCATTTTTATCTCTACCTTTCTCTAGTTGGTGCAGATCTGATACAAAAGGAACAATAAAAACTCCAACGCGTTGTCTATCCAACTTGGGCATTCACCTCTGATTTGAATGCAACACTTAAATAATTAATTCCATGCTGCTGACTCAAAAAAACACCTTGATAAGAATCATAAGGATGCAGCTCAGGTCTTGGCAATGAAATGAAGGTCAAAAAGAATACATCAAATTTGTCTTTTATACTACTCCATGTTTTGTCTTTTCTTCCACTTCAGTGATTTGGCATCTCCTTCTTATTTTCTACCTTATCGCTGACTTGTCTTAACCTAAACTTTTATTTGTTGTCAAGCCCTCAATTTATCTTCATTCACCACCTCTTTGACTATAAATAAAACATTAAAGCTATTTATCTGATTGCACTGACTATGGTGAATCCACATGAAGGCTGTGCTTGTAAATGCATAAATTTTGAAATTGCCTCTCTAAATATTTAGTCGAGCTCCTCAAATCAATATCTAGTAGTCATGATTAAAGGCTGCGATAGAAGTCTGGGTCCCATGAATTCTAAATTTCAATTAGCAACATAGACTTTTATTATGCCCACGACTTCTTGCTAGCGTTGTCTCCTCTGTAAACTGTTGACTCTTCTTTTCCCACGTCAGCTAGGATAATGTCAGGGACACCCAGCTAAAGCCAAATAGTGTGTGATTCTCCTTGAAGCCCCAGATATAAATTAATAAACTCAATTTGAATTTTGTCATGAATCCACTCCCAAAAAGAGCTAGGTTTTTGTCCAACCCTTTTCCAATCTGTTGAAGGTTTTCATCCTCAGATATTTAGCTAGATCAAAGTTCAAGCTTTGCAATAATGCATCAAAAATATTACTCAACAATTATCCCTAAATGCTTTTCCCTCAAATTATTTTAAAGGCTCCAAGGAATCTTCTAGAAGAAGACAACTTGAAACTAACTCTAACTTCTAGAAGAAACTTATTTAATATTTTATTATTTCCATTTTAATTTAATTAAAATAATTAATTAAAGTCATCCTTTTGAAATAATATTAATTTTTGGATAACCAAAATTAATTAAATCACTTATCATAATTTTGGGGACATTACAGTCCTCCCTTCCTAGAGATTTCTTGTCCTCAAGCAATTCACACCTGACACCCAACACCAACTTCCAGGATTCCATATCATTCTCAAAAATTTGTGAACTCTACTATCTGAAACACTATGTTGTAATATATTTGTGAATAAATTTTCCTTATTTCTCCTAAAGAGTAGTGCGATAATTCTCAATATGTAATTAACAAACTCATCATCACATACCTTAGTCTTCGTAGAAGACCGTTGCGCTACTCTGATTATCATGCTCTCCAAATCCCCATAAGGATGATGACTCATAATTGGGAGTGAAAATGTCATGCAACATATAGAATCATTTACCTCATCATTCATAAAATGAGCCTCCATCCTGCAATACGACTCCTCCTTAGGTCCACCATCTAACGTTGCCCTCAAGATAGTCGTCTTTCCCCCAGAAAGGAACTCTAACTACATATAGTGGTGATTAATAATGTAATGCCCAATACCCTGTAACCATTGAATGCCCAAGACCACATCATAATCCTCTAAAGGAAGCACATAAAAATCATCTATCAGAGTATAATCCCCCATCTGAATACTAAGTTGTGAAATCTGTTTGGTACAACCCAAAACTGCACCATCTACCACCTTTACTCCAAAACCACCAAACTCCTCATAATGTAATCCACGCCTTTCCACTAGCTTTTGGTCAATAAATTTATGCATAGCACCTGTGTCTACCAAGCTCATGACCCACTTGCCCTTAAGTGTACCTTTAAACTGAAAGGCATGGAAGTTAGGATAACTAGAAAGGGTAGCCATAATTACTTTCACTAACACCATGGGCTCAAGGGTATCTAACTCCAAATGTGTCTGTACCTGCTCAACATCCTCCATGCTATCTTTAATATCATCGTCAAGTACCTCCTCATCCCCTAATTCATATGTCACCTCAATCAAATAAACCTTTCCTTTACCCATACAGCAGTGTCTGAGTTCCCAAGGTTTGTTGCAAGAAAAGCATAACTTTTTCCTTCTAAATTTGTTCTTCATCTCCTGATTCATCCAAGGGGTTATAGAAGATGACCCTTATTTATTTTGTGGTGTGTTGGCCTTATGTGCAGGCTGAGAGTCCCTAAATGGTTTCTTATATGACTGATAAAAAGTGGGAATAGTATCTAATCTCAATGTCACATCAATGTCCTCCTTAAGAGTGGCTGGTTGGAAAGAATGTACCAGACCCTTAAGTCTACCCTATAATCCCTCAATGAATAACATCACACTCTGCCTCTGAGGCATATTAGGTACCATAACTGAAATACACTAGAACTCATTAATATAAGATTTTGTGTGACTATTCTGTCTAAGATGGGCCAACTCTCTATAGTAGAGCTATGTGTCCTTACGATCAAACTATGTAATGAGTCACTTAGTGAACTCAGCATAGGAATGTACCAAGGTGTGATCCTAGGTGACCAATCCATGGTGCCACCAATCATATGCAATTCCCTCTAAATGCAACACAACAAACTGAATAGCCTCATGCTCAGGCATGGGCCATAAGGATAGATATATGTCTAGCTTGTGCACCCAAGCTCATGCACTCATATCACCTGAGCCATTATATGTAGCCAATGTGATCTTCCCAATAGCTCTATTGATGTCAAAGTTTTGCTACTAGGGTGGTCTATAACCACAATCTCCCCTGAGTCTAGTTATATCTCTATGCTGCACACAATACTGGGGAAGAGGGAAAACATCCCTAACCTCTGGGGGTAGAACTCTCCACTCAGTTGTGGCTGCCAAAATAGACTCTTGAAACCCAAACTTTGGTGGCTCCCCCTATGCTTGATGTTCACTTGGTATAAACTGAGGAAGCATTGGTCTTTTTGTAGTAGGTGTACGATGGTGATTCTGCCTAGAAGAATGAAGGGAGCTCCCAACTAAAGAATGGGACTGATGGCTATGCTGACTAGATTGATGGCTATGATGACTACCTACCACTGAAACTGATCTACTCTGCCTGCCTCTATGTTTATCCACCTCTAAACATTCTAAGGTATCCTGTAATCTATCTAAATCCTGAGCGATCTTGGGCTGAGTAATGATGAGAGTCCTCACTATCTCTCTCTTCCTCATGTTGATTTCTTTGAGCATCCCCCTATTCTTCTACCATAATAAGTTCCTATTTTATTCCAAACTCACACTCGTACTAAGCTCTTCTACATGTATAATACCTATGGGTTATATCAATTCTTCTTGGATGCATAGAAATAAAATATATTCACCCCTACAAGATAGCAAGATGCATGGCTCTAATACCACTAAAAGATCCCTTTCTCAGAAAGACTGAGATTTTTTAGTTATTTTAGTTTGATAGGTGTTCCACGTTATCAATCTTAGAGCATAATAACATAGAAATATAGATTGGTATTCAAATTATAAAGTAGAAGAAGAGCTAGAAATCAAACTATGAAATTATTCCTTCAAACATGATTGATATCACAGAAGGATCTAACCAGGAATTAATAATAGTCTGATACTAGGTTATTTGAACTCAAAAAAGATCAACAATAGAGAGTATTTATTGTTGTTTATGACAACAGTACATTAAAGACAAACTATACTCATACTAGTAGACATAAAATGATACAATAACAATTTATGAGTATGTAATAGACTCTAAGTCGTAGATGAAAACTATGTTCACACCTGGGAATGTATATGCCAAGGATTGAATTGCAGTATAAGCTCCAAAATAGCTCAGTATGAAGGATCAACAAAGAAGGTCCCCAAGACAGATTAATGGAATGCTAAAGGAAATGGAAGCTGCTAGAAATAGAATGCAAGGATGAGAATGATCTCTCCTAGATGTTCATGCATTCCTCTCTTCCAATGCCAAAACCAGGCCAATGTATTAGCAATAAATCTCAAATCTCATTTTTCTCTCTGCCTTTCTCCAGTTGGTGTATATTTGATACAAAAGGAACAACAAAAACTCCAATGCCTTGTCTATCCAACCTGGGTGGTCACCTCTGATTTAAACACAAGACTCAAATAATTAATTCCACACTACTGACTCACAAAAATGCCTTAATAAGAATCATAAGGATGTAGCTCAGGTCTTGGCAATGAAATGTAGGTCAAAAAGAATACATCAGATTTGTCTTTTATACTGCTCCACATTTTGTCTGTTCTTCCACTTTAGCGATTTGGCGTCTCCTTCTTCTTTTCTACCTTATCACTGACTTGTCTTAACCTAAAGTTTTATTTGTTGTCAAGCCTTAAATTTATCTTCATTTGCCACCTCTTTGACTACAAATAAAACATTAAAGCTATTTATTTGATTGTGCTGACTATGTTGAAACCACATGAAGGCTATGCTGGCAAATGCATAAATTTTGAAATTGCCTCTCCAAATATTTAGTCGAGCTCCTCAAATCAATATTTTACAATCATGAATAAAGGCTACGATAGAAGTCTGGGTCCCATGAATTCTAAATTTCAATTAGCAGCATAGACTTTTATTATGCCCACGACTTCTTGCTAGCACTGTCTCCTCTGCAAACTGTCGACTCTTCTTTTCCCACGTCAGCTAGGATAATGTCAGGGACACCCAGTTAAAGAAAAACAATGTGTGATTCTCCTTGAAGACCCAGATCTGAATTAATAAACTCAATGTGAATTCCATCATGAATCCACTCTCGAAAAGAGCTAGGTTTTCGTCCAACCCTTTTCCAATCTACTAAAGGTTTTCATCCTTAGAGATTTAGCTGAATCAAAGTTCAAGATTTGCAATAATGCATCAAAAATATTACTCAACAATTATCCCCAAATGCTTTGCCCTCAACTTCTTTTAAAGGCTCAAAGGAATCTTCTAGAAGAAGCCAACTTGTAACTAACTCCAACTTCTAGAAGAAACTTATTTAATATTTTATTATTTCCATTTTAATTTAATTAAAATAATTAATTAAATTCATCCTCTTGAAATAATATTAATTTTTGGACAACCAAAATTAATTAAATTAATTAAATCATTTATCATAATTTGACATTACAATAAGCCTACTAGAGACCTAATTGCAATTAGGTCTATCCATTCCATGGAACAACTTGAACCTCTATGGCTCAGATGGCCCACACTAAAGAACTCACAAATTTTAAACACTTATATGCAAACCTTAAATTAACTATTTCATGCTCAAAAATTCATAAATCTTTTGCTCACACCTTGAAAGCACCATTAGGCCTCAAAGACCTATTAGGCCTAATTACCCCAAAAATATTATCTTCTAAAACAAATCTCAAACAACCTATAGAAACAAATTGTAAGAAAAATACACATATTTATGTAAAATTCATGACCTCATGGTCATCAAGACATACATTAGACATCTTCTATCAGGCTCCAATGACCCAAGAACAACAATCTTACTAGCACATAGAAAACTACATGAATGCTCCAAAACATAGTTTTAATTAATGTTGTATTCAAATTCTATAAGGACACTTCAAAGACATATCATTCACATGCATAGTTCCTATGTGACCTCTATAAAATCCTTCAATAGATAGATCACAAGTTATAGTGTCAAATATTGGTCTTGCAGACGAATATCAAAAACTTACCTAATCATTGCCTTATCTACATAAGAGAGGTCAACTTATGAGCAACTTTCTCAACATATTCTCTAATCATAAAAAAACCTTAACAACCTGATGTGTGATATATGTATTGAAAAAAAAACCCAATGAAATTGGATCCATCCCTAATCCATGGCAATACATTTTTAATCTCATTCCCATTTCTACCTTTTCACTATCTTTCTCACTAGGCCTTTTTAGTGATAAGTCAACTTACATAACCGATTTAGCATATTTAAAGTCTTTAACTTGATTAAAAAAACCACCATGGTCATAAGATATAAGTCTCAATATTTAACCTCCATCCACTTTTATGCTTTTACCTGGTTAACCCTGCTTTCTACATCTTAATTCTGAGAGACAAGGGTTTTCCTATAGGGACCACTCATTCGTCTGTCAGACCAATGCCATTTAGAGGTACCTAAGGGAGTACTCTACATGATCCAATCAACAAAATAGGTCATATAATTCAATCTAATCCATTTCTAACAAGATATTTCATATTAGGTCTTTATTAGGGTTTGAGGAGGTTTTAGACTTCCTTCTATTCTTAACAATCTATTATAGAATTTTTTTCAATTTTTCTCTTAATAAACTTAAATTAATAAAAACTTGAGTGGAAATTAGGGTTTATGTAGAATACATATAGATTAGAAGATGTTGTGCACTACTTTGAATCTAGTGATTGTGAGAGCTTATTTTTGGCTAGGAAAAATAAATTATATACAAATGAATAACTTGTACAAAATGGATTAATAGATAATTGGTGAGTTGTTTGGTCAGAAACCAATCCCAAGAAGTTGTGAACTTCCTCAAGTGGATGTCAGCTCACTTTTTTATGCAATCAAGTGGATAAATAATATAAGAAATTATAATAGATAAAAGATATGATAATAATGATAATTAAGATTCAATCCTCATTTAAGCTATCAATGTAAGCAAAGTATTTATCTCAATAAACTATAGCAACATCTATGTCTTCTTGTATAACATCAAATTGGTCAGAAGTGGCTTCAATTAAGGGAGAGAAATTAATGGCACATAGTGATAATTCAAAGGCTATGTTGTTATGATCAACAAATAGGGGTTGGGATACTATGGGAAGATCTGTAATACTGATTACATCATTTAATATGTCTTGTAGAGTCATCTACATATAAAAGCCATAGTTAAAATGACAAAAAATTAGTAAGGATTACATACGAGGATAGGTGTTGATTCTAAATGAATCAGTGTCAATTCTCTTTATGACTGAGTTTAATAAAAATAGTGAATAGATTGGATGACAAGAGCTAAAATATGAATAATGAAGGATATGGATAATATCCTAAGGATTAAATACATAGGTAATTAAAAAAATGATTGATAGAAATGAAAGAAATAAAATGATTACTTACCTTGAATCTGTTTGAAAATAGAATGAAATTTTCCTCACGAAGGTAGGCAGTCTTTTAAGCTCATGATGATGGGTGTGGATTAAATGTAGTTAAATTTTAGTAGAGTGTCATTAAGGATGTCTTTAATTCTCTAAGGAATCTGATAGCAATTCAAGGTTTAGAGTTTTTGGGTCCAAAAGTTAAAGTTTGGTTGAATATTTATGGATCGATGTTAATGTGTAGAATCATCATCGATCAAGGGAGAATCAACACCAATTCACCCAAATTGGTATATTTGTTCAAACCATGAGTAAAATTAGATTTGATGAGCATGAATTTTTTGGTAACAAGGTTATGCAGGGGTAAAGTGGTTATGGGGTAGATTTTATAGGTTATTAATGGATTTAGGAGGTTAGTGAGGGTAGAAAGGTAATAGTAAAGGCAAGTTACCAAGTTATAAATGGTAAATATACTAAACCTTAAGATATGAATTATTTAGGATAATAAATAAAAATAAGGACTTATGACACCTAATTAATTTTAATAGGGTATAAAATTATAATGTCTACATTTGCCCTTTTTTATAGAGTAGTATAGAATATGTGTCACGAGATAAAAACCATGAGAGGTCCACTACCCCAAGTTTATGTGAGGAGGTATCCCTCCTCAAACTGGGAACTAGCATAGAATAATTAGTGGGTGATAGGTTAGAAAAATTTAATAATGGATGGGATAGGTAGACAACAAATGAGCTTTAATAAACACATATGCATTGCATGAAGTACATGTTTTTCATGGATATGATACAAGTTAATATAGGTAGAGATGCCCCAAGGTAAATCTCATAATAAAATACCAAAACTATGAATAGGTGAGCTTAAAGGAAGGAAGAAAAAGAGAACAACTGATAGGATTTGGTTAACTGAAGCATCCGATGTGATACACATTGTATGCATTACCTATAGACAATTATTCTCAAGAGAAACTACACTCTTGGGACCCACTGAGGGGAGATACCCAAAAGAGTACATGCCTTATGTAAGTTATAGGACCAATAGGGAGTCAAAATATTTTAACCTAAAATGGTATAGGATAAATAATAAGGTAAATGTGGAAAGATACCAAGAAAAAGCTAAAGAACAGGTTTAGATGCATGAAAAAGTAAAAATAGTGAAAAAAAGAGGGAAAATTGACACCAATCTAAAATGAATCAATGCTGATCCACCAAATTGATATTGATCCAAAATAGATCAACAATAATTTGAAGTTGGGTATATAAGTGAGTTTGATGTGAAAGGGTCTCATTTGTTGTTTATGACAAATGAAATGACACTAAAGAGCTCAAATGATGATTTTGTGACAAAATGAGATGTAGGCTAACAAGAGTGCATTGAGGTGATGATGATGCTCACAAGATGAGGTAGGTGTATTATTTTATTATTATTATTTTTAATTTTAATAAATTTGAATTTTTTTGGCATTTTGGAAGTAGATAGGTTGTAGAACTAGGCTAGGATGTTGATAGGCAATTGACATTGATTCTCAAGTGAATAAGAGATAATTCACTAGGAATTGAAACCATTTCATTGAAACAACACTAATTTTTATAGGCATGGGGTCTATTACAAATGTGGGATTGAGTGCCACCTCTAATGGAGTGACTATAGGTGTAGTTAGGTGATGATGACTGGGCCCATCTAGAAGCCATAGATCTGGGAGGAGTGCATCACTATAGATTTATCTATCAAGATACAATCTTGTTGGTTATATTGTTGTAACACTAGGATGTTATGACTAGGAACTTTTATATCTTGACTAGAGAGATAACCATTACAAGGGAGGATATCTACCAGAATCTAAGATTGTTAGTGCAGGGAGCACATATAATACTTGTGGACAAGCAGGGATGAGGGGCAATATTGACACATTTATACAAGGATATGGAAGGTATCAATTTTGTTACAAGTGGATTTGCATTTAAGCTGTTATATGTAGCTATGGGGAGAGGTCTAATCTCCATGATGTTGTTGGCCACATCTAGATATGCACTCTTAGATTCAAGGGGGAACATTTTTGTGGATATTAACTAGTGTAGTTACATATATGCTAGAGCACTGCACATTGTTTTCTTAGGTATCCACTTTCATAGAATAGATTTACAGGGAGCTTTAGGTATGGAGGACCTAGAGGAGTTATAATTTATATGTTATTGTGATTTTATAGTGTTGGGATTATGAGCACATTAGAATATTAGTAGGACACTAAGTATAATGTGGCCTTCTTATAATGAAAGGTGAGTTTATCTCAATTATTTAGAGATGGTATTACCTAGGACCTATATTACTATCAAGGAGTCCTAAAGGGTTTGAGAGATGTAGACAATATCTAAAATCCTTACCTAAGATTTATTGTATGGCTCAGGGTGGAGGTAGAGGTTAAAATTGTATGGAGGGAGAGGTGGATGTCAGGGAGGAGGACAGAGCACTTAGATCACCTCCACTATGGATGAGTGTGATAATATTTTGGGTTAGCATAAGACATCCCATGGGCCCCACATGCTTACAAGCAATATGAGATAGAGTGGGGGCTCCTAATAGTAGTCACTAGATATTTCCCTACAGAGGAAGAGTTAGAGCCAACATGGCTTGATGTGGAGGATGCGAGGTGTACTCCCACAAATACAACATGGTGGATAGGATATTGGGTAGTGTGGAAAGATAGGGTGGTGAAGCCATGCTAGGAGGGAGGGGACAAGGAGATGGTGGAGGTTGAAGAGGATGGAGAGGGAGAGGAGGGGATGTGAGAGGAGGAGGTGATGGGAGAGGAGGGAATCATAGGAGGGGATGGAGTGATAGGAGAGGATGTAAGGGATGTAGGGGAGTAAGTAAAGGTAGAAGAGGATATTATAAACATATCTACACTTATCATAAAGAGGAATACATTGAGATCTTAGTGTATCAATTTATAGGGATATCTAGTTGGAGCATAACGAGCCTTGGTTGTACTGTAGGGAGAGAGAGATATACTATAGGGTAGGATGGATATTCTACAGGCTGATTTTGATGTTTAATAGTTGAGGCATGATCTATAAGTAGTGTCTTAAGACTGCTATAGTGGGGAGAGGGATAACCTAAGTATGGGGGAAAGGGAGACCTAAATATAGATAGTTGGAGAGTGATCAAGGCCAAGCATAGATAGGATAGGACCATGAGCATAAAGAGATATAAGGAATTAGTGGTAGAAATGTGCTACTATGATTAGATTGTACTAGATCTACATCTAGAGATCCCATGCTATGCATCCCATGTACCTATATAGGGTAAGTCCTCCAAGTGTACTCATATAGGATTTGTGAGCACATGAAACATATCTCATAGGAGGGATCAGAGGAGAGATAGGTGGGGAGATGTGAGTGGAGATGGGGATAGATCACTAAGGAGCATACACTTGAGCCAGATTCAGTTCATGGAGTAGACTCCTAGATGTATCATATTGTATTATATTGTGTTGGTTGAGAGCCACATTCATTGTATATTATTTGTATCGGCCAGAGAGATACATTAATTTATATATATGATGTACACTTATTCATTCATTCACATGTATGGACTCAGATTATGATTGTGAGTTATGTGTTTTATGGATTATGTTTATGAGTTGGTTAAGGATGTTATGGATTACATTATGATTTGTTTATGAAGTAAAAATTATGAGTTGGTTATGGATGTTATCATGTATTAGATTATGATTTACTTATGGATTTATGTTATGGATTACATGTGTTTTGCTTATGGATTTAAGATTATGCTATGGATTACAAGTATTTTTCTCATCAATTTTATGCATGTTGTTATGGATTAGATTATGGATTCGATCATGATTATATATTATTACATGTTATATATTTTTATAGATGTTATGGATTATTATGGATGTTGATTAGATCATGGAATATGTTTTGGATGCTTATGGATTTTAGATTATGTTATGGATTAGATTATGAGTTTCTTATTGATTTTATATTATGTTACCATGGATTAGATTAGATATTTGATCATGATTATAGATTATGGATCATGTTATATATTCGTATGGGACATGTTTATTAGGGTTATGGATTAGATCATGGATTATGTTTATTATGGATTTTAATTTTGATTATGTTTTTTTGAGATTTATGCATTATGACCAATGTTTATAGATTATGTTTATTGTTATTATGGAAGTTACTTAGATTATGGATTATGGACAAGAACTTGATTTATAGATTTTATGTTTGTGTGATTATGGAAAAAAATGCTTATGATTAATGCATTCTGGATTATGTCATCATGGATTAGATTAGAGATTTATATTTTATATCAATATATATATATATATATATATATATATATATATATATATATATATATATATATATATATATATATATATATATATATATATATATATATTGATATATTGGATTAAGATGTTCTTTGATATATGAAAATTTTAATTAGCATAGATTTAATGTAAAAATGGTTTATTTCTCTTATTGGCTCATACCATGACCCAAAAAAACCACTTGACATGAATACATGTACGCGCATTACTAACTGGTTTTTAATAAAGAAATTATCAACCTTAGGTCAACCAAGTTTAGAATCTTATTAGTTTGTGATGTAAATTTATAGGTATTTTCATTGATAGGAAGTGAATTATTTTTTAGAAGAAAATGATTTCATCTTATATACCAAAAACTAAGATCAACCCTAGAATACTTTTATGCCAATCCACTTAGACTAATCAATACAGAAAGTATACTAATTTAAAGAAAGTTGATCAATGTGTGAAGCTTACTTGGGATGTTTTATGTATGATAGACATCCTTCAAGGGAGTGGTCTATATTTTAAGACATGTCTTCTTAAACAACTGTCTTTCAACGGAGCAATCTATACATTTGACACTTTATGCATTTTTGCAGATTTTGTAGGGTTTATAGTTATCCTTTGAAGGATTAGGATATTATTTTTGATTTTTTTTAGATGATTTATTTAATTTTCACGTGATCACATTATTATTGTCTTTTTATGGATTGGATTTGAGGCATTTTAGAATAATTTCCCAAATTTTTGACACAAAAGAAAAAAAACTCTCATTTTCAATGTGAAATAGTGATAGGGTTTTTAAGGAATAACGATTTGGAGCTCCTTCTGATTTATAGGGGAGCTTTACGAAAATAGAGTATGCTATGAATAGATCAAGGGTTTTGATATTCAAGGTTAAAATGGGTAATGCTTCCATATAACCACATGTCTCTATGCATCATTATTTGGTATAAGAATAATAGGGATATGGTTTTATTGCCTTAAACCAAAAGAAATGAAACTAGGTAGATCAAAGTTATTAAGACTTACTAACAATAGAAAACACACTTGCAATGCATTAAGAGGTTCTCATTATAATTTCCCATCAATAGAAGCTAAATGATATGCCCCTGATCCGTATTTATGGGTGATAATGTATGGTCCAAGCCAATTTGGAGAAAATTTTCCTCTTTTGCTTTTTTCCATATTAGTGACATGTTGAATTTATTTCAAGACAAGGTCACCAATATTAAATTCATGTTCTTTTAGATGATTATTGTAGGTTAACTTTATTCATTCCTTATATAAATGTAGATGGTCAAGGGTGGCTACTTGACACTTGTATAAGATTTCAAGCTGGGTTAATCTTTCCTGACAAAAATCACCCTAAAAAATGATATCTTTAAGGAACACATGAAGGGAATGAATCTAGACTTTAAGAAGTAAAAATTTAGTACCATAGACTATGGAAAAAGGAGTAGCACCTTTAGGGGTATGACTACTAGTTTGATAGGCCCATAGGGTAAATGGGATATGAAGATACTAGTTCTTTCCTACTTGACCTATCCATTAGATTGAGAATAGCAACATGAAGATAAGCTTAGATTCATGCTAAAATAATCAAATAGATTTTGAACATTTTTGTTTTTAAAATATTTTCCATTGTCTATGATGATCTTATGAGGAATGCCAAAGAGACAAAATAATGTGCTGACTAATAAATTTAATAATTTTATCCACTTTAGTCATGATAAGGGGGATAGCCTCTACCCACTTAGTAAAATGATTAGTGGAGGTATGATAAATAATTTAGGAAAATTTAAGATCATGTTGTTATGTGGATTGTATCTATCTAAAACAAAGGGATATTTTATATGTCTTCAAACTCATCTATATCTAAGAGGGGTTGATGTTAGCTATTTTTAGGGGTTTTATCACGTTCTGACATAGTGGATAATATACTAGTTCCTGTGGTGGTTGTCACTCTAGTATTTTGACTATAGGGATGGTCATGATCTAATTGTTCCATTAAAAGATCATCTTTCTCTAATAAGTTTTGAACCATAATTTTTATCACATTACAAATTTTAGTATTATGCCTTGTTATTTGATGGCATACACATTTCTTATTTTCTTGATACAATATTGCTTTTTAGATATAAGGATTAATGGGTTTCATAGGTGGTATAGTGATAATGGAGGTTTGGAGTAGTTGATAAAGGATATTGGTATAAGACTCCTTTGACAAATCCAAACTAGGATTCTCAATCTTTTGAGACACTGATAGGAAAGTTTTATTTGACCTTGATCCGTGACCTTTGGAATGGGTTGCTTGAATATTTCCTACAGTATCTACTTTATGTTTGGGATAAGCTCTCACACCTAAACCTTGCCAATATTAAGGGTTAAAATGATTATATATTAGCATGATCATGGTGGTTTTATCCCTTCGTGATGACACATGCTCTTTGGTAGAAGATTCTATAATAGTGTATTTAGTTTCATCAAAGGATGGGGTCTTAATATAAATGCTTTTATTCAAATTGGTGGTAATGACATCTTCCCTTTTTGAATCTGATTGAGGGTAGTGGGGGTATCATTTTTAGGGAGCTCAATCCTAATAGGAGGTTGTTGTAAGTATTTTTCTTGTGGTACCCAAAGGTTTTCATTTTTGATATTTATACCTTTTCCCTTGATTTTTATAAGTTTTATCTTTTCCTAAGCCATAAGGGGAACTTTTCTTGAGCTAATTTGAGGTAACTTGATAGTTTATTCAGGGGGTAATAAGCTAGTGGGGATGGGTACGCTAGATGCAAGTATTGATATGACACATTGAATGTCATGCATATCTTACGAAATGTCTAAGAAAGCCTTTTCTTAGATATTCTTTTCCTCTTTTATTTTTAGTTATTCATCCTAAATTTCCTTAACAATTATTTCCTTAGGTGGATCCCAAATAATGAGATCCAGAAATTTTGAGTGGGTTTTTGGGATGGCCTTTCTTAATTTAAATAATTCAAAGGTATATCCTATAAGGAGATCTAGGACAGAATTATTACTAATTTCCTTAGTCAAATTTTGGTGATCGATTGTATTGATCACATGAGTCGCATGGTCTAAAGTGGTTCTTGAATTATCCTGTACAAACTTAGACATAGAAGCATGGTTAGGGAATGGTTATCTGAAAATGTCTATAGACTGATTAGGGGGCACATTTGGATTATCTAGTTGTAACTCCCCTTGATCAATAAGGTTTTTTACTAGACCCTTAAAATAATGACATCTACTGACATCATGACCTATTACATGGTGATAGTTGTAGAAATCATTTTCCTTAAACCAAGTAGGATTAGTCCAAGAATCATTAAGAGGTATCACCATATGAATTTTGATGAGATATGCCTTTCATATATTATCCAATATAGATACATATTAATCTCCTAAAGGTGTATATTGCTGTGAAGGGAAATGTGTTAGGGGTTGTTTGGATTGTGCTTGAGAGGTAGAAGGCTCAGGTTGGCCTTTTCATTATGCTGGTGCTAATTTTAAAACTATCACATTAGCTGATACTTTGATCTTATTATTGTTGGTCCCTTTAGAGTGATCAAGTTTTAAGTTTTTACTATGCAAATTTACTTTCCCTTCTTCCAAATCTCTAATTTCTAGTTTGAGAGCCATCGAAAAGGCTTCACTAAAGGTTTTTAAATATTTCAGCCATAATTTAGATGAGATATGTTTATCACATGATCTCATGAATAACTCAATGAGTTCAAGTTGCAGAAGGGAAAATGTGAGTTGGTTTATGGGACTCTTGTATCTATCTATGAAATATGCTACAAATTCATTATCAAATTATTTTATGGCATAAAGGTCAATGATAGTGACTTTTCTAGCAATGTTAATAAAAAAGTGTTAAAAGAAGATTTGACCTAGCTATCCAAAAGAGAGAAGGGAATGATGAGGAATTAAACTATATCAATCTAAGGTAGGTCCAGATAGTGACATGGGAAATGTCCTAAGGAGAAGGGAATCATCATGAGTTATAAGATAGAAAGCATGACAAAATGCTCAAAGGTGTTGTTAAGGATCTTCCTTGTTCTAAAATTTGGTAAATTTTAGAAGCTCCCAATGTGTAGGATAAGGTCTAATAGGGACCACTAGATTAATCGGTTCATTATAGATCTATTCATAAGTGAGCATATTTTTATTCCCAGAGGTATAAGCTTCCAAGTTGATCATCTTATTCATAAGGATATTCATAAGGTTTGGTTGGGTATTGTATTGAGGGATATCCCCCAAGGCATTGTGTTGTGTGTGTTGATAAGTACTAAAGAGAGTGGAAAAGGGATAATATAAAGGATAACCAATGGAGGTGGTCATGATCAATTGAGATGCCACCACATACTATGGGGCTTGTAAGGGTATATAAGTAGACCCAAGAGATTGCAAAGGAACTATGTATTAGATAGTCAATGGGATATCTTTCTGAGCAAGTTGAATTACAAAAATTTATTATAAAGGTTGATTTTGGGGATTCAAAGGAACATTAGTTTGGAGGGGTAAAAGGGTTGTTGGGATTGAGATAACTAAGTTTTTAAGTGTCATGGTAATAGGCTGAGGTATGGTCACATTCTGAGTTTGGGTACTAGTTGGGGATGGACCACTAGACATTACCGAAGGTAGATTTCCTATAGGTTATATAGTTTTTGTGTTAAAACTCATTAAGGAGGATTGTTATGGGAGGACACCATAGCGATGATAAACCCTTCACCTTCTTCCAAAATCATGCCAAAAATATACATGAAATCTTATGTATAAGGGGAGAGTGGGATACGTATATCTTGAGAGCTAAAGTAATATTTAAGTGCAATTGGATTACTATCCAATATGGTGGCAAATTCATGATCTCCCTAAGTATAATACTAGGGAATACCTTCACCTATGGATTTAAGGGAAGTAGGAGGATTAAGATAATTATCCATGGATGAGGAAGAAGCAAGTGGTTTGATTTGCTTTAGCGACTAATTTCATGTCAAAACCATGTGATGATGAATGAAAAAATGAGAAATATAAGAAAAGAAGTACATAATTGTCTTTTTTATTATCTCATATTTAATGAAAAAGAAAGGCACACATGTTAAACATGTAATTATAAAGATTTTACTTTTTAAGAGAAAAGGTTACTGAAGGTCTTTAGAAGTGGAAATCTAAAGATGGTTTTAGGTTTGTTTAGGCTCAAAAATATCTCTGTACTAGAATCGATACATGACCATATATTGGGGTCTACCCCCTCACTTCACACACTATAGCGATAAACACAATATGAAATTATAATAAATAAAATCTATGATAAGAATGATAATTAATATTGAATCCTCATTTAAACTATCAATGTAAGAAAAGTATTCATCCCAATAGGCTTTACCAACATCTACGTCTTCTTGTATAACATAAAATTAGTTAGAAGTGGCTTCAACTGAGGGAGAGAAAATAATGGCATATAGTGCTAATTTGAAGGCTATGTCACTCTAATCAGCAAATAAGGGTTGGGATACTATGGGAAGATCTATAATACTGATTACATCATGTACTATGCCTAGTAGATTCATCTACATACAAAGGCCATATTTAAATGACAAAAAATAAGTAAGGATCTAAAATTAAGGTCTTCTTGTATAACATAAAATTAGTTAGAAGTGGCTTCAACTGAGGGAGAGAAAATAATGGCACATAGTGCTAATTTAAAGGCTATGTCACTCTGATCAGTAAATAAGGGTTGGGATACTATGGGAAGATCTATAATATTGATTACATCATGTACTATGCCTAGTAAAATCATCTACATACAAAGGCCATATTTAAATGACAAAAAATAAGTAAGGATTGTAAACAAGGATCTAAAATTAAGGTCTTGGGCTCTAATTATTATAAATAATGGATCAATATTGATCATGATAGGATTGATGCTAATTATAAGGATCAATACCAATTCTCAGGGATGATACCAATTCATAATGAATTGGTGTTGATTCTCTCTATGATTAAGTTTTTAAAAATAGAGAATATATTGGATGATAAAAGCTAAAATATGAATAATGATGGATATGAATAATGTCCTAAGGATTAAATACATAGGTAACATAAAAAATGACTGATAAAAATTAAATAAACAAAATTATTACTTACCTTCAATTCATTTCTAAATAGAATGAAATTCTCCTCATGGATGTAGGCAATCTTTTAGGCTCATGATGATGGTTGTGGATTGAATCCAATAAAATTTTAGTAGAGTGTCATTAAGGACATCTTTAATTCTCTAAGGAATCTAACAATAGTTTGGCATTAAGAGAATCTAGGTCCAGAAGCCAAAGGTTGGTTAAATATTTATGGATTGATGTCGATGTAGAAAATTGATATCAATTGAGGGGGAATTAATGCTGATTCACCCAAATTTGCATATTTGTTCCAACCACATGTAAAATTAGCTTTGATGACTATGAAGTTGTTGGTAACAATGTTGTATGGGGTTAAAATGGTTATGGGGTATATTCTCTAGGTTATTAATGGATTTAAGAGGCTAGGAAGGGTAGAAAGGTAATATTAAAAACAAGTTACCAAGTTATGAATGGTAAATATAATAAACCTTAGGATAAGAATTATTTAGGATAATAAATAAAAATAAGGACCTACGACACCTAATTAATCATAATAGGGTATAAAATTATAGCATCTACATAATCCTTCATAAATCTTAGGCCATCAAACCTAAAACTAATGTTAAGAACTTTGAGCTAGGACCCTTACCCAACTACTATGAGATTGTTGGATCTTCATGCAAAGGTTTCACATGCCAATGAGTATAAAACAATCCTTCTCAAGTTTGTAATGCTTCATTATAGCACTTGAGAGACCTAAAATTCACTTTTCATGATTTATCCTTATTAGTTTGACATAAAAATTGGTTAAAATACTTGACACAACCTCTCACACCTCTGTTAAATCTCACATTATCTCTAACACCTTGGAAACTGAGTGTGACCCCTCATTAAGCCACACTAGGTCTCTTTGCATACTAGGCCTAAACCTGTAAGCCATACTTAGACATTGAACACATCTTGAAACCTCATGCACTACTCTCAAAACCTCATAATCATGTCATATAACTTCATACCATGCTCACACACTACAAACATTATTCTCTTAAGCCTCAAACTGATCACCTCATCATGCTACCAAGCCTATGCCTTCTCACTAGGTCTCTTCATGTAATGACTAAGCCTCAAAACTAATCTTGGAACTCTTATGAAGGATTCTTTACCTCATTATAATCATTACACAACTTTGAATATAAAATTACTCTCAATAGGCTCATGAGCTTATCACACCACAACATTATGCAAAGTCTTTATGCAGAACTTAAGGACTTACTAGACCATGCTTAAGCCATCATGATCACTTACCATGTATATTCTCAAGACCACCTTTGGGACATTAATGATTTTCAATTACCTTTCACATCAATGATAACATCAATGCCTCAACACAACAATAGAAACATAACTCAACAATTTTTCCCTTTGTCATTGATAGCAAACACTCAACCAAAACTGATGAATCTCACATCCCCAAGCTAGATCTTCTTCAAACTAACATTTCTCCCAAACTAGAAATTTATCCCCCTTTGAAATTAATGACAAAGGGTCATCTCTAAAAATTATTTTATCCTTGGACACGAAATAATTAAAAACACATCTTTTCTCCTCAAACAAGATCATTCTCTCTTTTTGACAAAAAATCAACACACATAAATACTCCCCCTAAGCTCATGCATACCTCAACATATTCTTCTAAAACAATTGAAATGAATCCCCTTTGACCTCATATTTTTTACACTTTTATCCTAATATTGGAGTTAAATCACCATCTTATTAGCTCCCCCTAAGCACTTGACTATCTTTGTGACTACTAGGAGCATGAATCACACTTAATTCCTATCTCAAATGCATAAAAGTAGCTTTTGGAAGAGGCTTAGTTAAGATATCTTCAATATGATCCTTGGTAGACACAAGCACAAACTCAATCTTAAAACTCTATTCACTTAGATGTTCTCTCAATAAATGATATTTTATAGGAATTTGCTTAGTCTTTGAATGCATGACAGGATTCTTTGAAACACTTATAGCACTAGTATTGTCACAAAGAATGGGACTAGGACTATAAAACTCCATGTTGTATTCCCTTAAGGTTTATCTCATCCAAATCACCTGAGTGAAACATGAATCTAATAAAATGTACTTAGCCTCACAATCAGATAATGCCACTGATGGTTGCTTCTTGGTTGTCCATGAAACTAGGCATTCACCTAAGAAGAAGGCTCCTCTACTAGTGCTCTTTCTATCATCTAAACTCCCAACCTAATCTACATATGTATAGGCAACTAGATCAAACTTCTTACTTCTTGGGTACCACAACCCATAAATCATAGTTCCCCTGAGATATCTAAGTATCTGCTTGACTATTTGTAGATGAATTTCCTTAGGATTTGCTTGAAATATTCTCATAATAACTACTACTTGTATGATGTCAAGTCTAAAATTATTAGTATATAATAAACTCCCAATCATTGATCTATATTTTGTCTGATTGAATCTTTAAGATTCATCCCCTTTGTTTAGCTTACATCCTATAACCATAAGTGTACTCATATCCTTTGATGAAACAAAGCCCTTCATGGATTTTTGATGATTGTCTTCAAACTTGACTACTTATACATAGGTCTTTATTCTATAGCATTGTCACTCCTTGATAGATTATTGAATTTTAGAAACTAGCATTCCTTAAACTCCTTTTGGTCCTTTTTAAAACCAAGACATGTCTTATCATGAGAGGACCTTTGACTATTCAAAATATTGTTAAACTTTCTAGAACTCTCCTCAAATTTTTGGTGTCTTTATCTTGAATATATCTTGCTCTATTTATTCCTCTAAATACTTTACTTCCATTCTAATTTGGGTGCATTCTTACATATGATTCTTCTATTTTGAATAAAATTTACAATATATTTCAATTATTATGGATAGATCTTCATTGTAATCATAATAAACACTTTCATTATCACAATCCATACATATTCTTCAAAGATCTTACTTAGGTTTTTAGACCTGCACAAGGAACCTACTCTAATACCAATTTTTGGAAGCACAACCACTGAGGGTGTGGGGGTAAATTAGTGTACAAACTTTTCTTTAAACTCCACTTATCATTTATTAACCATTCAAACTAATATAGAGATATAAAAATGTATAACATAAGACATGAACACAAGAGCTACATGGAAAATCCTCATGGTGAATAAAACCCACTAATACATATATTGGACTATAATCCTATAAGTAATGAAACAAGATTATTGAGGCACCAAACCCACAAGGGGTAGCAACCCCTCACCAGTCAAGCACCAACTCAACTAGTCCTTTAGTAAGCACCAAATTGCAAGGAGGCACCAACCCCCTAGGTGACTCAGTACAAACTCAGCCATATGTAACATCTGATCACCTTTGAATACCTTTTTATTACTCAAATAATGAGTATAACCTTATTTTTCTCTTCACACTCTTTTATCCCTCTCAAACAGCCTTTTAGGCTTCCTCGCTCAATATGCCTCTTAGTAGGCTTATTAGGTCAAAGTGTGCTTTCATCACCTAAAAAAAACACTATATACCTTTATGACATATTCATTACATTATTTATATGGTCTATAATATGTATTACTCCTAACAACCTTCTATTCCATTTGCTTCAAAATCTAATCTATCAACTAGTCCAAATAGGTCTATTAGGCCTTGTTCCTATACAAACCACTAGATCAATCACACTCTTAGTCAAAAACGACACTAATTCATTAGGTTTAATTAAAAAATATGTATTTGTACATGTTACACATATTAGTCAATCAAAATAATATCACCATTAAGTCTAAAAAGGTCACTTAGACCTCTTTCTTCTTTTAGGCCTACTAGAGACCTAATTACAATTAGGTCTATCCTTTCCATATAATAACTTGAACCTCTATGGCCCAGATGGCCCTGACCAAAGAAATAAAACATTTAAAACACTTATCTAGAAAACTCAACTAACCTCTTCTATGCTCAATAATTCATAAATCCTTTGCTCAAACCTTGAAAGCACTATTAGGCCTCAAAAACCTATTAGGCCTAATTAACCCAAAAATAGTGTCTTCAAAAATGAAGCACAAATAACCTATAGAAACAAATTATAGGAATAATATAGATATATATGGAAATTTCATGATCTAATGGTCATCAAAAATTCCATTAGACATTTTATATCAAGATCCAAAGACTCGGTGTGAAGTCTCGTTAAAGGTTTCTTGATTTTCCTTATGATTTTGAATTTTTTATTCCTTAAAATATCTAAATTTGTAATTTTACTTTACATGATTCTACCATCTAAAAACACTTAAAATTAAATTTTTTTAAAAATATAAAAATAATATTTTATTTAACTTATTTTTTAATAATACATGTATTTAATTTATTATTAAAATAAAAATAAAAAATACAAATATATCTTGAATTATTAAATATTCTTGAATTTGAAATTAAAACTAACCATTCAAACTTGATCACCACAACTGACTCACTCCGTTTGTGTACAATCCATGTGGCAAATGACGCCAAATGTGGTCATTTATTCTCCTGATAAATGTGCAATTATTCAGCATGGCCATTAGGTCTATCCATTCCATGGAACAACTTGAACCTCTATGGCCCAGATGGCCCACACTAAAGAACTCAAAACTTTCAAACACTTATATGGAAACCTTAAATTAACTATTTCATGCTCGAAAATTCATAAATCTTTTGCTCACACCTTGAAAGTACCATTAGGCCTCAAAGACCTATTAGGCCTAATTACCCCAAAAATATTATCTTCTAAAACAAATATCAAACAACCTATCGAAACAAATTGTAAGAAAAATACACATATTTATGTAAAATTCATGACCTCATGGTCATCAAGACATACATTAGACATCTTCTATCAGGCTCCATAGTTCCAGGAACATCAATCTTACTAGCACATAAAAAACTACATGAATGCTCCAAAACACAGTCCTAATGAATGTTGTATTCAAATGCTATAAGGACACTTCAAAGACATATCATTCACATGCATAGTTCCTATGTGACCTCTATAAAATACTTCAATGGATAGATCATAAGTTATAGTGTCAAATATTGGTCTTGCAGATGAATATCACAAACTTACCTAATCATTGCCTTATCTACATAAGAGAGGTGAACTTATGAGAAAATTTCTCAACATATCCTCTAATCATAAAAAAAAACCTTAACAACCTGATGTGTGATATAGGTATTGAAAAAAAACCCAATGAAATTGGATCCATCCCTAATCCATGGCAATACATTCTTAATCTCATTCCCATTTCTACCTTTTCACTATCTTTCTCACTAGGCCTTTTTAGTGATAAGTCAACTTACATAACCGGTTTAGCATATTTCAGGTCTTTAACTTGATTAAAAAAACCATCATGGTCATAAGATATAAGTCTCAATATTTAACCTCCACCCACTTTTATGCTTTTACCTCATTAACCCTGCATTCTACATCTTAATTCTGAGAGACAAGGGTTTTCCTATAGGGACCACTCATTCATCTGTCAGACCAATGCCATCTAGAGGTACCTAAGGGAGTACTCTACATTATCCAATCAACAAAATAGGTTATATAATTCATTCTAATCCATTTTTAACAAGATATTTCATATTAGGTCTTTATTAGGGTTTGAGGAGGGTTTAGACTTCCTTCTATTCTTAACAATCTATTATAGTAGTTTTTTTTATTTTTCTCTTAATAAACTTAACTTAATAAAAACTTGAGTGGAAATTAGGGTTTATGTAGAATACCTATAAATTAGAAGGTGTTGTGCACTGCTTGGAATCTAGTGATTGTGAGAGCTTATTTTTGGCTGGGAAAAATAACTTATATACAAATAAATAACTTGTACAAAATGGATTAATAGATAATTGGTGAGTTGTTTGGTCAGAAACCAATCCCAAGAAGTTGTGAACTTTCTCAAGTGGATGTTAGCTTACTTGTTTATACAATCAAGTGGATAAATAATATATGAAATTATAATAGATAAAAGATATGATAATAATGATAATTAAGATTCAATCCTCATTTAAGCTATCAATGTAAGCAAAGTATTTATCTCAATAGACTATAGCAACATCTATGTCTTCTTATATAACATCAAATTGGTCAGAAGTGGCTTAAATTAAGGGAGAGAAAATAATGGCACATAGTGATAATTCAAAGGCTATGTTGTTATAATCAACAAATAGGGGTTGGGATACTATGGGAAGATCTGTAATACTAATTACATCATTTAATATGTCTGGTAGAGTCATCTACATATAAACGCCATAGTTAAAATAACAAGAAATTAGTAAGTATTACATACGAGGATATAAAATTAAGGTATTAGGATTTGATTATTGGAAATATTGGATTGATGTCGATCCTAATAGAATCAATGTCGATTCTAAGGATTAGTGTTGATTCAGAGGATAGGTGTTGATTCTAAATGAATTAGTGTCAATTCTCTCTATGACTAAGTTTAATAAAAATAGAGAATAGATTGGATGACAAGACCTAAAATATGAATAATTAAGGATATGGATAATGTCCTAAGGATTAAATACATAGGTAAAAAAATGATTGATAGAAATGAAAAAAATAAAATGATTACTTACCTTGAATATGTTTGAAAATAGAATGAAATTTTCCTCATGAAGGTATGCAGTCTTTCAGGCTCATGATGATGGGTGTGGATTAAATGTAGTTAAATTTTAGTAGAGTGTCATTAAGGATGTCTTTAATTCTCTAAGGAATCTGACAGAAATTCAAGGTTCAGAGTTTTTGGGTCCAAAAGTTAAAGTTTGGTTGAATATTTATGGATCGATGCTAATCTATAGAATCAGCACCGATCAAGGGAGAATTAGCACCAATTCACCCAAATTGGTATATTTGTTCAAACCATGAGTAAAATTAGATTTGATGAGCATGAATATTTTGGTAACAAGGTTATATAGGGGTAAAGTGGTTATGGGGTAGATTTTCTAGGTTATTGATGGATTTAGGAGGTTAGTGAGGGTAGAAAGGTAATAGTAAAGGCAAGTTACCAAGTTATGAATGGTAAATGTACTAAACCTTAAGATATGAATTATTTAGGATAATAAATAAAAATAAGGACCTATGACACCTAATTAATTGTAATAGGGTATAAAATTATAATGTCTATATTTTCACTTTTTTATGGAGCGGTATAGAATACGTGTCGTGAGATAAAAACCATGAGAGGTCCACTACCCCAAGTTTATGTAAGGAGGTATCCCTTGTCAAACTGGGAACCAACATAGAATAATGAGTGGGTGATAGGTTAGGAAAATTTAATATTGGATTAAGATGTTCTTTGATATATTAAAATTTTAATTAGCATAGATTTAATGTAAAAATGGTTTATCTCTCTTATTGGCTCATACCATGACCCAAAAAAACCACTTGACATGAATACATGTATGTGCATTACTAACTGATTGTTAATAAAGAAATTATCAACCTTAGGTCATCCAAGTTTAGGATCTTATTAGTTTGTGATGTAAATTTATAGAATTTTTATTGATCAGAAGTGAATTATTTTTTAAAAGAAAATGATTTCATCTTATATACCAAAAACTAAGGTCAACCCTAGAATACTTTTATGCCAATCCACTTAGATTAATCAATACGGGAAGTCTACTAATTTAAAGAAAGTTGATCAATGTGTGAAGCTTACTTGGGATGTTTTATGTATGATAGCCATCCTTCACGGGAATGGTATATATTTTAAGACATGTCTTTTGAAACAACTATCCTTCAAGGGAGCAGTCTGTACTTTTGACAATTTATGCATTTTTGTAGATTTTGTAGAGTTTATAGTTATCCTTTGAAGGATTAGGATATTATTTTTGATTTTGTTGTAGATGATTTTATTTTATTTTCACGTGATCACACTATTATTGTTTTTTTATGGATTGGATTTGAGGCATTTTAGAATAATTTTCCAAAGTTTTGACACAAAAGAAAAAAAGCTCTCGTTTTCAATGTGAAATAATGATTTGGAGCTCCTTCTGATTTATAGGTGGAGGTTTACCAAAATAGAGTATGCTATGAATAGATCAAGGGTATTTATATTCAAGGTTAAAAATGAGTAATGCTTCCATATAACCACATGTCTCTATGCATCATTATTTGGTATAAGAATAACAGGGATATGGTTTTATTGCCTTAAACCAAAAGAAATGAAACTAGGTAGATCAAAGTGATTAAGACTTACTAACAATAGAAAACACACTTTCAATGCATTAATAGGTTCTCATTCTAATTTCCCATCAATAGAAGCTAAATGATATGCCCCTGATCCGTATTTATGGGTGATAATGTATGGTCTAAGCCAATTTGGAGAAAATTTTCCTCTTTTGCTTTTTTCCATATTAGTGACATGTTGAATTTATTTTAAGACAAGGTCACCAATATTAAATTCATGTTTTTTTAGATGATTATTGTAGGTGAAATTTATTCATTCCTTATATACATTTAGATGGTCAAGGGTGACTACTTGACACTTGTAATAGATTTCAAGCTGGGTTAATCTTTCTTGGCAAAAATCACCCTAAAAAATGATATCTTTAAGGAACACATGAAGGGAATGAATCTAAACTTTAAGAAGAAGTAAAACTTTAGTACCATAGACTAGGGAAAAAGGAGTAGCACCTATAGGGGTATGAATACTAGTTTGATAGGCCCATAGGGTAAATGGGATATGAAGATGCTAGTTCTTTCCAACTTGATTAACAAATTTGGTTAGGATTTTGACAATATTTTTATTGGATGCCTTGACATATCCATTAGATTGAGGATAACAACATGAAGATAAGCTTAGATTCATGCTAAAAGAATCAAATAGCTCTTGAACCTTTTTGTTTTTAAAATATTTTCCATTGTCTATGATGATCTTATGAGGAATGCCAAAGTGACAAAATAATGTGATAACTAATAAATTTAATAATTTTATCCACTTTAGTCATGATAAGGGGGATAACCTCTACCCACTTAGTAAAATGATTAGTGGAGGTCTGATAAATGCATGATGCTAGGAAAATTTAGGATTGATCTGACCTATAAGCTCGATCCCCCAGTGGGAAAAAGGCCACAAGTCCTATGTGACTTGTAATGATTTACTAAGGGCATGGGATAGGTTAGCATGTTACTAACATTTTATGTACTTCTTAACATATTCAAAACAATCATGATTTACATTTGGCCAATAATAACCTATCATAAAATTCTCTTATGATGGTATGACCACTAAAATTTCTACCACATGAGCCATCATGGGTTTATTTAATAGCGAGAGTAACCTCATGATTTTGGAGACAATGAAGAAAGATACCATCAAAACCAAGCTTATAGATAACACCCCCTAGTAGAATTAAATGTGTGATGTACTACTGGAAAGCTCACTTGGCATTCTTGGATAGATCTAGAGGAAAAATGCCTTTTAATAGATAATCAAATATCTATGCATACCATAGATATAATGGATTTTAAAACACAATATGGATGGAAGGAAGGTTAATTATGGTAAAATAAGCTTGATTACTACTATGGATGAGGATAAAAAACATATATTCCTTATATGATGATGGGATAAATGAGGCCAAATAAGACGTGGTATCTTCAAACTTTTTGGTTGATTAGGGAGTGGCTTGAATGGCATAATGTTTAAAAGTAACTAGTAATTGGTTAGTCAAGGTATTTTATTTATAAATGGTATCATTATTACATTGATATATGCCCTTAATATGATTAACCACAATCTAGGAATCACCAAACATATTCAGTGTCTTAATACCCAAGGCTAAAGAAGTTTGGAGATCAATGATCAAAGTCTCATATTATGTCATATTATTAGTGTAATTGAAGTCAATTTTAAAGTATAGAGGTATATGTGTCCCCCAAAGAGGGATTAGGATAAATCTAGCTCCCCCACCATACTTTGATTTGGATCCATCAAAGAAAAGATTCATTTGATATCATGGATCTGTTTGAGACATGGGAGCTATGGATTTGTTTGGAAATTCATAGTTAATACTTTGGTTATTGGTAAGAGGTACCTCAGCAAGATGATTAGTAATAATTTAAACTTTAACTATTTTATGATGAATAAACTCAAGATCAAATTCCACCAAAAGCATAAGCCATTTGGCCATTCAATAATCTAGGTAAGGCTTCAAGTGCATGAAATTTAAATAATCGATGCTAGTGACCACATAAGTTTTATGAGTGAGTAAATAATGACAAATTTTGGAGGCTACAAATACCAAAGCCATCCATAATGTTTCTATGTGTGAATAATTCATATTGTACAAAATGAGTGTGTGAATGATATAGTAAACTACCTACTCTTTATGTTGCTCATCATGATGGGAAGCCATAGCTCCAAAAGCATGATTTGTAGCAAAGATATACAAGAAAAAAGGATACCCCTCCTTTATAGGAGTGAAAACTAGTGGTGAATGAAGGTAGCTCTTTAGATCCTCAAAGACATCCTAACAACTTAAGTCCTAATTAAAACAAATATCCTTCCTTAATAATTGATGGAATGGTTGACATCAATCAGATAGCTAGGAGATAAAATAATGAATAGACTATAATTTTCCTTGCAAACTACGAAGCTACTTAAGATTGGATGGGGGTGGAATTTATAAAATGGCTTTGATTTTAGTATGATCAAACTCTATTCCTTGAATAGAGACAATAAATCCCAAAATTTTACCTACCAATACTCCAAAAATGTATTTCTTAGAACTTAGACAGATATGAAATTGGATTAAGTGATTGAAAATTACCTTTAGTACCAATAAATGGTCCTTTCATAATTTTGATTTACTAAAGTGATCATCTACATAATCCTCAACAATTTTATGGATGATATCATAAAAGATGTACGTCATGTCTCTTTAATAGGTGGCTCCTGCATTCTTTAGGCTGAAAGGGATAAATCGATAAAACAAAGTCCCCTAGGGAATAATAAATGAAGTCTTATGTTGGTTTTATAGTGTGATAAAGATCTGATTGTATTTGAAGAAACCATCCATCAGTGATAATATTTTATGACTAGTTGTGAAATCCACTAATTGGTCAATATTAGGGAGAGGTAAATAATCTTTAGGACAAGTGAGGTTTAGGTCACAAAAATTAGTACAGAGATGTAGTCCTCCTATAGGATTAGTGATAAGGATGATATTATAAATCCACTAAGGGTGTAGCAACCCCTCAAGTTTTACTGAAGAAAATGCAGTAGTTTTTTTTAAAACAAATAATTTAACAATCATTTCATGGAATTAAGCAATACAACATAACTAAGAATAATAGTACTTCTAATTCAAATATTTCTCACAATATTGATCTTGTACAATTCCAAGGAAAGAATTTACAATAGGACACAACTATGGCTGGTCTCACAATACAACACTAATTGTTCAAGTATATCAAATACATAATATAATTACATACATTCATGCATATATCCTAATATAATAAATAGATACCAATTTCTTTGGAGCTTAAGTCGATCCAACCCATGTATCATTGATAATCACAAATGTCATCTCTAGGTAGTACTACAATGGGGAGGGAGAACATCATTCAAGCATTTTTCCACTCCAACCACAAACAAACAATCCCCCATATAATTTCCTATCAAAGAGTGGGCCTTCTTTCATTGATAGGTAGATAAAACAGTGTGAGAATATAATGATTTGTGCTAGTACCCTGTGTGCTTGTAAGATTTACTACTACTACATGACATGTATCATAAAGAAAATAGGTTTTAAACATGATATCGCACAACATCCAAATCAAACATATGAAATAACAATGTACATCTAACATTACTTTGGCCAAAGTTTTTAGATAATATATGATCATTAGATCAATCAATTTCATCATACACCATTTGATTAGACTATATATTGGTGGTGCTACCTAGGCTAGTGGAATTCGTCTCACTACCTATTAACATCATCAATAAGGTTTCTAAAAATAAACATATATAACATAGTATATGTTTCCAAGATTCATACAAATGTTTTTCCTATACTAGGTATAGAACAATATTGTATATTCATTTATTTTACCAGTGCATAATGAATCTTTGACACAACAATAACATTTTTGATAAAGATACATTTGCAAACAAGATCATAATCTAAAATATGTGAATCTTGATTTATAAAATTATATGTAACCGAATACAATCATGGATAGGACATACCATTCAGGTATGTATTTTACAAAAACATAGATTATTTAAATGCAACTCATAGCATATTACTAAATTAATAATCCTTCTTGTCCTTAAACATAACAACGTTTATATCACCAAATATATAGAAAGACAAATAATCTTAAACCATGATCTAAATGAATACTTATAAACATAAAAATACATTCTTATATATATATATATATATATATATAAGTAAATGATGATCTTTTTACATATTTAGTAAAATGTAATTTATACTCATCTTAACCAAATAATTTTTCATTTTATATAACTCAGTAAAAGATTATTAAATATATGTAATGTAAATGTACCCCTACCATCTCATAAAATATAAATTAGTATATGTTTATTTTTATAAACCATATTGATGATGTTAATAGGCAGTGAGATGGATTCCACTAGCCTAGGTAGCACCACCAATATACAGTCTGATCAAAATTTGTGTGATGAAATTAATCGATCTAGTGATTATATATTATCTAAAAACTTTTGACAAAGTAATTTTAGATGTACATTATCATTTCATATGTTTGATTTTCATGTTATGTGATACCATGTTTGAAATGTATTTTTCATTAAGATACACGTCATGTAGTACTAGTAAATTTTACAAACACACAGGGTACTAATATGTCTCAGTAGATTCTCGCACCATTTTATCTACCTATCCATGAAGGGAGGGTCATTCCCTCATAGGTAATTCTACGGGGGATTTTTTTTTTGTGGTTGGGGTGGAAAAATACTTGGATGATGCTCTCCTTCCCCACTACAGTACTACCTGGAGATGATATTTGTGATTATCAGTGATACATGGGTTAGATCAACATGAGCTCGAGAGATCTTGGTATCTATTTAATGTATTAGGTTGTATGTATGAAGGATTATAATTATATTATGTTTTCTATATACTTGAAAAGTGAGTATTGTATTTTGAGACCAGTTATAGCTGAGTCTCTTTGTAAATTCTTTCCTTAAAATTGTTTAAGATTAATATTAGGAGCAGTATTTGAATTAGAAGTACTTTTATTCCTAGTAATGATTTAGATATGTTGTATTGTTTAATTCTATTATTTAAATGTTTAAAAAAAGAAAAGAAAAAATTGCTTTTTCTTAATTACAACTTGAGGGATTGTATCATAGGATAATCGATAGGATGGATAAAGTTAATGGATAAGAGATGTTGCAACTCCTACTTGACTAAGAGTGCAACATGAGGGTGCATCTTTCAAAGTTTTTTATTTACAAGATTGACATCAAGGAAAGTGACAATATTATGAATAATAATAGTAGTGTCAATACTAGGCACATCCTCATAGGACCAAGCAAATACTACACTATGATTTGTTGGAAAGGTATCAAAATATTGGTGCTTCTAAGGATCTAAACATCTACTGACCTTAACTATTCATGAAATCTCATGAGATCCTATGTTAATGTCAATATTAGATTTATATAAGAGACTAGAGGTTCCAAATGGAATAAAATTATGTAGATGGAAGTTCTCCATGCCTAAATGAGTTAAGACCGACTCATCATCTTGACACTGAAGAACAAGGATGGAAAGATAATGCTGCCCTATCATGTTTAGGTAGGCTAGAGGAATGGTTCTAACATCCACATCATGATGATAGATGAGAGGTTCTATAGTGATGGCATTGACTAAAAAAAGTTTGGGGTAATAGGCACAACATCATCTATCAAAGAAGGGGTGTTGGGTGGTGAGGATGATGTGTCATCCTTGAGGATATGAAGAAGAGTAATCTCTAGGGTAGTTTTGGTATTTTTAATAAAAGTTGAGGCCATGTTTTTTGTGGGTTTTCCTAAAATATCCTAATGTAACCTTATGTGGGCCCTATTCGTAGCATCCCATACCAAAACCTTTCCAAGAACACCATTGTAGGTATGTTTTTGCAAAAGTGATGTTTATCAAGGAATGAAAAGTTTGAGGTAAACGGTTTAGCATGGGTTTAGTTAGAAAGTCCAAAATATTGTTGATCAATTCCTAAATCAAATGGGTGAGGAAAAAATATAGACCAAGGGGAATAATCTCTCCTAAATTAGGATAATATGTATGTTGTTTATTTGGACATCCATATTCCTGAGGAGTGGAGAGACTATTGAGTGTTAATAATTTATATTCTCTAATCAATAATTGCTTAAAAGTAGAGTCAATGGACTCCTTGCTAATCTTAAATGTAGGTATTATCTTACTAGATGATTCCTCATTGGAGGATGATGGCGTAGTGTTTTGTAAGGGGATTAAAATGTCATTTTGTTGAAAAGTGAGTTTGTAAGTTTTAAATGGATGGGAATCTACTGAGGCATTATGTATTTTTCCTTCATGTTCAAACTTAATACATCGGTGCAAGGTAGAGGGGATACAACACATAGCACATATCAAGGGATGTCTTAATAGGATGTTGTATTGAAACTCCCCTTATATTATGTAAAATAGTTTAGATAGAATACATATGCCTACTTAAATCTAAAGAACTACCATTCATATTGTAGGTGTGACAATATCATTGAACGCTCGTAGAACAGTGGGGGATTGGGCTACAATGGTTTTAGGTAGTTGTAGGGTAGTTTTTTATAAGGGGATTAAAATTTCATTTGATCGAAAAGTGAGGTTGCAAGTTTCAAATGGATAGGGATCAACTGAGACATTGTGCTTTTTTCCTTCATGTTTAAACTTAATACATCGATGTAAGGTGGAGCGGATACAACACATAGCACATATCCAAGGACGTCCTAATAGGATGTTTTATTGAAACTCCCCTTTTATTATGTAGAATAGTTTAGATAAAATATATACACCTACTTGAATGTGAAGGACTACCATTCCTATTGTAGGTGCAATAGTATCATTAAATGCTCATATAATAGTGGGGGGATTGGGATATAATGGTTTTAGGTAGTTTTATATGTTTAAACATATGGGAAGAGAGAATACTTATACTCACACCATTATTAATCATTACTCTCTTGATTCAAGTCTAATTAATTTGGGTAGTGATAGATAATGGGGATCCTGGTCATTAGGATATAATGGTGATATCTCTGAAAACATGGAACGTTATGGATAATGGTTTTTGAAGTGACATAATGAAAGATGATAGAGGTTGGGAATCATCATCATGTATCTCAATGGCTCATAAAGCTTCTATCATATCCTCATGATGTTGTGGAGAATTTTGGACAAGTTCGTATAAAGACATCTTGACTATGAGCTAATGAAGCTTATTTAGAATAGATATATGTATAAATTCTAAAGCATTATTATTTTGTGATTTCCTTAAAATATAAATTTTAGGCTTTGAAGTGGGAACCATAGAACTATTTTTGGTAGGATTTGGGGATTTTACAATAGTTACTTTGGTTTTATCATGATTGTGGGTTTATGACCTTAGGCCTGGGATCATGTTGTTATGTGGATTGTATCTATCTAAAACAAAGGGAGATTTTTTATTTCCTAAAACTCATATATATCTAAGAGGGGTTGATGTTGGGTATTTTTAGGGGATTTATCACGTTCTGACATAGTGGATAATATACTAGTTCCTGAGGAGGTTGTCACTCTAGCAGTTCGACTATAGGGATGGTCATGATCTAATTGTTCCATTAAAAGATCATCTTTCTCTAATAGATTTTGAACCATAAATTTTATCACATTACAAATTTTAGTATCATGCCTTGTTAATTGATGGCATACACATTTCTTATTTTATTGATACGATATTGGTTTTTAGATATAAGGATTAATGGGTTTCATAGGTGGTATAGTGATAAGGGAGGTTTGGAGTAGTTGATCAAGGATATTGGTATAAGACTCCTTTGACAAATCCAAACCAAGATTCTCAATCTTTTGAGACACTGATAGGAAAGTTTTATTTGACCTTGATCCCTGACCTTTGGAATGGGTTGCTTGAATATTTCCTACAGTATCTACTTTATGTTTGGGATAAGCTCTCACAACTAAACCTTGCTGATATTAAGGGCTAAAAGGATTATATATTAGCATGATCATGGTGGGTTTATCCCTTCGTGATGACACATGCTCTTTGGTAGAAGATTCTATAATAGTGTATTTTAGTTTCATCGAAGGATGGGGTCTTAACATAGATGCTTTTATTCAAATTGGTGGTAATGACACCTTCCCTTTTTGAATCTGATTGAGGGTAGTGGGGGTATCCTTTTTAGGGAGCTCAATCCTAATAGGAGGTTGTTTTAAGTATTTTTCTTGTGGTACCCCAAGGTTTTCATTTTTGATACTTATACCTTTTCCCTTGATTTCTATAAGTTTTATCTTTTCCCAAGCCATAAGTGGAACTTTTCTTGAGCTAATTTGAGGTAACGTGATAGTTTATTCAGGGGGTAATAAGCTAGTGGGGATGGGTATGCTAGATGCAAGTATTGAGATGACACATTGAATGTCATGCATATCTTACGAAATGTCTAAGAAAGCCTTTTCTTAGATAGTCTTTTCCTCTTTTATTTTTAGTTAATCATCCTAAATGTCCTTAACAATTATTTCCTTAGATGGATCCCAAATAATGAGATCCAGAAAGTTTGAGTGGGTTTTTGGGATGGCTTTTCTTAATTTAAATAATTCAAAGGTATCTCCTATAGGGAGATCTAGGACAAAATTATTACTAATTTCTTTAGTCAAATTTTGATCATCAATTATATTGATCACATGAGTCGCATGGTCTAAAGTGGTTCTTGAATTATCCTATACAAACTTAAACATAGAAGCATGGTTAGGGATTGGTTATTTGAAAATGTCTATAGACTAATTAGGGCGCAAATTTGGATTATCTAGTTGTAACTCCCCTTGATCAATAAGGTTTTTACTAGACCCTTAAAATAATGACACCTACTGACATCATGACCTATTACATGGTGATAGTTGTAGAAATCATTTTCCTTAAACTAAGTAGGCTTAGGGCAAGAATCATTAAGAGGTATCACCATATGAATTTTGATGAGAGATGCCTTTCATATTTTATCCAATATAGATACATATAAATCTCCTAAAGGTGTATACTGTTGTGAAGGGAAATGTGTTAGGGGTTTTTTGGATTGTGATTGAGAGGTAGAAGGCTTAGATTGGCCTTTTTATTATGGTGGTGCTAATTTTACAACTATCGCATTAGCTGATACTTTGATCTTATTATTGTTGGTCCCTTTAGAGTGATCAAGTTTGCAGTTTTTACTATGCAACCTGACTTTCCCTTCTTCCAAATCTCTAATTTCTAGTTTGTGAGCCATCAAAAAGGCTTCACTAAAGGTTTTTAAATATTTCAACCATAATGTAAATGAGATATGTTTATCACATGATCTCATGAATAACTCAATGAGTTTAGGTTGCAAAAGGAAAAATCTAAGTTGGTTTATGAAACTCCTGTATCTATCTATGAAATATGCTACAAATTCATCATAAAATTGTTTGATGGCATAAAGGTCAATGATAGTGACTTTCCTAGCAATGTTAATAAAAAAGTCTTAAAAGAAGATTTGAGCTAGCTATCCAAAAGAGAGAAAGGAATGATGAGGAATTAAACTATATCAATCTAAGGTAGGTCCAGATAGTGACATGGGAAATGTCCTAAGGAGAAGGGAATCATCATGAGTTATAAGATAGAAAGCATGATTAAATGCTCAAAGGTGTTGTTCAGGATCTTCCTTGTTCTAAAATTTGGTAAATTTTAGAAGCTCCCACTATGGAGGATAAGGTCTAATAGGGACCACTAGACTAATAGGTTCATTATAGATCTATTCATAAGTAAGCATATTTTTATTCCCAGAGGTATAAGCTTCCAAGTTGATCATCTTATTCATAAGGATATTTGTAAGGTTTGGTTGGGTATTGTATTGAGGGATATCCCCCAAGGCATTATGTTGTGTGTGTTGATAAGTAGTAAAGGGACTGGAAAAGGGATAATATAAAGGATAACCAATGGAGGTGGTCATGATCAATTGAGATGCCACCGCATACTATGGGGCTTCTAAGGGTATATAAGTAGATCCAAGAGCTTGCAAAGGAACTATGTATTAGGTATTCAATGGGATATCTTTCTGAGCAAGTTGAATTACAAAAATTTATTGTAAAGGTTGATTTTGGGGATTCAAAGGAATGTTAGTTTGGAGGGGTAAAAGGGTTGTTGGGATTGAGATAACTAAGTTTTTAAGTGTCATGGTAATAGGCTGAGGTATCGTCACATTCTGAGTTTGGGTACTAGTTAGGAATGGACCACTAGACATTACTAGAGGTAGATTTCCTATAGGTTATATAGTGTTTGTGTTAGAACTCATTAGGGAGGCTTGTTATGGGAGGACACCATAGCTATGATAAACCCTTCACCTTCTTCCAAAGTCATGCCAAAAATATATATGAAATCTTATGTATAAGGGGAGAGTGGGATACATATATCTTGAGAGCTAAAGTAATAGTTAAGTGCAATTGGATTACTATCCAATATGGTGGCAAATTCATGATCGCCCTAAGTATAATACTAGGGAATACCTTCACCTATGGATTTAAGGGAAGTAGGAGGATTAAGATAATTATCCATGGTGAGGAAGAAGCAAGTGGTTTGATTTGCTTTAGCTACTACTTTCATGTCAAAACCATGTGATGATGAAAGAAAAAATGAGAAATATAAGAAAAGAAGCACACAATTGTCTTTTTTATTATCTCATATTTAGTGGAAAAGAAAGGCACACATGCTAAACATGTAATTATAAAGATTTTACTTTTTAAGAGAAAAGGTTACTGAAGGTCCTTAGAAGTGGAAATCTAAAGATGGTTTTAGGTTTGTTTAGGCTCAAAAATATCTCTGTACTATAATCAATACACAGCGATATATTGGGGTCTACCCCCTCACTTCACACACCATAGCAATAAGGGTATCAGGTGCTTAGCTAGTATATATTGAATAACTAGGGTTTATGCTCAGTCAATATACCGAATTGGTTTTATCCTTAGTGATGAAATCCAAGTAGGATAGCTAGAATGAAGGGTAATGCTAGGTGATGAAATCCTAATTATTTCCCTTATGTCAATGTTTGATGGATTTATTATGTATGTGGTTTGGTATGTGTGTGAAGGAATTGATTGCTATGATAATTTAACCCACTTATATTATTCTATATGAATTACCTAAACAATAAAAAAGGATGTAATTATTTGTATCCTTTAGAAAGGAAAAGCAAACAATTTTGGATTTTATTTTGAATGAAAACAATAATCAAGATAAAAAGAGAGAAAGATGGATAAATTCACAATGAATTAAAATAATAAAAATGAGACCTTGTGGGTCCCATCGGGCATGCCACAATGTTATAGTAGTTTTTTAGTTTTTCTCTTAATAAAATTAACTTACTAAAAAGTTGAGTGGAAAGTAGGGTTTATGTAGGATAGCTATAGATTAGAAGACGTTGCACACCGCTTTGAATCCAAAGACTGCGAGAGATTATTTTTGGCTAGGAAGAATAACCTAAACATAAATTTAAAACTTGGACAAAATTGATTAATAGATATTTGGGTGAGCTACCTAGTTAGAAACTAGTCCTAAAACATTATGAGCTTCCTCAAGTGGATGTCAGCTCACTTGTTTACCCAATAAAGTGGATAAACAAAATATGAAATTATAATAGATAAAATCTATGATAAGAATGATAATTAATATTGAATCCTCATTTAAACTATCAATGTAAGAAAAGTATTCATCCCAATAGGCTTTAGCAACATCTACGTCTTCTTGTATAACATCAAATTAGTTAGAAGTGGCTTCAACTGAGGGAGAGAAAATAATGGCACATAGTGCTAATTTGAAGGCTATGTCACTCTAATCAAAAAATAAGGGTTGGGATACTATGGGAAGATCTATAATACTGATTACATCATGTACTATTCCTAGTAGATTCATCTACATACAAATGCCATATTTAAATGACAAAAAATAAGTAAGGATTGCAAACAAGGATCTAAAATTAAGGTCTTCTTGTATAACATAAAATTAGTTAGAAGTGGCTTCAACTGAGGGAGAGAAAATAATGGCATATAGTGCAAATTTGAAGGCTATGTCACTCTAATAAGCAAATAAGGGTTGGGATACTATGGGAAGACCTATAATACTGATTACATCATGTACTATGCCTACTACAATCATCTACATACAAAGGCCATATTTAAATGACAAAAAATAAGTAAAGATTGTAAACAAGGATCTAAAATTAAGGTCTTGGGCTCTAATTATTAAAAAATAATGGATCAATGTTGATCCTGATAGGATTGATGCTAATTATAAGGATCAATACCAATTCTCAGGGATGGTACCGATTCATAATGAATCGGTGTTGATTCTCTCTATGATTAAGTTTTTAAAAATAGAGAATATATTGGATGATATAAGCTAAAATATGAATAATGAGGGATATGGATAATGTCCTAAGGATTAAATACATAGGTAACATCAAAAATGATTGATAGAAATGAAATAAACAAAATGATTACTTACCTTTAATTCATTTCCAAATAGAATGAAATTCTCCTCATGGATGTAGGCAATCTTTTATGCTCATGATGATGGGTGTGGATTGAATGAAATAAAATTTTAGAAGAGTGTCATTAAGGACATCTTTAACTCTCTAAAGAATCTAGCAATAATTTGACATTAAGAGAATCTAGGTCCAGAAGCCAAAGGTTGGTTAAATATTTATGGATTGATGTCGATGTAGAAAATTGACATCAATTGAGGGGGAATTAATGTTGATTCACCCAAATTGGCATATTTGTTCCAAACACAGGTAAAATTAGCTTTGATGAGTATGAAGTTGTTGGTAACAATGTTGTATGGGATTAAAATGGTTATGGGGTATATTCTCTAGTTTATTAATGGATTAAGAGGCTAGGAAGGGTAGAAAGGTAATATTAAAAACAAGTTACCAAGTTATGAATGGTAAATATACTAAACCTTAGAATAAGAATTATTTAGGATAACAAATATAAATAAGGACCTATGACACCTAATTAATCATAATAGGGTATAAAATTATATCATCTACATAATCCTTCATAAATCTTAGGCCATCAAACCTGAAACTAATGTTAAGAACTTTGAGCTAGGACCCTTACCCAACTACTATGAGATTCTTGTATCTTCATGCAAAGGTTTCACATGCCAATGAGTATAAAACAATCCTTCTCAAGTCTGTAATGCTTCATTATAACACTTGAGAGACCTAAAATTCACTTTTCATGATTTATCCTTATGATTTTGACATCAAAATTGGTTAACATACTTGAAACAACCTATCACACCTCTTGTAAATCTCACATTATCTCTAGCACCTTGGAAACTGAGTGTGACCCATCATTAAGCCACTCTAGGTCTCTTTGCATACTAGGCCTAAACCTATAAGCCATACTTAGACATTGAACACATCTTGAAACCTCTTGCACTACTCTAAAAACCTCATAATAATGTCATATAACTTCATACCATGCTCACACACTACCAAAATTCTTCTCTTAAGCCTCAAACTGATCACCTTATCATGCTACCAAGCCTATGCCTTCTCACTAGGTCTCTTCATGTAATGACTAACCTCAAAATGAATCTTGGAACTCTTATGAAGGATTATTTTCTTCATTAGAATGATTACACAACTTCATATACTATATCATGGATGTACTAACACAATTCACCAAGTTTCACTATGCTTCATGCATACATCTTCTCATAGGGCTAGACTAGGCTTCACAAGACACCTAGTACTTAAAGACTTCAAATCAAACAAGATAACTCTCAATGATATCAACATAGAACATTATTCAAATAGATTTATCTAAATACAAAATTACTCTCAAGAGGCTCATGATCTTAGCACACCACAACATTATGCAAAGACCTTATGCAGAACTTAAGGACTTACTAGACCATGCTTAAGCCATCATGATCACTTACCATGTATATTCTCAAGACCACCTTTGGGACATTAATTATTTTAAATTACCTTTGAAATTAATGATAACATCAATTCCTCAACACAAAAATAGAAACATAACTCAACAATCTCCCCCTTTGTCATTGATAGCAAACACTCAACCAAAACTAATCAATCTCACCTCCCCAAGCTAGATCTTCAAACTAACATTTATCCCAAACTAGAACTTTATCCCCCTTTGACATTAATTACAAAGGGTCATCTCTAAAAACTATTTGATCCTTGGACCTGGAATAATTGAAAACACATCTTTTCTATTCAAACAAGATCATTCTCTCTTTTTGACAAAAAATCAACACACATAAATACTTCCCCTCAGCTCATGCATCCCTCAACATCTTCTTCTAAAAAAATTGATATGAATCCCCTTTGACCTCATATTTTTTTCACTTCTATCCTAATATTGGAGTTAAATCACCTTCTTATTAGCTCCCCCCTAAGCACTTGACTATCTTTGTGACTACTAGGAGAAAGAATCACACTTAGTTCCTATCTCAAATGCATAAAAGTAGCCTTTGGAAGAAGCTTAGTTAAGATATCTTCAATATGATCCTTGGTAGACACAAACAAAAACTCAATCTTAAAACTTTATTCACTTAGATGTTCTCTCAATAAATGATATTTTATAGGAATGTGCTTAGTCTTTGAATGCATGACAAGATTCTTTGAAACACTTATATAACTAGTATTGTCACAAAGAATGGGAGTAGGACTATCAAACTCCATGTTGTATTCCCTTAAGGTTTATCTCATCCACATCACCTGAGTGAAACATGAATCTAATAAAATGTACTTAGCCTCACAATCAGATAATGCCACTGATGGTTTCTTCTTGCTTATCCATGAAAATAGGCATTCACCTAAGAAGAAGGCTCCACTACTAGTGCTCTTTCTATCATCTAGACTCCCAACCCAATCTACATATGTATAGGAACCTAGATCAAACTTCTTGCTTCTTGGGTACCACAACCCATAATTCATAGCTCCCTTGAGATATCTAGGTATCTTCTTGACTGTTTGTAGATGAATTTCCTTAGGATTTACTTGAAATATTCTCATAATACCTACTACTTGTATGATGTCAAGTCTAACGGTATTAGTATACAACAAACTCCCCATCATTGATCTATATTTTTTTCTGATTGAATCTTGAAGATTCATCCCCCTTGTTTAGCTTACATCCTATAACCATAACTGTACTCATATCCTTTGATGAAACAAAGCCCTTCATGGATTTTTGATGATTGTCTTCAGACTTGACTACTTATACATAGGTCTTTATTTTACTAGCATTGTCACTCCTTGATAGATTATTGAATTTTGGAAACTAACATTCCTTGAACTCCTTTTGGTCCTTTTTAAAACCAAGACATGTCTTATCAAGAGAGGACCTTTGACTATTCAAAATATTGTTAAACTTTCTAGAACTATCCTCAAATTTTTGATATGTCTTTATCTTGAATATATCTTGCTCTATTTATTCCTCCAAAGACTTTACCTCCATTCTAAGTTGGGTGCATTCTTACATATGATTATTATATTTTGAATAATATTTACAATATATTTCAATGATTATGTATAGATCTTCATTGTAATCATAATAAACACTTTCACTATCACAATCCATACATGTTCTTCAAAGATCTTACTTAGGCTGTTAGACCTGCACAAGGAACCTACTCTAATACCAAATTTTAGAAGCACAACCACTGAGGGTGTGCGGGTGAATCAGTGTACAAACTTTTATTTAAACTCCACTTATCATTTATTAACCATTCAAACTAATATAGAGATATAAAAATGTATAACATAAGACATGAACACAAGAGCTACATTGGAAATCCTCATGGTGAATAAAACCCACTAATACATATATTGGACTACAATCCTATAAGTAATGAAACAATATTTAGTGAGGCACCAAACCCACAAGGGGTAGCAACCCCTCACCAGTCAAGCACCAACTCAACTAGTCCTTTAGTAAGCACCAAATTGTAAGGAGGCACCAACCCCCTAGGTGGCTCAGTACAAACTCAGCCATCTGTAACATCTGATCACCTTTGGATACCTTTTTATTACTCAAATAATGATTATAACCTTATTTTTCTCTTCACACTCTTTTATCCCTCTCAAACAGCCTTTTAGGCTTCCTCGCTCAGTATGCCTCTTACTAGGCTTATTAGGTCAAATCATGCTTTCATCACCTAAGAAAACACTATTATACCTTTATGACATATTCATTACATTATTTATATGGTCTATAATACGTATTACTCCTAAAAACCTTCTTTCCATTAGCTTCAAAATCCAATCTATCAACTAGTCCAAATAGGCCTATTAGGCATTATTCTTATACAAACCTCTAGATCAATCACATTCTTAGTCAAAAAAGACACTAATTCATTATGTTTAATTAAAAAATATGTATTTGGACATGTTACACATATTAATCAATCAAAATAATATCACCATTAGGTCTAAGAAAGTCACTTAGACCTCTTTCTTCTTTTAGGCCTACTAGAGACCTAATTACAATTAGGTCTATCCATTCCATAGAATAACTTGAACCTCTATGGCCCAGATGGCCCTGACCAAAGAAATAAAACATTTAAAACACTTATCTAGAAAACTCAACTAACCTCTTCTATGCTCAATAAGTCATAAATCCTTTGCTCACAACTTGAAAGCACTATTAGGCCTCAAAGACCTATTAGGCCTAATTACCCCAAAAATAGTGTCTTCAAAAATAAAGCACAAATAACCTATAGAAAAAAATTATAGGAATAATACACATATGTATGGAAATTTCATGATCTAATGGTCATCAAAAATTCCATTAGACATTTTATATCAAGATCCAAAAACTCAGCTTGAAGTCTCGTTAAGGGCTTCTTGGTTTTCCTTATGATTTTGAATTTTTTATTCATTGAAATATCTAAATTTGTAATTTTAATTTACATTATTCTACCATCTAAAAACACTTAAAATTAAAATTTGTTAAAAATATTAAAATAATATTTTATTTAACTTATTTATGATGTCTTTTCACGGGCTGATAGTTATCTGCAAAATCATTAAAAAAAGGTATCACTGACCACTGACCACAGACCACCCATTTTTTTTTTATTATTATTATTTAATAAAATAGATCTTATATATAAATATATTAACATTGTAAGATTATTATTAAAAAAACATTAACTGACATTGTCATATTCATTATAGTTTATTCTAAAAGATTGAAAAATTAAAGATACTCTATATATTTATTATAAATTTTTTTTAGAGTTTTTCACAATATTTTAGAGCTTTTTAGTATTCTAAAATTTTACCTTGTATTTAAAATGGGCCACTAAAAAAACATTATATTTTAGAGCTTATTAAAAATGTAAATTTAGTGATGCGTTATTAATTTTATTCTTTAGTATTAGTATTCGTTGAAATTATTTAGTTAAGGATAATTTGTTTGGATTCAATTATAATGATTTCTTGACCCTAGAATTACGATTATTATTAAGTTAAAGATAATTTTTTTGGACTCGATCACAATGATTCCTTTACCCTTAGAGAACAATAACACATGAAGCAATTTGACCTCAACATCAAACAATAAATATTTATATAATCAATTACAAGAAGCTTCACAACATACAAACCAATATTTAAATAGTAAATAGAGATGTAATGATGTGCAATAATATATTAGGGGCTCTGTGCCCATCTCTATACAATTGTATTGTTTGACAAATTCAACGATGAAGGTAACATTGCACATCACACTCACTAAAATAAGACATAAATTTAGTGTAATTTTATTAATAAATAACACTTAATATTTTATCCCTAACATGAAAAACCATAACAATATTTTGTACGAAACAAAAAAATTATATCAAATAAAAAGAATTTAATAATAAGATTGATAAATAACTTTAGTTTAAGAAAACAAACAAATTATTAATGAACTCCATATCAAAAACATATTAAATATGTTTTATATTTTGAAATCATATAACTATTAGATATAACACACTTCCATTTTTTATTAAGAAGCATCTCTATATTAATATAAAACAATATATAGTACAATGCTAATTATACAAAAAATGGGTGAAAATGTCACATCCCACGAGCAAGTCACATCGAGGGTTAAAGAAAATGCCTCAAGAAAAGTCATAAAAGTGGTCATAAAATGACCACACCAAAAAATTACATCACATTAGTTGCCAACAAAGCAAAGAAACCAAAGTAACATTTAAGCATCATCAACAAACATAGATATCAAGGGAGGTAGAGAAGATCGCAGACTCAAAGGCTTATCACCGCATCCTCCCATTGTAGGAAGATCCCCGTCAGTAGGTAAGGGATCCCAACCAAAGTTTTGATACTCTTTCAAAGTCTGATTTTGATTTTTTTAGGGGAAATAGTCAGAGCTAGGCCTACGAATTTACCTTTGGGAGGTAGACCCCAACGTCTATTACCACCATCCTAGGATGTGGGAGGAGATCCCTAGCCCAAACCATCACCTCGAGATTGGGAGGAACCACTTGAACCACCATGATGAGGATAAGGTCAGTAAGGTGGTGACCATCATGGAGAGTAACTCCTACATCTAGGTCTAGACAACTACCATATTGGCCCCTGTCCTCGTCCCTGATGGGGTGAAGGATGTCATAGGGGTTCATGTGGTTCTTGACTAATTACACATGGAGCATTTTCCCAATGATCAAGAAAATGATTGAGGTGGTTGAGCTTCAGATGGACCTTGTTTGTTTTCCTTTGAATCTAAAGAGTGAAATTACAGAGAATGATAATTTTATTAGAAATAGAAAAATTATGTTTCATCTCTTTATGATTAAAGCAAGCATAATTCCTAACTGTCCATATTTGAAATAAAATGTCAACTCATAAGATCTATCAAAAATGATTATATTTTATAGGAAACAAAGCTGAGTCCCCCAAGAGAGCCATTTTCCACTGAATAATTACAGATGAAAATGCTAAAAAGGGAGTGAGTCCTGATTCACCATGTAAACTGAGCATATGGGTAAAACCAAAAAAAATACTTAATAGTCTCTAGTTGTCGATAAGCTGGGTAGATGGGATAAGGCACACACAAATGCTTGAGTAGGTCACCCATAGGCAGACCCTAGTAAATAAGTCACCATAAAAAATGAGCTATTTTAGGTTCAATAGAAGTAGACCACACTTTGTTGAAATGTTGGGCCCAGATTCCATCATGGGAATGAAGATTTGATCTAATATTGAGCATATCAACTGGAATATGTTGAGGGACAAGTAATTGATAGCCCAACCATGGAGAATATCAAGTTAAGGGTGTTAGGTTGTGGAGCTAAAAGCTTCACTGATGCAAAAATGGAGGAGGTTGCTGATTTACAGAGCAACTAATGTTGGTCAGGCCAACCGATGTTAGTCATATTCAGTGTACAGAGCTGCTGACATCAGTCATGGATCGGCTGACGTCGATCATCTCTAGATAGATAGGGACCGACGTCGATTACCTGTGTGTTTTAGAATTATTAGTTACATGAATAGTTAGTTGTTGAATGGTCAGTTTGCATGTAAAAGACTAATTTTAGTCTTGAATCTGTGTTTCTAATTATTATAATTGGGAAGTTTAATTATTTTTTATATGGGATATATTTAAGAGACCCATGGAGCTGTATTGTAAATTGTAGAATCATAAGGACTTGCAAAGGCAAGGACAAGGAAGAGATCCTTCCAATTGTAAGATCAGGTTGATCTACAGGTTGTTGCAAGATCAGGTAGAAGATCTACATGGTAAATAAGATCAGCTGATTTGCAAGTGTGCAAGATCAGGGAGATCTACTTGGAGTACTTTGAGTACTTGGTGGACTGACAGGGCAAGGTTGTTTGTCACTGACTGGTGGAGGGTACTACTCTGTGTTTGAGTTGTGGTTTTAATTGGTTGTGAGTGAGAGATCTCTTGAGGGAGAATTACTGGTACACCCAAGAGGTGTGGGAAGAGTGTGATTTCTTCATTGTATTTCCTTTTGGAAGAGTGTTAATATAAGATTATATTATCTCTCATATTCTGTGCTATTTTTGAATTCTAGTTACATATTACTTCTGGTTTAATTCTATGTTTAGTTGCTTATACAAAGGTAATCAATTATGTTCCTAATCCTAACAAAGTGTTAGGTTGTGGAGCTAAAAGCTTCACTGATGCAAACATGGAGGAGGTTGTTGAGTTAAAGAGCAACTGATGTTGGTCAGGCCAACTGACATCAGTCATATTCACTGTGCAGAGCTACCGACATTGGTCATGGATCGGCCAAAGTTGGTCATCTCTAGATAGACAGGGACTGACGTCAGTCACCTGTGCATTCTATAATTGTTAGTTACACAAATAGTTAGTTGTTGAATGGTCAGTTTGCATGTAAAAGACTAATTTTAGTCTTGAGTCTATGTTTCTAATTATTGTAATTGAGAAGTCTAATTATTGTTTGTATGGGATCTATTTAAGAGACCCATGGGGCTGTATTGTAAAGTGTAGAATCATAAGGACTTGCAAAGGCAAAGACAAGGAAGAGATCCTTCCAATTGTAAGATCAGGTTGATCTACATGTTGTTGCAAGATCAAGTAGAAGATCTACATGGTAAGTAAGATCAATTGATTTGTAGGTGTGCAAGATCAGGGAGATCTATTTGGATTACTTTGAGTACTTGGTGGACTGGCAGGGCAAGGTTGTTTGTCACTGACTGGTGGAGGCTACAACTCTGTGTTTGAGTTGTGGTTGTAATTGGTTGTGAGTGAGAGAACTCTTGAGGGAGAATTATTGGTATGCCCAAGAGGTGTGGGAAGAGTGTGATTTCTTCATTGTATTTCCTTCTGGAAGAGTGTTAATACAAAATTGTATTGTCTCTCATATTCTGTGTTGTTTATGAATTCTAGTTACATTTTACTTTTGGTTTAATTCTATGTTTAGTTGCTTATACAAAGGTAATAAATTGTGCTCCTAATCCTAACAAAGTGGTATCAGAGCTAGGATCACCAAGTGATACCACTGAAAGTTGGTATCAGAGCTTGGTTAGGTACACTAACAGGTGGTCAGAGCGTGTTAAGTGTTTATTGATTATAGGTCACTCTCAGGGATTTTTTGATTGAGTGGGAGTAAAGCAATGGAAAAATAAAGTAAGCTAAGAATGGAGGAATTCAATGGAAAGAATGATCAATTACAGAATTATAGAAAGAAAGAGCTAGTAAAGAAAGATTGTTGGTTGGTAGAAGATCAGCATGAAGGAAATGAAGAAGTAGATGTTGCAGGTATTGTTACACAGAATGCTCTTATATGTTCCTTGGATAAAGTAGAATCTTGGGTTTTATATTCTATTGCCTCTTTCCATGCAACCTGAAATAGAGTATTTTTCCATGATTATGTCCAAGGAGAATTTGGAAAGATTTATTTAGAGGTTGGTGAGCCTTGTCAAATTGTTGGCAAAGGGGAAGTGCAGCTGAAATTGCAGACGGGAAACACATGGGTGTTGATGGATGTCATGCATGTCCCAATCTTGAAGAGGAGTCTAATTTCTATAGGAAAGTTTGGTGATGAGGGATGCACAGTAACTCTCATAGCAGAATCTAGGAAAGTTTCCAAAGGTGCACATGAATTAGCATGTGGTAAGAAAGTAGGTACTCATTATCTATCTACTTATATTACTGATTCTCCTTTTAGTTTATCTACTTCAGATGTAGATGTGAAGATGTGGCTCTGTAGGCTTGGTCACATGAATAAGAATGGGATGCATGCTCTTAAGAGGAAGTCTGATGTCTTTGACAAACTTAATAACTGGAAAGCCTTGGTTTTCATAGAGGAGATGATGGACAGAGATCAGCTCAAGGGGTTGAATAATTTTGAGCAGGGCAGTTTGGATAGGGTTATGATCCAAGGTGAGCTCATAGGTAAAAGTCATCACTCACATGAAAACATAGTTACCAATGTTGGTCAGGTGGGAATCGACATCGAACAGGCAGGTATCGATGTTGGTCATGTGTAGACCAAAGTCGATGGTGTCAGGCAGGTGGATACCGATGTCGGTCAAGGAACTAACGTCAGTGACCAAGTGGACACTGATGTTAGTCAAGGAATTGGCATCATCAATCAGGTGGAATCGACATCAGTCGGGTGCAGAGCAAGGTCGGTCAAAAAATTGATTTTGGGTGGATAACAAGCTGTCAAGGAGTCTCAAATGCCCATGTGGAGGACTGAAAGGGTAAGTAAGCCTCAAATTCATTATTCACCTTCTTTATACTACTTGAACTTGTTGCTCACTGATGGTCAAGAACTAGGAATTTTTGAAGAGGCAATGCAGGTAGAATCCAAGAAATAGTGGGAGCATGGCATGAATAGAGAAATTGTTTCCTTGGGAAAGAACTAAATGAGAGATTTGGTAGAGTTACCATCTAGTATGAAAGCACTGAAAGATGAATGGATTCCTAGGTTAAAGAAAGGAGAGAATGGACATGTGAGATAGAAGGCTAGGTTATATGGTCTTGAGCAGGCTACAGGATAATGGTGTTTAAGGTTTGACAGGTGTATGACAAAGCATGGCTTTTTTGTTGAAATGTTGGGCCCAGATTCCATCATGGGAATGAAGATTAGATCTGATATTGAGCATATCAACTAAAATATGTTGAGGGACAATTAATTGATATCCCAACCATGGAGAATATCAAGTTAAGGGGTGGTTGTAAGCCAATATCAATCCCTCCACCAAGGAAAATGAGAATTAACTCCAATTTAATGCAAATATTCATCAGGTATGGAGCCTTGAATTTATGCAATAGTATCTGCATCTAAATTTATTAATTGGTATTTATTTTGAGGTTAATGCCAAGTGAGCCAAAACCTAATCTCTTTACAAAATAGATCACTAATAACCTTTATGCCTTTTCTAAAAAGGCGTAACCCTTTAATCTAAGGGATCAAGGCAAAGGGAACATTGTAAAAATTAAGACAAGGTGACCACCAAAGAGATTGAGAGTTAATGGAGAGCCCATTTCTGAATCCTTCACCAACCCAACTGAGGTGAGGCTTAAGCTCCTCCCAAGCCTTCCATAAACTTTGAACTACAAAGAAACCCTTAAAATTCCCTCTATGACTCAAGGGATGAGAGAGCCTAATGTAGCTTATAAGGCTCAATAATCTAAAATAAATTTTAATGATAAAATTATATTTCTACAACAAATCAATCAGGCCCAAGGTGATGTCATAGCTCTTAGAGGACAACCAAATATTAGTGTTCCTTCTCTCAACATAAAAGATCAAATGAAAAATCTACATGTAAGTATGATTATGTGGGATACTTTGTCTATTCATGGGAAAATGGATATGTTGCAAGAAGATATATTTGAGCTTATATCAACAGTAGGAGCATCAAAATGATGTACTATTGTGTTCACAAACACATTTAAGCCTAGTGAGTCATAACAAGGCAAAGTGAATAAGCCTCCTAATATTTATGTTTCAGTGATCATTGGTGACCATTTGGTGCATAATTGCATGATAGAAATTGGGGCCAACAACTTGGTTATGTCAATGTAAATAGTATATTGGGTAGGCCTCAAATATGAGACCAATACTAAAGGTGTGTTACAACTATATGGTTTAACCACTAAGATGGTGTTATAAAAGGTTTGATCTTAACTCTTCATTCTTGTCCTATTTTATCCATTTCTCAAGATGTGGTTTTTGTTGACTTTGCTATGTACCTAGGGATATGATATATTATTGTATATGGGTTGATGGAGATGCCGACATGTGGCACACATCCCCTTAGTTAGTTATATGGGTACAATATATTAGGATAATAGAGTAACTTGTGGAAGTAGTACATTGGGTAATGGTCAACCTACATTGGGATTAGGAGGTTACTCATCCATGGGTTAGATAGATGTATATATATAGGAGATGATTATCATGGTAAAGATATCAAGTAAGCATTGAGTCTTCTATTGTAAGAGGAAGTTGGAGGTTGTCCCCTCGAAGAGACATTGTGGCGTTATTCCTTAAGGAGTATTATATGGTGTTTCCCTACCTTAAGGGTATTTATGCATATATTGAATATCAAGATCTTATCAAGTGGTATTAGAGCTTCAATTTGGGCAATTTGTGTGGAGCGAAACCCTAATTTCACTATATCTTCCAAAATATAGGGAAGTTTTATTTGAAAATTTAATTGGAGATGTAAGGAGATATAAGAGAAGCACAGTAAAAATTTCATAATTTTTTGAGTTGTTTTAAGTGAATTGTTGTGATTTTATAGTTTTTCGTATATTCAATCTACAAGTCAAAATTTGTGATATTTTTTCACACAATTTTGACTGAGGTTCCAATATCATAATAAGAATATACAATAAAAAATTAGGATTTTTCTGATTAGTTTTGTATGAGTTATTGATATTTTAGGGTTTCATGAACCTTAATTTTTTTTGTGGATCATGGAGTTGCAAAATTTTTTAGGGGAAGATGATATTGATGCTAGAGAATGGTGGCTCCTTTTGGAGAATAATTTAAAATAAAATTGGGCAAAGATGATTACTTCCTTTTTTCTCTGGGCTTGAACTACATTGGTTTGATCAGTTGCTCTGTACATAAAGTTTTTCTTCATGAAAATAAGTGAAAAAGATCTTTTTAGATCGATGGGCTATAAAACAAGAAGCAGAAAAAGAAGAAGCAGTAGAAAAAGAAGTAGAAAAATAAGAAGAAGAAGAAGAAGAAGAAGAAGAAATAGAATAATCAATAGAAGAATAAGAATAAGTAGTAGTAGTAGTAGTAGTAGTAGTAGTAGTAGTAGTAGTAGTAGTAGTAGTAGTAGTAGTAGTAGTAGTAGTAGTAGTAGTAGTAGTAGTAGTAGTAGTAGTAGTAGTAGTAGTAGTAGTAGAAGCAATAGAAGAAGAAGCAGATGATGATGATGATGATGATGATGATGATGATGATGATGATGATGATGATGATGATGATGATGATGATGATGATGATGATGATGATGAATTGGATGATAAGGCTTCAAATAATTTGGCTCCAAATAAATCCAAATAAAATTTTCAATTTCATGGATGCATTCAAAAGAAGAAGGTGGTTGTGTCCATAAACCCTACTAGCAAGTATAACTTCATTAACATGAATGTGTCCAAGCATCTACATGTTCAAGCAAATAATATCAAGGAGGTTAAAGTAGATGGTAATAATATTTCATTGTTTAAAGATTTGAAGCTCATTATGGAAAAATATGTTTTGCATTCAGATTTTTATGCTTTGGATATGGATGATATGGATATAGTTCTTGGATATCCATGGTTACAGACTTTGGGAACAATGAATATTAAAGTTCAAAAAAATTTCATGAAGTTTTTGTATAAGAAAAAGAAGATCACTTTACAAGATATCATAGTGAAAAAGGCACCAATAACAATCCAAGTAGATCATAAGGATGAGATTGAAATAGGTGATGAAGATTCAGATGATATAGATAAAGACACACTACAAATGAACACTTCATATACTCAAGAGACAAAGAAGGAAAAGGTGGAAGAGGTAGAAGCAAAGGTGGATAAGGTCAAGGTATTGGAAAAATTTGAGGTATATATAAACCCACATCATCATGAGAGGAAAAAATCATGGAACCAGGTGAGGAAGTGTCATAACAACAATCATTTTGTCTATATAGAAATGAAAATTTCCAATCATTATGGATATGAATGGAATCCAAAGAAAAAATACTATGGCACATGGAATGAATGGGGAAATCACTATGAATATGAATGGAAGAATACCTACTATGGTCATGGTTGGAATCAGAGAAGCACAACAAAATATGGTACATGGAATAAAAAGAGGAATAATTATGCTTGGACACCAAATCAATCTAATTATGATCATGAATGAAATCAGAGGAACACAATGGATTTTGGACACAAGCTTGGAGAGATATCACCTGCCAAAATCACATATGGATGGTTAGATGATCGAGTTGGAGACAAGTGTGCAATGATTTGAAGCACACTCATTATTTGGTTTCTTCCTATGTTTCAGGGATGAAACATGTCAAGGAGAGTAGTAATGTTATGTACCTAGGGATATGATATATTATTGTGTATGGGTTGATGGAGATGCCGACATGTGGCACACATCCCCTTAGTTAATTATATGGGTACAATATATTAGGATAATAGAGTAACTTGTGGAAGTAGTACATTGGGTAATGGTTAGCCTACATTAGGATTAGGAGGTTACCCATCCATGGGTTAGATAGATGTATATATATATATAGGAGATGATTATCATGGTAAAGATATCAAGTAAGCATTGAGTCTTCTATTGTAAGAGGATATTGGAGGTTGTCCCCTCGAAGAGACATTGTGTAGTTATTCCTTCCTAAAGGATTATTATATGGTGTTTCCCTACCTTAGGGGTATTTTTTCATATATTTAATAATCAAGATCATTGCAGACTTTCCACCATACTTTTCCTTGTTCTTGTCAAGGTACTTCATGGAAAATATTGGTGGTTATTTTTCATCAAATTCATCCTACATGGCTTTTAGGAAAAGATATGGCACCAAAGTTACCATAAGATTAAAACCTATATCAAGGTTTCACATTGAGCCATACAAAATAAATGTCACCAATGTCAATTGTACTATAATTAATGAGGAGGATCACCCTAGTGACTAAGATCCAATTGTTCCTTTTGAAGACATTTTATATCTCTTCCTTGATGAATGGGGGGTAAAAAATCATGATTTTGACCCAAATAAAGGTGCTAAAGAGGCTAGTCTCGGTGTCTATTATTTACATGAATAAAGTATAACCATAACCTTTATTTATAAGTCTAATGATGATAGTAATGGTTTGTGGAAATTTTTTTCTGATGGATCAAGAAGAAATATGGAGTAGGGGTAGGTATTATGCTTATTTATTGATCAAATGAAAGGTTCTATTTAGTCATTAGATTTCAATTTAGTTCTACTTGAAGTGCAACTGAATATGAAGCTCTTATACATGGGATTCAATGGCAAAGGAAGGAAGGAGTAAAGGAAGTGCAAGACATTGGAGATAGTGAACTAGTTGTCCACCAAGTAAGAGGTAGGAGTTCTTCCAAAAACACATTGTTGAAGTCATAAAAACATAGAGTGTGGGACCTTATTGAATATTTTGAGGATTTTAACATTCAATAAATCCCAAGGGAAGAGAACCATCATGTTGATAGGCTGGCATTAGTTTGAGCACAATTTAACATCTTCAATGATTTAAATAGTGTTTGAATCATAACCATTGGGGGGTGAATCAATGTGCAAACATTTATTTAAACTCCACTCATCATTTATTAACCATTCAAACTAATATTGAGATATAGTGATCTATAATCAACCATTAATATGAGTATGAATTAAGAACATAAAACATGAACACAAGAGATACGTGGTAAAGCCTCATGAGTAATAAAACCCATTGATACATAGATTTCACTATAATCCTATAAGTAATGAATCAAGATTTATTAAAGCACCGACCCCTCACTAGTCAAGCACCAACTCAACTAGTCCTTTAGTAAACACCAACTTACAAGAAGCCACCAACCCCCTAAGTGAATCATAACCAGCTTAGCCACCTATAAACTTTGATCACATTTTCACACCTATTTCTCACTCAACTAATGATGATAACCTTATTTTTCTCTTCAAACTCTTTTATCCCTCTCAAACAGCCTTCTAGGCTTCCTCGCTCAATATGCCTCTTACTAGGCTTATTTGGTCAAGTCATGATTTCATCACCTATAAAAACACTATTATAAATGTATGACATATTTATTAAATTCTTAAAATTGTATCTAAGACCTCTTATTCCTCATCAACCTTATATTATATTTGCTTCAAAATCTAAACCATCAACTAGTCCAAATAGACCTATTAGGCCTTGTTATTATATAAACCACTTGATCACTCACACTTTTAGTTTGAAAAGACACTAATTCATTAGGTTTAATTAAAAAATATGTCTTAGGAAATGTTACAAATATTAATAAATAAAAATAAGATCACCATTAGGTTGGCCAAACTCACTTAAACCTCTTTCTTCTTATAGGCCTACTAGAGACCTAATTGCAATTAGGTCTATCCATTCCATGAAACAACTTGAACCTCTATGGCCCAAATGGCCCACACTAAAGAACTCAAAACTTTCAAAAACTTATATTAAAACCTTAAATTAACTATTTCATGCTCAAAAATTCATAAATCTTTTGTCACACCTTGAAAGCACCATTAGACCTTAAATACCTATTAGTCCTAATTACCCCAAAAATATTATCTTCTAAAACAAATCTCAAACAACCTATAGAGACAAATTGTAAGAAAAATACACATATTTATGTAAAATTCATGACCTCATGGTCATCAAGACAGACATTATACATCTTCTATCAGGCTCGCAAGACCCAAGAACAACAATCTTACTAGCACATAGAAAACTACATGAATGCTCCAAAACACAGTCCTAATGAATGTTGTATTCAAATGATATAAGGACACTTCAAAGACATATCATTCACATGCATATTTCCTATGTGACCTCTATAAAATCCTCCAATAGATAGATCACAATTTATAGTGTCAAATATTGGTCTTGCATATGAATATTACAAACTTACCTAAGCATTGCCTTATCTACATAAGAGAGGTCAACTTATGAGCAACTTTCTCAACATATCCTATAATCATAAAAAAACCTTAACAACCTGATTTTTGATATAGGTATTGAAAAAAAACCCAATGAAATTGGATCCATCCCTAATCCATGGCAATACATTCTTAATCTCATTCCCATTTCTACCTTTTCACTATCTTTCTCACTAGGCCTTTTTAGTGATAAGTCAACTTACATAACCGGTTTAACATATTTAAAGTATTTAACTTGATAAAAAACCCACCATGGTCATAAGATATAAGTCTCAATATTTAACCTCCATCCACTTTTATGCTTTTACCTGGTTAACCCAGCTTTCTACATCAAAATTCTGAGAGACAAGGTTTTTCCTATAAGAACCACGCATTCATCTATCAGACCAATGCCATCCAGAGGTACTTAAGGGAGTATCTACATGATCCAATCAATAAAATAGGTCATATAATTCATTCTAATCCATTTCTAACAAGATATTTCATATTAGGTCTTTATTAGGGTTTGAGGAGGGTTTAGACTTCCTTCTATTCTTAACAATCTATTATAGTAGTTTTTTTATATTTCTCATAATAGACTTAACTTAATAAAAACTTGAGTGGAAATTAGGGTTTATGTAGAATACCTATAGATTAGAAGATGTTGTGCACTACTTTGAATCTAGTGATTTTGAGAGCTTATTTTTTGCTAGGAAAAATAACTTATATACAAATAAACAACTTGTACAAAATGGATTAATAGATAATTGGTGAGTTGTTTGGCTAGAAACCAATCCCAAGAAGTTGTGAACTTACTCAAGTGGATGTCAGCTCACTTGTTTATGCAATCAAGTGGATAAATAATATATGAAATTATAATAGATAAAAGATATGATAATAATCATAATTAAGAATCAATCCTCATTTAAGCTATCAATGTAAGCAAAGTATTTATCTCAATAGAATGTAGCAACATTTATGTCTTCTTGTATAACATCAAATTGGTCAGAAGTGGCTTAAATTAAGGGAGAGAAAATAATGGAACATAGTGATAATTCAAAGGCTATGTTGTTATGATTAACAAATAGGGGTTGGGATACTATGTAAAGATCTGTAATACTGATTACATCATTTAATATGTCTAGTAGAGTCATCTACATATAAAGGCCATAGTTAAAATGAGAAAAAATTAGTAAGGATTACATATGAGGATATAAAATTAAGGTATTAAGATTTGATTATTAAAAATATTGGATTGATGTTGATCTTGATAGAATCAATGTTGATTCTAAGGATCGGTGTTGATTCAGAGGATAGGTGTTGATTCTAAACGAATCAGTGTCAACTCTCTCTATGACTGAGTTTAATAAAAATAGAGAATAGATTGGATGACAAGAGCTAAAATATGAATAATGAAGGATATGGATAATGTCCTAAGGATTAAATACATAGGTAACAAAAAAAATGATTGATAGAAATGAAACAAATAAAATGATTACTTACCTTCAATCTGTTTGAAAATAGAATGAAATTTTCATCGCAAAGGTAGGTAGTCTTTTAGGCTCATTATGATGGGTGTAGAATAAATGTAGTTAAATTTTAGTAGAGTGTCATTAAGGATGTCTTTAATTATCTAAGGAATCTGATAGCAATTCAAGGTTTAGAATTTTTGGGTCCAAGAGTTAAAGTTTGGTTGAATATTTATGGATCGATGTTAATCTGTAGAATTAGCACCGATCAAGGGAGAATCAGCACTAATTCACCCAAATTGGTATATTTTTTCAAACCATGAGTAAAATTAGATTTCATGAGCATGAATTTTTTGGTGACAAGGTTATACAAGGGTAAAGTGGTTATGGGGTAGATTTTATAGGTTATTAATGAATTTAGGAGGTTAGTGAGGGAAGAAAGGTAATAGTAAAGGCAAGTTACCAAGTTATGAATGGTAAATATACTAAACCTTAGGATATGAATTATTTAGGATAATAAATAAAAATAAGGACCTATGCCATCTAATTAATTGTAATAGGGTATAAAATTATAATGTCTACATTTTCCCTTTTTTATGGAACGGTATAGAATACGTGTTATGAAATAAAAACCATGAGAGGTCTACTAACCCAAGTTATGTGAGGAGGTATCCCTCCTCAAACTAGGAACCAAAATAGAATACTGAGTGGGTAATAGGTTAGAAAATTTTAATAATGGATGGGATAGGTAGACAACAAATGAGCTTTAATAAACACATATGCATTGCATGAAGTACATGTTTTTCATGGATATGATACAAGGTAATATAGGTAGAGATGCCTCGAGGTAAATATCATAATAAAATACCAAAACTACGAATAGGTTAGCTTAAATGAAGGAATAAAAAGAGAACAAGTGATAGGATTTGGTTGACTGAAGCATCCGATGTGATACACATTGTAGGCATTACCTATAGACAATTATTCTCAAGAGAAACTACACTCTTGGGACCCACTGAGGGGAGATACCCAAAAGAGTACATGCCTTACGTAAGTTATAGGACCAACAGGGAGTCAAAATATTTTAACCTAAAATGGTATAGGATAAATAATAAGGTAAATGTGGAAAGATACCAAGAAAAATCTAAAGAACGGGTTTAGATGCATGAAAAAGTAAAACTAGTGTAAAATGAGGGAAAATTGACACCAATCTAAAATGAATCAGTGATGATCAACCAAATTGATATTGATCCAAAATAGATCAGCAATAATTTGAAGTTGGGTATATAAGTGAGTTTGATGTGAAAGGGTCTCATTTGTTGTTTATGAAAAATGAAATGACACTAAAGAGCTAAAATGATGATTTTGTGACAAAATGAGATGTAGGATAACAAGAGTGCATTAAGGTGATGATGATGCTCACAGGATGAGGTAGGTGTATTGTTTTATTATTATTTTTCTTAAATTTAAAAAATTTGAATTTTTTTGGCATTTTGGAAGTAGATAGGTTATAGAACTAGGCTAGGATGTTGATAGGCAATCGACATCAATTCTCAAGTGAATCAATGATGATTCACTAGGAATTGAAACCATTTTATCAAAACAACACTAATTTTTATATAATGGCATCAATCCTTAAGGGATCAGTGATGATTCACAAAAAAATGTGAAGGGCTTAGATTAGAGTCTAGGGTTAGAGGTAGTTAGAGTTTTTAGGAGAATTTAGGCTTCTAAGGGATGCTGGTTATAGGCATTGGGTCTATTACAAATGTGGGATTGAGTGCCATCTCTAATGGAGTGACTACAGGTATAGTTAGGTGATAATGACTAGGCCCATCTAGAGGCCATAGATCTAGGAGGAGTGCATCACTATAGATTTATCTATCAAGATACAATCTTGTTGGTTATGTTGTAACACTAGGATGTTATGACAAGGACCTTTTAGATCTTGACTGGAGAGATGACCATTACAAAGGAGGATATCTACTGAAATCTGAGATTGTTGGTGTAGGGAGCACATGTAATACTTGTGGACAAGTAGCGATGAGGGGAAATATTGACACATTTATACAAGGATATGGAAGGTATCAATTTTTCTACAAGTGGATTTGCATTTAAGCTACTATATGTAGCTATGGGGAGAGGTATAATCTTTATGATGTTGTTGCCCATATCTAGTTATGCACTCCTAGATTCAGGGGGGAACATTTTTGTGGATATTGACTAGTGTAGTTGCATATATGCTAGAGCACTACATATTATTTTCCTAGGTATCCACTTTGATAGAATTGATTTACAAGGAGCTTTAGGTATGGAGGACCTAGAGGAGTTACAATTTATATGTTATTTTGATTTTATAGTGTTGGGATTATGAACACATTATAATATTAGTAGGACACTAAGTATAATGTGGCCTTCTTATGTTGGAAGGTGAATTTATCTCAATTCTTTAGAGATGCTATTACCTAAGACCTGTATTACTATCAAGGGGTCCTAAAGGGTTTGAGAGATGCAAACATTATCTAAAATCCTTACCTAAGATTTATTGTATGGCTCAGGCTGGAGGTAGAGATTATAATTGTATGGAGGGAGAGGTGGATGTCAGGGAGGAGGATAGAGCACTTAGATTACCTCCACTATGGATAAGTGTGATAGTATTTTGGGTTATCATAAGACATCCCATGGGCCCCACGTGTTTACAAGAAATATGAGATAGAGCGGGGGCTCCTAATAGTAGTCACTAGATATTTCCTTATAGAGGAAGAGTTGGAGCCAACATGGCTTGATGTGGAGGATGCAAGGTGTACTCCCACAAATACAACATGGTGGATAGGATAGTGGGTAGTGTGGAAAGATAGGGTGGTGAAGCCATGCTAGGAGGGAGGGGTCAAGGAGATGGAGGAGGCTGAAGAGGATGGAGAGGGAGAGGATGGGATGGGAGAGGAGGAGGTGATGGGAGAGGAGGGAATCATAGGATCGGATGGAGTGATATGAGAAGATGTAGGTGATGTAAGGGAGTAAGTAGATGTAGAAGAGGATATTATAAACATATCTACACTTATCATAAAGAGGAATACATTGAGATCTTAGTGTATCACTTTATGGGGATATCTAGTTGGAGCATAGGGAGCCTTGGTTGTACTCAGGGAGAGAGAGATGTACTATAGGGTAGGTTGTATATTCTATAGGCTGATTTTGATGTTTTATAGTTGAGGCATGATCTATAAGTAGTGTCTTAAGACTGATATAGTGGGGAGAGGGATAACCTAAGTATGGGGAAAGGGATCCCTTAATATCGATAGTTGGAGAGCAATCAAGGCCAAACATAGATAGGCTAGGACCATGAGCATACAAAGATATAGGGAATTAGTGGTAGAAATGTGCTACTATGATCAGATTGTACTAGATCTACATCTAGAGATCCCATGCTATGCATCCCATGTAACTATATAGGGTAGGTCCTCCAAGTGTACTCATATAGGATTTGTGAGCACAAGAAATGCATTTCATAGGAGGGATCAGAGGAGAGATAGGTGGGGAGATGCGATTGGAGATGGGGATAGATCAATAACGAGCATACATATGAGCCAGATTCAGTTCATGGACTAGACTCCCAGATCTATCATATTGTATTATATTGTGTTGGTTGAGAGCCACAATCATTGTATATTATTTGTATCGGCCAGAGAGATACATTCATTTCTATATATATGATGTACACTTATTCATTCATTCACATGTATGGACTCAAATTATGATTGTGAGTTATGTGTTTTATGGATTATGTTTATGAGTTGGTTAAGGATGTTATGGATTACATTATGATTTGTTTATGGAGTAAAAATTATGAGTTGGTTATGGATGTTATCATGTATTGGATTATGATTTGCTTATGGATTTATGTTATGGATTACATGTGTTTTGCTTATGGATTTAAGATTATGCTATGGATTACATGTGTTTTTCTTATTGATTTTATGGATGTTGTTATGGATTAGATTATGGATTTGATCACGATTATAGATTATTACATGTTATAGATTTTTATAGATGTTATGGATTATTATGGATGTTTGATTAGATCATGGAATATGTTTTGGATGCTTATGGATTTTAGATTATGTTATGGATTAGATTATGAGTTTATTATTGATTTTATATTATGTTGCCATGGATTAGATTAGATATTTGATCATGATTATAGATTATGGATCATGTTATATATTCTTATGCGACATGTTTATTAGGGATATGGATTAGATGATGGATTATGTTTATTATGGATTTTCATTTTAATTGTGTTTTTTGAGATTTATGCATTATGACCAATGTTTATAGATTATGTTTATTGTTATTATGGAAGCTATTTAGACTATGGATTATGGACAAGAACTTGATTTATATATTTTATGTTGTGTGATTATGGAAAAAAAATTCTTATGATTAATGGATTCTGGATTATGTCATCATGGATTAAATTATATATATATATATATATATATATATATATATATATATATATATATATATATATATAATTAAGATGTTCTTTGATGTATGAAATTTTTAATTATCATAGATTTAATGTAAAAATGGTTTATTTCTCTTATTGGCTCATACCATGACCCAAAAAAACCACTTGACATGAATACATGTATGTGCATTACTAACTGATTGTTATTAAAGAAATTATCAACCTTAGGTCAACCAAGTTTAGGATCTTATTAGTTTGTGATGTAAATTTATAGTTATTTTCATTGATAGGAAGTGAATTATTTTTTAGAAGAAAATGATTTCATCTTATATACTAAAAACTAAGGTCAACCCTAGAATACTTTTATGCCAATCCACTTAGACTAATCAATACGAGAAGTATACTAATTTAAAGAAAGTTGATCAATGTGTGAATCTTACTTGGGATGTTTTATGTATGATATCCATCCTTCAAGGGAGTCGTCTATATTTTAAGACATGTCTTTTGAAACAACTGTCCTTCAAGGGAGCAGTCTGTACTTTTGAAACTTTATTCATTTTTGTAGATTTTGTAGAGTTTATAGTTATCCTTTGAAGGATTAGGATATTATTTTTGATTTTTTTGTAGATGATTTTATTTTATTTTCATGGGATCACATTATTATTGTCTTTTTATGGATTGGATTTGAGGCATTTTAGAATAATTTCCCAAATATTTGACACAAAAGAAAAAAAAACTCTCATTTTCAATGTGAAATAATGATAGGGTTTTTAAGGAATAACGATTTGGAGCTCCTTCTAGTTTATAGGAAGAGCTTTACCAAAATAGAGTATGCTATGAATAGATCAAGGGTATTTATATTCAAGGTTAAAAATGGGTAATGCTTCCATATAACCACATGTCTTTATGCATCATTATTTGGTATAAGAATAATAAGGATATGGTTTTACTGCCTTAAACCACAAGAAATGAAACTAGGTAGATCAAAGTGATTAAGACTAATAGAAGCTAAATGATATGCCCCTGATCACCAATATTAAATTCATGTTCTTTTAGATGATTATTGTAGGTGCACTTTATTCATTCCTTATATACATGTAGATGGTCAAGGGTGGCTACTTGACACTTGTATAAGATTTCAAGCTGGGTTAATCTTTCCTAACAAAAATCACCCTAAATAATGATATCTTTAAGGAACACATGAAGCGAATGAATCTAGACTTTAAGAAGAAGTGAAACTTCAGTACCATAGACTAGAGAAAAAGGAGTAGCACCTGTAGGGGTATGAATATAGTTTGATAGGCCCATAGGGTAAATGGGATATGAAGATGCTAGTTCTTTCCTACTTGATTAACAAATTTGGTTAGGATTTTGACAATATTTTTATTGGATGCTTTGACCTATCCATTAGATTGAGGATAGCAACATGAAGATAAGCTTAGATTCATGCTAAAATAATCAAATAACTCTTGAACCTTTTTGTTTTTAAAATATTTTCCATTGTCTATGATTATCTTATGAGGAATGCCAAAGAGATAAAATAATGTGCTAACTAATAAATTTAATAATTTTATCCACTTTAGTCATGATAAGGGGGATAGCCTCTACCCACTTATTAAAATGATTAGTGGAGGTATGATAAATCCATGATGCTAGGAAAATTTAGGATTGATCTGACCTATAAGATCGATCCCCCAGTGGGAAAAAGGCCACAAGTCCTGTGTGACTTTTAATGATTTACTATGGGCACGGGATAGGTTAGCATGTTGTTATAATTTGATTTACTTCTTAACATATTCACAACAATCATGATTTATAGTGGGCCAATCATAAATAATCATAAAATTCTCTTAGTGATGGTATGACCACTAAAATTTCTACCACATGAGCCATCATGGGCTTATTTAATAGCGCGAGTAACCTCATGATTCTGGAGACAATGAAGAAATATACCATTAAAACCATGCTTATAGAGAACATCCCCTAGTATAATGAAATGTGTGATGTACTAATGGAAAGCTCACTTGGCATTCTTGGATAGATCTAGAGGGAAAATGCCTTTTAATAGATGATCAAATATCTATGCATACCATAGATCTAATGGATTTCAAAACACATTATGGATGGAAGGAAGGTCAATTCTGGTAAAATAAGTTGATTAATATTATGGATGAGGATAAAAAACTTATATTCCTGATATGATGATGGGATAAATGAGGCCAAATAAGACATGGTATCTTCAATCTTTTTGGTTGATCAGGGAGTGGCTTGAATGGCATAAAGTTTAAAAGTAACTAGTAATTGGTCAGTCAAGGTATTTTATTTCTAAATGGTATCATTATTGCATTGATATATGCCCTTAATATGATTAACCACAATCTAGGAATCACCAAAGATATTCAGTGTCTTAATACCCAAGGTTAAAGAAGTTTGGAGATCAATAATCAAAGTCTCATATTATGTCATATTATTAGTGTAATTAAAGTCAATTTTAAATTATAGAGGTATATGTGTCCCCCTAAGAGGGATTAGGATAACTCTAGCTCCCCCACCATACTCTAATTTGGATCCATCAAAGAAAAGAGTCATTTGATATCATGGATTTGTTTGAGACATGGAAGCTATGGATTTGTTTGGAAATTCATAGTTAACACATTGGTTATTGGTAAGAGGTACCTCAACAAGATGATTAGTAATAATTTAACCTTTAACTAGTTTATGATGAATAAACTCAAGATCAAATTCCACCAAAAGCATAAGCCATTTGGCCATTCACTAATCCAGGTAAGGCTTCAAGTGCATGAAATTTAAATAATTGGTGCTAGTGACTACATAAGTTTTCTGAGTGAGCAAATAATGACAAATATTGGAGGCTACAAATACCAAAGCCATCCATAACATTTCTATCTGTGAATAACGCATATTTTATTAAACAAGTGTGTGAATGATATAGTAAACTACCTACTCTTTATGTTTCTCATTATGATGGGAAACCATAGCTCCAAAAGCATTATTTGTAGCAAAGATATACAAGAAAAAAGGATACCCCTCCTTTAGAGGAGTGAAAACTAGTGGTGAATGAAGGTAGATCTTAAGATCCTCAAAGACCTCCTAACAACTTAAGTCCTAATTGAAACAAATATCCTTCCTTAATAATTGATGGAATGGTTGACATCAATCAGATAGCTAGGAGATAAAACAATGAATAGACTATAATTTTCCTTGCAAACTACGAAGCCACTTAAGATTGGATGGGGGTGGAATTTATAAAATCGCTTTGATTTTAGTAGGATCAAACTCTATTCCTCAAAAAGAGACAATAAATCCAAAAAATTTTACCTGTCAATACTCCAAAAATGTATTTCTTAGAACTTAGACAGATATGAAATTAGATTAAGTGATTGAAAATTATCTTTAGTACCAATAAATGGTCCTTTCATAATTTTGATTTACCAAAGTGATCATCTACATAATCCTCAACACTTTTATGGATGATATCATAAAAGATGTACATCATGTCTCTTTAATAGGTGGCTCCTGCATTCTTTAGGCTGAAAGGCATAAATCGATAGAAGAAAGTCCACTAGGGAATAATAAATGAAGTCTTATGTTGGTTTTATAGTGTGATAAAGATCTGATTGTATTTGAAGAAACCATCCATAAGTGATAATATTTTGTAAGTAGTTGTTAAATCCACTAATTGGTCAATATTATGGAGAGGTAAATAATCTTTAGGACAAGTGAGGTTTAGGTCACAAAAATTAGTACAGAGATGTAGTCCTCGTATAGGATTAGTGTTAAGGATGATATTATAAATCCACTGAGGGTGTAACAACCCCTAAAGTTGTACTTAAGAAAATGCAGTAGATTTTTTTTTAAACAAATAATTTAACAATCATTTCATGGAATTAAAAAATACAACATAACTAAGAATAATAGTACTTCTAATTCAAATATTTCTCACAATATTGATCTTATACAATTCCAAGGAAAGAATTTACAATAGGACACAACTATGGCTGATCTCACAATACAACACTCATTGTTTAAGTATATCAAATACATAATATAATTACATTCATTCATGCATATATCCTAATTTAATAAATAGATACCAATTTCTTTGGAGCTCAAGTCGATCCAACCCATGTATCATTGATAATCACAAATGACATCTCTAGGTAGTACTGCAATGGGGAGGGAGAACATCATTCAAGCATTTTTCCGCTCCAACCACAAAGAAAAAATCCTCAATATAATTTCCTATCAGAGAGTGGCCCTTCTTTCATGGATAGGTAGATAAATTGGTGTGAGAATCTAATGATCTGTGCTAGTACCTTATGTGCTTCTAAGATTTACTACTACTACTACATGACATGTATCATAAAGAAAATACGTTTTAAACATAATATTGCACAACATGCAAATCAAAAATATGAAATAACAATTTACATCTAGCATTACTTTGGCCAAAGTTTTTAGATAATATATGATCATTAGATCAATCAATTTCATCACACACCATTTGATTGGACTATATATTTGTGGTGCTACCTAGGCTAGTGGAATTCGTCTCACTACCTATTAACATCATCAATAAGGTTTCTAAAGATACACATATTTAACATAGAATATGTTTCCAAGATTCATACAAATGTTTTTCCTATACTAGGTAAAGAACAATATTGTATATTCATTTATTTTACCAGTGCATAATGAATCTTTGACACAACAATAACATTTTTGATAAAGATACATTTGCAAACAAGATCATAATCTAAAATATGTGAAACTTCATTTATAAAATTATATGTAACCGAATACAATCATGTATAAGACATACCATTCAGGTATGTATTTTACAAAAACATAGATTATTTAAATGCTGCTCATAGCATACTACTAAACTAATAATCCTACTTTTCCTTAAACATAACAAGGTTTATATCACCAGATATATAGAAAGACAAATAATCCTAAACCATGATCTAAATGAATACTTATACACATAAAAATACATTCTTATATATATATATATATATATATATATGATGATCTTTTTACATATTTATTAAAATGTAATTTATACTCATCTTAACCAAATAATTTTCCATTTTATATAACTCAGTAAAAGATTATTAAATATATGTAATGTAAATGTACCCCTACCATCTCATAAAATATAAATTAGTATATGTTTATTTTTATAAACCATATTGATGATGTTAATAGCTAGTGAGATGGATTCCACTAGCCTAGGTAACACCACCAATAGACAGTCTGATCAAAAGTTATGTGATGAAATTAATCGATCTAGTGATTATATATTATCTAAAACTTTGGAAAAGGTAATGTTACATGTACATTATAATTTCATATGTTTGATTTTCATGTTATGTGATATCATGTTTGAAATGTATTTTTCATTAAGATACACTTCATATAGTAGTAGTAAATTTTACAAGCACACAGGGTACTAATATGTCTCAATAGATTCTTGCACCATTTTATCTACCTATCCATGAAGGGAGGGTCATTCCCTCATAGGTAATTCTATGGGGGATTTTTTTTTGGTGGTTGGAGTGAAAAAATACTTTGATGATTCTCTCCTTCCCTACTACAGTACTACCTGGTGATGATATTTGTGATTATCAGTGATACATGGGTTAGATCAACTCGAGCTCAAGAGAGCTTGGTATCTGTTTATTGTATTAGGTTGTATGTATGAAGGAATTTAATTATATTATGTTTTTGATATACTTTAAAAGTGAGTATTGTATTTTGAGACCAGCTGTAGCTGTGTCTTATTGTAAATTCTTTCCTTAGAATTGTATAACATTAATATGATGAGCAATATTTGAATTAGAAGTACTTTTATTCCTAGTAATGATTTAGATATGTTGTATTTTTTAATTATATTATTTAAATGTTTAAAAAAAGAAAAAAAAAATCTTTTTCTTAACTACAACTTGAGGGATTGTATCATAGGGTAATCGATAGGATGGATAAAGTTAATGGATAAGAGATGTTGCAACTCCTACTTGACTATGACAACAACATGAGGGTGCATCTTTTAAAGTTTTTTCTTTACAAGATTGACATCAAGGAAAGTGATAATATTATGAATAATAATAGCAGTGTCAATACCAAGCACATCCTCATAGGACCAAGCAAATGCTACACTATGATTTGTTGGAAAGGTATCAAAATCTTGGTGCTTCTAAAGATCTAAACATCTACTGATCTTAACTATTCATGAAATCTCATGAGATCCTATGTTAATGTCAATAGTAGATTTACTTAAGAGACTAGAGGTTTCAAATGGAATAAAATTATGCAGATGGGATTTCTCCATGCCTAAACGAGTTAAGACCGACTCATCATCTTGACACTAAAGAACAAGGATGGAAAGATAATCCTACCCTGTCATGTTTAGGTAGGCTAGAGGAATGGTTCTAACATCCACATCATGATGATAGATGACAGGTTTTGTAGTGATGTCATTGACTAAAAAGAATGTTTGGGGTAATAGGCACAACATCATCTATCAAAGAAGGGGTGTTGGGTGGTGAGGATGATGTGTCATCCTTGAGGATATGAAGAAGAGTAATCTCTAGGGTAGTTTTGGTATTTTTAATAAAAGCTGAGGCCATGTTTTTTGTGGGTTTTCCTAAAATATCCTAATGTAACCTTATGTGGGCCTTATTCATAACATCCCATACCAAAACCTTTCCAAGAACACCATTGTATGTATGTTTTTCCAAAAGTGAGGTTTATCAAAGAATGAAAAATTTGAGGTAAACAGTTTAGCATGGGTTTAGTTAGAAAGTCCAAAAGATTTTTGATCTATTCCTAAATCAAATGGGTGAGGAAAAAATATAGACCAAGGGGAATAATCTCTCCTAAATTAGGATAATATGTATGTTATTTATTTGGACATCCATATTCCTGGGGAGTGGGGAGACTATTGAGTGTTAATAATTGATATTCTATAATCAATAATTGCTTAAAAGTAGAGTCAATGAACTCCTTGCTAATCTTAAATGTAGGTATTATCATACTAGATGATTCCTCATTAGAGGATGACGGCGTAGTGTTTTTTAAGGGGATTAAAATGTCATTTTGTTGAAAAGTGAGGTTGTAAGTTTTAAATGGATGGGAATCGACTGAGGCATTATGTATGTTTCCTTCATGTTCAAACTTAATACATCGGTGAAAGGTATAGGGGATATAACACATAACACATATCAAGGGATGTATTAATAGGACTTTGTATTGAAACTCCCCTTTTATTATGTAAAATAGTTCAAATAGAATAGATATGCCTACTTAAATCTGAAGAACTACCATTCATATTGTAGGTGTGACAATATCTTTGAATGCTTGTAGAAAAGTGGGGGATTGGGTTACAATGGTTTTAGGTAGTTGTAGGGTAGTTTTTTATAAGGGGATTAAAATGTCATTTGGTTGAAAAGTGAGGTTGCAAGTTTTAAATGGATAGGGATCAACCGAGACATTGTGTATTTTTCCTTCATGTTTAAACTTAATACATCAATGCAAGGTAGAGGGGATACAACACATAGCACATATCGAAGGATGTCCTAATAAGATGTTTTATTGAAACTCCCCTTTTATTATGTAAAATTGTTTAGATAGAATATATAAACCTACTTGAATGTGAAGGACTATCATTCCTATTGTAGGTGCAATAGTATCATTAAATACTCGTATAATAGTGGGGGATTGGGATATAATGGTTTTAGGGAGTTGTAGTTGTTTAAAAACATAGGAAGAAATTATATTTATACTCACACCATTATTAATCGTTACTCTCTTGATTCAAGTCTAATTAATTTGGGTAGTGATAAATAATGGGGATCCTGTTCATTAGGATATAATGGTGATATCTATGAAACATGGAACGTTATGGATAATGGTTTTTGAAGTGACATAATGAAAGCTGATAGAGGTTGGGATTCATCATCTTGCATCTCGATGGCTCGTAAAGCTTCTGTCATAGCCTCATGATGTTGTGGAGAATTTTGGACAAGTTTGTATAAAGACATCTTGACTATGAGCTAATAAAGCTTATTTAGAATAGATATATGTATAAATTCTAAAGCATTATTATTTTGTGATTTCCTTAAAATATAAATTTTAGGCTTTGAAGAGGGACGCATAGAATTATTTGTGGTAGGATTTGGGGATTTTACAATAGTTAATTTGGTTTTATCATGATTTTGGGTTTATGACCTTGAGCCTGGGATCATGTTGTTATGTGGATTGTATCTATCTAAAAAAAAGGGAGATTTGTTATGTCTTCAAACTCATCTATATCTAAGAGGGGTTGATGTGGGGTATTTTTAGGGGTTTTAGCACGTTCTGGCATAGTGTATAATATACTAGTTCCTGAGGTGGTTTTCACTCTAGTAGTTCGACTATAGGGATGGTCATGATCTAATTATTCCATTAAAAGATCATCTTTCTCTAATAAGTTTTGAACCATAGCTTTTATCACATTACAAATTTTAGTATTATGCCTTGTTATTTGATGGCGTACACATTTCTTATTTTCTTGATACCATATTGGTTTTTAGATATAAGAAATAATGGGTTTCATAGGTGGTATAGTGATAAGGGAGGTTTGGAGTAGTTGATCAAGGATATTGGTATAAGACTCCTTTGACAAATCCAAACCAAGATTCTCAATCTTTTGAGGCATTGATAGGAAACTTTTATTTGACCTTGATCCCTGACCTTTGGAATGGGTTGCTTGAATATTTCCTACAGTATCTACTTTATGTTTGGGATAAGCTCTCACACCTAAACCTTGCCGATATTAAGGGTTAAAAGGATTACATATTAGCACAATCATGGTGGGTTTATCCCTTTGTGATGACACATGCTCTTTGGTAGAATATTCTATAATAGTGTATTTTAGTTTCATCCAAGGATGTGGTCTTAATATAGATGCTTTTATTGAAATTGGTGGTAATGACACCTTCCCTTTTTGAATCTGATTGAGGGTAGTGGGGGTATCCTTTTTAGGGAGCTCAATCCTAATAGGAGGTTGTTGTAAGTATTTTTCTTATGGTACCCCAAGGTTTTCATTTTTGATACTTATACCTTTTCCCTTGATTTCTATAAGTTTTATCTTTTCCTAAGCCATAAGGGGAACTTTTCTTGAGCTAATTTGAGGTATCGTGATAGTTTATTCAGGGGGTAATAAGCTAGTGGGGATGGGTATGCTAGATGCAAGTATTGAGATGACACATTGAATGTCATTCATATCTTACGAAATGTCTAAGAAAGCCTTTTCTTAGATAGTCTTTTCCTCTTTTATTTTTAGTTAATCATCCTAAATGTCCTTAATAATTATTTCCTTAGATGGATCCCAAATAATGAGATCCAGAAAGTTTGAGTGGGTTTTTGGGATGGCTTTTCTTAATTTAAATAATTCAAAGGTATCTCTTATAAGGAGATCTAGGACAAAATTATTACTAATTTCCTTAGTCAATTTTTGATCATCGATTGTTTTGATCACATGAGTCGCATGGTCTAAAGTGGTTCTTGAATTATCTTGTACAAACTTAGACATAGAAGCATGGTTAGGGAATGGTTATTTGAAAAAGTCTATAGACTGATTAGTTGGCACATTTGGATTATCTAGTTGTAACTCCCCTTGATCAATAAGGTTTTTTACTAGGCCCTTAAAATAATGACACCTACTGACATCATGACTTGTTACATGGTGATAGTTGTAGAAATCATTTTCCTTAAACCAAGTAGGCTTAGGGCAAGAATCATTAAGAGGTATCACCATATGAATTTTGATGAGAGATGCCTTTCATATTTTATCCAATATAGATACATATGAATCTCCTAAAGGTGTATACTATTGTGAAGGGAAATGTGTTAAGGGTTGTTTGGATTGTGCTTGAGAGGTAGAAGGCTTAGATTGGCCTTTTTATTATGGTGGTGCTAATTTTATAACTATCACATTAACTGATACTTTGATCTTATTATTGTGGGTCCCTTTAGAGTGATCAAGTTTGAAGTTTTTACTATGCAACTTTACTTTCCCTTCTTCCAAATCTCTAATTTCTAGTTTGCGAGCCATCGAAAAGGCTTCACTAAAGGTTTTAAAATATTTCAACCATAATCTAGATGAGACATGTTTATCACATGATCTCATGAATAACTCAATGAGTTCAGGTTGCAGAAGGTAAAATGTGAGTTGGTTTATGAGACTCTTGTATGTATCTATGAAATATGATACAAATTCATCATCAAATTGTTTGATGGCATAAAGGTCAATGATAGTGACTTTTCTAGCAATGTTAATAAAAAAGTGTTAAAAGAAGATTTGAGCTAGCTATCCAAAAGAGAGAAGGGATGATGAGGAATTAAACTATATCAATCTAAGGTAGGTCTGGATAGTGACATGGGAAATGTCCTAAGGATAAGGGAATCATCATGAGCTATAAGATAGAAACCATGACTAAATGCTCAAAGGTGTTGTTGAGGATCTTCCTTTTTCTAAAATTTGGTAAATTTTAGAAGCTCCCACTACAGAGGATAAGGTCTAATAGGGACCACTAGATTAATAGGTTCATTATAGATCTATTCATATGTGAGCATATTTTTATTCCCAGAGGTATAAGATTCCAAGTTGATCATCTTATTCATAAGGATATTCATAAGGTTTGGTTGGGTATTGTATTGAGGGATATCCCCCAAGGCATTGTGTTGTGTGTGTTGATAATTAGTAAGGAGAGTCGAAGAGGGATAATATAAAGGATAACCAATGGAAGTGGTCATGATGAATTGAGATGCCACCGCATACTATGGGGCTTGTAATGGTATATAAGTAGACCCAATAGCTTCCAAAGGAACTATGTATTAGGTAGTCAATGGGATATCCTTTTGAGCAAGTTGAATTACAAAAAATTATTGTAAAGGTTGATTTTGGGGATTCAAATGAACATTAGTTTGGAGGGGTAAAAGGATTGTTGGGATTGAGAAAACTAAGTTTTTAAGTGTCATCGTAATAGGTTGAGGTATGGTCACATTTTGACTTTGGGTACTAGTTAGGGATGGACCACTACACATTACCGGAGGTAGATTTCCTATAGGTTATATGTTGTTTGTGTTAGAACTCATTAGGGAGGATTGTTATGGGAGGAAACCATAGCTATGATAAACCCTTCACCTTCTTCCAAAGTCATGCCAAAAATATACATGAAATCTTATGTATAAGGGGAGAGTGGGATACGTATATCTTGAGAGCTAAAGTAATAGTTAAGTGCAATTGGATTACTATCCAATATGGTGGCAAATTCATGATCACCATAAGTATAATACTAGGGAATACCTTCACCTATGTATTTAAGGGAAGTAGGAGGACTAACATAATTATCCATGGATGAGGAAGAAGCAAGTGGTTTGATTTGCTTTAACGACTACTTTCATGTCAAAACCATGTGATGATGAATGAAAAAATGAGAAATATAAGAAAAGAAGCACACAATTGTCTTTTTTATTATCTCATATTTAGTGAAAAAGAAAGGCACACATGCTAAACATGTAATTATAAAGATTTTACTTTTTAAGAGAAAAGGTTACTGAAGGTCCTTAGAAGTGGAAATCTAAAGATGGTTTTAGGTTTGTTTAGGCTCAAAAATATCTATGTACTATAATTGATACACGGCTATATATTGGGATCTACCCCCTCACTTTACACACCATAGTGATAAGTGTGTTGGGTGCTTAGCTAGTATTTATTGAATAACTAGGGTTTATGCTCAGTCAATATACTGAATTGGTTTTCTCCTTGGTGATGAAATCCAAGTAGGTGTTTCTATACATTTTTGCTAATTATATTCAGAAGAAAGAAGAAACTAAAGTTAAAGGTTAGGGGTTTAATTGATACCTGAATTAAGTTGCGCACCGTATCCAAGTGTTGTAGGAGCTCCTCTTTGGCTGTGGAGGAAACACCTATAGATAAGGATAAGACTTAAACACAAAAAATGTTAGATGATGATATGGTGGATTGCCAAGCTATATGCTCAGTCCCAAAAGCGTAAAAACTTCCTTGAGGGATGACAATACATTATTTGAAAAAAATAGTGTTGTATAAAAGGAAATGATGAAAGACTAAGAAAGAGAAAGTAGACAATGCGTACCTATTCTCTGCAATCAGTATATCACAGTTAGCTAATCAGAGGTTGTGTCTAGTCTTTGGGCTATCTAGATTGGTTTTCTAGTTTGTACAATCGCTGATGTCAATAGTCTTGTCGGCATTGATTGGTCAATATGCTGACGTCAGTTATGTTACCAATGTCGATAGGGGAAATGGGCCTTAGACAGGTTTCAGGCTTATGTCTGTGGCTGACAAAGGAGTTTAGGAGTTTAAGGGTCTATGCAGGGTTGCAAGATAGTGAATAGGGTCTGAGAGGGGGTAAAGGTAGAGGGTAGGTATGAAAAGAGGATAAAGATAGGAGGAAGGCTTTTCAACCTTTCTATGGAAGAGGTTGGGTCGGGTTGAAAGTATTTAGAAATAGTAAATAGAAACTAATTGCTAATGTATTATAAATTACTAAAATGAGACAGAAGAATACTTAGCTCTGATTGGTGAAGAACTAGAGGTGTGTGAATGCGTATTCCTATTGTGGCTGATGTGAAAGTCCTCGTGCAATGTTCCAATCCAATCTGGAGTCACTTGTGTAGAGTTTTTGGAGCCAGGTGAGCGTTAGTCAAATTTTGATGATTGGTCTCAGAGTGTGCACATCGACATCCAAGAGTCTGGAGGGAAGAATTTGGGATTTGATTTGGGATTCAAGATTTAGAAGAAATTAGCGGTTAAGCCTAAGCTCAAGGTTAGAACCTAGTTTAATTAACTAACATCAGTGATTCTGCCAATGTCGGCCAATAGTTGACCGATGTTAGTAGCTAGAGAATGGGTAAAAGGGCTATTTTTAGCCCTTTGCCCATTTCTCCATCTGCCAAGTGCATTTGCCATTAGAGAATGGTCAAAAGATGGGTTTATTAGGCACGAGAGTTAGTTAAGAGGTTAATAGGGAGTGAGAATAAGTCATGGGTGACTCATAGGGTGAGAAATGGTCTAAGGGTGAGGTGTCCAAGGTGAGGTGTCCAAGGTGAGGTGTCTAGGATGATGTCATTAATTTAAAATAAGTAACTTATTTTAAATTAATAAAATGTGTAAGGGACCAAGGGGAGTTGACACAATTTTGGTGTCTACATTTGCCCCTTTTTGTCTTGTTGGTTGTTCTAACAAACTGTAAGACAAAAATAGGAGTAGGTTGCCCCAAATATGGGATGAGGTATTCCTACCCCAAGTATGGGATGAGGTATTCCCCTTCAAAGTAGGAATCGAGAGAAGGCAATCTAAAATCAATTGTCGATTTGATAGGCAGTGGATGGGTATGGTAAAGTTGGAGTGTGAACGCTGTAATAGTAGAGATTACATGTATATTGCTTCACGTGATAGGCAGGTCAAATTGTTGCAAGCAAGGTCGAGGAGTGCTAAAATTTAAGTAATCGGTCCCCAGCTTTTAGTCATAGCTGATTGGGTTAAACGATTAAAGTTGTAGCTCCAATGGTCATCGTGTTCCAAGTATCCTGAACTTAGGAAGTGCTCCTAAAAAACACAAAAATGTCACATATATTTGGGATCAACTTGGGTATGATCTGACAATAGGTCTGAGGGTCATAATGTGGGGTGCATATAATTTGCTAACTATTTGTGAGGTAGCATATATATAATCAAAACAACCAAAGCAAAGTTGTCTCAAAAGTGGTCATGGTCTGAGGAGATAGTCACGATTTCCAAGGTCATTTGTCAGGTTGGGTTGAGATATAAGTGATCTCAAGTGTTGTTTGTTGTGTTCAGGGAGATATATGTGATCTCTAATGTGCCCCATGAAAAGTCAAAGGTGACTTTTGCAGTGTCAGGACTGATTGTTTGGTCATGATTTTGGACTAGGTTAAGTCATGGTTAAAGGTTACATGGTTGGTCCATGAAGTAGATGAACAAATGAATGGCCGATGTCATTAGGGAGACAAATAGGTGAATGGCCGAGCTAACCCCAAAAGATTTCGTGTCATCTGAGTGTTGCCTATATAGCCCCTATTTTAAGGGCTTCATGCTAATGTAGTTCTCCCTAAAAGGGAAGGAGTCAAAGAGGTCGATTGTTGGTTTGGTCATGTTAGTGTTTTTAGCACTTCCCATATGTCTGATGGTACATGCTTAAGAGTATGAGTGCATGATGATGTTACAACCTTTTCCATATTATGTGATGGTGTATTCTGTAACATTGGTTATGCAGTTTTTTTTTCATTCCTAGTAATTTTCCATATTAGTGATGGTGTATGCTAAAAATGAAATGAGTGATGATGTTATAGCCTTTTCCATATTATGTGATGGTGTATTCTATAACATTGGTTATGTTTGGTTGATAGTTTCCATGTGTATTGTTTTCCATAAAAACTAGTGTGAATGGTCTATGATAATTCATATAACACAAATTGGTATTTGCATTAAATAAATCATGATGTTATGTTAATGGTTAGAAAATGTTTTGGTTTGGTTGGATTTTGTTTGGTTGGGTTTGGTTTGGTTTGGTTTGGTTGGGTTATATGTGATGAAGGTATGTAAGAAGTGAAAGGCGCGTTGCTCTTTTATTGACAAGGACTATAATGATAGCATAGATAAGGTTGTTTCAAACAAAAGCTTCATTCATGCATTACATTGTTGACCATTAGTTTGTGTTAGAGAAGTACTCTAATCACTTGATATTAAGTGAGCTCAAAATCCCTTGAGTATGTTGGGGTAATAGGTGTGATTAGGTGATATGTGAAGGTGACGTAACCCTTTTTAGCAGGGATAACTTTGCCCCTTTTATAGGTGACCCTGAAAACATCTATAGGCTAGTCCATGACTTAATAGTTTGTCAGTCATTTTTTTTGCTAGACTGATCAATGCGGGAAGTCTATTTGGGGATGTTGTTGTGTTTTATGGTCATGTTGAAGCTGATTGGCATGAGAAGCTTCTGAGAGGGTGCTGTGGATGTAACACAATTTAGGCATAGCCATCCTTCAAGGGAGTGGTCTATATTTTACTTTGTATGTTTGGATGTTCATTGAATAGTTGTCCTTCAAGGGAGTAGTCCATTAATTATAGCAATGATGCAGCTGTCCTTCGAGGGAGCAGTCTACATTTATAGTTTATGACCTTTGAATAGGCATCCCAATTTTATATGTTTTATTTTTTTATTGTAATTTTAGTCATGAACAAGACTATAGAGGCTTAGGGGTTTCCCTTTTATTAGGATAAAGCATTCATGCTTTTCAAAAGGGGTTGACTAATGTTTGTAGGGAAAAAGGGTTGAAGGAATAAGGATGAGGATGACGGGGGTTGCTCAAGGGGCGAGCTCAAGTTAAACATCTAGTGAATGATTACTTGATTAACAGTAGAATGGTCATAGATGTAAGGCATTAAGGGGCTCAGGTTTTGGTAGGCCTTTGAGAGAAGATAGATGATAAGTGCCCGATCCATACTTGTGCATTATTATGTAAGGTCTAAGCTAATTAGGAGCAAATTTTCCCCATTTTCTTCTTTCCATATTGGTCACATGGTTTTCTTTAAGGATGAGATCTCCAATTTTAAAATCTCGCTCTTTCAAAAAAAATTTATAGGCATGGTTTGGTTGATGCTTGGTAGATATGAGGATGATTAATGTTTGGTCGATGCTTAGTTGAGGTTACGATAGTCAAAATAAAGTCAAATTCCCCCATTTGCTTTTGTGATAGGGATAATTTTTAACACCCATTGGGGATAATCAGTGGGTTGAATAAATGATACAGAGAGAAGATGATGAAGCTCCTCTTTGATAAGGAGTGCGACGTGAGGATGTATCCTACAAAGCATTTGTCTGATAGGCTTAGTTTAAAAGGGCAAGATTGTGATCTTCCAGGTTGGAGGCAGGAATCTCAGAATCACTGATGTTGATGGGGGTAATGGTTGGTAATGATTTGACTAAAGCAGCCAGTGGTTGGGGGTCTTCAAGTTGGACCTCCATAGCCTGTAAGGCCTTGATCAAGGTGTGACGATGTTGTGGAGATCTTTGAATTAGGTCATACAAAGATGTCTTCATAGGGGTTTGGTGAAGTTGTTTCACCATGGAGTCACGAATTATCTTTGAAGATGTTGGTTGGGATGTGCCCAAGATTGAAATCTTGGGTTTTGGTGGTTGAGAGGGATTGATGAATGGATATGTCCAAGGAATAGAAACCTTCTCTTTTTCTTTATCCTTTAAAGTTTGTGACCTGGTGGCCACATTGATATTGTTGATTTCAAATAAAGGGGGAGAAGGTGGTAAAGGGACCATAATCTTGCGTTGAGATTCTGATTTAGGTGAGGATGTTTGGGAGGTATGGGATGGTGTCGATGGTTTGTCAAAGTGGTCAAGAGGATCTTTAATAAGAAAGGTATCCTTTTTTAGGTGTTAATGAATGACAAATTTAAGAGTGCAAAAACACTCAGTGTCATGCCCAAGTGTGTGATGATATGCACAAATTTTAGTGTCATCGAACCAAGATGGTTTTGGTCTGAGAGGTTGGTATGGCTTAATAGGTGAGAGAATGATGCTAGAAGACTACAAAAATTGGCATAACAGTAAAGCATAGGACCCCACTAATGGGTCTACACATTTTGTTGCAGTACAAGTTGACAACTTCTATTTAGGAGTTGTTAGGGGAGTTTTTCATACCATCTTTTTGGTTGGCAGTGTAACCACATGCGTAGATAGCACTTTTTTGGTGAGATGTGTCAAATTTTTAGGAGGATGTATGTTTTTAATGGGTAGAGGTAGTAATGGAGGTGATTTGTTTTTGTTAGGTGTTGGAGTTGGGAGCACTCCTATTAAGGTAGAAGGGTGTGGACCCAAAATAGAGGGTAATGGTGAAGGTGGGGAAGTAGTTCTCTGATGTGGTTTAGTTGCCTTCTTTGGTTTAGTGCTAGGGCCACTATTATGTGGGGTGAGGTTCAAATCTACCTTCACTTTTGGGTGAGTGAAGTTTGATACGAGGTGAACACTGAGAGATTTAATTTACTTTAGCATGGTGGACCCTTGCAAGGGTTTGGATTTAGGCGTGGAAGGCTGAGCTTCTAAATATTTATAAGTAGAAGCTTGATCCTTGTTAGAGCCTTTGGGTTGAGTAGTCACAAAAGGATTGGTAGTATAAGTTGAAATAGGATGTGTAGGAGCCTTAAGTTTCTCCCATAATGCCTCATGTTTTAGGTTCCTAGAATGGAAAAATCCTAAGTTTTTTGCCAATCGAGAAAAGGGTTTAGAGGACATCTTGCGAGGCTTCACAATCAGTCCTTTGGAGGATTTGGGTGATTGTGAGAATGAAAATGTGTTAGACATAATGATTGTGGGCCAAAGGTGAGAGAAAATCGTGACCGAATCTTCCTTGACCAGAGTGGATAAACTAGCAAGTTCTTCTCTCGATAGAGAAGGAATTGGAGAATGTGGCTCTTCAGGTGGATAGAGCACAGGGATGATCATGCTTTTGATGTGTGGTCTAGGAGTAAGAAAAATATGATCCCCCATTGATGATAAGAAGGATGAGGGTGAGGCCACCAGTGTTGGTGCCACCAAAACATCCTCCAATATGGGAGAGTTCAAAGTTGACTCTCCTACATGTGAAAGAGGGGTGGATGGAGGATTATCTTCCATCTGTGGAGGACAAATAGGAGAAGAAGGATTTTCTACCCATGGTGGAGAAATAGATTGACTAACCTCTTCAAATTGTGGGAAAGGTTGGTTAGGAATAAACACCATGTCGACTGTGTGTATATTGCGCTCCTGAAGGTCATCGGCCATGGTCTAGACATTATTTTGACTTGGGTAATGGTTAGGGAATGGTTACCTAAGGATACCTATGTTTTGGTTAGCTGACACATTTGGGTTATCCAAAATAAGATCCCCCTTGTCTAACATGTCTTGAATAACATTTTTGAGGGTTTTGCAATTGTCTGTGTCATGACCCTTGACACGATGATAGTTACAAAAGTCATTTTCCCTATACCATGCAGGGATGGCTTTTGAGGGGTCAAATTGGGGTGGTCAGATTTGAGGGAGGTTGAGGACTCCCTGCTTCACTAGTCTATCCAACACGAAAGTGTATGATTCTCATATTGGAGTGTATTGATGCTGTACATATCATTGTTGGAATTGTCTTGTGATGTATTCTGATGTGGAAGGCTCGGATTAGTTGGTTGTGATAGAAGATGATGACCTAAGTACCACAGTATTTGTTGATCCCTTGGATTTGGATTGGGAAGAAGGTTTAGAAGAAGAAGAGTCATTGGATTTTGTGTTGTTATTTTTACTACGCAATTTGACTCTATCATCTTCGACTGCACAGAGTTTGAGCTTTCGAGCCATGGTGAAAGCTTCGTTAAATGTGCAAAATGTTTAAACCCACAAAGTGGATGAGATGTGCTTGGCACATGCTCTCAAAAAGAGCTCAATGAGCTCAGGTTGAGATAATGAAAAGGAGAGTTGGTTGATCAAACCTCTCCAATGGGCAACGAAGTCAGCTATTGGCTCATCATCGAATTGTCTTATAGAATATAGGTCTGTGATGGAGACCTTTTTAGTGATGTTGATTGAAAAGTGGTCAAGAAATAGTTGAGCTAATTGAGTGAAGGTAAAGAGAGAGTGACTGGTAATAGAGCTATACCAGTCAAGGGTGGTGCCAAAAAGTGACATGGGAAATGTGCAAAGTAATAATGCATCATCATGTGTTATAAGGTAGCAAGCATGTCTAAACGCTCTCAAATGTTTTTGTGGGTCTTCTTTACCCTAAAAGTGAGTAAATTTTGGGAGCTCCCACTGGCTAGGGTATGGTATAATAGGCACCGAAGGGTGGATGGGTTTGTTATAGATTTGTTCATATGAAAGAACATTGCTCGAACCTGAAATGGACGTCTCAAGGTTGGACATCTTATCCATCAGCATCTTAATTAGATCGACTGACGGATTGGCAAGAAGGGTACCCCCTAGGTTGTAGGGTACCTGGAAGGCATTAGGAGGGGCGTATGACGTAGTTGGTTGCATTTGTGTAGATGCAATATATTGGTAGTTCATCATAGGGACTGATGTTAAGGTCAAGGGAGCTTATGCCATGAAGTTGGAGGGCACAACTTGACTAGATGTCGCTAAAGGTGTTTGAATGGCGGAAACATTAGTAAAAGGATAGGTAGTCACTCTTGTATTTATAGGATCAAGAGTGGGTGGGATAGAGACAATCAAGTTTTGGAAAGGTGTAGAACTTGGTTGAATTGTTTATGGTTGAGGGGGTATGAAAACCCCGATGGAGGTAGGTCCAGAAATAGAAGGGGAGGCCAAATCTTGAACATTGGCCATGGTTGGGTTAATAGTTGAGGTAGTAGCTTGAGTGGTCATAGGTTGGGTAGCAGACGATGTTGATATCGTTGTTGTTTCAACCAAGGAAGTTGGCATCCCATAAATTGGGTTACCCAAAGGATCTCATGTTTGGCTTCTTGCGAGATAGTATTGGAGAGCCTTGACGTTGAGGTCAAGGAATCTCTCAAAGTCTTGATCCCCTTCGAGAATAATAGGAGGTTGATTTGGGGTAGGTTGGATAGGATTATTTCCAATATCTGAAGTATACTCCATTTGGTGACTTGGTATGAAAGGCAAAGGTGGGAGTGGTTGTTGCCTTGCGTGGTCAAAAAGAGATTTGGCTTGACTACGTGTCAAAACCATCCAAGGCAAAAAGAGTTTAGGTCCCAAAAATTGTGTGTTTTTTAGTTTCAAAAAACTAGAAGTTGTGTTAGACAGCAAGAAAGTTGGGTTTTAAGCTTGATGTTTGAAAAGAATTTTTGTTGACAGTGACCGACATCGATTTACTAATTGATGTCACTTATGAAATGTTGTTGAGGTCAGTGAGATGACTGATGTTGGTCAAGATGGATTACTGATGTCGGTATCTGTGTATTTCTAGAAACTCAAAAAACTGAAAGATTTTGGAATAAAGGAGAAATTTTGAGTTGTTTTTAAACTTCAGCATGGTGCAAACTTACCAGCTCAAAAAATTAGATAAAAATAGTAGAATTGATGACGACAAGCAACCTCTAAAATGTTAAATTCCTAAGAATAAATTTGAGTCGTGGTGGCTTATGCCTTAGAAGAATGTGTTTGGGAATTGGGCTTTTAGAGCGGGTCCTAAAGAGGAAGTCTATGGTTGGTTTCGAGTTATGTTTTGGTGCTCAAAATTTTGTGTTAGGTTCAGTACGTGGCCTAGTGCTGGGGCTTGCTCCCTTCACTTCATGAACCCAGAGCTGAGCTGGGCCACTTAGCCAATATATACTTTGCCTATAGTTTATCCTCTGCCAGAGAACAGAGTGGGTCCTCCTCTTGGTGGTGAAATCCAAGTAGGATCACTAGGAAGGGTAAGGTATCTGCTAGGTGATGAAATCCTAGATGGGCCTTGTCTCAGGTAAGTTTAAGTGTTTAATTTGATGTGCTTGTGATCTAGTTGTGTAACATATGTGCACTACAATTTATTCATAATGATTTTTAATTACTAAGTGAGCTAAATATGCATTCAAGCAAGAATGAAATGCAATTATTTTTAACCCAAATTGAAATGTTTTGTTCAGATGTAAACAAGTGGAGAAAAGGTTAAGAGTATGAATTTTCACTACTCTAAGATGTAGGGAAGGAATGACAAGAAGAAAAAGAAAGATGTTCTTTTTAACTTGTGTTAATGGTGTCTTTTCAAAATAAAGAGATAGAAGAAGGATGCAAGAAGATAATCTAATGCACCTATATGAAAATTTGCTTTTTAGAAGAATGAACCCAAGGAAAACTCTAGGGGTCCCATCGGGTGTGCCAGAATAATTCTCTATGTTTTTGCTAATTATATTCAGAAGAAATAAGAAACTAAAGTTAAAGGTCAGGGGTTTGATTGATACCCAGATTAAGTTGCGCATCGTATCCAAGCATTGTAGGATCTCCTCTTTGGATGTGGAGGAAACACCTATAGATAAGAATAAGACTTAGACACAAAAAATGTTAGATGATGATATGGTGGACTGCCAAGCTATATGCTCAGTCCCAGAAGCATAAAAACTTCCTTGAAGGATGACAGTCCACTATTTGAAAAAAATAGTGCTGTATAAAAAGAAATGATGAAAGACTAAGAAAGAGAAAGTAGACAATGCGTACCTATTCTCTACAATCAGTCTGTCACAGTCGGTTGGTCAGAGGTTGTGTCTGGTCTTTAGGCTGTCTAGATTGGTTTTCTAGTTTGTACAGTCACTGACGTCGATAGTCTTGCCAGCATTGGTTGGTCAATATGCTGATGTTGATTATGTTCCTAATGTTGGTAGGGGCAATGGGCCTTAGACGGGTTTTAGGCTTATGTCTGTGGTCGATAGAGTAGTCTGGGAGTTTAAGGGTCTGTGCAGGGTTGCAAGACAGTGAATAGGGTCTGAGAGGGGGTAAAGGTAGAGGGTAGGTATGAAAAGAGGATAAAGATAGGAGGAAGGCTTTTCAGCCTTTCTACAGAAGAGGTCAGGTCAAGTTGATAGTATTTAGAAATAGTAAATAGAAACTAATTACTAATGTATTCTAAATTACTAAAATGAGACAAGAATACTTAGCTCTACTTGGTGAAGAAACAGAGGTGTGTGAATGCGTATTCCTATTGTGGTTAATGTCAAAGTCCTCGTGCAATGTTCCAATCCAATCTAGAGTCACTTCTGTAGAGTTTTTGGAGCCAGGTGAGCGTTAGTCAAATTTTGAATATTGATCTCAGAGTGTGCACGTCGACGTCCAAGAGTCTAGAGGGAAGAATTCAAGATTCGATTCAGGATTCGAGATTCAAAAGAAATTAATGGTTAGGCCTAAGCTTAAAGTAAGAACCTAGTTTAAGTAATCGATGTCATTGATCCTGTCGACATCGGCTGATAGTTGACCAACGTCGGTGGCTATAAAATGGGTAAAAGGGCTATTTTTAGCCCTTTGCCCATTTCTCCATCTGCCAAGTACATTTGTCATTGGAGAACAGTCAAAAGATGGGTTTATTAGGCATGAAAGTTAGTTAGGAGGTTAATAGGGAGTGAGAATAAGTCATGGGTGACTCATAGGGTGAGAAATGGTCTAAGGGCAAGGTGTCCAAGGTGAGGTGTCTAGGGTGATGTCATTAATTTAAAATAAGTAATTTATTTTAAATTAATAAAATGTGTAAGGGACCAAGGGGAGTCGACACAATTTTGGTGTCTACTGTAGGATAGCTAGAATGAAGGTTAACTCTAGGTGATTAAATCCCAATTATTTCCCTTATGTCAATGTTTGATAAATTTATTATGTATGTGGTTTGGTATGTGTGTGAAAGAATTGATTTCTTTGATAATTTAACCCACTTAGATTATTCTATATGAATTACCTAAATAAGAAAAATGGATGTAATTATTTGTATCCTTTAGAAAGGAAAAGCAAACAATTTTGGATTTTATTTTTAATGAAAACAATAATCAAGATAAAAAGAGAGAAAGATGGATAAATTCACAATGAATTAAAATAATAAAAATGAGACCTTGTGGGTCCCATCGGGCATGCCAGAATGTTATAGTAGTTTTTTAGTTTTTCTCTTAACAAAATTAACTTACTAAAAAGTTGAGTGGAAAGTAGGGTTTATGTAGGATACCTATAGATTAGAATATGTTGCACACCGCTTTGAATCCAATGACTGTGAGAGATTATTTTTGGCTGGGAAGAATAACCTAAACATAAATTAAAAACTTGGACAAAATGGATTAATAGATAATTGGGTCAGCTACCTAGTCAGAAACTAGTCCTAAGACATTGTGAGCTTCCTCAAGTGGATGTCAGCTCACTTGTTTACCCAATAAAGTGGATAAACAACATATGAAATTATAATAGATAAAATATATGATAAGAATGATAATTAATATTGAATCCTCATTTAAACTATCATTTTAAGAAAATTATTCATTTCAATAGGCTTTAGCAATTTCTATGTCTTCTTGTATAACATCAAATTAGTTAGAAGTGGCTTCAACTAAGGGAGAGAAAATAATGGCACATAGTTCTAATTTTAAGGCTATGTCACTCTAATCAGCAAATAAGGGTTGGGATACTGTGGGAAGATCTATAATACTGATTACATCATGTATTATGCCTAGTAGATTCATCTACATACAAAGGCCATATTTAAATGACAAAAAATAAGTAAGGATTGCAAACAAGGATCTAAAATTAAGGTCTTCTTGTATAACATAAAATTAGTTAGAAGTGGCTTCAACTGAGGGAGAGAAAATAATGGCACATAGTGTTAATTTGAAGGCTATGTCACTCTGATCAACAAATAAGGGTTGGGATACTATGGGAAGATCTATAATACTGATTACATCATGTACGATGCCTAGTAGAATCATCTACGTAAAAAGGCCATATTTAAATGACAAAAAATAAGTAAGGATTGTAAACAAGGATCTAAAATTAAGGTCTTGGGCTCCAATTATTAAAAATAATGGATCAATGTTGATCCTGATAGGATTGATGCTAATTATAAGGATCAATACCAATTCTGAGGGATGGTACCAATTCATAATGAATCGGTGTTGATTCTCTCTATGATTAAGTTTTTAAAAATAGAGAATATATTGGATGATAAAAGCTAAAATATGAATAATGAGGGATATGAATAATGTCCTAAGGATTAAATACATAGGTAACATAAAAAATGATTGATAGAAATGAAATAAACAAAATGATTACTTACCTTCAATTCATTTCCAAATAGAATGAAATTCTCCTCATGGATGTAGGCAGTTTTTCAGGCTCATGATGATGGGTGTGGATTGAATCCAATAAAATTTTAGTAGAGTGTCATTAAGGACATCTTTAATTCTCTAAGGAATCTAACAATAATTTGACATTAAGAGAATCTAGGTCCAGAAGCCAAATGTTGGTTAAATATTTATGGATTGATGTCGATGTAGAAAATTGACATCAACTAAGGGGGAATCAATGCTGATTCACCCAAATTGGCATATTTGTTCCAACCACAGGTAAATTAGCTTTGATGAGTATGAAGTTGTTGGTAACAATGTTTTATGGGGTTAAAATGGTTATGGGGTATATTCTCTAGGTTATTAATGGATTTAAGAGGCTAGGAAGGGTAGAAAGGTAATATTAAAAACAAGTTACCAAGTTATGAATGGTAAATATATTAAACCTTAGGATAAGAATTATTTAGGATAATAAATAAAAATAAGAACCTACGACACCTAATTAATCATAATAGGGTATAAAATTATAGCATCTACATAATCCTTCATAAATCTTAGGTCATCAAACCTAAAACTAATGTTAAGAACTTTGAGCTAGGACCCTTAACCAACTACTATGAGATTCTTGGATCTTCATGCAAAGGTTTCACATGCCAATGAACATAAAACAATCCTTCTCAAGTCTGTAATGCTTCATTATGGCACTTGAGAGACCTAAAATTCACTTTTCATGATTTATCCTTGTGATTTTGACATCAAAATTGGTTAACATACTTGACACATCCTCTCACACCTTTGGTAAATCTCACATTAGCTTTAGAACCTTGGAAACTAAGTGTGACCCCTCATTAAGCCACACTAGGTCTCTTTGCATACTAGGCCTAAATCTATAAGCCATACTTAGACATTGAACTCATCCTGAAACCTCTTGAACTACTGTAAAAACCTCATAATCATGTCATATAACTTCATATCATGCTCACACACTACCAACATTCTTCTCTTAAGCCTCAAACTGATCACCTCATCATGTTACCAAGCCTATGCCTTCTCACTAGGTCTCTGCATGTAATGACTAAGCCTCAAAACTAATCTTAGATATCTTATGAATGATTCTTTGCCTTATTATAATGATTAAACAACTTAATATACTATCTCATTCATGTAATAACACAGTTCACTAAGTTTCACTATGCATCATGCATACATCTTCTCATAGGGCTAGACTAGGCTTCAGAAGACACCTAGTACTTAAAGACTTGAAATCAAACAAGCTAACTCTCAATGATACCAAACAAGAACAGTATTAAAATAGAGTTATTTGAATACAAAATTACTCTCAATAGGCTCATGAGCTTAGCACACCACAACATTATGCAAAGACCTTATGCAAAACTTAAGGACTTACTAGACCATGCTTAAGCCATCATGATCACTTACCATGTATATTCTCAAGACCACCTTTGGGACATTAATTATTTTAAATTACCTTTTACATCAATGATAACATCAATGCCTCAACACAACAATAGAAACATAACTCAAAAATCTCCCCCTTTGTCATTGATAGCAAATACTCGACCAAAACTGATCAATCTCACCTCCCCAAGCTAGAACTTATTCAAACTAGCATTTCTCCCAAACTATAACTTTATCCCCCTTTAACATTAATGAGAAAGGGTCATCTCTAAAAACAATTTGATCCTTGGACTTGGAATAATTGAAAACACATCTTTTTTCTGCAAACAAGGTAATTCTCTCTTTTTGACAAAAAAACAACACACCTAAATACTCCGCCTAAGCTCATGCATACCTCAACATCTTCATCTTAAAAAATTGATATGAATCCCCTTTGACCTCATATTTTTTACACTTATATCCTAATATTGGAGTTAAATCACCTTCTTATTATCTCCCCCTAAGCACTTGACTATCTTTGTGACTACTAGGAGCAGGAATCACACCTAATTCCTATGTCAAATGCATAAAATTAGCCTTTGGAAGAGGCTTAGTTAAGATATCTTCAAAATGATCCTTGGTAGACACAAACACAAAATCAATCTTAAAATTTTATTCACTTAGATGTTCTCTCAATAAGTGATATTTTATAGGAATGTGCTTAGTCTTTGAATACATGACATGATTCTTTGAAACACTTATAGCACTTGTATTGTCAAAAAGAATGGGACTAGGACTATCAAACTCCATGTTGTATTCCCTTAAGGGTTATCTCATCCTCATCACCTGAGTGAAACATGAAGCTAATAAAATGTACGTAGCCTCACAATTAGATAATGCCACTGATGTTTGCTTCTTGCTTGTCCATGAAACTAGGCATTCACCTAAGAAGAAGGCTCCTCTACTAGTGCTCTTTCTATCATCTAGACTCCCAACCCAATCTACATCTCTATAGGAAACTAGATCAAACTTCTTTCTTCTTGGGTACCACAACCCATAATTCATAGTTCCCTTGAGATATCTAAGTATCTTCTTGACTGTTTGTAGATGAATTTCCTTAGGATTTGCTTGAAATATTCTCATAATACCTACTAATTGTATGATCTCAAGTCTAAAGGTATTAGTATACAACAAACTCCCAATCATTGATCTATATTTTGTCTGATTGAATCTTGAAGATTCATCCCCCTTGTTTAGGTTACATCCTATAACCATAAGTGTACTCATATCCTTTGATGAAACAAAACCCTTTATGGATTTTTTATGATTGTCTTCAAACTTGACTACTTATACATAGGTATTTATTCTACTAGAATTGTCACTCCTTGATAGATTATTGACTTTTGGAAACTAACATTCCTTGAACTCCTTTTGGTCCTTTTTAAAACCAAGACATGTCTTATCATGAGAGGACCTTTGACTATTCAAAATATTGTTAAACTTTCTAGAACTCTCCTCAAATTTTTGATATGTCTTTATCTTGAATATATCTTGCTCTATTTATTCCTCTAAATAATTTACTTCCATTCTATGTTGGGTGCATTCTTACATATGATTCTTCTATTTTGAATAACATTTACAATATATTTCAATGATTATGGATAGATCTTCATTGTAATCATAATAAACACTTTCATTACCACAATCCATACATGTTCTTCAAAGATCTTCCTTAGGCTGTTAGACTTGCACAAGGAACCTACTCTAATACCAATTTTAGGAAGCACAACCACTGAGAGTGTGGGGGTGAATCAGTGTCCAAACTTTTTTTTAAACTCCAGTTATCATTTATTAACCATTCAAACTAATATAGAGATATAAAAATGTATAACATAAGACATGAACACAAGAGCTACATGGGAAATCCTCATGGTAAATAAAATCCACTAATACATTTATTGGACTATAATCCTATTAGTAATGAAACAAGATTTAGTGAGGCACCAAACCCACAAGGGGTAGCAATCCCTCACCAGTCAAGCACCAACTCAACTAGTCCTTTAGTAAGCACTAAATTGTAAGGAGGCACCAACCCCTTAGGTGACTCAGTAAAAACTCAGCCATCTGTAACATCTAATCACCTTTGGATACCTTTTTATTACTCAAATAATGATTATAACCTTATTTTTCTCTTCACACTCTTTTATCCCTCTCAAACAGCCTTTTAGGCTTCCTCGCTTAATCATCACCTTAAAAAACACTATTATACCTTTATGACATATTCATTACATTATTTATATGGCATATAATATGTATTACTCCTAACAACCTTCTATTCCATTTGCTTCAAAATCCAATCTATCAACTAGTCCAAATAGGCCTTGTTCTTATACAAACCACTAGATCAATCACACTCTTACTCGAAAAAGACACTAATTCATTAGGTTTAATTAAAAAATATGTATTTGGACATGTTACACATATTAATCAATCAAAATAATATCACCATTAGGTCTAAAAAAGTCACTTAGACCTCTTTCTTCTTTTAGGCCTACTAGAGACCTAATTACAATTAGGTCTATCCATTCCATAGAATAACTTGAACCTCTATGGCCTAGATGGCCCTGACCAAAGAAATAAAACACTTAAAACACTTATCTAGAAAACTCAACTAACCTCTTCTATGCTCAATAAGTCATAAATCCTTTGCTCACACCTTGAAAGCACTATTAGGCCTCAAAGACCTATTAGGCCTAATTACCCCAAAAAACGTGTCTTTAAAAATGAAGCACAAATAACTTATAGAAACAAATTATAGGAATAATACACATATGTATGGAAATTTCATGATCTAATGGTCATCAAAAATTCCATTAGACATTTTATATCAAAATCCAAAAACTCAGCTTGAAGTCTCATTAAGGACTTCTTGATTTTCCTTATGATTTTGAATTTTTTATTCATTAAAATATCTAAATTTGTAATTTTACTTTACATTATTCTACCATCTAAAAACACTTAAAATTCAAATTTGTTAAAAATATAAAAATAATATTTTATTTAACTTATTTTTTAATAATACATATATTTAATTCAAATATATCTTGAATGATTAAATATTCTTGAATTTGAAACTAAAACTGACCCTTCAAACTTGATCACCACAACCGACTCACTCCGTTTGTGTACAATCCATGTGGCAAACGACGCCAAATGTGGTCATAAATGCACAATTGTTGCAAAGAGATAGCTTCAAAGTAGCTTTCCCTTATTCAACATGGCCATTAGACTCACTGTCATTATATAAAAATTGTAAGATTATTATTAAAAAAACATTAATTGACATTGTCATATTCATTATAGTTTATTCTAAATGATTGAGAAATTAAAGATACTCTATATATATATTATTATTCTTTTTAGAGTTTTTCACAATATTTTAGAGCTTTTTAGTGTTCTAAAATTTTAACTTGTATTTAAAATGGGCCACTAAAAAAAATATTATATTTTACAGCTTATTAGAAATGTAAATTTAGTGATGCGTTATTAATTTTATTCTTTAGTATTAGTATTCGTTGAAATTATTTAGTTAAGGATAATTTGCTTGGATTCAATTATAATGATTTCTTGACCCTAGAATTACGATTATTATTAAGTTAAAGATAATTTTTTTGGACTCGATCACAATGATTCCTTTACCCTCAGAGAACAATAACACATGAAGCAATTTGACCTCAACATCAAACAATAAATATTTATATAATCAATTACAAGAAGCTTTACAAAATACAAACCAATATTTAAATAGTAAATAGAGATGTAATGATTTGCAATAATATATTAGGGGCCTTGTGCCCATCTCTATACAATTGTATTGTTTGACAAATTCAACGATGAAGGTAACATTGCACATCACACTCACTAAAATAAGACATAAATTTAGTGTGATTTTATTAATAAATAACACTTAATATTTTATCCCTAACATGAAAAACCATAACAACATTTTGTACCAAACAAAAAAATTATATCAAATAAATAGAATTTAATAATAAGATTGATAAATAACTTTAGTTTAAGACAACAAACAAATTATTAATGAACTCCATATCGAAAACATACTAAATATGTTTTATATTTTGAAATCATATAACAATTAGATATAACACACTTCCATTTTTATTAAGAAGCATCTCTATATTAATATAAAATAATATATAGTACAACACTAATCATAAAAAAAATGGGTGAAAAAGTCACATCCCACGAGCAAGTCACATCGAGGGTTGAAGAAAATGCCTCAAGAAAAGTCATAAAAGTGGTCACAAAATGACCACACCAAAAAATTACATCACATTAGTTGCCAACAAAGCAAAGAAACCAAAGTAACATTTAAGCATCATCAACAAACATAGATATCAAGGGAGGTAGAGAAGATCGCAGACTCGAAGGCTTATCACCCCATCCTCCCATTGTAGAAAGATCCCTGTTAGTAGGTAAGGGATCCCAACCAAAGTTTTGCTACTCTTTCAAAGTCTCATTTTGATTTTTTTAGGGGAAACAGTCAGAGCTAGGCCTAGGAATTTACCTTTGGGAGGTAGACCCCAGCGTCTATTACCACCATCCTGGGATGTGGGAGGAGTTCCCTAGCCCCAACCATCACCTCCAGATTGGGAACAACCACTTAAACCACCATGACGAGGATAAGGTCAGTAAGGTGGTGACCGTCATGGAGAGTAACTCCTACATCTGGGTTTGGATCACTACCATCTTGGCCCCTGTCCTCGTCCCTAATGGGGTGAAGGATGTCAAAGGGGTTCAGGTGGTTCTTGACTAATTACACATGGGGCATTTTCCCAATGATCAAGAAAACAATTGAGGTGGTTGAGCTTCATATGGACCTTGTTTGTTTGCCTTTGAATCTAAAGAGTGAAATTAGAGAGAATGATAATTTTATTATAAATAGAAAAATTATGTTTCATCTCTTTATGAATAAAGCAAGCATAATTCCTAACTGTACATATTTGAAACATAATGTCAGCTCATAATATCTATCAAAAATGATTATATTTTATAGGAAACAAAGCTGAGTCCCCCCAAGAGAGCCATTTTCCACTGAATAATTATGGAGGGAAAATGCTAAAAAGGGAGTGAATCCTGATTCACCATGTAGACTGAGCATATGGGCAAAACCAGAAAAAATACTTAATAGTCTCTAGTTGTCGACAAGCTAGGCAGATGGGATAAGGCACACCCAAATGCTTGAGTCAGTCACCCATAGGCAGACCCTGGTAAATAAGGCACCATAAAAAATGAGCTATTTTAAGCTCAATAGAAGTAGACTAGACTTTGTTGAAATGTTGGGCCCAGATTCCACATGGGAATGAAAATTTGATCTTATATTGAGCATATCAACTGAAATATGTTGAGGGGCAAGTAATTGATATCCCAACCATGGATAATATCAATTTAAGGGGTGGTTGTAAGCCAATATCAATCCCTCCACCAAGGAAAATGAGAATTAACTCCAATTTAATGCAAATATTCATCAAGTATGGAGCCTAGAATTTATGCAATAGTCTCTGCATCTAAATTTTTTAATTGGTATTTATTTTGAGGTTAATCCCAAGTGAGACAAAACCTACTCTCTTTACAAAAAATATCACTAATAACCTTTATGCCTTTTCTAAAAAGGTGTAACCCTTTAATCTAATGGATTAAGGCAAAGGGAACATTGTAAAAATTAAGACAAGGTGACCACTAAAGAGATTGAGAGTTAATGGAGAGCCCATTTTTGAATCCTTCACCAACCCAACTGAGGTGAGGCTTAAGCTCCTCCCAAGCCTTCCATAAACTTTTAACTACAAAGAAACCCTTAAAATTGCCTCTATGACTCAAGGGATAGGAGAGCCTAATGTAGCTTATAAGGCTCAATAATCTAAAATAAATTATAATGATAAAAGTATCTTTCTACAACAAAGCAAGCAGGCCCAAGGTGATGTCATAGCTCCTAGAGGACAACCAAATATTAGTGTTCCTTCTCTCAAAATAGTAGATTAAATGAAAAATCTACATGTAAGTATGATTATGTGGGATACTTTGTCTATTCATGGGAAAATGGATATGTTGCAAGAGGATATATTTAAGCTTATATCAACATTAGGAGCATCAAAATGATGTACTATTGTGTTCACAAACACATTTAATCCTAGTGAGTCATAACAAGGCAAAGTGAATAAGCCTCCTACTATTTATGTTTCAGTGATCATTGGTGACCATTTGGTGCATAATTGTATGATAGAAATTGGGGCCAAAAACATGGTTATGCCAATGTAAATAGTATATAGGCTAGGCCTCAAATATGAGACCAATACTAAAGGTGTGTTACAACTATATGGTTTAACCATTAAGATGGTGTTATAAAAGGTTTGATCTTAACTCTTCATTCTTGTCCTATTTTATCCATTTCTCAAGATGTGGTTTTTGTTGACTTTGCTATGTACCTAGGGACATGATATATTATTTTATATGGGTTGATGGAGATGCCGACATGTGGCATACATCCCCTTAGTTATATGGGTACAATATATTAGGATAATAGAGTAACTTGTGGAAGTAGTACATTGGGTAATGGTCGACCTACATTGGGATTATGAGGTTACCCATCCATGGGTTAGATAGATGTATATATATATAGGAGATGATTATCGTGGTAAAGATATCAAGTAAGCATTGAGTCTTCTATTGTAAAAGGATATTGGAGGTTGTCCCCTCGAAGAGACATTGTGGAGTTATTCCTTCCTAAAGGAGTATTATATGGTGTTTTCCTACCTTAAGGGTATTTATGCATATATTGAATATCAAGATCTTATCAAATGGTATCAGAGCTTCAATTTTGGCATTTTGTGTGGAGCAAAACCCTAATTTCACTATATCTTCCAAAATATAGGGAAATTCTATTCAAAAATTCTATTCGAGATGTAAGGAGATATAAGAGAAGCACAGTAAAAATTTCAAAAAAAATTGAGTTGTTTTAAGTGAATTGTTGTGATTTTAAGGTTTTTCATATATTCAATCTATAGGTTGGAATTTGTGATATTTTTTCACACAATTTTGACTAAGGTTCCAATATCATAATAGGAATCTACAGTAAAAAATTGGGATTTTTTGGATCAATTTTGTATGAGTTATTGATATTTTAGGGTTTCATGAACCTTAATTTTTTTTGTGGATCATGGAGTTGCAAAAAAATTTATGGGAAGATGATATTGATGCTAGAGGATGGTGGCTTCTTTTTTAAAATCATTTAAAAAAAAATTGGGCAAAAATGATTTTCTTACTTTTTTGTATGGGCCTGCACTACATTGGTTTGATCAGTTGAGCTGTACAGAAAGGTTTTCTTCATGAAAAGAAATGGAATAGATCTTTTTAGATTGATGGGATATAAAACAAGAAGCAAAAAAAGAAGCAGTAGAAAAAGAAGAAAAAGAAATAAAAGAATCAATAGAAGAATAAGAAGAAGTAGCATTAGTAGTAGTAGAAGCAATAGAAGAAGAAACAAATGATGATGATTATGATGATGATGATGATGATGATGATGATGATGATGATGATGATGATGATGATGATGATGATGATGATGATGATGATGATGATGATGATGATGATGATGATGATGATGATGATGATGATGATGATGATGATGATGAATTGGATGATAAGGGTTCAAATAATTTGGCTCCAAATAAATCCAAGTCAATTTTTCAATTTCATGGATGCATTCAAAAGAAGAAGGTGGTTGTGTCCATAAACCCTACCAGCAAGTATAACTTCATTAACATGAATGTGGCCAAGCATCTACATGTACAAGCAAATAATATCAAGGAGGTTAAAGTAGATGGTAATAATTTTTCACTGTTTAAAGATTTGAAGCTCATTATGGAAAAATATATTTTGCATTCAGATTTTTATGCTTTGGATATGGATGATATGGATATAGTTCTTGGATATCCATTGTTAGAGACTTTGGGAACAATGAATATTAATGTTAAAAAAATTTCATGAATTTTTGGTATAAAAAAAAGATCACTTTACAAGATATCATAGTGAAAAAGGCACGGTAATAACAATCCAGGTAAGATCATAAGGATGAGATTAAAACAGGTGATGAAGATTCAGATGATATAGATAAAGACACACTACAAATGAACAGTTCATATACTAAAGAGACAAAGAAGGAAAAGGTGTAAGAGGTAGAAGAAAAGGTGGATAAGGTCAAGGTATTGGAAAAATTTGAGGTATATATACACCCACATCATCATGAGAGGAAAAAACCATGGAACCAGGTGAGGAAGTGTCATAACAACAATCATTTTGTCTATACAGAAAATAAAATTTCCAATCATCATGGATATGCATGGAATCCAAAGAAAAAATACTATGGAACATGGAATGAATGGGGAAATCACTATGAATATGAATGGAAGAATACCTAATATGGTCATGGTTGAAATCAGAGAAGCACAATGGAATATGGTACATGGAATAAAAAGATGAATAATTATGCTTGGACACCAAATCAATCTAATTATGATCATGAATGAAATTAGAGGAGAACAATGGATTTTGGACACAAGCTTGGAGAGATATCACCTGCCAAGATCACATATGGATGGTTAGATGATCGAGATTGGAGACAAGTGTGCAATGATTTGAAGCACACTCATTATTTGGTTTCTTTCTATGTTTTGGGGATGAAACATGTCAAGGAGGGAAGTAATGCTATGTACCTAGGGATATGATATATTATTGTATATGGGTCGATGGATATGCCAACATGTGGTACACATCCCCTTAGTTAGTTATATGGGTACAATATATTAGGATAATAGAGTAACTTGTGGAAGTAATACATTGGGTAATGGTCGGCCTACATTGGGATTAGGAGGTTACCCATCCATGGGTTAGATAGATCTATATATATAGGAGCTGATTATCATGGTAAAGATATCAAGTAAACATTGAGTATTCTATTGTAAGAGGATATTCAAGGTTGTCCCCTCGAAGAGACATTATGGAGTTATTCCTTCCTAAAGGAGTATTATATGGTGTTTCCCTACCTTAGGGGTATTTTTGCATATATTTAATAATCAAGATCATTACAGACTTTCCACCATACTTTTCCCTTTTCTTGTCAAGGTACTTCATGGAAAATATTGGTGGTTATTTATCATCAAATTCATCCTACATGGCTATTAGGAAAAGATATGGCACCAAAGCTACCATAATATTAGAACCTATATCAAGGTTTCACATTAAGCCATACAAAATAAATGTCACCAATGTCAATTGTACTATATTTAATGAGGAGGATCACCCTAGTGACTAAGATCCAATTGTTCCTTTTGAAGACATTTTATATCTCTTCCTTGATGAATGGGGGGTAAAAAATCATGAGTTTGACCCATATAGATGTGTTGAAGAGGCTAGTCTCAGTGTCTATTCTTTACATGAATAAGGTATAACCATACCCTTTATTTATAAGTCTAATAATGATAGTAATGGTTCATGGAAATATTTGTTTGATGGATCAAGAAGAAATATGGAGTAGAGGTAAGTATTATGCTTATTTATCGATCAAATGAAAGGTTCTATTTAGTCATTAGATTTAAATTTAGTTCTACTTGCAATGCAACTGAATATGAAGCTCTTATACATGGGATTCAATGGCCAAGGAAGAAAGGAGTAAAGGAAGTGTAAGACATTGGAGATAGTGAACTTGTTGTCAACCAAGTAAGAGGTAGGAGTTCTTCTAAAAACACATTGTTGAAGTCATAAAAACATAGAGTGTGGGACCTTATTGAATATTTTGAGGCTTTTAACATTCAATAAATCCCAATGGAAGAGAACCATCATGTTGATAGGCTGGCATCAATTTGAGCAAAATTTAACATCTTCAATGATTTAAATAATGTTTGAAGCATAACCACTGGGGTTTGAATCAATTTGAAAACATTTATTTAAACTCCACTCATCATTTATTAACCATTCAAACTAATATTGAGATATAGGGATGTATAATCAACCATCAATATGAGTATGAATTAAGAACATAAAACATGAACACAAGAGATTTGTGGTAAAACGTCATGAGTAATAAAACCCATTGATACATAGCTTTCACTATAATCCTATAAGTAATGAATCAAGATTTATTAAGGCACCAACCCCTCACTAGTCAAGCACCAACTCAACTAGTCCTTTAGTAAACACCAACTTACAAGGAGCCACCAACCCCCTAAGTGAATCATAACCAACTTAGCCACCTATAACCTTTGATCACCTTTTCACACCTATTTCTCACTCAACTAATGATAATAACCTTCTTTTGCTCTTCAAACTCTTTTATCCCTCTCAAACAACCTTCTAGGCTTCCTCGCTCAATATGCCTCTTACTAGGCTTATTTGGTCAAGTCATGATTTCATCACCTATGAAAACACTATTATAAATGTGTGAGATATTTATTAAATTATTAAAATGGAATATAAGACCTCTTATTCCTCATCAACCTTATATTCTATTTGCTTCAAAATCTAAACCATCAACTAGTCTAAATAGGCCTATTAGGCCTTGTTATTATATAAACCACTAGATCACTCACACTTTTAGTTTGCAAAGACACTAATTCATTAGGTTTAATTAAAAAATATGTATTAGGAAATTTTACACATATTAATCAATCAAAATAAGATCACGTTAGGTTGTCCAAACTCACTTAGACCTCTTTCTTCTTATAGGCCTACTAGAGACCTAATTGCAATTAGGTCTATCCATTCCATGGAACAACTTGAACCTCTATGGCCCAGATGGCCCACACTAAAGAAATCAAAACTTTCAAACACTTATATGGAAACCTTAAATTAACTATTCCATGCTCAAAAAGTCATAAATCTTTTGCTCACACATTGAAAGCACCATTAGGCCTCAAAGACCTATTAGGCCTAATTACCCCAAAAATATTATCTTCTAAAACAAATCTTAAACAACCTATAGAAACAAATTGTAAGAAAAATACACATATTTATTAAAATTCATGACCTCATGGTCATCAAGACATACATTAGAAATCTTCTATCAGGCTCCAAAGACCCAGGAACACCAATCTTACTAGCACATAAAAAACTACATGAATGCTCCAAAACATAGTCCTAATGAATGTTGTATTCAAATGCTATAAGGACACTTCAAAGACATATAATTCATATGCATAGTTCCTATGTGACCTCTATAAAATCCTCTAATAGATAGATCACAAGTTATAGTGTCAAATATTGGTCTTGCAGATGAATATCGCAAACTTACCTAATCATTGCCTTATCTACATAAGAGAGGTCAACTTATGAGAAAATTTCTCAACATATCCTCTAATCATAGAAAAACCTTAACAACCTGATGTGTGATATAGGTATTGAAAAAAAACCCAATGAAATTGGATCCATCCCTAATCCATGACAATACATTCTTAATCTCATTCCCATTTCTAGCTTTTCACTATCTTTCTCACTAGGCCTTTTTAGAGATAAGTCAACTTAGATAACCAATTTAGCATATTTAAAGTCTTTAACTTGATAAAAAAAAACCACCATGGTCATAAGATATAAGTCTCAATATTTAACCTCCATCCACTTTTATGATTTTACCTGGTTAACCCTACTTTCTACATCAAAATTTTGAGAGACAAGGGGTTTCCTATAGGGACCACTCATTCATATGTCAGACCAATGCCATCTAGAGGTACCTAGGGGATTACTCTACATGATCCAATCAGCAAAATAGGTCATATAATTAATTCTAATCCATTTCTAACAATATATTTCATATAAGGTCTTTATTAGGGTTTGAGGAGGGTTTAGACTTCCTTCTATTCTTAACAATCTATTATAGTAGTTTTTTTTTCTCTTAATAAACTTAACTAAATAAAAACTTGAGTGTAAATTAGGGTTTGTTTACAATACCTATATATTAGAAGATGTTGTGCACTGCTTTGAATCTAGTGATTGTGAGAGCTTATTTTTGGCTGGGAAAAATAACTTATATACAAATAAATAACTTGTACAAAATGGATTAATAGATAATTGGTGAGTTGTTTGGTCAAAAAACAATCCCAAGAAGTTTTGAACTTCCTCAAGTGTATGTCAGCTCACTTGTTTATGCAATCAAGTGGATAAATAATATATGAAATTATAATAGATAAAAGATATGATAATAATGATAATTAAGATTCAATCCTCACTTAAGCTATCAATGTAAGCAAAGTATTTATCTCAATAGACTGTAGCAACATCTATGACTTCTTGTATAACATCAAATTGGTCAAAAGTGGCTTCAATTAAGGGAGAGAAAATAATGGCACATATTGATAATTCAAAGGCTATGTTGTTATGATCAACAAATAGGGGTTGGGATACTATGGGAAGATCTGTAATACTAATTACATCATTTAATATGTCTGGTAGAGTCATCTACATATAAAGGCCATAGTTAAAATGACAAAAAATTAGTAAGGATTACATACGATGATATAAAATTAAGGTATTAGGATTTGATTATTGAAAATATTGGATTGATGTCGATCTTGATAGAATCAATGTCGATTCTAAGGATCGGTGTTGATTCAGAGGATAGGTGTTGATTCTAAATGAATCAATGTCAATTCTCTCTATGATTGAGTTTAATAAAAATAGAGAATAGATTGGATGACAAGAGCTAAAATACGAATAATGAAGGATATGGATAATGTCCTAAGGATTAAATACATAGGTAACAAAAAAAAATGATTGATAGAAATGAAAGAAATAAAATGATTACTTACCTTCAATCTGTTTGAAAATAGAATGAAGTTTTCCTCACAAAAGTAGGCAGTCTTTCAGGCTCATGATGATGGGTGTGGATTAAATGTAGTTAAATTTTAGTAGAGTCTCATTAAGGATGTCTTTAATTCTCTAAGGAATCTGATAGCAATTCAAGGTTCAGAGTTTCTGGGTCCAAAAGCTAAAGTTTGGTTGAATATTTATGGATCAATGCTAATCTGTAGAATAAGCACCGATCAAGGGAGAATCAACACCAATTCATCCAAATTGGTATATTTGTTCAAACCATGAGTAAAATTAGATTTGATGAGCATGAATTTTTTGGTAACAAGGTTATACAGGAGTAAAGTGGTTATGGGGTAGATTTTCTAGGTTATTAATGGATTTAGGAGGTTGGTGAGGGTAGAAAGGTAATAGTAAAGGCAAGTTACCAAGTTATGAATGGTAAATATACTAAACCTTAGGATATGAATTATTTAGGATAATAAATAAAAATAAGGACCTATGACACCTAATTAATTTTAATAGGGTATAAAATTATAATGTCTACATTTGCCCTTTTTTATTGAGCGATATAGAATACGTGTCGCGAGATAAAAACCATTAGAGGTCCACTACCCCAAGTTTATGTGAGGAGGTATCCCTCCTCAAACTAGGAACCAACATAGAATAATGAGTGGGTGACAGGTTAGAAAAATTTAATAATGGATGGGATAGGTAGATAACAAATGAGCTTTAATAAACTCATATGCATTGCATGAAGTACATGTTTTTCATGGATATGATACAAGGTAATATAGGTAGAGATGCCCTGAGGTAAATCTCATAATAAAATACCAAAACTATGAATAGGTGAGCTTAAAGGAAGGAAGAAAAAGAGAACAAGTGATAGGATTTGGTTGATTGAAGCATCCGATGTGATACACATTGTATGCATTACCTATAGACAATTATTCTCAAGAGAAGCTACACTCTTGGGACCCACTGAGGGGAGATACCCAAAAGAGTACATGCCTTACGTAAGTTATATGATCAACAGGGAGTCAAAATATTTTAACCTAAAATGGTATAGGATAAATAATAAGGTAAATGTGGAAAGATACTAGGAAAAAGCTAAAGAACAAGTTTAGATGCATGAAAAAGGAAAAATAGTGAAAAAAGAGGGAAAATTGACACCAATCTAATATGAATCAGTGCTGATCCACCAAATTGATATTGATCCAAAATAGATCAGCAATAATTTGAAGTTGGGTATATAAGTGAGTTTGATGTGAAAGGGTCTCATTTGTTGTTTATGAAAAATGAAATGACACTAAAGAGCTCAAATGATGATTTTGTGACAAAATAAGATGTAGGATAACAAGAGTGCATTGAGGTGATGATGATGCTCACAAGATCAGGTAGGTGTATTATTTTATTATTATTTTTATTTTAAAAATTTTGATTTTTTTTTGGCATTTTAGAAGTAGATAGGTTGTAGAACTAGGCTAGGATGTTGATAGGAAATCGACATCGATTCTCAAGTGAATCAATGATGATTCACTAGGAATTGAAACCATTTCATCGAAACAACACTAATTTCTATATAATGGCATCGATCCTTAAGGGATCAGTGATGATTCACAAAAAAATGTGAAGGGCTTAGATTAGAGTCTAGGGTTAGAGGTAGTTCGAGTTTTTATGAGAATTTAGGCTTCTAAGGGATGCTAGTTGTAGGCATGGGGTCTATTACAAATGTGGTATTGAGTGCCACCTCTAATGGAGTGACTACAGGTGTAGTTAGGTGATGATGACTGGGCCCATCTAGAGGCCATAGATTTGTGAGGAGTGCATCACTATAGATTTATCTATCAAGATACAATCTTGTTGGTTATATTGTTGTAACACTAGGATGTTATGACTAGGACCTTTTAGATCTTGACTGGAGAGATGACCATTACAAAGGAGGATATCTACCAGAATCTGAGATTGTTGGTGTAGGGAGCACATATAGTACTTGTGGACAAGTAGGGATGAGGGGAAATATTGACACATTTATACAAGGATATGGAAGGTATAAATTTTGTTACAAGTGGATTTGCATTTAAGCTGCTATATGTAGCTATGGGGAGAGGTCTAATCTCCATGATGTTGTTGGCCATATCTAGTTATGCACTCCTAGATTCACAGGGGAACATTTTTGTAGATATTGACTAGTGTAGTTGCATATATGCTAGAGCACCACACATTGTTTTCCTAGGTATCCACTTTGATAGAATATATTTACAGGGAGCTCTAGGTATGGAGTACCTAGAAGAGTTATAATTTATATGTTATAGTGATTTTATAGTGTTGGGAATATGAGCACTTTAGAATATTAGTAGGACACTAAGTATAATGTGGTGTTCTTATGATGGAAGGTGAATTTATCTCAATTATTTAGAGATGGTATTACCTAGGACATGTATTACTATAAAGGGGTCCTAAAGTTTTTGAGAGATGCAGACATTATCTAAAATCATTACCTAAGATTTAATGTATGGCTCAGGGTGTTGGTAGAGCTTATAAGTGTATGGAGGGAGAGGTGGATGTCAGGGAGGAGGACAGAGCACTTAGATTACCTCAACTACGGATGAGTGTGATAGTATTTTGGGTTAGCATAGGACATCCCATGGGCCCCACATGTTTACAAGCAATATGAGATAGAGCGGGGGCTCCTAATAGTAGTTAATAGATATTTCCTTATAGAGGAAGAGTTGGAGCCAACATGGCTTGATGTGGAGGATGCGAGGTGTACTCTCACAAATACAACATGGTGGATAGGATAGTGGGTAGTGTGGAAAGATAGGGTGGTGAAGCCATACTAGGAGGGAGGGCACAAGGAGATGGAAGAGGTTGAAGAGGATGGAGAGGGAGAGGAAGGGATGGGAAAGGAGGAGGTGATGGGAGAGGAGGGAATCATAGGAGGGGATGGAGTGATAGGAGAGGATGTAGGGGATGTAGGGGAGTAATTAGTGGAAGAAGAGGATATCATAAACATATCTACACTTATCATAATGAGGAATACATTGAGATCTTAGTGTATCAGTTTTTGGGGATATATAGTTGGAGCATAGGGAGCCTTGGTTGTACTGGAGGGAGAGAGAGAGATTTACTATAGGGTAGGTTGGATATTATATATGCTAATTTTGATGTTTTATAGTTGAGGCATGATCTATAAGTAGTTTCTTAAGACTGATATTGTGGGGAGAGGGATAACCTAAGTATGGGGGAAAGGGAGCCCTCAATATAGATAGTTGGAGAGCGATCAGGGCCAATCATAGATAGGCTAGGACCATGAGCATATAGAGATATAGGGAATTAGTGGTAGAAATGTGCTACTATGATCAGATTGTACTAGATCTACATCTAGATATCCCATGCTATGCATCCCATGTAGCTATATAGGGTAAGTCCTCCAACTGTACTCATATAGGATTTGTGAGCACAGGCAATGTATCTCACAAGAGGGATTAGAGGAGAGATAGGTGGGGAGATGTGAGTGGAGATGGGGATATATCTCTAAGGAGCATACACTTGAGCCAAATTCAGTTCATGGAGTAGACTCTCAGATGTATCATATTGCATTATATTATGTTGGTTTAGAGCCACATTCATTGTATATTATTTGTATCGGCTAGAGAGATACATTCATTTGTATATATATGATGTACACTTATTCATTCATTCACATGTATGGACTCAGATTATGATTGTCAGTTATGTGTTTTATGGATTATGTTTATGAGTTGGTTAAGGATGTTATGGATTACATTATTATTTGTTTATGGAGTAAAAATTATGAGTTGGTTATGGATGTTACCATGTATTAGATTATGATTTGCTTATGGATTTATGTTATGGATTAAATGTGTTTTGTTTATGGATTTAAGATTATGCTATGGATTACATGTGTTTTTCTTATCAATGTTATGGATTAGATTATAGATATTTTCATTGATAGGAAGTGAATTATTTTTTAAAAGAAAATGATTTCATCTTATATACCAAAAACTAAGGTCAACCCTAAAACACTTTTATGCCAATCCACTTAGACTAATCAATACGGGAAGTATACTAATTTGAAGAAAGTTGATCAATGTGTGAAGCTTACTTGGGATGTTTTATGTATGATAGCCATCCTTTAAGGGAGTCATCTATATTTTAAGACATATCCTTTGAAACAACTATCCTTCAAGGGAGCAGTCTGTACTTTTGACACTTTATGTATTTTTGTAGATTTTGTAGAGTTTATAGTTATCCTTTGAAGGATTAGGATATTATTTTTGATTTTTTTGTAGATGATATTATTTTATATTCACGTGATCACATTATTATTGTCTTTTTATGGATTGGACTTGAGGCATTTTATAATAATTTCCTGAATTTTTGACACAAAATTAAAAAAAAACTCTCATTTTCAATGTGAAATAATGATAGGGTTTTTAAGGAATAATGATTTGGAGCTCCTTCTAATTTATAGGTGGAGCTTTACCAAAATAGATTATGCTATGAATAGATCAAGGGTATTTATATTCAAGGTTAAAAATGGGTAATGCTTCCATATAACCACATGTCTCTATGCATCATTATTTGGTATAAGAATAATAGGGATATGGTTTTATTGCCTTAAACCAAAAGAAATGAAACTAGGTAGATCAAAGTGATTAAGACTTACTAACAATAGAAAAAACACTTGCAATGCATTAAGAGGTTTTCATTCTAATTTCCCATCAATAGTAGCTAAATGATATGCCCTTGATCCGTATTTATGAAGAAGTAAAACTTCAGTACCATAGACCAGGGAAAAAGGAGTAGCACCTGTAGGGGTATGAATACTAGTTTGATAGGCCCATAGGGTAAATGGGATATGAAGATGCTAGTTCTTTCCTTCTTGATTAACAAATTTGGTTAGGATTTTGACAATATTTTTATTGGATGCCTTGACATATCCATTAGATTGAGGATAACAACATGAAGATAAGCTTAGATTCATTCTAAAAGAATCAAATAGCTCTTGAACCTTTTTGTTTTTAAAATATTTTCTGTTGTCTATGATGATCTTATGAGGAATGCCAAAGTGAAAAAATAATGTGCTAGCTAATAAATTTAATAATTTTATCCACTTTAGTCATGAAAAGAGGGATAGCCTCTACCCACTTAGTAAAATGATTAGTGGAGGTATGATAAATCCATGATGCTAGGAAAATTTAGGATTGATCTGACCTATAAGATCAATCCCCCAGTGGGACAAAGGCCACAAGTCCTATGTAACTTGTAATTATTTACTAGGGACATGGGATAGGTTAGAATGTTGCTAACATTTTATGTACTTCTTAACATATTCAGAATAATCATGATTTATAGTGGGCCAATAATAACTAATCATAAAATTCTCTTAGTGATGGTATGACCACTAAACTTTATACCACATGAGCCATCATGGTCTTATTTAATAGCGAGTGTAACCTCATGATTATGGAGACAATGAATAAAGATACCATCAAAACCATGCTTATAGAGAACACCCCCTAGTATAATGAAATGTCTGATGTAATAGTGGAAAGCTCACTTGGCATTCTTGGATAGATCTAGAGGAAAAATGCCTTTTAATAGATCATCAAATATCTATGCATACCATGGATCTAATGGATTTTAAAACACACTATGGATGGAAGGAAGGTTAATTCTGGTAAAATAAGCTTGATTAATACTATGGATGAGGATAAAAAACTTATATTCCTTATATGATGATGGGATAAATGAGGCCAAATAAGACATGGTATCTTCAAACTTTTTGGTTGATCAGGAAGTGGCTTGAATGGCATAATGTTTAAAAGTAACTAGTAATTGGCCAGTCAAGGTCTTTTATTTCTAAATGGTATCATTATTGCATTGATATATGCCCTTAATATGATTAACCACAATCTAGGAATCACCAAAGATATTTAGTGTCTTAATACCCAAGGCCAAAGAAGTTTGGAGATCAATGATCAAAGTCTCATATTATGTCATATTATTAGTTTAATTGAAGTCAATATTAAAGTATAGAGGTATATGTGTCCCCCTAAGAGGAATTAGGATAACTCTAGCTCCCCCACCATACTCTGATTTGGATCCATCAAAGAAAATAGTCATTTGATATCATGGATCTGTTTGAGACATGGAAGCTATGGATTTGTTTGAAATTTCATAAGGTACCGCATGATTAGTAATAATTTAACCTTTAACTAGTTTATGATGAATAAACTCAAGATCAAATTCCACCAAAAGCATAAGCCATTTGGCCATTCACTAATCTAGGTAAGGCTTCAAGTGCATGAAATTTAAATAATCGGTGCTAGTGACCACATAAGTTTTATGAGTGAGCAAATAATGACAAATTTTGGAGGCTACAAATACCAAAGCCATCCATAATGTTTCTATGTGTTAATAATTCATATTGTATTAAACAAGTGTGTTAATTATATAGTAAACTACCTACTCTTTATGTTTCTCATCATGATGGGAAGCCATAGCTCCAAAAGCATGATTTGTAGTAAAGATATACAAGAAAAAAGGATACCCCTCCTTTAGAGGAGTGAAAACTAGTCATGAATGAAGGTAGCTATTAAGATCCTCAAAGACCTCCTAACAACTTAAGTCCTAATTGAAACAAATATCCTTCCTTAATAATTGATGGAATGGTTGACATCAATCAGATAGCTAGGAGATAAAACAATGAATAGACTATAATTTTCCTTGAAAACTATGCAGCTACATAAGATTGGATGGGGGTGGAATTTATAAAATGGCTTTGATTTTAGTAGGATAAAATTGTATTCCTCGAATAAAAATAATAAATCCCAAAATTTTACCTGTCAATACTCCAAAAATGTATTTCTTAGAACTTAGATAGATATGAAATTGGATTAAGTGATTGAAAATTATCTTTAGTACCAATAAATGGTCCTTTCATAATTTTGATTTACCAAAGTGATCATCTACATAATCCTCAACAATTTTATGGATGATATCATAAAATATGTACGTCATGTCTCTTTAATAGGTGGCTCTTGCATTCATTAGGCTAAAAGGCATAAATCCATAGAAGAAATTCCCCTAGGTAATAATAAATGAAGTCTTATGTTGGTCTTATAGTGTGATAAAGATCTGATTGTATTTGAAGAAACCATCTATAAGTGATAATATTTTGTGACTAGTTGTTAAATCCACTAATTGGTCAATATTAGGGAGAGGTAAATAATATTTAGGACAAGTGAGGTTTAGGTCACAAAAATTAGTACAGAGATGTAGTCCTCGTATACGATTAATGATAAGGATGATATTATAAATCCACTGAGGGTGTAACAACCCCTCAAGTTGTACTTAAGAAAATGCAGTAGTTTTTTTAAAACAAATAATTTAAGAATCATTTCATGGAATTAAACAATACAACATAACTAATAATAATAGTACTTCTAATTCAAATATTTCCCACAATATTGATCTTATACAATTCCAAGGAAAGAATTTACAATAGGACGCAACTATGGATGGTCACACAATACAACACTCATTATTTAAGTATATCAAATACATAATATAATTACATTCATTCATGCATATATCCTACTATAATAAGTAGATACCAATTTCTTTGGAGCTCAAGTCGATCCAACTCATGTATCATTGATAATCACAAGTGTCATCTCTAGGTATTACTGGAATGGGAAGGGAGAACATCATTCAAGCATTTTTCCACTCCAACCACAAAAAAACAATCCCCCATATAATTTCCTATCAGAGAGTGGCCCTTCTTTCATGGATAGCTAGATAAAATAGTGTCAGAATCTAATGATATGTGATAGTACCCTATGTGCTTGTAAAGTTTACTACTACTACATGACATGTATCATAAAGAAAATAGGTTTTAAACATGATATCGGACAACATCCAAATCAAACATATGAAATAACAATGTACATCCAACATTACTTTGGCCAAAGTTTGTAGATAATATATGATCATTAGATTAGTCAATTTCATCATACACCATTTGATTGGACTATATATTGGTGGTGCTACCTAGGCTAGTGGAATTCGTCTCACTACATATTAACATCATCAATAAGGTTTCTAGAAATAAACATATATAACATAGTATATGTTTCCAAGATTCATACAAATGTTTTTCCTATACTAGGTATAGAACAATATTGTATATTAATTTATTTTACTAGTGCATAATGAATCTTTGACACAACAATAACATTTTTGATAAAGATACATTTGCAAACAAGATCATAATCTAAAATATGTGAAACTTGATTTATAAAATTATATGTAACCGAATACAATCATGGATAGGACATACCATTCAGGTATGTATTTTACAAAAACATAGATTATTTAAATGCTACTCATAGCATACTACTAAATTAATAATCCTACTTGTCCTTAAACATAACAAGGTTTATATCACCTGATATATAGAAAGACAAATAATCTTAAACCATGATCTAAATGAATACTTATAAACATAAAAATATATTATAATATATATATATATATATATATATATAAGTAAATGCTGATCTTTTTACATATTTAGTAAAATGTAATTTATACTCATCTTAACCAAATAATTTTCCATTTTATATAACTCAGTAAAAGATTATTAAATATATGTAATGTAAATGTACCCCTACCATCTCATAAAATATAAATTAGTATATGTTTATTTTTATAAACCATATTGATGGTGTTAATAGGCAGTGAGATGAATTCCACTAGCCTAGGGAGCACCACCAATAGACAGTCTGATCAAAATTTGTGTGATGAAATTAATCAATCTAGTGATTATATATTATCTAAAAACTTTGGACAAAGTAATGTTAGATGTACATTATCATTTCATATGTTTGATTTTCATGTTATGTGATATCATGTTTGAAATGTATTTTTCATTAAGATACACGTCATGTAATAGTAGTAAATTTTACAAGCACATAGGGTACTAATATGTCTCAATAGATTCTCTCACCATTTTATCTACCTATCCATGAAGGGAGGGTCATTCCATCATAGGTAACTCTATGGGGGATTTTTGTTTTGTGGTTGGAGTGGAAAAATACTTGGATGATGCTCTCCTTCCCCACTACAGTACTACCTGGAGATGATATTTGTGATTATCAGTGATACATGGGTTAGATCAACATGAGCTCCAGAGAGTTTAGTATCTATTTAATGTATTAGGTTGTATGTATGAAGGAATGTAATTATATTATGTTTTTGATATACTGATAAGTGAGTATTATATTTTGAGACTAGCTGTAGCTATGTCTTATTATAAATTCTTTCCTTAAAATTGTATTAGATTAATATTATGAGCAGTACTTGAATTAGAAGTACTTTTATTCCTAGTAATGATTTAGATATGTTATATTATTTAATTCTATTATTTAAATGTTTAAAAAAAGAAAAAAAATTGCTTTTTCTTAATTACAACTTGAGGGATTGTATCATAGGGTAATCGATAGGATGGATAAAGTTAATGGATAAGAGATGTTGCAACTCCTACTTGACTAAGATTGCAACATGAGGGTGCATCTTTCAAATTTTTTTATTTACAATATTGACATCAAGGAAAGTGACAATATTATGAATAATAATAGCAGTGTCAATACTAGGCACATCCTCATAGGACTAAGAAAATGCTACACTATGATTTGTTGGAAAGGTATCAAAATCTTGGTGCTTCTAAGGATCTAAACATCTACTGACCTTAACTATTCATGAAATCTCGTGAGATCCTATGTTAATGTCAATATTAGATTTATTTAAGAGACTAGAGGTTTCAAATGGAATAAATTTACATAGATGGGAGTTCTCCATGCCTAAATGAGTTAAGACCGACTCATCATCTTGACACTGAAGAACAAGGATGGAAAGATAATCTTGCCCTATCATGTTTATGTAGGCTAGAGTAATGGTTCTATCATCCACATCGTGATGATAGATGAGAGGTTCTGTAGTGATGGCATTGACTAAAAAAAAGTTTGGGGTAATAGGCACAACATCATCTATAAAAGAAGGGGTGTTGGGTGGTGACGATGATGTGTCATCCTTGAGGATAGAAAGAAGAGTAATCTCTAGGGTAGTTTTGGTATTTTTAATAAAATCTGAGGCCATGTTTTTTGTGGGTTTTCCTAAAATATCCTAATGTAACATTATGTGGGCCTTATTCGTAGCATCCCATACCAAAACCTTTCCAAGAACACCATTGTAGGTATGTTTTTACAAAAGTGAGGTTTATCAAGGAATGAAAAGTTTGAGGTAAACGGTTTAGCATGGGTTTAGTTAGAAAGTTCAAAATATTGTTGATCTATTCCTAAATCAATTGGGTGAGGAAAAAATATAGACCAAGGGGAATAATCTCTCCTAAATTAGGATAATATGTATGGTGTTTATTTGGACATCCATATTCCTGGGGAGTGGGGAGACTATTGAGTGTTAATAATTGACATTCTCTAATCAATAATTGCTTAAAAGTAGAGTCAATGGACTCCTTACTAATCTTAAATGTAGGTATTATCGTACTACATGATTCCTCATTGGAGGATGATGGCGTAGTGTTTTGTAAGGGGATTAAAATGTCATTTTGTTAAAAAGTGAGGTTGTAAGTTTTAAATGGATGGGAATCTACTGAGGCATTATGTATTTTTCCTTCATGTTCAAACTTAATACATTAGTGCAAGGTAGAGAAGATACAACACATAGCACATATCAAGGGATGTCTTAATAGGATGTTGTATTGAAACTCCCCTTATATTATGTAAAATAGTTCAGATAGAATAAATATGCCTACTAAAATATGAAGAACTAACATTCATATTCTAGGTGTGACAATATCGTTGAACGCTTGTAGAACAGTCAGGGATTGGGCTACAATGGTTTTAGGTAGTTGTAGGGTAGTTTTTTGTAAGGGGATTAAAATGTCATTTGGTTGAAAAGTGAGGTTGCAAGTTTTAAATGGATAGGGATCAACCGAGACATTGTGTATTTTTCCTTCATGTTTAAACTTAATACATCGATGCAAGGTAGAGGGGATACAACACATAGCACATATCCAAGGATGTCCTAATAGGATGTTGTATTGAAACTCCCCTTTTGTTATGTAAAATAGTTTAGATAAAATATATACACCTACTTGAATTTGAAGGACTACCATTCCTATTATAGGTGCAATAGTATCATTAAATGCTCGTATAATAGTGGGGGAGTGGGATATAATGGTTTTAGGTAGTTGTAGTTGTTTAAACATATGGGAAGAGATAATAATTATACTCACACCATTAAACATTACTCTCTTGCTTCAAGTCTAATTAATTTGGATAGTGATAAATAATGGGGATCCTGGTCATTAGGATATAATGGTGATATCTCTAAAACATGGAACGTTATGGATAATGGTTTTTGAAGTGACATAATGAAAGCTGATAGAGGTTTGGATTCATCATCGTGTATCTCGATGGCTCGTAAAGCTTCTATCATATCCTCATGATGTTGTGGAGAATTTTGGACAAGTTCGTATAAAGACATCTTGACTATGAGCTAATGAAGCTTATTTAGAATAGATATATGTATAAATTCTAAAGCATTATTATTTTGTGATTTCTATAATAGTGTATTTTAGTTTCATTAAAGGATGGGGTCTTAATATAGATGCTTTTATTCAAATTGGTGGTAATGACACCTTCCCTTTTTGAATCTGATTGAGGGTAGTGGGGGTATCCTTTCTAGGGAGCTAAATCCTAATAGGAGGTTGTTGCAAGTATTTTTCTTGTGGTACCCCAAGGTTTTCATTTTTGATACTTATACCTTTTCCCTTGATTTCTATAAGTTTTATCTTTTCCTAAGCCATAAGGGGAACTTTTCTTGAGATAATTTGAGCTAACGTGATAGTTTATTCAGGGGGTAATAAGCTAGTGGGGATGGGTATCCTAGATGCAAGTATTGAGATGACACATTGAATGTCATGCATATCTTATGAAATGTCTAAGAAAGCCTTTTCTTAGATAGTCTTTTCCTCTTTTATTTTTAGTTAATCATCCTAAATGTCCTTAACAATTATTTCCTTAGGTGGATCCCAAATAATGAGATCCAGAAAGTCTGAGTGGGTGTTTGGGAAGGCTTTTCTTAATTTAAATAATTCAAAGGTATCTCCTATAAGGAGATCTAGGACAATATTATTACTAATTTCCTTATTCAAATTTTTATCATCGATTGTATTGATCACATGAGTTGCATGGTCTAAAGTGGTTCTTGAATTATCTTGTACAAACTTAAACATAGAAGCATGGTTAGGGAATGGTTATCTAAAAATGTCTATAGACTGATTAGGGGGCACATTTGGATTATCTAGTTGTAACTCACCTTGATCAATAAGGTTTTTTACTAGACCCTTAAAATAATGACACCTACTGACATCATGACCTATTACATGGTGATAGTTGTAGAAATCATTTTCCTTAAACCAAGTAGGCTTAGGGAAAGAATCATTAAGAGGTATCACCATATGAATTTTGATGAGAGATGCCTTTCATATTTTATCCAATATAGATACATATAACTCTCCTAAAGGTGTATACTATGTCATGTCCCCTTTTTCATGGACATTGACAGATTTGATGATTAGCCTATTATGCGACCTTTGTAGGCTAATAGGATGGATAGAGGGTCATGATGGAGCTTGGCTTGACTTTGATTCACAGAATTTCTACATTTGGTTTTCATTCAGGTTATTTCAGACACATTGGGCCTGAGCTCCTAATATTTAGGGATATTTGACATGCAGCGGAGTGCCTTTATTTTGGTATGGTCATGTGCAGAATCACTCCCTGGTTCACCAGCTTTGAACGGTTTGAGGATCCGACATGTATTGAGGGAGATATTAATATTTGATTGATTTAATCAAATATTAATTATTTAGCCTAATTTTAATTAGAAACCCTAATTAGGGCAAGCATATATTTTTGAGGGTATAAGGGTTTCTCATGGAGGCCATTATAGATTATGCATTGATTATTGATTTTGATATTGAAGAAATTCTTCTGTGAAGACTGAGCCAAGGGTTCCAGGATTCCATTGTAGTGGAGAACATGCCCTCTTCATTGTGTGTGATTCAGAGGCTATGAGATATCAGCTGATTTATTGCCAAATTGAGAGATAGCTTCATACAGAAGTTATCACAGAGGTACAGATTTGAGAGATAACTTCACACAAAAGTTATCACAGTATTTCAAGTATTTCTTTATTTAGTTTTTGATTTAATAAATTATATAGATAGAGATCTTCTGTATTAGAGCCACATATCTACAGATCAGGGGTTGAAAATAGACAGGTTGTGCTTAATTGGCAGCTGTACTAAGTCCATACAGGTCCGTACAGATCCACTCAGACATCAACCTCAGCAGACAGCGATCCTCAGTGACCGACATCGGCCGACTGAAGACCAACATTGGTAGAGAAGGACCTACAGTGACCGACATCGGTAGTATATCGACCGACGCCGGTGACTGTGTGTTCGACACAACAGGCCGAGACCTTCCAGATTCAAGCTTGATTATCAGATTTGCAAAAAGACAAGGGTTTTAAGACTTTATTTTCATATTTTGTATATGCATGACAGAGAACAACTACTATAATCATCTGGATGAATAATAAGATCTTTGATTGGCAGATAAGAGATTTACTGTGGTTTATTGTTTATCTGAATTTATTCTGCAAGATTGTATCTTTGTTCAGAACTATTTGTGTTTGAAGGGGATATTACAGTGGTATTTGATCTTTTGCTTAGAAACAGGAGCCCCTAAGTAAGGGACATCACAGTGGTATTAGAGCTTTTGACGAAAAAAAGGAGCCCCTAAGTAAGGGACATCACATACTGTTCTGAAGGGAAATGTGTTAGGGGTTGTTTGGATTATACTTGAGAGGTAGAAGGCTTAGATTGGCCTTTTTATTATGGTGGTGCTAATTTTACAACTATCACATTAGCTGATACTTTGATCTTATTATTGTTGGTCCCTTTAGAGTGATCAGGTTTGAAGTTTTTACTATGCAACTTTACTTTCCCTTCTTCCAAATCTCTAATTTCTAGTTTGCGAGCCATCAAAAAGGCTTCACTAAAGGTTTTTAAATATTTTAACCATAATGTAGATGAGATATGTTTATCACATGATCTCATGAATAATTTAATGAGTTCTGGTTGCAGAAGGAGAAATGTGATTTGGTTTATGAGACTCATGTATCTATCTATGAAATATGATACAAATTCATCATCAAATTGTTTGATGGCATAAAGGTCAATGATAGTGACTTTTCTAGCAATGTTAATAAAAAAAGTGTTAAAAGAATATTTTAGCTAGCTATCCAAAAGAGAGAAGGGAATGATGAGGAATTAAACTATATCAATGTAAGGTAGGTCCAGATAGTGACATGGGAAATGTCCTAAGGAGAGGTGAATCATCATGAGCTATAAGATAGAAAGCATGACTAAATTCTCAAAGGTGTTGTTGAGGATCTTCATTGTTCTAAAATTTGGTGAATTTTAGAAGCTCCCACTATGGAGGATAAGGTCTAATAGGGACCAATAGACTAATAGGTTCATTATAGATCTATTCATAAGGGAGCATATTTTTATTCCCAGAGGTATAAGCTTCCAAGTTGATCATATTATTCATAAGGATATTCATAAGGTTTGGTTGGGTATTGTATTGAGGGATATACCCCAAGGCATTGTGTTGTGTGTGTGTTGATAAGTAGTAAAGAGAGTGGAAAAGGGATAATATAAAGGATAACCAATGGAGGTGGTCATGATCAATTGAGATGCCACCGCATACTATGGGGCTTGTAAGGGTATATAAGTAGACCCAAGAGCTTGCAAAGGAACTATGTATTATGTAGTCAATGAGATATCTTTCTGAGCAAGTTAAATTACAAAAATTTATTGTAAAGGTTGATTTTGGGGATTCAAAGGAACGTTAGTTTGGAGGGGTAAAAGGGTTGTTGGGATTGAGATAACTAAGTTTTTAAGTGTCATGGTAATAGACTGAGGTATGGTCACATTCTGAGTTTGGGTACTAGTTAGGGATGGACCACTAGACATTACCGGAGGTAGATTTCCTATAGGTTATATAGTGTTTGTGTTAGAACTCATTAGGGAGGATTGTTATGGGAAGACACCATAGCTATGATAAACCCTTCACCTTCTTCCAAAGTCATGCCAAAAATATACATGAAATCTTATGTATAAGGGGAGAGTGGGATACGTATATCTTGAGAGCTAAAGTAATAGTTAAGTGCAATTGGATTACCATCCAATATGGTGGCAAATTCATGATTGCCCTAAGTATAATACTAGGGAATACCTTCACCTATGGATTTAAGGGAAGTAGGAGGACTAAGATAATTATTAATGGATGAGGAAGAAGCAAGTGGTTTGATTTTCTTTAGCGACTACTTTCATGTCAAAACCATGTGATGATGAAAGAAAAGATGAGAAATATAAGAAAAGAAGCACACAATTGTCTTTTTTATTATCTCATATGTAGTGGAAAAGAAAGGCACACATGCTAAACATGTAATTATAAAGATTTTACTTTTTAAGAGAAAAGGTTACTGAAGGTCCTTAGAAGTGGAAATCTAAAGATGGTTTTAGGTTTGTTTGGGCTTAGAAATATCTCTGTACTAGAATCGATACACGGCCATATATTGGGGTCTACCCCCTCACTTCACACACCATATCGATAAGGGTGTGAGGTGTTTAGGTAGTATATATTGAATAACTAGGGTTTATGCTTAGTGAATATACTAAATTGGTTTTCTCCTTGGTGATGAAATCCAAGTAGGATAGCTAGAATCAAGGTTAACGCTAGGTGATGAAATCCCAATTGTTTCCCTTATGTCAATGTTTGATGGATTTATTATGTATGTGGTTTGGTATGTGTGTGAAATAATTGATTGCTATGATAATTTAACCCACTTAGATTATTCTATATGAATTATCTAAATAAGAAAAATGGATGTAATTATTTGTATCCTTTAGAAAGGAAAAGCAAACAATTTTGGATTTTATTTTGAATGAAAACAATAATCAAGATAAAAAGAGAGAAAGATGGATAAATTCACAATGAATTAAAATAATAAAAATGAGACCTTGTGGGTCCCATCGGGCATGCCAGTTATAGTAGTTTTTTAGTTTTTCTCTTAATAAAATTAACTTAATAAAAAGTTGAGTGGAAAGTAGGGTTTATGTAGGATAGCTATAGATTAAAAGATGTTGCACACCGCTTTGAATCCAATGACTGTGAGAGACTATTTTTGGCAGAGAAGAATAACATAAACATAAATTAAAAACTTGGACAAAATGGATTAATAGATAATTGGGTGAGCTACCTAGTTAGAAACTAGTCCAGAAACATTGTGAGCTTCCTCAAGTGGATGTCAACTCACTTGTTTACCCAATAAAGTGGATAAACAACATATGAAATTATAATAGATAAAATCTATGATAAGAATGATAATTAATATTGAATCCTCATTTAAACTATCAATGTAAGAAAAGTATTCATCCCAATAGGCTTTAGCAACATCTACGTCTTCTTGTATAACATCAAATTAGTTAGAAGTGGCTTCAACTGAGGGAGATAAAATAATGGCACATAGTGCTAATTTGAAGGCTTTGTCACTCTAATCAGAAAATAAGGGTTGGGATACTATGGGAAGATCTATAATATTGATTACATCATGTACTATGCCTAGTAGATTCATCTACATACAAAGGCCATATTTAAGTGACAAAAAATAAGTAAGGATTGCAAACAAGGATCTAAAATTAAGGTCTTCTTGTATAACATAAAATTAGTTACAAGTGGCTTCAACTGAGGGAGAGAAAATAATGGCACATAGTGCTAATTTGAAGGCTATGTCACTCTAATCAGCAAATAAGGGTTGAGATACTATGGGAAGATATATAATATTGATTACATCATGTACTATGCCTAGTAGAATCATCTACATACAAAGGCCATATTTAAATGACAAAAAATAAGTAAGGATTGTAAACAAGGATCTAAAATTAAGGTCTTGGGCTCTAATTATTAAAAATAATGGATCAATGTTGATCCTGATAGGATTGATGCTAATTATAAGGATCAATACCAATTCTGAGGGATGGTACCAATTCATAATGAATCGGTGTTGATTTTCTCTATGATTAAGTTTTTAAAAATAGAGAATATATTGGATGATAAAAGCTAAAATATGAATAATGAGGGATATGGATAATGTCCTAAGGATTAAATACATAGGTAACATCAAAAATGATTGATAGAAATGAAATAAACAAAATGATTGTTTGCCTTCAATTCATTTCCAAATAGAATGAAATTCTCCTCATGGATGTAGGCAGTCTTTCAGTCTCATGATGATGGTTGTGGATTGAATGCAATAAAATTTTAGTAGAGTGTCATTAAGGACATCTTTAATTCTCTAAGGAATCTAACAATAATTTGACATTAAGAGAATCTAGGTCCAGAAGCCAAAGGTTGGTTAAATATTTATGGATTGATGTCGATGTAGAAAATTGACATCAATTGAGGGGAAATCAATGCCGATTCACCCAAATTGGCATAATTTTTCCAACCACAGGTAAAATTAGCTTTGATGAGTATGAAGTTGTTGGTAAAAATGTTGTATGGGGTCAAAATGGTTATGGGGTATATTCTCTAGGTTATTAATGGATTTAAGAGGCTAGGAAGGCTAGAAAGGTAATATTAAAAACAAGTTACCAAGTTATGAATGGTAAATATACTAAACCTTAGGATAAGAATTATTTAGGATAATAAATAAAAATAAGGACCTACGACACCTAATTAATCATAATAGGGTATAAAATTATAGCATCTACATAATCCTTCATAAATCTTAGGCCATCAAACTTGAAACTAATGTTAAGAACTTTGAGCTAGGACCCTTACCCAACTACTAGTATATTCTTGGATCTTCATGCAAAGGTTTCACATGCCAATGAGCATAAAACAATCCTTCTCAAGTCTGTAATTCTTCATTATAACACTTGAGAGACCTAAAATTCACTTTTCATGATTTATCCTTATGAGTTTGACATCAAAATTGGTTAACATACTTGACACAACCTCTCACACCTCTGGTAAATCTCACATTACCTCTAGCACCTTGGAAACTGAGTGTGACCCCTCATCAAGCCACACTAGGTCTCTTTGCATACTAGGCCTAAACCTGTAAGCGATACTTAGACATTGAACACATCTTGAAACCTCTTGCACTACTCTCAAAACCTCATAATCATGTCATATAACTTCATACCATGCTCACACACTACCAACATTCTTCTCTTAAGCCTCAAACTGATCACCTCATCATGCTACCAAGCCTATGCCTTCTCAGTAGGTCTCTTCATGTAATGACTAAGCCTCAAAACTAATCTTGGAACTCTTATGAAGGATTCTTTGCCTCATTATAATGATTACACAACTTCATAGACTATCTCATGCATGTACTGACACAATTCACCAAGTTTCACTATGCTTCATGCATACATCTTCTCATAGGGCTAGACTAGGCTTCACAAGACACCTAGTACTTAAAGACTTGAAATCAAACAAGCTAACTCTCAATGATATCAACCAATAACATTATTCAAATAGAGTTATCTGAATACAAAATTACTCTCAATAGGCTCATGAGCTTAGCACACCACAACATTATGCAAAGACCTTATGCAAAACTTAAGGACTTACTAGACCATGCTTAAGCCATCATGATCACTTACCATGTATATTCTCAAGACCACCTTTGGGACATTAATGATTTTAAATTACCTTTGACATCAATGATAACATCAATTCCTCAACACAACAATAGAAACATAACTCAACAATCTCCCCCTTTGTCATTGATAGCAAACACTCAACCAAAACTGATCAATCTCACCTCCCCAAGCTAGATCTTCTTCAAACTAACATTTATTTAAATTTATAATTTTACTTTACATTATTCTACCATCTAAAAACACTTAAAATTAAAATTTGTTAAAAATATAAAAATAATATTTTATTTAACTTATTTTTTAATAATACATATATTTAATTTATTATTAAAATAAAAATAAAAATACAAATATATCTTGAATGATTAAATATGCTTGAATTTGAAATTAAAACTGACCCTTCAAACTTGATCACCACAACCAACTCACTCCGTTTGCGTACAATCCATGTGGCAAATGACGCCCAATGTGGTCATAAATGTGCAAAGAGATAGCTTCAATGTGGCCATTAGACTCACTGTCATTTCACTGGCTACGGGGGCCTCGATTGAATTGACGATGTCTTTTCACGGGCTGATAGTTATCTGCAAAATCATTAAAAAATGGTAGCACTGACCACTGACCACGGACCACACATTTTTTTTATTTATTATTATTTAATAAAATAAATCTTATATATAAATATATTAAAATTGTAAGATTATTATTAAAAAAACATTAATTGACATTGTCATATTCATTATAGTTTATTCTAAAAGATTGAAAAATTAAAGATACTCTATATATTTATTATAATTCTTTTTAGAGTTTTTCACAAGATTTTAGAGTTTTTTAGTGTTCCAAAATTTTACCTTGTATTTAAAATGGGCCACTAAAAAAGACATTATATTTTACAGCTTACTAAAAATATAAATTTAGTGATGCGTTATTAATTTTATTCTTTAGTATTAATATTTGTTGAAATTATTTAGTTAAGGATAATTTGTTTGGATTCAATTATAATGACTTATTGACCATAGAATTACGATTATTATTAAGTTAAAGATAATTTTTTTGGACTCGATCACAATGATTCCTTTACCCTGAGACAACAATAACACATGAAGCAATTTGACCTCAACATCAAACAATAAATATTTATATAATCAATTACAAAAAGCTTTACAAAATACAAACCAATATTTAAATAGTAAATAGAGATGTAATGATGTGCAATAATATATTAGGGGCCCTGTGCCCATCTCTATACAACTGTATTGTTTGACAAATTCAACGATGAAGGTAACATTGCACATCACACTCACTAAAATAAGACATAAATTTAATGTAATTTTATTAATAAATAACACTTAATATTTTATCTCTAACCTGAAAAACCATAACAATATTTTGTACCAAACAAAAAAATTATATCAAATAAATAGAATTTAATAATAAGATTGATAAATAACTTTAGTTTAAGAAAACAAACAAATTATTAATGAACTCCATGTCGAAAACATATTAAATATGTTTTATATTTTGAAATCATATAACAATTAGATATAACACACTTCCATTTTTATTAAGAAGCATCTCTATATTAATATAAAAATATATATAGTACAACGCTAATCATACAAAAAATGGGTGAAAAAGTCACATCCCACGAGCAAGTCACATCGAGGGTTAAAGAAAATGCCTCAAGAAAAGTCATAAAAGTGGTCACAAAATGACCACACCAAAAAATTACATCACATTAGTTGCCAACAAAGCAAAGAAACATAAGTAACATTTAAGCATCATCAACAAACATAGATATCAAGGGAGGTAGAGAAGATCACAAACTCGAAGGCTTATCACCTCATCCTCCCATTGTAGAAAGATCCCCGTCAGTAGGTAAGGGATCCCAACCAAAGTTTTTCTACTCTTTCAAAGTCTCATTTTGATTTTTTTAGGGGAAATAGTCAGAGCTAGGCCTAGGAATTTACCTTTGGGAGGTAGACCCCAGCGTTTGTTACCACCATCCTGGGATGTGGGAGGAGATCCCTAGCCCCAACCATCACCTCCAGATTGGGAGGAACCACTCGAACCATCATGATGAGGATAAGGTCAGTAAGGTGGTGACCGTCATGGAGAGTAACTCCTACATCTAGGTTTGGACCACTACCATCTTGGCCCCTGTCCTCGTCCCTGATGGGGTGAAGGATGTCAGAGGGGTTCAGGTGGTTCTTGACTAATTACACATGGAGCATTTTCCCAATGATCAAGCAAAAATTTGAGGTGGTTAAGCTTCAGATGGACCTTGTTTGTTTGCCTTTGAATCTAAAGAGTGAAATTAGAGAGAATGATAATTTTATTAGAAATAGAAAAATTATGTTTCATCTCTTTATGATTAAAGAAAGCATAATTCCTAACTGTCCATATTCGAAACAAAATGTCAGCTTGTAAGATCTATCAAAAATGATTATATTTTATAGGAAACAAAACTGAGTCCCCCAAGAGAGCCATTTTCCACTGAATAATTATGGATGAAAATGCTAAAAAGGGAGTGAACCCTGATTCACCATGTAGACTGAGCATATGGGCAAAACCAGAAAAAATTCTTAATAGTCTCTAGTTGTCGACAAGCTGGGTAGATGGGATAAGGCACACCCAAATGCTTGAGTCAGTCCCCCATAGGCAGACCCTGGTAAATAAGGCACCATAAAAAAAGAGATATTTTAGGCTCAATAGAAGTAGACCACACTATGTTGAAATGTAGGGCCCAGATTCCACATGGGAATGAAGATTCGATCTGATATTGAGCATATCAACTGAAAAATGTTGAGGGGCAAGTAATTGATATCCCAACCATGGATAATATCAAGTTAAGGGGTGGTTGTAAGCCAATATCAATCCCTCCACCAAGGGAAATGAGAATTAACTCCAATTTAATGCAAATATTCATCGGGTATGGAGCCTAGAATTTATGCAATAGTCTCTGCATCTAAATTTATTAATTGGTATTTATTTTGAGGTTGATTCCAAGTGAGCCAAAACCTACTCTCTTTACAAAAAATATCACTAATAATCTTTATGCCTTTTCTGAAAAGGCGTAACCCTTTAATCTAAGGGATTAACGCAAAGGGAACATTGTAAAATTTAAGACAAGGTGACCACCAAAGAGATTGAGAGTTAATGGAGAGCCCATTTCTGAATCCTTCACCAACCCATCCGAGGTGAGGCTTAAGTTCCTCCCAAGCCTTCCATAAACTTTTAACTACAAAGAAACCCTTAAAATTCCCTCTATGACTCAAGGGATAAGAGAGCCTAATGTAGCTTATAAGGCTCAATAATCTAAAATAAATTATAATGATAAAAGTATCTTTCTACAACAAAGCAAGCAGGCCCAAGGTGATGTCATATCTCCTAGAGGACAACCAAATATTAGTGTTCCTTCTCTCAACATAGTAGATCAATTGAAAAATCTACATGTAAGTATGATTATGTGGGATACTTTGTCTATTCATGGGAAAATGGATATGTTGCAAGAGGATATATTTAAGCTTATATCAACATTAGGAGCATCAAAATGAGGTACTATTGTGTTCTCAAACACATTTAAGCCTAGTGAGTCATAAGAAGGCAAAGTGAATAAACCTCCTACTATTTATGTTTCAGTGATCATTTGTGACCATTTGGTGCATAATTGTATGATAGAAATTGGCGCCAACAACTTGGTTATGCCAATGTAAATAGTATATAGGCTAGGCCTCAAATATGAGACCAATGCTAAAGGTGTGTTACAACTATATGGTTTAACCACTAAGATGGTGTTATAAAAGGTTTGATCTTAACTCTTCATTCTTGTCCTATTTTATCCATTTCTCAAGATGTGGTTTTTGTTGACTTTGCTATGTACCTAGGGATATGATATGTTATTGTATATGGGTCGATGGAGATGCCGACATGTGGCACACATCCCCTTAGTTAGTTATATGGGTACAATATATTAGGATAATAGAGTAACTTGTGGAAGTAGTACATTGGGTAATGTTCGACCTACATTTGGATTAGGAGGTTACCCATCCATGGGTTAGATAGATGTATAGATATAGGAGATGATTATCATGGTAAAGATATCAAGTAAGCATTGAGTCTTCTATTGTAAGAGGATATTGGAGGTTGTCCCCTCGAAGAGACATTGTGGAGTTATTCCTTCCTAAAGGAGCATTATATGGTGTTTCCCTACCTTAAGGGTATTTATGCATATATTGAATATCAAGATCTTATCAAGTGGTATCAGAGCTTCGATTTGTGCATTTTGTGTGGAGCGAAACCCTAATTTCACTATATCTTCTGAAATATAGGGAAATTTTATTCAAAATTTTTATTGGAGATGTATGGAGATATAAGAGAAACACAGTAAATTCAAAAAATTTTGAGTTTTTTTAAGTGAATTGTTGTGATTTTATGGTTTTTCATATATTCAATCTACAGGTTGAAATTTGTGATATTTTTTCACACAATTTTGACTGAGGTTCCAATATCATAATAGGAATCTAAAGTAAAAAATTGGGATATTTTGGATCAGTTTTGTATGAGTTATTGATATTTTAAGTTCTTTTGAACCTTAATTTTTTTTGTGGATCATGGAGTTGCAAAAAATTTTAGGGGAAGATGATATTGATGCTAGAGAATGGTGGCTCCTTTTTGAGAATCATTTAAAAAAAAATTGGGCAAAGATGATTACTTCCTTTTTGTCTGGGCCTGCACTACATTGGTTTGATCAGTTGAGCTGTACAGAAAGGTTTTATTCATGAAAAGAAATGGAATAGATCTTTTTAGATCGATGGGCTATAAAGCAAGAAGCAGAAAAAGAAGTAGTAGAAAAAGAGGTAGAAAAGGAAGAAGAAAAAATAGAAGAATCAATATAAGAATAAGAAGTAGTAGTAGTATTAGAAGCAATAGAAGAAGAAACTGATGATGATGATGAAGAAGAAGAAGAAGAAGAATTGGATGATAAGGGTTCAAATAATTTGGCTCCAAAGAAATCCAAGTCAATTTTTCAATTTCATGGATGCATTCAAAATAAGAAGGTGGTTGTGTCCATAAACCCTACCAGCAAGTATAACTTCATTAACATGAATGTGGCCAAGCATCTACATGTACAAGCAAATAATATCAAGGAGGTTAAAGTAGATGGTAATAATTTTTCACTGTTTAAAGATTTGAAGCTCATTATGGAAAAATATGTTTTGCATTCAGATTTTTATGCTTTGGATATGGATGATATGGATATAGTTCTTGGATATCCATGGTTAGAGACTTTGGGAAAAATGAATATTAATGTTCAAAAAAATTTCATGAAGTTTTGGTATAAGAAAAAGAAGATCACTTTACAAGATATCGTAGTGAAAAAGGCACCAATAACAATCCAGGTAGATCATAAGGATGAGATTGAAATAGGTGATGAAGATTCAGATGATATAGATAAAGACACACTACAAATTAACACTTCATATACTCAAGAGACAAAGAAGTAAAAGGTGGAAGAGTTAGAAGCAAAGGTGGATAAGGTCAAGGTATTGGAAAAATTTGAGGTATATATACACCCCCATCATCATGAGAGGAAAAAACCATGGAACCAGGTGAGGAAGTGTCATAACAATAATCATTTGGTCTATACAGAAAATAAAATTTCCAATCATTATGGATATGCATGGAATCCAAAGAAAAAATACTATGGAACATGGAATGAATGGGGAAATCACTATGAATATGAATGGACAAATACCTACTATGGTCATGGTTGGAATCAGAGAAGCACAGCGGAATATGGTACATGGAATAAAAAGAGGAATAATTATGCTTGGACACCAAATCAATTTAATTATGACCATGAATGAAATCAGAGGAGAACAATGGATTTTGGACACAAGCTTGGAGAGATATCACCTGCCAAGATCACATATGGATGGTTAGATGATCGAGCTTGGAGACAAGTGTGCAATGATTTGAAACAAAATCATTATTTGGTTTCTTCCTATGTATGGTGTTTCCCTATATGGTGTTTCCCTACATTAAGGGTATTTTTGCATATATTTAATAATCAAGATCATTACAGACTTTCCACCATATTTGCCCCTTTTCTTGTCAAAGTACTTCATGGAAAATATTGGTGGTTTTTTATCATCAAATTCATCCTACATGGCTTTTAGGAAAAGATATGGCACCAAAGCTACCATAATATTAGAACCTATATCAAGGTTTCACATTGAGCCATACAAAATAAATGTCACCAATGTCAATTGTACTATAATTAATGAGGAGGATCACCATAGTGACTAAGATTCAATTATTCCTTTTCAAGACATTTTATATCTCTTCCTTAATGAATGGGGGGTAAAAAATCATGAGTTTGACCCATATAGATGTGTTGAAGAGGTTAGTCTTGGTGTTTATTCCTTACATAAATAAGGTATAACCATACCCTTTATTTATAAGTCTAATGATGGTAGTAATGGTTCATGGAAATATTTTTCTGATGGATCAAGAAGAAATATGGAGTAGAGGTAGGTATTATGCTTATTTATCGATCAAATGAAAGGTTCTATTTAGTCATTAGATTTCAATTTAGTTCTACTTGCAATGCAACTAAATATGAAGCTCTTATACATGGGATTCCATGGCCAAGGAAGAAAGGAGTAAAGGAAGTGCAAGACATTGGAGATAGTGAACTAGTTGTCCACCAAGTAAGGGGTAGGAGTTCTTCTAAAAACACATTGTTGAAGTCATAAAAACATAGAGTGTGGGACCTTATTGAATATTTTGGAGGCTTTTAACATTCAATAAATCCCAAGGGAAGAGAACCATCATGTTGATAGGCTGGCATCAATTTGAGCACAATTTAACATCTTCAATGATTTAAATAATGTTTGAAGCATAACCACTAGGGGGTGAATCAATGTGAAAACATTTATTTAAACTCCACTCATCATTTATTAACCATTCAAACTAATATTGAGATCTAGCGATGTATAATCAACCATTAATATGAGTATGAATTAGGAACATAAAACATGAACACAAGAGATTTGTGGTAAAACATCATGAGTAATAAAACCCATTGATACATAGATTTCACTATAATCCTATAAGTAATGAATCAAGATTTATTAAGGCACCAACCCCTCACTAGTCAAGCACCAACTAAACTAGTCCTTTAGTAAGCACCAAATTGTAAAGAGGCACCAACCCCTAGGTGGCTCAGTACAAACTCAGCCATCTGTAACATCTGATCACCTTTGGATACCTTTTTCTGAATCAAATAATGATGATAACCTTCTTTTGCTCTTCAAACTCTTTTATCCCTCTCAAACAGCCTTCTATGCTTCCTCGCTCAATATGCCTCTTACTAGGCTTATTTGGTCAAGTCATGATTTCATCAGCTATAAAAACACTATTATAAATGTTTGACATATTTATTAAATTCTTAAAATGGTATCTAAGACCTCTTATTCCTCATCAACCTTATATTATATTTTCTTCAAAATCTAAACCATCAACTAGTCCAAATAGGCCTATTAGGTCTTGTTATTATATAAACCACTAGATCGCTCGCACTTTTAATTTGCAAAGACACTAATTCATTAGGTTTAATTAAAAAATATGTCTTAGGAAATTCTAGACATATAAATCAATCAAAATAATATCACATTAGGTTGGCCAAACTCACTTAGACCTCTTTCTTCTTATAGGCCTACTAGAGACCTAATTGTAATTAGGTCTATCCATTCCATGGAACAACTTGAACCTCTATGGCCCAGATGGCCCACACTAAAGAACTCAAAACTTTCAAACACATATATGGAAAACTTAAATTAACTATTTCATGCTCACAAAGTCATAAATCTTTTGCTCACACCTTGAAAGCACCATTAGGCCTCAAAGACCTAATAGGCCTAATTACCCCAAAAATACTATCTTCTAAAACAAATCTCAAACAACCTATAGAAAAACATTGTAAGAAAAATACACGTATTTATGTAAAATTCATGACCTCATGGTCATCAAGACATACATTAGACATCTTCTATCAGGCTCCAAAGACCCAGGAACAACAATCTTACTAGCACATAGAAAACTACATGAATGCTCGAAAACACAGTCCTAATGAATGTTGTATTCAAATTCTATAAGGACACTTCAAAGACATATCATTCACATGCATAGTTCCTATGTGACCTCTATAAAATCCTCAAATAGATAGATCACAAGTTAAAGTGTCACATATTGGTCTTGCAGATGAATATCACAAACTTACCTAATCTTTGCCTTATCTACATAAGAGAGGTCAACTTATGAGCAACTTTCTCAACATATCCTCTAATCATAAAAAAAACATTAACAACCTAATGTGTGATATAGGTATTGAAAAAAAAAAACCCAATGAAATTGGATCCATCCCTAATCCATGGCAATACATTCTTAATCTTATTCCCATTTCTACCTTTTCACTATCTTTCTCACTAGGCCTTTATAGTGATAAGTCAACTTACATAACTGGTTTAGCATATTTAAATTCTTAAGATATAAGTATCAATATTCAACCTCCATCCACTTTTATGCTTTTACCTGGTTAACTCTGGTTTCTACATCAAAATTCTAAGAGATAAGGGTTTTCCTATAGGGACCACTCATTCATCTGTCATACCAATGGCATATAAAGGTACCTAGGGGAGTACTCTACATGATCCAATCAGCAAAATAGGTCATATAATTCATTCTAATCCATTTCTAACAATATATTTCATATTAGGTCTTTATTAAGGTTTGAGGGTTTAGACTTCCTTCTATTCTTAACAATCTATTATAGTAGTTTTTTAATTTTTCTCTTAATAAACTTAACTTAATAAAAACTTGAGTGGAAATTAGGGTTTATGTAGAATACCTATAGATTAGAAGATGTTGTGCATTGCTTTGAATCTAGTGATTGTGAGAGCTTATTTTTGGCTAGGGAAAATAAATTATATACAAATAAATAACTTGTACAAAATGGATTAATAGATAATTGGTGAGTTGTTTGGTCAGAAACCAATCCCAAGAAGTTGTGAACTTCCTCAAGTGGATGTCAGCTCACTTGTTTATGCAATCAAGTGGATAAATAATATATGAAATTATAATAGATAAAAGATATGATAATAATGATAATTAAGATTTAATCCTCATTTAAGCTATCAATGTAAGCAAAGTATTTATCTCAATAGACTGTAGCAACATCTATGTCTTCTTGTATAACATCAAATTGGTCAGAAGTGGCTTCAATTAAGGGAGAGAAAATAATGGCACATAGTGATAATTCAAAGGCTATGTTGTTATGATCAACAAATAGGGGTTGGGATACTATGGGAAGATCTATAATACTGATTACATCATTTAATATGTTTGGTAGAGTCATTTACATATAAAGGCCACAGTTAAAATGACAAAAAGTTAGTAAGGGTTACATACGAGGATATAAAATTAAGGTATTAGGATTTGATTATTGAAAATATTGGATTGATGTCGATCCTGATAGATCAATGTCGATTCTAAGGATCGGTGTTGATTCTAAATGAATCAGTGTCAATTCTCTCTATGACTGAGTTTAATAAAAATAGAGAATAGATTGGATGACAATAGCTAAAATATGAATAATGTCCTAAGGATTAAATACATAGGTAAAAAAAAAATGATTGATAGAAATGAAAGAAATAAAATGATTACTTACCTTCAATCTATTTGAAAATAGAATGAAATTTTCCTCATGAAGGTAGGCAGTCTTTCAGGATCATGATGATGGGTGTGGATTATATGTAGTTAAATTTTAGTAGAGTGTCATTCAGGATGTCTTTAATTCTCTAAGGAATCTGATAGCAGTTTAAGGTTTAGAGTTTCTGGGTCCAAAAGTTAAAGTTTGGTTGAATATTTATGGATCGATGCTAATCTGTAGAATAAGCACCGATCAAGGGAGAATCAGCACCAAATCATCCAAATTGGTATATTTGTTCAAACAATGAGTAAAATTAGATTTGATGAGCATGAATTTTTTGGTAAGAAGGTTATACAGGGGTAAAGTTGTTATGGGGTAGATTTTCTAGGTTATTAATGGATTTAGGAGGTTAGTGAGGGTAGAAAGGTAATAGTAAAGGCAAGTTACCAAGTTATGAATGGTAAATAGACTAAACCTTAGGATATGAATTATTTAGGATAATAAATAAAAATAAGGACCTATGACACCTAATTAATTGTAATAGGGTATAAAATTATAATGTCTACATTTGCCCTTTTTTATGGAGTGGTATAGAATACATGTCGCGAGATAAAAACCATGAGAGATCCACTACACCAAGTTTATGTGAGGAGGTATCCCTCCTCAAACTGGGAACCAGCATAGAATAATGAGTGGGTGATAGAAAAATTTAATAATGGATGGGATAGGTACACAACAAATGATCTTTAATAAACACATATGCATTGCATGAAGTACATGTTTTTCATGGATATGATACAAGGTAATATAGGTAGAGATGCCCTGAGGTAAATCTCATAATAAAATACCAAAACTATGAATAGGTGAGCTTAAAGGAAGGAAGAAAAAGAGAGCAAGTGATAGGATTTGGTTGACTGAAGCATTTGATGTGATACACATTGTACGCATTACCTATAGACAATTATTCTCAAGAGAAACTACACTCTTGGGACCCACTGATGGGAGATACCAAAAGAGTACATGCCTTACGTAATTTATAGGACCAACAGGGAGTTAAAATATTTTAACCTAAAATGGTATAGGATAAATAATAAGGTAAATGTGGAAAGATACTAGGAAAAAGCTAAAGAACGGGTTTAGATGCATGATAAATTTAAAATAGTGCAAAAAGAGGGAAAATTGACACCAATCTAAAATGAATCAGTGATAGATCAGCAATAATTTGAAGTTGGGTATATAAGTGAGTTTGATGTGAAAGGGTCTCATTTGTTGTTTATGAAAAATGAAATGACACTAAAGATCTCAAATGATGATTTTGTTACAAAATGAGATGTAGGCTAACAAGAGTGCATTGAGGTGATGATGATTCTCACAAGATGAGGTAGGTGTATTATTTTATTATTTTTTTTAATTTTAAAAAATTTGAATTTTTTTGGCATTTTAGAAGTAGATAGGTTGTAGAACTAGGCTAGGATGTTGATAGGCAATCGACATCGATTCTCAAGTGAATTAGTGATGATTCACTAGGAATTGAAACCATTTCATCGAAACAACACTAATTTTTATATAATGGGATCGATCCTTAAGGGATCAGTGATGATTCATAAAAAAATGTGAAGGGTTTAGATTAGAGTCTAGGGTTAGAGGTAGTTAGAGTTTTTAGGAGAATTTAGGCTTCTAAGGGATGCTAGTTATAGGCATGGGGTCTATTACAAATGTGGTATTGAGTGCCACCTCTAATGGAGTGACTAAATGTGTAGTTAGTTGATGATGACTGGGCCCATCTAGAGGCCATAGATCTGGGAGGAGTGCATCGCTATAGATTTATCTATCCAGATACAATCTTGTTGGTTATATTGTTGTAATAATAGGATGTTCTAACTAGGACCTTTTAGATATTGACTAGAGAGATGACCATTACAAAGGAGGATATCTACCAGAATCTAAGATTGTTGGTGTAGGGAGCACATATAATACTTGTTGACAAGTAGGGATGAGGGGCAATATTGACACATTTATACAAGGATATGGAAGGTATCAATTTTGTTACAAGTGGATTTGCATTTAAGCTGCTATATGTAGTTATGGGGAGAGGTCTAATCTCCATGATGTTGTTGGCCATATCCAGTTATGCACTCCTAGATTCACGAGGGAACATTTTTGTGGATACTGACTAGTGTAGTTGCATATATGATAAAGCACTGCACATTGTTTTCCTAGGTATCCACTTTGATAGAATAGATTTACAGGGAGCTCTAGGTATAGAGGACCTAGAGGAGTTATAATTTATATGTTATTGTGATTTTATAGTGTTGGGATTATGAGTACATTAGAATATTAGTAGGACACTACGTATAATGTGGCCTTCTTAAGATGGAAGGTGAATTTATCTCAATTCTTTAGAGATGGTTTTACCTAGGACATTTATTACTATCAAGGGGTCCTAAAGGGTTTGAGAGATGCAAATATTATCTAAAATCCTTACCTAAGATTTATTGTATGGCTCAGGGTGGAGGTAGAGCTTATAAGTGTATGGAGGGAGAGGTGGATGTCAGGGAGGAGGATAGAGCAATTAGATTACCTGCACTATGGATGAGTGTGATAGTATTTTGGATTAGCATAGGACATCCCATGGACCCCACATGTTTATAATCAATATGAGATAGAGCGGGGGATCCTAATAGTAGTCACTAGATATTTACTTATAGAGTAAGAGTTGGAGCCAACATGGCTTGATGTGGAGGATGTGAGGTGTACTCTCACAAATACAACATGGTGGATAGGATAGTGGGTAGTGTGGAAAGATAGGGTGGTGAATCCATACTAGGAGGGAGGGGACAAGGAGATGGAGGAGGTTGAAGAGGATGGAGAGGGAGAGGAGGGGATGGGAGAGGAGGAGGTGATGGGAGAGGAGGGAATCATAGGAGGGGATGGAGTGATAGGAGAGGATGTAGGGGATGTAGGGGAGTAAGTAGAGGTAGAAGAAGATATTATAAACATATCTACACTTATCATAAAGAGGAATACATTGAGATCTTAGTGTATCACTTTATGGGGATATCTAGTTGAAGCATAGGGAGCCTTGGTTGTACTGCAGGGAGAGAGAGATGTACTATAGGGTAGGTTGGATATTCTACAGGCTAATTTTGATGTTTTATAGTTAAGGCATGATCTATAAGTAGTGTCTTAAGACTGATATAGTGGGGAGAGGGATAACCTAAGTATGGGGGAAAGGGATCCCTCAATATAGATAGTTGGAGAGCAATCAGGGCCAAGCATAAATAGGCTAGGACCATGAGCATACAGAGATATAGGGAATTAGTGGTAGAAATATGCTACTATGATCAGATTGTACTAGATCTACATCTAGAGATCCCATGCTATGCATCCCATGTAGCTATATATGCTAAGTCCTCCAAGTGTACTCATATAGGATTTGTGAGCACAGACAATGTATCTCACAAGAGGGATTAGAGGAGAGATAGGTGGGGAGATGTGAGTGGAGATGGGGATAGATCTCTAAGGAGCATACACTTGAGCTAAATTCAATTCATGGAGTAGACTCCCAGATGTATCATATTGTATTATATTGTGTTGGTTGAGAGCCACATTCATTGTATATTATTTGTATCGGCTAGAGAGATACATTCATTTGTATATATATGATGTACACTTATTCATTCATTCACATGTATGGGCTTAGATTATGACTGTGAGTTATGTGTTTTATGGATCATGTTTATGAGTTGGTTAAGGATGTTATGGATTACATTATGACTTGTTTATGGAGTAAAAATTATGAGTTGGTTATGGATGTTACCATGTATTAGATTATGATTTGCTTATGGATTTATGTTATGGATTACATATGTTTTGCTTAAGGATTTAAGATTATGCTATGGATTACATGTGTTTTTATTATCAATTTTATGGATGTTGTTATGGATTAGATTACGGATTCGATCATGATTATAGATTATTACATGTTTTAGATTTTTATAGATGTTATGGATTATTATGGATGTTGATTAGATCATGGAGTATGTTTTGGATGCTTATGGATTTTAGATTATGTTATGGATTAGATTATGAGTTTCTTATTGATTTTATATTATGTTACCATGGATTAGATTAGATATTTGATCATGATTATAGATTATGGATCATGTTATATATTCTTATGGGACATGTTTATTAGGGATACGGATTAGATCATGGATTATGTTTATTATGGATTTTAATTTTGATTATGTTTTTTTGAGATTTATGAATTATGACCAATGTTTATAGATTATGTTTATTGTTATTATGGAAGTTACTTAGATCATGGATTATGGACAAGAACTTGATTTATAGATTTTATGTTTGTGTGATTATGGAAAAAAAATGCTTATGATTAATGGATTCTAGATTATGTCATCATGGATTAGATTAGAGATTTATATTACAGATATATATATATATATATATATATATATTAGATTAAGATGTTCTTTGATATAATAAAATTTTAATTAGCATAGATTTAATGTAAAAATGGTTTATTTCTCTTATTGGCTCATACCATGACCCAAAAAAACCACTTGAAATGAATACATGTATGCGCATTACTAATTGATTGTTAGTAAAGAAATTATCAACCTTAGGTCAACCAAGTTTAGGATCTTATTAGTTTGTGATGTAAATTTATAGGTATTTTCATTTATAGGAAGTGAATTATTTTTTAGAATAAAATGATTTCATCTTATATACCAAAAACTAAGGTCAACCCTAGAATACTTTTATGCCAATCCACTTAGACTAATCAATACGGGAAGTATACTAATTTAAAGAAAGTTGATCAATGTGTGAAGCTTACTTGGGATGTTTTATGTATGATAGCCATCCTTCAAGGGAGTCGTTTATATTTTAAGACATATCTTTTGAAACAACTATCCTTCAAGGGAGTCGGCTGTACTTTTGACACTATGCATTTTTGTAGATTTTGTAGAGTTTATAGTTATCCTTTGAAGGATTAGGATATTATTTTTGATTTTTTTGTAGATGATTTTATTTTATATTCACATGATCACATTATTATTGTCTTTTTATGGATTGGATTTGAGGCATTTTATAATAATTTCCCAAATTTTTGACACAAAAGGTAAAAAACTCTCATTTTCAATGTGAAATAATGATAGCATTTTTAAGGAATAATGATTTGGAGCTCCTTCTGATTTATAGGTGGAGCTTTATCAAAATAGAGTATGCTATGAATAGATCAAAGGTATTTATATTCAAGGTTAAAAATGGGTAATGCTTCCATATAACCACATGTCTCTATGCATCATTATTTGGTATAAGAATAACAGGGATATGGTTTTATTGCCTTAAACCAAAAGAAATGAAACTAGGTAGATCAAAGTAATTAAGACTTACTAATAATAGAAAACACACTTTCAATGCATTAAGAGGTTCTCATTCTAATTTCCCATCAATAGAAGCTAAATGATATGCCCCTGATCTGTATTTATGGGTGATAATGTATGGTCCAAGCCAATTTGGAGAAAAATTTCCTCTTTTGCTTTTTTCCATATTAGTGACATGTTGAATTTATTTTAAGACAAGGTCACCAATATTAAATTCATGTTCTTTTATATGATTATTGTAGGTGCACTCTATTCATTCCTTATATACATGTAGATGGTCAAGGGTGGCTACTTGACACTTGTATAAGATTTCAAGCTGGGTTAATCTTTCCTGACAAAAATCACCCTAAAAATGATATCTTTAAGGAACACATGCAGAGAATGAATCTAGACTTTAAGAAGTAAAAATTCAGTGCCATAGACCAGGGAAAAAGGAGTAGCACCTGTAGGGGTATGAATACTAGTTTGATAGGCCCATAGGGTAAATGGGATATGAAGATGCTAGTTCTTTCCTACTTGATTAACAAATTTGGTTAGGATTTTGACAATATTTTTATTGGATGCCTTGACATATCCATTAGATTGAGGATAGTAACATGAAGATAAGCTTAGATTCATGCTAAAATAATCAAATAGCTCTTGAACCTTTTTGTTTTTAAAATATTTTCCGTTGTTTATGATGATCTTATGAGGAATGCCAAAGTGACAAAATAATGTGCTAACTAATAAATTTAATAATTTTATCCACTTTAGTCATGATAAGGGGGATAGCCTCTACCCACTTAGTAAAATGATTAGTGGAGGTATGATAAATCCATGATGCTAGGAAACTTTAGGATTGATCTGACCTATAAGATTGATCCCCCACTGGGAAAAAGGCCACAAGTCCTGTGTGACTTGTAATGATTTACTAGGGGAATGGAATAGGTTATCATGTTGCTAACATTTTATGTACTTCTTAACATATTCAAAACAATCATGATTTACAGCAAGCCAATAATAACTAATCATAAAATTCTCTTAGTGATGGTATGACCACTAAAATTTCTACCACATGAGCCATCATGGGCTTATTTAATAGCGAGTGTAACCTCATGATTCTGAAGACAATGAAGAAAGATACCATCAAAACCATGCTTATAGAGAACACCCCCTAGTATAATGAAATGTGTGATTTACTACTAGAAATCTCACTTGGCATTCTTGGATAGATCTAGAGGCAAAATGCCTTTTAATAGATAATCAAATATCTATGCATACCGTAGATCTAAAGGATTTTAAAACACACTATGGATGGAAGGAAGGTTAATTCTGGTAAAATAAGCTTGATTAATACTATGGATGAGGATAAAAAACTTATATTCCTTATATGATGATGGGATAAATGGAGCCAAATAAGACATGGTATCTTCAACCTTTTTGGTTGATCAGGGAGTGGCTTGAATGGCATAATGTTTAAAAGTAACTAGTAATTAGTCAGTCAAGGTATTTTATTTCTAAATGGTATCATTATTGCATTGATATATTCCCTTAATATGATTAACCACAATCTAGGAATCACCAAAGATATTTAGTGTCTTAATACCCAAGGCTAAAGAAGTTTGGAGATCAATGATCAAAGTCTCATATTATGTCATATTATTAGTGTAATTGAAGTCAATTTTAAAGTATAGAGGTATATGTGTCCCCCTAAGAGGGATTAGGATAACTCTAGCTCCCCCACCATACTCTGATTTGGATCCATCAAAGAAAAGAGTCATTTGATATCATGGATCTGTTTGAGACATGGAAGCTATGGATTTGTTTGAAAATTTCTAAGGTACCTCATGATTAGTAATAATTTAACCTTTAACTAGTTTATGATGAATAAACTCAAGATCAAATTCCACCAAAAACATTCAATGTGATCTTACTTACCATGTAGATCTTCTCCCATGAGCTTGCAACAACCTGAAACTCAAATGATCTTACACTTGGAAGGATCTTCCTTGCCTTCCTCTATTTGCACTAATTACAATACATGCCAATGTGTCTATAAATAGATCCCAGAATTAAACAATAACTTAGACTCTTAATTTACAATAATTAGACACACAGCTTGAGACTATAATTAGCCCTTAACATGCAAACACTCGGTTCAATGAACTAATTGTCTGTGCAACGAACAGTTCTGGAACCGCCATAGACGATCGACATCAGTCCCTATCTACCTGGAGGTGACTGACATCGGCTGACTCCTACCGATGTTGGTTGCCCTTTTGCACTGTAGATGACCGACGTCGGTCCCACTGCCGACATCGGTATCCCTGGAACTCAGCAACCTCCTCCATGTCTGCAACAGTTGAAGCTTTTAGCTCCACAACCTAACAGTCTTTGAGGATCTTAAGAGCTACCTTCAATCACCACTAGTTTTCACTCCTCTAAAGGAGGGGTATCCTTTTTTCTTTTATATCTTTGCTACAAATAATTCTTTTGGAGCTATGGCTTCCCATCATGATGAGCAACATAAAGACTAGGTAGTTTACTATATCATTCACACACTTGTTTAATACAATATGAATTATTCACACATAGAAACATTATGGATGGATTTGGTATTTGTAACCTCCAAAATTTGTCATTATTTGCTCACTCATAAAACTTATGTGGTCACTAGCACTGATTATTTAAATTTCATGCACTTGAAGCCTTACCTGGATTAGTGAATGGTTAAATGGCTTATGCTTTTGGTGGAATTTGATATTGAGTTTATTCATCATAAAATAGTTAAAGGTTAAATTATTACTAATCATCTTGCTGAGGTACCTCTTACCAATAACCAACGTATTAACTATGAATTTCCAAACAAATCCATAGCTATGAATTTCCAAACAAATCCATAGCTTCCATGTCTCAAACAGATCCATGATATCAAATGACTCTTTTCTTTGATGGATCCAAATCAGAGTATGGTGGGTCAGCTAGAGTTATCCTAATCCCTCTTAGGGGGACACATATACCTCTATACTTTAAAATTGACTTCAATTACACTAATAATATGACATAATATGAGACTTTGATCATTGATCTCCAAACTTCTTTAGCCTTGGGTATTAAGACACTAAAAATCTTTGGTGGTTCCTAGATTGTGGTTAATCATATTAAGGGAATATATCAATGCAATAATGATACCATTTATAAATAAAATACCTTGACTGACCAATTACTAGTTACTTTTAAACATTATGCCATTCAAGCCACTCTGTGATCAACCAAAAAGTTTGAAGATACCATGTCTTATTTGGCCTCATTTATCCCATCATCATATCAGGAATATAAGTTTTTTATCCTCATCCATAGTATTAATCAAGCTTATTTTACCAGAATTAACCTTCCTTCCATCCATAGTGTGTTTTACAATCCATTATATCTATGGTATGCATAGATATTTGATTATCTACTAAAAGGCATTTTTCCTCTAGATCTATCCAAGAATGCCAAGTGAGCTTTCCAGTAGCACATCACAAATTTCATTATACTAGGGGGTGTTCTCTATAAGCATGGTTTTGATGGTATCTTTCTTCATTGTCTCCAGAATCATGAGGTTACTCTTGCTAGTAAATAAACCCATGATGGCTCATGTGGTAGAAATTTTAGTGGTCATACCATCACTAAGAGAATTTTATGATTAGTTATTATTGGCCAACTGTAAATCATGATTGTTGTGAATATGTTAAGAAGTACATAAAATGTTAACAACATGCTAACCTATCCCATGCCCCTAGTAAATCATTACAAGTCACATAGGACTTGTGGCCTTTTTCCCACAGGGGGATCGATCTTATAGGTCAAATCAATCCTAAATTTTCCTAGCATCATGGATTTATCATACCTCCACTAATCATTTTACTAAGTGGGTAGAGGCTATCCCCCTTATCATGACTAAAGTGGATAAAATTATTAAATTTATTAGTTAGCACATTATTTTGTCACTTTGGCATTCCTCATAAGATCATCATAGACAATGGAAAATATTATAAAAACAAAAAGGTTCAAGAGCTATTTGATTCTTTTAGCATGAATCTAAGCTTATCTTCATGTTTCTATCCTCAATCTAATGGATATGTCAAGGCATCCAATAAAAATATTGTCAAAATCCTAACCAAATTTGTTAATCAAGTAGGAAAGAACTAGCTTCTTCATATCCCATTTACCCTATGGGCCTATCAAACTAGTTTTCATACCCCTACAGGTGCTACTCCTTTTTCCCTAGTCTATGGTACTGAAGTTTTACTTCTTCATAAACTTTAGATTCATTCCCTTCATGTGTTCCTTAAAGATATCATTTTTAGGGTGATTTTTGTTACGAAAGATTAACCCAACTTGAAATCTTGTACAAGTGTCAAGTAGCCACCCTTGACCATCTACATGTATATAAGGAATGAATAAAGTGCACCTACAATAATCATCTAAAAGAACATGAATTTAATATTGGTGACCTTGTCTTAAAATAAATTCAACATGTCACTAATATGGGAAAAAGCAAAAGAGGAAAATTTTCTCCAAATTGGCTTGGACCATACATTATCACCCATAAATATGGATTAGGGGCATATCATTTAGCTTCTATTGATGGGAAATTATAATGAGAACCTCTTAATGCATTTAAAGTGTGTTTTCTATTGTTAGTAAGTCTTAATCACTTTGATCTACCTAGTTTCATTTCTTTTGGTTTAAGGCAACAATACCATATCCCTATTATTCTTATACCAAATAATGATGGATAGAGACATGTGGTTTTATGGAAGCATTACCCATTTTTAACCTTGAATATAAATACCCTTGATCTATTCATAGCATAATCTATTTTGGTAAAGCTCCACCTATAAATCATAAGGAGCTCCAAATCGTTATTCCTTAAAAACCCTATCATTATTTCACATTGAAAATGAGAGTTTTTTTTCTTTTGTGTCAAAACTTTGGGAATTTATTCTAAAATGCCTCAAATCCAATCCATAAAATGGCAATAATAATGTGATCACGTGAAAATAAAATAAAATCATCTACAAAAAAATTAAAAATAATATCCTAATCCTTCAAAGGATAACTATAAACTCTACAAAATCTACAAAAATGCATAAAGTGTCAAAAGTACAGACTGCTCCCTTGAAGGACAGTTATTTCAAAAGACATGTCTTAAAATATAGACCACTCCCTTGAAGGATGGCTATCATACATAAAACATCCCATGTAAGCTTCACACATTGATCAACTTTCTTTAAATTAGTATACTTCCCGTATTGATTTGTCTAAGTGGATTGGCATAAAAGTATTCTAGGGTTGACCTTAGTTTTTGGTATATAAGATGAAATAATTTTCTTTTAAAAAATAATTCACTTCTTATCAATGAAAATACCTATAAATTTACATCACAAACTAATAAGATCCTAAACTTGGTTGACCTAAGGTTGATAATTTCTTTATTAACAATCAGTTAGTAATGCGCATACATGTATTCATGTCAAGTGGTTTTTTTGGGTGATGGTATGAGCCAATAAGAGAAATAAACAATTTTTACATTAAATCTATGCTAATTAAAAAATTTATATATCAAAGAACATCTTAATCCAATATATATTCTAATGTGCTCATAATCTTTATCCAATTAATATTCTAATGTGCTCATAATCCCAACACTATAAAATCACAATAACATATAAATTATAACTCCTCTAGGTCCTCCATACCAAGATCTCCCTGTAAATCTATTCTATCAAAGTGGATACCTAGGAAAACAATGTGCAGTGCTTTAGCATATATGCAACTACACTAGTCAATATCCACAAAAATGTTCCCCCCTGAATCTAGGAGTGCATAACTGGATATGGACAACAACATCATGGAGATTAGACCTCTCCCCATAGCTACATATAGCAACTTAAATGTAAATCCACTTGTAAAAAAATCGATACCTTCCATATCCTTGTATAAATGTGTCAATATTGCCCTTCATCTCTACTTGTCCACAAGTATTATATGTGCTCCCTGCACCAGCAATCTTAGATTCTAGTAGATATCCTCATTTGTAATGGTCATCTCTCCAGTCAAGATCTAAAATGTCCTAGTCATAACATCCTAGTGTTACAACAATATAACCAACAAGATTGTATCTTGATAGATAAATCTATAGTGATGCACTCCTCCCAGATCTATGGCCTCTAGATGGGCCCAGTCATCATCACCTAACTACACTTGTAGTCACTCCATTAGAGGTGGCACTCAATCCCACATTTTCACTAGACCCCATGCCTATAACCAGTATCCCTTAGAAGCCTAAATTCTCCTAAAAAATCTAACTACCTCTAACCCTAAACTCTAATTTAAGCCCTTCAAATTGTTTTGTGAATCATCACTGATCCCTTAAGGATCGATGCCATTATATAAAAATTAGTGTTGTTTCGATGAAATGGTTTCGATTCCTAGTGAATCATCACTGATTCACTTGAGAATCGATGTCGATTGCCTATCAACATCCTAGCTTAGTTCTACAACCTGTCTACTTCCAAAATGCCAAAAAAAATCAATATTTTTAAAATTAAATAAAAAATAATAAAATAATACACCTACCTCATCCTGTGAGCATCATCATCACCTCAATGCACTCTTGTTAGCCTACATCTCATTTTGTCACAAAATCATCATTTGAGCTCTTTAGTGTCATTTCATTTTTCATAAACAACAAATGAGACCCTTTCACATCAAACTCACTTATATACCCAACTTCTAATTATTGCTAATCTATTTTGGATCAATATCAATTTGGTGGATCAACACTGATTCATTTTAGATTGGTGTCAATTTTCCCTCTTTTTGCACTATTTTTACTTTTTCATGCATCTAAACCCGTTCTTTAGCTTTTTCCTGGTATCTTTCCACATTTAACTTACTATTTATCCTATACCATTTTAGGTTATAATATTTTGACTCCTTGTTGGTCCTATAACTTATGTAAGGCATGTACTCTTTTGGGTATCTCCCCTCAGTGGGTCCCAAGAGTGTAGTTTCTATTGAGAATAATTGTCTATAGGTAATGCCTACAATGTGTATCACATTGGATGCTTCAGTCAACCAAATCCTATCACTTGTTTTCTTTTTATTTCTTCCTTTAAGCTCACCTATTCATAGTTTTGGTATTTTATTATGAGATTTACCTCGGGGCATCTCTACCTATATTACCTTGTATCATATCCATGAAAAACATGTACTTCATGCAATTCATATGTGTTTATTAAAGCTCATTTGTTGTCTACCTATCCCATCCATTATTAAATTTTTCTAACCTATCACCCGCTCATTATTCTATGCTGGTTCCCAGTTTGAGGAGGGATACCTCCTCACATAAACTTGGGGTAGTGGACCTCTCATGGTTTTTATCTCGCGACACGTATTCTATACCGCTCCATAAAAAAGGGCAAATGTAGACATTATAATTTTATACCCTAATACAATTAATTAGGTGTCATAGGTCCTTATTTTTAATTATTATCCAAAATAATTCATATCCTAAGGTTTAGTATATTTACCATTCATAACTTGGTAACTTGCCTTTACTATTACCTTTCGACCCTCACTAACCTCCTAAATCCATTAATAACCTAGAAAATCTACCCCATAACCACTTTACCCCTGTATAACCTTGTTACCAAAAAATTCATGCTCATCAAATCTAATTTTACTCATGGTTTGAACAAATATACCAATTTGGGTGAATTGGTGTTGATTTTCCCTTGATCGGTGTTGATTCTACAGATTAGCATTGATCCATAAATATTCAACCAAACTTTAACTTTTTGACCTAGAAACTCTGAAACTTGAATTGCTATCAGATTCCTTAGAGAATTAAAGACATCTTTAATGACACTCTACTAAAATTTAACTACATTTAATCCACACCCATCATTATGAGCCTGAAAGACTGCCTACCTTCGTGAGGAAAATTTCATTTTATTTTCAAATAGATTGAAGGTAAGTAATCATTTTATTTCTTTCATTTCTATCAATCATTTTTTTTGTTACCTATGTATTTAATCCTTAGCACATTATCCATATCCTTCATTATTCATATTTTAGCTCTTGTCATCCAATCTATTCTATATTTTTATTAAACTCAGTCATAGAGAGAATTGACACTGATTCATTTAGAATCAACAACTATCCTCTAAATCAACACCGATCCTTAGAATTGACATTGATTCTATTAGGATTGACATCAATCCAATATTTTCAATAATCAAATCTTAATACCTTAATTTTATATCCTCGTATGTAATCCTTACTAATTTTTTGTCATTTTAACTATGGCCTCTATATGTAGATGACTCTACCAGACATATTAAATGATGTAATCAGTCTTACAGATCTTCCCATAGTATCCCAACCCCTATTTCTTGATCATAACAACATAGCCTTTGAATTATCAATATGTGCCATTATTTTCTCTCCCTTAATTGAAGCCACTTCTGACCAATTTGATGTTATACAAGAAGATGTAGATGTTGCTACAGTCTATTGAGATAAATACTTTGCTTACATTGATAGCGTAAATGAGGATTGAATCTTAATTATCATTATTATCATATCTTTTATCTATTATAATTTCATATATTATTTATCCACTTGATTGCATAAACAAGTGAGCTGACATCCACTTGAGGAAGTTCACAACTTCTTGGGATTGGTTTCTGACCAAACAACTCACCAATTATCTATTAATCCATTTTGTACAAGTTATTTATTTGTATATAATTTATTTTTCCCAGCCAAAAATAAGCTCTCACAATCACTAGATTCAAAGCAGTGCACAACATCTTCTAGTTTATAGGTATTCTACACAAATCCTAATTTCCACTCAAGTTTTTATTAAGTTAAGTTTAATAAGAGAAAAATAAAAAAACTACTATATTAGATTGTTAAGAATAGAAGGAAGTCTAAACCCTCCTCAAACCCTAATAAAGACCTAATATGAAATATCTTGTTAGAAATGGATTAGAATGAATTATATGACCTATTTTTTGATTGGATCATGTAGAGTACTCCCTTAGGTACTTCTAGATGGCATTGGTCTGATAGATGAATGAGTCGTCCCTATAGGAAAACCCTTGTCTCTTAGAATTTTGATGTAGAAAGCATGGTTAACCAGGTAAAAGCATAAAAGTGGATGGAGGTTAAATATTAAGACTTATATCTTATGACCATGGTGGTTTTTTTAATCAAGTTAAAGACTTTAAATATGCTAAACCGGTTATGTAAGTTGACTTATCACTAAAAAGGCCTAGTGAGAAAGATAGTGAAAAGGTAGAAATGGGAATGAGATTAAGAATGTATTGCCATGGATTAGGGATGGATCCAATTTCATTGGGTTTTTTTTCAATACCTATATCACACATCAGATTGTTAAATTTTTTTATTATTAGAGGAAATGTTGAGAAAGTTGCTCATAAGTTGACCTCTCTTATGTAGATAAGGCAATGATTAGGTAAGTTTGTGATATTCATCTGCAAGACCAATATTTGACACTATAACTTGTGATCTATCTATTGGAGGATTTTATAGAGGTCACATAGGAACTATGCATGTGAATGATATGTCTTTGAAGTGTCCTTATAGCATTTGAATACAACATTCATTAGGACTATGTTTTGGAGCATTCATGTAGTTTTCTATGTGCTAGTAAGATTGTTGTTCCTGGGTCTTTGGATCCTGATAGAAGATGTCTAATGTATGTCTTGATGACCATGAGGTCATGAATTTTACATAAATAAGTGTATTTTTATTACAATTTGTTTCTATAGGTTGTTTGAGATTTGTTTTAGAAGATAATATTTGTAGGGTAATTAGGCCTAATAGGTCTTTGAGGCCTAATGGTGCTTTCAAGGTGTGAGCAAAATATTTATGACTTTTTGAGCATGAAATAGTTAATTTAAGGTCTCCATATAAGTGTTTGAAAGTTTTTAGTTCTTTAGTATGGGCCATCTGGGCCATAGAGGTTCAAGTTGTTCCATGGAATGGATAGACCTAATTGCAATTAGGTCTCTAGTAGGCCTATAAGAAGAAAGAGGTCTAAGTGAGTTTGGCCAACCTAATGGTGATCTTATTTTTAGTGATTAATATGTGTAACATTTCATAAGACATTTTTTTAATTAAACCTAATGAATTAGTGATCTAGTGGTTTATATAATAACAAGGCCTAATAGGCCTATTTGGACTAGTTGATGGTTTAGATTTTGAAGGAAATAGAATATAAGGTTGATGAGAAATAAGAGGTATTAGATACCATTTTAAGAATTTAATAAATTTTTCATACATTTATAATAGTGTTTCTATAGGTGATGAAATCATGACTTGACCGAATAAGCCTAGTAAGAGGCATATTGAGCGAGGAAGCCTAGAAGGCTGTTTGAGAGGGATAAAAGAGTTTGAAGAGAAAAAGAAGGTTATGATCATTAGTTGAGTGAGAAATAGGTGTGAAAAGGTGATCAAAGGTTATAGGTGGATAAGTTGGTTATGATTCACTTAGGGGATTGGTGGCTCCTTGTAAGTTGGTGTTTACTAAAGGACTAGTTGAGTTGGTGCTTGACTAGTGAGGGGTTGGTGCCTCAATAGATCTTGATTCATTACATATAGGATTATAGTGAAAGCTATGTATAAATGGGTTTTATTACTCATGAGGTTTTACCACGTATCTCTTGTGTTCATGTTTTATGCTCTTAATTCATACTCATATTAATGGTTGATTATACATTGCTATATCTCAATATCAGTTTGAATGGTTAATAAATGATGAGTGGAGTTTAAATAATTATTTTCAAATTGATTCACCCACCAATGGTTATGCTTCAAACATTATTTAAATCATTGAAGATGTTAAATTGTGCTCAAATTGATGCCAGCCTATCAACATGATGGTTCTCTTCCCTTGGGATTTATTGAATGTTAAAAGCCTCAAAATATTCAATAAGGTCCCACACTCTATGTTTTTATGACTTCAACAATGTGTTTTTGGAAGAACTCCTACCTCTTACTTGGTGGACAACTAGTTCACTATCTCCAATGTCTTGCACTTCATTTACTCCTTTCTTCCTTGGCCTTTGAATCCCATGTATAAGAGCTTCATATTCAGTTGCATTGCAAGTAGAACTAAATTGAAATCTAATGACTAAATAGAACCTTTCATTTGATCAATAAATAAGCATAATACCTACCCCTACTCCATATTTCTTCTTGATCCATCAAAAAAATATTTCCTCGAACCATTACTATCATCATTAGACTTATAAATAAAGGGTATGGTTATACCTTATTCATATAAAGAATAGACACCGAGACTAGCCTCTTCAACACCTCTATATGGGTCAAACTCATGATTTTTTGACCCCCCATTCATCAAGGAAGAGATATAAAATTTCTTCAAAAGGAACAATTGGATCTTAGTCACTAGGGTGATCCTCCTCATTAATTATAGTACAATTGACATTGGTGACATTTATTTTGTATGGCTCAATGTGAAACCTTGATATAGGTTCTAATCTTATGGTAACTTTCGTGCCATATCTTTTCCTAAAATCCATGTAGGATGAATTTGATGATAAATAACCACCAATATTTCCCATGAAGTACCTTGACAAGAAAAGGGAAAAGTATGGTGGAAAGTCTGTAATGATCTTGATTATTAAATATATGATAAAATACCCCTAAGGTAGGGAAACACCATATAATACTCCTTTAGGAAGGAATAACTCCACAATGTCTCTTCGAGGGGACAACCTCCAATATCCTCTTACAATAGAAGACTCAATGCTTACTTGATATCTTTACCATGATAATCATCTCCTATATATATATACATCTATCTAACCCATGGGTGGGTAACCTCCTAATCCCAATGTAGGCTGACCATTACCCAATGTATTACTTCCACAAGTTACTCTATTATCCTAATATATTATACCCATATAACTAACTAAGGGGATGTGTGCGACATGTCGGCATCTCCATCGACCCATATACAATAATATATCATATCCCTAGGTACATAGCATTACTTCCCTCCTTGACATGTTTCATCCCCGAAACATAGGAAGAAACCAAATAATGAGTGTGCTTCAAATCATTGCACACTTGTCTCCAATATCGGTCATCTAACCATCCATATGTGATCTTGGCAGGTGATATCTCTCCAAGCTTGTGTCCAAAATCCATTGTTCTCCTCTGATTTCATTCATGATCATAATTATATTGATTTGGTGTCCAAGCATAATTATTTCTCTTTTTATTCCATGTACCATATTCTGCTATGCTTCTCTGATTCCAACCATGACCATAGTAGGTATTTTTCCATTCATATCCATAGTGATTTCCCCATTCATTCCATGTGCCATAGTATTTTTTATTTGGATTCATTGCATATCCATAATGATTGGAAATTTTATTTTTTATATAGATAAAATGATTGTTGTTATGACACTTCCTCACCTGGTTTCATGGTTTTTTCCTCTCATGATGATGTGGGTGTATATATACCTAAAAATTTTCCAATACCTTGACCTTATCCACCTTTTCTTCTACCTCTTCCACCTTTTCCTTCTTTGTCTCTTGAGTATATGAAGTGTTCATTTGTAGTGTGTCTTTATCTATATCATCTGAATCTTCATCACCTGTTTCAATCTCATCCTTATGATCTACCTGGATTGTTATTGGTGCCTTTTTCACTATGATATCTTATAAAGTGATCTTCTTTTTCTTATACCAAAACTTCATGAAAAATATTTGAACATTAATATTCATTGTTCCCAAAGTCTCTAACCATGGATATCCAAGAATTATATCCATATCATCCATATCCAAAGTATAAAAATCTGAATGTAAAACATATTTTTCCATAATGATCTTTAAATCTTTAAACAGTGAAATATTATTACCATCTACTTTAACCTCCTTGATATTATTTGCTTGAACGTGTAGATTCTTGGCCACATTCATGTTAATGAAGTTATACTTGCTGGTAGGGTTTATGGACACAACCACCTTCTTCTTTTGAATGCATTCATGAAATTGAAAAATTGACTTGGATTTATTTGGAGCCAAATTCTTCTTCTTCTTCTTCTTCTTCTTCTTCTTCTTCTTCTTCTTCTTCTTCTTCTTATTCTTCTTCTTCTTCTTCTTCTTGTTTTATAGCTCATCAATCTACAAAGATCTGTTCCATTTTTTTCATGAAGAAAACCTTTCTGTACAGCTCAACTGATCGAACGAATGTAGTGCAGGCCCAGACAAAAAAGGAAGTAATCATCTTTTCCCAATTTTTTTTTTAAATTAATATAAAAAAAGGGCCACCATTAAATTTTTTTGCAACTCCATGATCCACAAAAAAATTAAGGTTCATGAAACCCTAAAAGATCAATAACTCATACAAAACTCATCCAAAAAATCATAGTTTTTTACTATAGATTCCTATTATGATATTGGAACCTCAGTCAAAATTGTGTGAAAAAATATCACAAATTTTGACCTGTAGATTGAATATATGAAAAACCATAAAATCACAACAATTCACTTAAAACAACTCAAAAAAAATTGAAATTTTAACTGTGCTTCTATTATATCTCCTTACATCTCCAATAAATATTTTGAATAAAAATTCCCTATATTTCAGAAGATATAGTGAAATTAGGGTTTTGCTCCAGACAAATTACCCAAATCGAAGCTCTGATACCACTTGATAAGATCTTGATATTAAATATATGCATAAATACCCTTAAGGTAAGGAAACACCATATAATACTCCTTCAAAAAGGAATAACTCCATAATGTCTCTTTGAGGGGACAACCTCCAATATCCTCTTACAATAGAAGACTCAATGCTTACTTGATATCTTTACCATGATAATCATCTCCTATATATATACATCTATCTGACCCATGGATGGCTAGCCTCCTAATCCCAATGTAGGTCAACCATTACCCAATGTACTACTTCCACAAGTTACTCTATTATCCTAATATATTGTACCCATATAACTAACTAAGGGGATGTGTGTCACTTGTTGGCATCTCCATCAACCCATATACAATAATATATCATATCCCTAGGTACATAGCAAAGTCAACAAAAACCACATCTTGAGAAATGGATAAAATAGGACAAGAATGAAGAGTTAAGATCAAACCTTTTATAACACCATCTTATTGGTTAAACCATATAGTTGTAACACACCTTTAGTATTGGTCTCATATTTGAGGCCTAGCCTATATACTATTTACATTGGCATAACCAAGTTGTTGGCCCCAATTTCTATCATACAATTATGCACCAAATGGTCACCAACGATCACTAAAACATAAATAGTAGGAGGCTTATTCACTTTGCCTTGTTATGACTCACTAGGCTTAAATGTGTTTGTGAACACAATAGTACCTCATTTTGATGCTCCTAATGTTGATATAAGCTTAAATATATCCTCTTGCAACATATCCATTTTCCCATGAATCGACAAAGTATCCCACATAATCATACTTACATGTAGATTTTTCATTTGATATACTATGTTGAGAGAAGGAACACTAATATTTGGTTGTCCTCTAGGAGCTATGACATCACATTGGGCCTACTTGCTTTGTTGTAGAAAGATACTTTTATCATTATAATTTATTTTAGATTATTGAGCATTATAAACTACATTAGGCTCTCTTATCCCTTGAGTCATAGAGGGAATTTTAAGGGTTTCTTTGTAGTTCAAAGTTTATGGAAGGCTTGGGAGGAGCTTAAGCCTCACCTCAGTTGGGTTGGTGAAGGATTCAGAAATGGGCTCTCCATTAACTCTCAATCTCTTTGTGGTCACCTTGTCTTAATTTTTACAATGTTCCCTTTGCCTTAGTCCCTTAGATTAAAGGGTTACACCTTTTTAGAAAAGGCATAAAGGTTATTAGTGATCTCTTTTTTAAAGAGAGTAGGTTTTGGCTCACTTGGCATCAACCTCAAAATAAATACCAATTAATAAATTTAGATGCAGAGATTATTGCATAAATTCAAGGCTCCATACCTGATGAATATTTGCATTAAATTAGAGTTAATTCTCATTTTCCTTGGTGGAGGGATTGATATTGGCTTAAAACCACCCCTTAACTTCATATTCTCCATGGTTGGGATATCAATTACTTGCCCCTCAACATATTTCAGTTGATATGCTCAATATCAGATCAAATCTTCATTCCCATGATGGAATCTGGGCCCAACATTTCAACAAAGTGTGTTCTACTTCTATTGAGCCTAAAATAGCTCATTTTTTATGGTACCTTATTTACTAGGGTCTGCCTATGGGTGACTGACTCAAGAATTTGGGTGTGCCTTATCCCATCTGCCCAGCTTGTCGACAACTAGAGACTATTAAGTATTTTTTCTGGTTTTACCCATATGCTCAGTCTACATGGTGAATCAGGATTCACTTCCTTTTTAGCATTTTCATCCTTAATTATTTAGTGGAAAATGGCTCTCTTGGGGGACTCAGCTTTTTTTCCTATAAAATATAATCATTTTTGATAGATCTTACGAGCTGACATTTTATTTCAAATATGGACAGTTAGGAATTATGCTTGCTTTAATCATAAAGAGATGAAACATAATTTTTCTATTTCTAATAAAATTATCATTCTCTCTAATTTCACTCTTTAGATTCAAAGGCAAATAAACAAGGTCCATCTAATGCTCAACCACCTCAATCATTTGCTTGATCATTGGGAAAATGATCCATGTGTAATTAGTCAAGAACCACCTGAACCCCTATGACATCCTTCACCTCATCAGGAACGAGGACAGGGGCCAAGATGGCAGTGGTCCAAACCCAGATGTAGGAGTTACTCTCCATTCTGCTCACCACCTTACTGACCTTATCCTCATCATGGTGGTTTGAGTGGTTCCTCCCAATTTGGAGGTGATGGTTGGGGCTAGGGATCTCCTCCCACATCCCAGGATGGTGGTAACAGATGCTGGGGTCTACCTCCTGTTAGAAATATTGTCATTGATGTCAAAGGTTTAATATTATTGGTGATAAAGGCCCCATTGCATTTAATATTGTTTATCTTGGCTAATATGAGTTAATATTTATTTAATATTAATGAATATATTTTTGGTTGCATATGAGACAAAATAAGGCCCATGGAGAAGACGAAGAGTCACGGGATAAAGACAAAAGAAGGATGGGATGCATTTTCCCATGAAGAGTCACCTTGGGGAATACCAAGAGTCACCAAGTGAAGACAAAGGAGTAAAGGGCGAATTTCTCATGAAGGGACACTTAAAGGAATATGAAAAGTCACCAAAGATAAGGACAAAAGTGGGAAAGATGTTTTTGGTCATGAAGGGTCACCACATGACTTTTCAAATGCTTGGATATGAAGGGTCATCCAAGATTGGCACCATTTTCCATGAGGAATGAAAGGTCACAAAGGGGGAAGGCCAAAGTTCATTTGGAAAGCTATAAATAAAGGCTTGAGTAGCCATTTGTAATATGGAAGTAAGAGGTTGATTTGATATTATAATATCTAGCTTAGAAGATTAATTTTGAGAGATGATTTGTATTTTTTATATCTAGCTTAGAAGAGTAAAAGTGAGAGAGAGGAAGGAGATGTTGTATTGATCTATCATTTGTTGAGATAGCAACATTGAGAGATAGGTGTGTGGTATACACAAAGGGGTTGGTGCTCCTGTGGGTTGGTGCTCAGCAAAGGGGTTTGAAGCTCCTATGGGGTGGTGCTCACAAATTTTAGCTGAGGTTTGTACTTGGCAAAGGGGTATGGCACTCCTGTGGGGTTGTTCTCATGAATATATTTGAGATTGATTCTCCGTAGTTTTTCTCACATTGGGTTTCCACCTTATATCTGGTGTCTCTCTCTATCTTGTGTGATGTTTATTGTTTGAGTTTTATTGCATATCTTGAATGTTTGATTAAGTGGAATATTGGTTAAAGGAAAGATTTATAAGATATATAATATACTGATTCACCCCCCCCCTCTCAGTATATTCCATGCTTAACACCTCCCAAAGGTAAATTCCTAGGCCTAGCTCTGACTATTTCCCCTAAAAAAGTCAAAATGAGACTTTGAAAGAGTAGCAAAACTTTGGTTGGGATCCCTTACCTACTGAAGGGGATCTTCCTACAATGGGAGGATGGGGTGATAAGCCTTCGAGTCTGTGATCTTCTCTACCTCCCTTGATATCTATGTTTGTTGATGATGCTTAAATGTTACTTTGGTTTCTTTGTTTTGTTGGCAACTAATGTGATGTAATTTTTTGGTGTGGTCATTTTGTGACCACTTTTATGACTTTTCTTGAGGCATTTTCTTTAACCCTCGATGTGACTTGCTCGTGGGATGTGACTTTTTCACCCATTTTTTGTATGATTAGCGTTGTACTATATATTATTTTATATTAATATAGAGATGCTTCTTAATAAAAAATGGAAGTGTGTTATATCTAATTGTTATATGATTTCAAAATATAAAACATATTTAATATGTTTTTGATATGGAGTTCATTGATAATTTGTTTGTTTTCTTAAACTAAAGTTATTTATCAATCTTATCATTAAATTCTATTTATTTGATATAAGTTTTTTGTTTGGTACAAAATATTGTTATGGTTTTTCATGTTAGGGATAAAATATTAAGTGTTATTTATTAATAAAATTACACTAAATTTATGTCTTATTTTAGTGAGTGTGATGTGCAATGTTACCTTCATCGTTGAATTTGTCAAACAATACAGTTGTATAGAGATGGGCACAGGGCCCCTAATATATTATTGCACATCATTACATCTCTATTTACTATTTAAATATTGGTTTGTATTTTGTAAAGCTTCTTGTAATTGATTATATAAATATTTATTGTTTGATGTTGAGGTCAAATTGCTTCATGTGTTATTGTTGTCTCAGGGTAAAGGAATCATTGTGATCAAGTCCAAAAAAATTATCTTTAACTTAATAATAATCGTAATTCTAGGGTCAAGAAATCATTATAATTGAATCCAAACAAATTATCCTTAACTAAATAATTTCAACAAATACTAATACTAAAGAATAAAATTAATAACACATCACTAAATTTAAATTTTTAGTAAGCTGTAAAATATAATGTTTTTTTAGTGGCCCATTTTAAATACAAGGTAAAATTTTGGAACACTAAAAAGCTCTAAAATATTGTAAAAAACTCTAAAATGAATTATAATAAATATATAGAGTATCTTTAATTTTTCAATCTTTTAGAATAAACTATAATGAATATGACAATGTCAGTTAATGTTTTTTTAATAATAATCTTACAATTTTAATATATTTATATATAATATCTATTTTATTAAATAATAATAAATAAATAAAAATGGGTGGTCCGTGGTTAGTGCTACCATTTTTTAATGATTTTGCAGATAACTATCAGCCTGTGAAAAGACATCATCAATTCAATAATCCATGATGACATAATCCAGAATCCATTAATCATAAGCATTTTTTTTCCATAATCACACAAACATAAAATCTATAAATCAAGTTCTTGTCCATAATCCATAATCTAAGTAACTTCCATAATAACAATAAACATAATCTATAAACATTGGTCATAATGCATAAATCTCAAAAAAACATAATCAAAATTAAAATCCATAATAAACATAATCCATGATCTAATCCATATCCCTAATAAACATGTCCCATAAGAATATATAACATGATCCATAATCTATAATCATGATCAAATATCTAATCTAATCCATGGTAACATAATATAAAGTCAATAAGAAACTCATAATCTAATCCATAACATAATCTAAAATCCATAAGCATCTAAAACATACTCCATGATCTAATCAACATCCATAATAATCCATAACATCTATAAAAATCTATAACATGTAATAATCTATAATCATGATCGAATCCATAATCTAATCCATAACAACATCCATAAAATCAATAAGAAAAACACATGTAATCCATAGCATAATCTTAAATCCATAAGCAAAACACATGTAATCCATAACATAAATCCATAAGCAAATCGTAATCTAATACATGATAACATCCATAACCAACTCATAATTTTTACTCCATAAACAAATCATAATGTAATCCATAACATCCTTAACCAACTCATAAACATAATCCATAAAACACATAACTCACAATCATAATCTGAGTCCATACATGTGAATGAATGAATAAGTGTACATCATATATATACAAATGAATGTATCTCTCTGGCTGATACAAATAATATACAATGAATGTGGCTCTCAACCAACACAATATAACACAATATGACACATCTGGGAGTCTACTCCATGAACTAAATCTAGCTCAAGTGTATGCTACTTAGTGATCTATCCCCATTTCCACTCACATCTCCCCACCTATCTCTCCTTTGATCCCTCTTGTGAGATACGTTGCCTGTGCTCACAAATCCTATATGAGTACACTTGGAGGACTTACCCTATATAGCTACATGGGATGCATAGCATGGGATCTCTAGATGTAGATCTAGTATAATCTGATCATAGTATCACATTTCTAGCACTAATTCCATATATCTCTGTATGGTCATGGTCCTAGCCTATCTATGCTTGGCTCTGATCGCTCTCCAACTATCTATATTGAGGGTTCCCTTTCCCCCATACTTAGGTTATCCCTCTCCACAGTATATCAGTCTTAAGACACTACTTATAGATCATGCCTCAACTATAAAACATCAAAATCAGCCTGTAGAATATCCAACCTACCCTATAGTACAACTCTCTCTCCCTGCTGTACAACCAAGGCTACCTATGCTCCAAATAGATATCCCTATAATTGATACACTAAGATCTCAATGTATTCCTCTTTAAGATAAGTGTAGATATGTTTATAATATCCTCTTCTACCTCTACTTACTCCCCTACATCCCCTACATCCTCTCCTATCACTCCATCCCCTCCTATGATTCCCTCCTCTCCCATCCCCTCCTCTCCCTCTCCATCCTCTTCAGCCTCCTCCATCTCCTTGTCCCCTCCCTCCTAGCATGGCTTCACCACCTTATCTTTCCACACTACCCACTATCCTATCCACCATGTTGTATTTGTGTGAGTACACCTCGCATCCTTCACATCAAGCCATGTTGGCTCTAACTCTTCCTCTGTAAGGAAATAGTTAGTGACTACTATTAGCAGCCCCCACTCTATCTCATATTTCTTGTAAACATGTGGGGCCCATGGGATGTCCTATGCTAACCCAAAATACTATCACACTCGTCCATAGTGGAGGTAATCTAAGTGCTCTGTCCTCCTCCTTGACATCCACCTCTCCCTCCATGAACTTATAAGCTCTATCTCTATCCTGAGCCATACAATAAATCGTAGGTAAGGATTTTAGATAATGTTTGCATCTCTCAAACCCTTTATCACCCCTTGATAGTAATACAGGTCCTAGGTAATACCATCTCTAAAGAATTGAGATAAATTCACCTTCCATCATAAGAAGGCCACATTATACTTAGTGTCCTACTAATATTCTAATGTGTTCATAATTCCAACACTATAAAATCACAATAACATATAAATTATAACTCCTCTAGGTCCTCCATACCTAGAGCTCCCTGTAAATCTATTCTATCAAAGTGGATACCTAGGAAAACAATGTGCAGTGCTCCAGCATATATGCAACTACACTAGTCAATATCCACAAGAATGTTCCCCCCCTGAATCTAGGAGTGCATAACTAGATATGGCCAACAACATCATGGAGATTAGACCTCTCCCCATAGCTACATATAGCAGCTTAAATGCAAATCCACTTGTAACAAAATTGATACCTTCCATATCCTTGTATAAATGTGTCAATATTGCCCCTCATCCCTACTTGTCCACAAGTATTATATGTGCTCCCTATATTAACAATCATAGATTCTGGTAGATATCCTCCTTTGTAATGGTCATCTCTCCAGTCAAGATCTAAAAGGTCCTAGTCATAACATCCTAGTGTTACAAAAATATAACCAACAAGATTGTATCTTGATAGATAAATCTATAGTGATGCACTCCTCCCATATCTATGGCCTCTAGATGGGCCCAGTCATCATCACCTAACTACACCTGTAGTCACTCCATTAGAGGTGGCACTCAATCCCACATTTATAATAGACCCCATGCCTATAACCAACATCCCTTAGAAGCCTAAATTCTCCTAAAAACTCTAATTACCTCTAACCCTAGACTCTAATCTAAGCCCTTCACATTTTTTTGTGAATCATCATTGATCCCTTAAGGATTGATGCCATTATATAAAAATTAGTGTTGTTTTGATGAAATGGTTTCAATTCCTAGTGAATCATTACTGATTCACTTGAGAATCGATGTCGATTGCCTATCAACATCCTAGCCTAGTTCTACAACCTATCTACTTCCAAAATGCCAAAAAAAATCAATTTTTTTAAAATTAAAAAAAATAATAATAAAATAATACACCTACCTCATCATGTGAGCATCATCATCACCTCAATGCACTCTTGTTGGACTACATCTCATTTTGTCACAAAATCATCATTTGAGCTCTTTAGTGTCATTTCATTTTTCATAAACAACAAATGAGACCCTTTCACATCAAACTCACTTATATACCCAACTTCAAATTATTACTAATCTATTTTGGATCAATATCAATTTGGTGGATCAACACTGATTCATTTTAGATTGGTGTCAATTTTCCCTCTTTTTGCACTATTTTTACTTTTTCATGCATCTAAACCCGTTCTTTAGCTTTTTCCTGGTATCTTTCCACATTTACCTTATTATTTATCCTATACCATTTTAGGTTAAAATATTTTGACTCCCTGTTGGTCCTATAACTTACGTAAGGCATGTACTCTTTTGGGTATCTCCCCTCAGTGGGTCCCAAGAGTGTAGTTTCTATTGAGAATAATTGTCTATAGGTAATGCCTACAATGTGTATCACATTGGATGCTTCAGTCAACCAAATCCTATCACTTGTTTTCTTTTTATTTCTTCCTTTAAGCTCACCTATTCATAGTTTTGGTATTTTATTATGAGATTTACCTCGGGGCATCTCTACCTATATTACCTTGTATCATATCCATGAAAAACATGTACTTCATGCAATTCATATGTGTTTATTAAAGCTCATTTGTTGTCTACCTATCCCATCCATTATTAAATTTTTCTAACCTATCACCCGCTCATTATTCTATGCTGGTTCCCAGTTTGAGGAGGGATACCTCCTCACATAAACTTGGGGTAGTGGACCTCTCATGGTTTTTATCTCGCGACACATATTCTATACCACTCCATAAAAAAGGGCAAATGTAGACATTATAATTTTATACCCTATTACAATTAATTAGGTGTCATAGGTCCTTATTTTTATTTATTATCCTAAATAATTCATATCCTAAGGTTTAGTATATTTACCATTCATAACTTGGTAACTTGCCTTTACTATTACCTTTCGACCCTCACTAACCTCCTAAATCCATTAATAACCTAGAAAATCTACCCCATAACCACTTTACCCCTATATAACATTGTTACCAAAAAATTTATGCTCATCAAATCTAATTTTACTCATGGTTTGAACAAATATACTAATTTGGGTGAATTGGTGCTGATTCTCCCTTGAACAGTGTTGATTCTACAGATTAGCATCGATCCATAAATATTCAACCAAACTTTAACTTTTGGACCCAGAAACTCTGAACCTTAAATTGCTATCAGATTCCTTAGATAATTAAAGACATCCTTAATGACACTCTACTAAAATTTAACTACATTTAATCCACACCCATCATCATGAGTCTAAAAGACTACCTACCTTCGTGAGGAAAATTTCATTCTATTTTCAAACAGATTGAAGGTAAGTAATCATTTTATTTCTTTCATTTCTATCAATCATTTTTTTTGTTACCTATGTATTTAATCCTTAGGACATTATCCATATCCTTCATTATTCATATTTTAGCTCTTGTCATCCAATCTATTCACTATTTTTATTAAACTCAGTCATAGAGAGAATTGACACTGATTCATTTATAATCAACACCTATCCTCTGAATCAACACCGAACCTTAGAATCGACATTGATTCTATCAAGATCGACATCAATCCAATATTTTCAATAATCAAATCCTAATACCTTAATTTTATATCCTCATATGTAATCCTTACTAATGTTTTGTCATTTTAACTATGGCCTTTATATGTAGATGACTCTACCAGACATATTAATTGATGTAATTAGTATTATAGATCTTCCCATAGTATCCCAACCCTTATTTGTTGATCATAACAACATAGCCTTTAAATTATCACTATGTTCCATTATTTTCTCTCCCTTAATTGAAGCCACTTCTGACCAATTTGATGGTATACAAGAAGACATAGATGTTGCTACAGTCTATTGAGATAAATACTTTGCTTACATTGATAGCTTAAATGAGGATTGAATCTTAATTATTATTATTATCATATCTTTTATCTATTATAATTTCATATATTATTTATCCACTTGATTGCATAAAAAAGTGAGCTGATATCCACTTGAGGAAGTTCACAACTTCTTGGGATTGGTTTCTAACCAAACAAATCACCAATTATCTATTAATCCATTTTGTACAAGTTATTTATTTGTATATAAGTTATTTTTCCCAGCCAAAAATAAGCTCTCACAATCACTAGATTCAAAGCAGTGCACAACATCTTCTAATCTATGTTAAGTTGTGGAGCTAAAAGCTTCACTGTTATGCAAATGTGGAGGTTGTTGGGCTTAGCCAGTAACCGGCATCGACAGTATCGCCGACATTGGTTAGGTGTGGATCAGATCCGACTGACATTGGTCAGGGATCGGCTGATGTCGGTCATATGCAAACCGATAGTAATCGGCATCGGTCACCTGTGTGTGTGCATTTGCATGTGTTTCCAAAATTAGATTTGTTCTAATTTTAGGAGGATAGAGTGTTTGCATGTAAAGACTAATTTTAGTCTTAAGTCTATGTTTATAATTATTGTATGCCTTAGATCCTATTTAAGAGACCCATGGGGCATGTATTGTAAGCAAGTAAGTAAGCAAGGTCAATTAGATCTGTAAGGTGCAAGATCAAGAAGATCAACTGAAGCAAGGGAATAACAACTCAGTTATTGAGTTGATTGTAATTGATTGAGAGAGAGATAGAACTCTTGAGAGAAATACTGTACACCCAAGAGGTGTGGGAAGAGTGAGATTTCTTCATTGTATTCTAGAAGAGTTTAATACAAGATTGGTTGTTTCTTGTATCTCCTATTATTTGTTGTTTCTAATTTCTAGTTACTTATTACTTCTGGTTCAATTCCATGTTTATTTACTTATACAAAAGTAATCAATTGTACTCTAAGTTCTTAACAGCTGGTATCAAAGCTAGGATCACTAATAAGTGGTAGAGCGGGTTAGTGTTTGTTGATTACAGGGTCACTCACAGGGGTTTCTGTTTGAGTGGGAGCAAAGCAATGGTAGAAGAAAGTAAACTAAGAATGGAGAAATTCAATGTCAAGAATTATCAATTATGGAGGATGCAGATAAAAGATTATCTATATCAGAAAGATCTATTTTTACCGTTGGGTGGAGTTTCAAGTAAGCCCACAGATATGCGAGATGAAGAATGGAATGTTCTTGGTAGAAAGGCTCTTGGATCTATAAGGTTGAGCTTGGCATCTTCTGTGATTTATAACTTATCACAGACAAAGACAACGGTAGATTTAATAGATACTCTGGCAAACTTATATGAAAAACCCTCGGCTTCGAATAAAGTATATCTTATGAAGCAATTATTTAGTTTGCAAATGCAGGAAGGTGGATCTGTATATAGTCACCTTAATGATTTCCATGAAATTGTAAATCAGTTAAATTCAGTCAAAATAGTTTTTGATGATGAAATTAAGGCTCTCTTGATCTTATGTTTTTTACCTGAAAGTTGGCACAGCTTGGTAATGACAGTTAGCAATACTTCATTTGCTTCAAATATCTTGAAAGTTGATGATGTTGTTAGTGTAATCTTGAATGAAAAAATTCATAGGAAAAGCATAGGGGAAACATCAGGTAATGCTTTAAGTATTGAAAGCAAGGGAAGGCAAAGAGAGAAGGGCAAGCAAAGGAAATCAAGGTCAAAGATGGGAAGGAGATCCAAATCCAAAAATGGAGGTATAATCTTCTAGAATTGTTGAAAGAAAGGGCATGCAAAGAAAGATTGTTGGTTGAAGGATAACAAAGAAAATCAGCAAGAAGGTAATAAGGAAGCAAATGTTATAGGTAGTGTTGCACAGGATGCTCTTATATTTTCTTTCGATAGTCAAATAGAATCATGGGTTTTAGATTCTGGTGCTTCTTTCCATGCAACCCCAAATAGAGAATTTTTTAATGATTATGTCCATGGAGATTTTGGAAAAGTTTATTTAGGGGATGGTGAGCCTTGTCAAATTGTTGGCAAAGGAAAAGTGCAGCTAAAATTGCAGAATTGCAACACATGGGTTTTGAAAGATGTCATGCATGTACCCATCTTGAAGAGGAATCTAATTTCTAGAGGAAAGTTGGGTGATGAGGGTTGCACAGTAACTCTCACAGCTAAATCTTGGAAAGTTTCCAAGGGTGCACTTGTATTAGCAAGAGGTAAGAGAGTAGGTACACTTTATCTATCTACTTGTGTTACTGATTATTCTCCTTCTATTTTATCTACTTCAGATGTAGATGCAAAGATGTGGCACTATAGGCTTGGTCACATGAGTGAGAAGGGAATGCATGTTCTTAAGTCAAAAAATAATCTTTTAGATTTGAAAAGCATAGATCTAGAGTTCTGTGAGCATTGCATTTTTGGGAAACATAAGAAAGTGAGGTTTCTCAAAATTGGGTCAACAAAGAAGGAGCACAAGTTGGAGCTTGTTCACACAGACGTGTGAGGACCAGCTCAGGTAGCTTCTATTGGAGGATCATAGTATTATGTTTCTTTCATTGATGATGCTACAAGAAAGGTATGGGTTTATTGCATAAAGAGGAAATCTGATGTTTTTGACACATTTAAGAAATAGAAAGATTTGGTTGAAAATGAAACAGGTAAAAAGGACCTTCTACTACTCTAGATGGTGGAATTCTAGAAGAGGCTTGGATAGGTAAAAAGGTAGATCTTTCATTTCTTAGAGTTTTTGGTTCTGAAGCTTTTGTGCACATTGATAAATAAAATAGAAAGAAGCTGGATGCTAAATCTATGCGATGCACTTTCATTGGTTATGGCTTTAGAGATTTCAGATTCTAGTTGTGGAATTTAGAAACTAACAAAATTATTAGAAGCCGTGATGTAGTTTTCAATGAGAAGGTGATGTACAGTGATCAACTCAAGAGGCTAAATAATTCTGAGCAGGGCAATCTTGATTTGGATGAGGTAATGATCAAAAATAAGCTTGCAGGTAAAAATCATCACTCACAGGAAAACACAGAGACCGACATCGGTCAGGTAACTGACATCAGCGATCAATTAGGAACCAACATCGGTTAGACAGTAATCGGTGTCGGTCAGGTCAGTCAAGTGGAACTGACGTTGGTCAGGTGCAGATCGAGAGTTGATCGAGATTGGTCACTGGCAGATAATTTGGGTAGACAACAAGCTGTAAATGAGTCTCAAATGCCCATAAGGAGGACTGAAAGGGTAAGTAAACCTCCAATTCATTATTCCCCTTCTTTATACTACGTGTTGCTCACTAATGATGGAGAACCAAAAATTTTTGATGAGGCAATGCAGGTAAAATCCAAGAAATAGTGGGAGCATGGCATGAATGAGGAAATTGATTCCTTGGAAAAGAACCAAACATGGGATTTGGTAGAGTTGCCAGCCAGAAAGAGAGCACTGAAAGATGAATGGATTTATAGGTTAAAGAAAGGAGAGAATGGATAGGTGAGATAGAAGGCCAGGTTATATGGTCTTGAGCAAGCTCCAGGACAGTGGTGTTTAAGGTTTGACAGGTTTATGACAAAGCATGGCTTTAGTCAATGTCAATGTGACCATTGTGTTTATTTTAACAGATTGGATAATGGTAATTATATTGTCCTGTTACTGTATGTAGATGATATGCTTGTTGCAGGTTCACACATGCAGAAAATTACTGAGCTTAAGGTAAAAGTAGCTCACACATTTGCCATGAAGGATTTAGGAGTAGCAAATAAATTCTTTGGCATGAGTATTAAGAGAGACAGGAAAAATCACAGGTTGATTTTGTCTCAAGAGGATTATGTGAATAAGGTGGTGGAGAGGTTCTATATGCAGGATGCAAAACCGGTAAGCACACTTATGGCTGGACACTTCAAGTTGAGCAAAGAACAGTGTCCTAAATCACATGATGAGGTTGAGTACATGAGCAGAGTTCCATATGCTTCAGTAGTTGGGAGCTTGATGTATGCAATGGTATGTACTAGACCTGATATTACCCAAGTAGTGGGAGTTATTAGCAAGTTTATGGCCAATCTAGGAAAGGAACACTGGAAAGCAGTTCAGTGGATTCTCAGATATCTAAGAGGGATCAACAGTAGGTATTTATGCTATGCAGGGTCAAACACTTCTCTACATGGGTATGTAGATTCAGATATGGTAGGAGAAGCACCACAAGATATGTGTTCACTGTTGGTGGAATGGCGGTTAGCTAGATTTCAAAGTTGCAGAAGGTTGTTGCCCTGTCTACTGCAGAGGCAAAATACATTGTAGTCACAGAGGCTAGTAAGGAAATGATATGGATAACACGGTTCATGAAAGAGTTGGGAAAGGAGCAAGAGAGTTGCAGACTGTACAGTGATAGTCAAAGTGCAATTCATTTGGAAAAGAATTCAGCCTTTCATTCAAGAACCAAACATATACAGCTTAGGTACCACTTCATTCGACAAGTATTGGAGGATGGAAAGTTGAAGCTAGAAAAGATCCATACGGATAAGAACCCTGCAGATATGTTAACAAAGTCGGTAACAAAGGAGAAGTTGAATCTTCATTCAACTTTTGTTGGTCTTCAAGATTGAACTTGAAGAGGGAGAAACAAGCCAGATAAACAAGACAGAGGATGTTGATGTACAGGTACAGGTGCAGCTGTTTATCTCCAAGTGGGAGATTGTTAAGTTGTGGAGTTAAAAGCTTCACTGTTATGCAAATGTGGAGGTTGTTGGGCTTAGCCAGTAACCGGCATCAGCAGTATCACTGAAATCAGTTAGGCATGGATTAGATCTGACTGACATCAGTCAGGGATCAGCCGATATCGGTCATATGCAGACTGACAGTGACCGGTGTCGGTCATCTGTGTGTGTGCGTTTGCATGCGTTTCTAGAATTAGATTTGTTCTAATTTTAGGAGGATAGAGTGTTTGCATGTAAAGACTAATTTTAGTCTTGAGTCTATGTTTATAATTATTGTATGCCTTGGATCCTATTTAAGAGACCCATGGGGCATGTATTGTAAGCAATCAAGTAAGCAAGGTCAATTAGATCTGCAAGGTGCAAGATCAAGAAGATCAGCTGAAGCAAGGGAATAACAACTCAGTTATTGAGTTGATTGTAATTGATTGAGAGAGAGAGAGAGAAATCTTGAGAGAAATACTGTACACCCAAGAGGTGTGGGAAGAGTGAGATTTCTTCATTGTATTCTGGAAGAGTTTAATACAAGATTTGTTTTTTCTTGTATCTCTTATTATTTGTTATTTCTAATTTCTAGTTACTTATTACTTTTGGTTCAATTCCGTGTTTAGTTGCTTATACAAAAGTAATCAATTGTACTCCAAGTTCCTAACAATCTATAGGTATTATACATAAACCCTAATTTCCACTCAAGTTTTTATTAAGTTAATTTTATTAAGAGAAAAATAAAAAAACTACTATAATAGATTGTTAAGAATAAAGGAAGTCTAAACCCTCCTCAAACCCTAATAAAGACCTAATATGAACTATCTTGTTAGAAATGGATTAGAATGAATTATATGACCTATTTTGTTGATTGGATGATGTAGAGTACTCCCTTAGGTACCTCTATATGGCATTGGTCTGACAGATGAATGAGTGGTCCCTATAGGAAAACCCTTGTCTCTCAGAATTTTGATGTAGAAAGCAGGGTTAACCAAGTAAAAGCATAAAAGTGGATGGAGGTTAAATATTGAGACTTATATCTTATTACCATGGTGGTTTTTTTTATCAAGTTAAAGACTTTAAATATGCTAAACCGGTTATGTAAGTTGACTTATCACTAAAAAGGCCTAGTGAGAAAGATAGTGAAAAGGTAGAAATGGGAATGAGATTAAGAATGTATTGCCATGGATTAGGGATGGATCCAATTTCATTGGGATTTTTTTCAATACCTATATCACACATCAGGTTGTTAAAGTTTTTTTATGATTAGAGGATATGTTGAGAAAGTTGCTCATAAGTTGACCTCTCTTATGTAGATAAGGCAATGATTAGGTAAGTTTGTGATATTCATTTGCAAGACCAATATTTGACACTATAACTTGTGATCTATCTATTGGAGGATTTTATAGAGGTCACATAGGAACTATGCATGAAAATGATATGTCTTTGAAGTGTCCTTACAGAATTTGAATACAACATTCATTAGGACTGTGTTTTGGAGCATTCATGTAGTTTTCTATGTGCTAGTACGATTGTTATTCCTGGGTCTTTAGAGCCTGATAGAAGATGTCTAATGTATGTCTTGATGACCATGAGGTCATGAATTTTACATAAATATGTGTATTTTTCTTACAATTTTTTTCTATAGGTTATTTGAGATTTGTTTTAGAAGATAATATTTTTGGGGTAATTAGGCCTAATAGGTCTTTGAGGCCTAATGGTGCTTTCAAGGTGTGAGCAAAAGATTTATGACTTTTTGAGCATGAAATAGTTAATTTAAGGTTTCCATATAAGTGTTTGAAATTTTTGAGTTCTTTAGTGTGGGCCATCTGGGCCATAGAGGTTCAAGTTGTTTCATGGAATGGATAGACCTAATTGCAATTAGGTCTCTAGTAGGCCTATAAGAAGAAAGAGGTCTAAGTGAGTTTGGCCAACCTAATGGTTATCTTATTCTGATTGATTAATATGTGTAACATTTCCTAAGACATATTTTTTAATTAAACCTAATGAAATAGTGTCTTTGAAAACTAAAAGTATGAGTGATCTAGTGGTTTATATAATAACAAGGCCTAATAGGCCTATTTGGACTAGTTGATGGTTTAGATTTTGAAGCAAATAGAATATAAGGTTGATGAGGAATAAGAGGTCTTAGATACCATTTTAATAATTTAATAAATATGTCATACATTTATAATAGTGTTTTTATAGGTGATGAAATCATGACTTGACCAAATAAGCCTAGTAAGAGGCATATTGAGCGAGGAAGCCTAGAAGGCTGTTTGAGAGGGATAAAAGAGTTTGAAGAGTAAAAGAAGGTTATCATCATTAGTTGTGTGAGAAATAGGTGTGAAAAGGTGATCAAAGGTTATAGGTGGCTAAGTTGGTTATGATTCACTTAGGGGGTTGGTGGCTCCTTGTAAGTTAGTATTTACTAAAGGACTAGCTGAGTTGATGCTTGACTAGTGAGGGGTTGGTGCCTTAATAAATCTTGGTTCATTACTTATAGGATTATATTGAAAGCAATGTATAAATGGGTTTTATTACTCATGAGTTTTATCACGTATCTCTTGTGTTCATGTTTTATGTTCCTAATTCATACTCATATTAATGGTTGATTATACATCGCTATATCTCAATATTAATTTGAATGGTTAATAAATGATGAGTGGAGTTTAAATAAATGTTTTCACATTGATTCACCCCCAGTGGTTATGCTTCAAACATTATTTAAATCATTGAAGATGTTAAATTGTGATCAAACTGATGCCAGCCTATCAACATGATGGTTCTCTTCCCTTGGGATTTATTGAATGTTAAAAGCCTCAAAATATTCAATAAGGTCCCCCACTCTATGTTTTTATGACTTCAATAATGTGTTTTTGGAAGAACTCCTACCTCTTACTTGGTGGACAACTAGTTCACTATCTCCAATGTCTTGCACTTCCTTTACTCCTTTCTTCCTTGGCCATTGAATCCCATGTATAAGAGCTTCATATTCAGTGGCATTGCACGTAGAACTAAATTCTAATCTAATGACTAAATAGAAACTTTCATTTGATCGATAAATAAGCATAATACCTACCCCTACTCCATATTTCTTCTTGATCCATCAAAAAAATATTTCCACAAACCATTACTATCATCATTAGACTTATAAATAAAGGGTATGGTTATACCTTATTCATGTAAGGAATAGACACCGAGACTAGCCTCTTCAACACCTCTATATGGGTCAAACTCATTATTTTTTACCCCCCATTCATCAAGGAAGAGATATAAAATGTCTTCAAAAGGAACAATTGGATCTTAATCACTAGGGTGATCTTCCTCATTAATTATAGTACAATTGACATTGGTGACATTTATTTTGTATGGCTCAATGTGAAACCTTGATATAGGTTTTAATCTTATGGTAACTTTGGTGCCATATCTTTTCCTGAAAGCCATGTAGGATGAATTTGATGATAAATAACGACCAATATTTTCCATGAAGTACCTTGACAAGAAAAGGGAAAAGTATGGTGGAAAGTCTGTAATGATCTTGATTATTAAATATATGCAAAAGTACCCCTAAAGTAGGGAAACACCATATAATACTCCTCTAGGAAGGAATAACTCCACAATGTCTCTTCAAGGGGACAACCTCCAATATCCTCTTACAATAGAAGACTCAATGCTTACTTGATATCTTTACCATGATAATCATCTCCTATATATATACATCTATCTAACCCATGGATGGGTAACCTCCTAATCCCAATGTAGACGGACCATTACCCAATGTACTACTTCCACAAGTTACTCTATTATCATAATATATTGTACCCATATAACTAACTAAGGGGATGCGTGCCATATGTTGACATCTCCATCAACTCATATACAATAATATATCATATCCCTAGGTACATAGCATTACTTCCCTCCTTGACATGTTTCATCCCTGAAACATAAGAAGAAACCAAATAATGAGTGTGCTTCAAACCATTGCACACTTGTCTCCAATCTCGATCATCTAACCATCCATATGTGATCTTGGTAGGTGATATCTCTCCAAGCTTGTGTCCAAAATCCATTGTTCTCCTCTGATTTCGTTCATGATCATAATTATATTGATTTGGTGTCCAAGCATGATTATTCCTCTTTTTCTTCCATGTACCATACTCCGCTGTGCTTCTCTGATTCCAACCATGACCATAGTAGGTATTCTTCCATTCATATTCATAGTGATGTCCCCATTCATTCCATGTGCCATATTATTTTTTCTTTGGATTCCATGCATATCCATAATGATTGGAAATTTTATTTTTTGTATAGATAAAATGATTGTTGTTATGACACTTCCTCACCTGGTTCCATGATTTTTTCCTCTCATGATGATGTGGGTGTATATATACCTCAAATTTTTCCAATACCTTGACCTTATCCACCTTTGCTTCTACCTCTTCCACCTTTTCCTTCTTTGTCTCTTGAGTATGTGAAGTGTTCATTTGTAGTGTGTCTTCAAAGATAACACCAGCAAGTTGATAACGGAGTTCGGCTTCAATAGCCTACATCTCTGGGTCCGCCCAATAGTGAGGACTGTTCTATTAAAATGCTGCAACAAATTTCTTCAAAACCTTTACAAATCTTTAATTTCACCTTCTCTAATCGTTATATGCCTGAAAATATTTCTCTTAGACTTGAAAACAAAATTCCAAGGCCGTACAAGGCAAAAACAAGGCTCTAATCCTCTTAATTCTCTTTACACAGTCAAAAATCCATGTCAATACAAGTAAAAATTACTTCCTTTTATAACATTTCAGCCACGTGGCTGAAGTAGTCAAGACCTTATCCTTTTAGGCCCCAGGTTTCAAGTTCAAAACTGCCTTCCTCCATTCTAGGTGCTCAGGCTCTCCTTTCTAGGTGCCTTGACTCCTTTGGTGCCAAGTTTGAATATTTCCTTGGGTGGCGTGATAGACATGGCAAGGTGGCGTGGCATGCTTGAAAATTTCAAATAACATGTGATAAATAACACCTAACCAAAATTTTGCCCTATAATTATTTGCCACATGTCAGATGGAGACTGGTCCACTTGGCATTCCTCCATTGAGCCACATCACTTTTGACACACTTGTCGCATGATTTCTTCAACTGGTTGTATCTTGAGCATCCGGACTCCATTTTTTGAACCGTAAAAAGTGTCGAAAATATCTCGATGAGTAATACAATGTGCAAATGATTTGAACTAAATTTGAAGACTTTTGAAAAATAGAACGGTACATGGATCCACCTGGATCATTCCTCCCCACTGGGAACTTTTGGACCTCTGAAAGTTGAAATTAATTGGTAATGAGGTGAGGGTATTTTTCCCTCACCTTTTTGACTTCCATCCATCTAGCCTTGCTTGGGTGCATCCCTTTGAGACCAACATGAAGACATTCAACATTACCTCTTCATGAAGTCTGCATATTCCTATCAAGTATAGTATCTTCCTACAATTATGTTAGATATTCAGGAGAAAAATCATCAACGGAAGGAACGGATACACTTTCATCATGATCAATGATCATTGGAGGCTCATACAATTTCAAATTTTCCACATTTACAACTGAATAAATCTACATGTAAGATGGTAAATCTAATTGAAAAGTATTTGTGCCAATTTTTTCTGTTATTTGAAAAGGACCATACCGGATTGGTTTCAACTTTTTACCTTCACCTGTTAGTCTTTCCTTACTAATATGAAGCCATACCATATCACCTACAACAAATTGGTGATCAATACGATGTTTGTCATTCCTGGCTTTGTACTTGGCTTGACTTTTCTCCAATTGAGTATGAATAGTCTGATGAATGAGCTATATTTGTTCAATGAACTTCTTGGCTCGAATGGCTTCTTTTGGTTCACCAACAATTGTATCCTGTCCATAGCAAACATCTAGAGGAGCTTTAGGCAAGTATCCATAACAAACTTCAAATGGAGATTTCATAGTAGAAGAATGAAGTGTCTGGTTATACGCATGCTGTATGTAACACTATTGTTCATCCCATAACTTTGGATTTTTATTGTTGTAACCCCTAAGCAAATTTCCACAGTGCAGTTCACAACCTCTGTTTGTCCATTAGTTTGTGAATGAAATGTAGTGATCTTTTTTAATTTAGTGTCCATTAGTCCCCACAAAGTTGACCAAAACTCCCCAATAATTTGAGAATTATGATCAGAAATAATTGAAGTATGCAAACCAAAATGAACCCATACATGTTTAAAGAACAAATATGCAGTGCCTTCACCAGTAATCTGCTTAGTGCAAGGAATCAAAACACACATTTTTCTAAATCTATCCACAACCACATATAAATAGTCATGTTTTCTTTGTGTCATAGGCAATCTCCCCACAAAATCCATAGAGATACTTTCCCAGGGGCAAGTAGGAATAGGTAGAGGAGTGTAAAGTCCCAATTTCCTATTACTAGGTTTACTTGTGGCCCAAAGAGCACATCCTCGTATATATTTAGCAACATTTTCCTACATTCGAGGCCAATAATAATACATTTTCAAATGTGCAACCATTTTAGCAACTCCAAAATGACCAGAAATAAGAGAAGTATGTGCTTCTCTAATCATGTGTACCCTCTCATTCTGAGGAATACACAGTTTACCCAAATGATACAAAAGATCATTGTGTACATGATAGTCCAATTCTTCTACTTGTCTACTACTCATCAAGTCTTTATAAACATCTTGAAAATCAAGATCATTCACATATTGTTCTTTATAAATTTCATGTGACAAAGAACCATGGTGTAAAAGAATAGATGCAACAAGCATAGGAGGCCTAGATAGCATATCTGCAACCTTATTCTGAATTCCTTTCTTATACTTGATCACAAGATGAAATTGTTGTAAGAAACCCATCCAACGAAAATGTCTAGACTTTTGTAGCTTAGTTTGTGATTGGAGATACTGTAAGCGCTGATGATCTGTATGTATTATTGTTTCTTTGCCCATTAAGTAATGTTTCCATTTTTTAACACTTTGAACCAATGCATACAATTCCTTGTCATAAGTTGGATATTTTCTTACTGCACTTGTAAAGGTTTCAGAATGATAACAAACTGGTTTCTTACCTTGCATTAAAATAGCTCCCATAGCATACTCACTTGCATATGTCTCGATCTCAAGTGGTTGTTGTATATCAGGAAGTGCCAAGATCGGAGCAGTACTTATCTTTTCTTTCAAAGTATTGAAGGCTTTTTGATGTTTGCCTCCCCACTGAAAGCCCTGTTTCACACTTGTCAAAGAATGCAAAGGTGATGCAATATATGAAAATTGAGCAATAAACTTCCTCCAAAATTGTACTGCACCAAGAAAACTCCTAACCTCAGTTGTGTTAGTGGGTGTAGGCCAATTAACAATGACTACCACTTTTGCAAGATCAATTTTCAATTTACCATGTCCTACAATGTAACCCAAGTATATCAAATAGGTCTTGCCAAATTCACATTTTGACATTTTAAGATAGAGTTTTTCCCTTCATAATGCATCCATGACTTTCTTAATGTGGATCACATGCTCTTCCCATGACTTGCTGAAAATCAATATATCATCTAAGTAAACTATGACAAAATCATCAAGGAACTATCTAAAAACATCATTCATCAATCTCATGAATGTAGCCAGGGCATTACATAACCCAAAAGGCATAACAATCCATTCAAACAATCCTTGTTTTGTCTTAAAGACAGTTTTCCATACATCACCTTCATTAATTCTTACTTGATGATATCCACTTCTCAAATCCAGCTTAGTGAAATAAATAGCATGTTTTAATTGATCCAACAAATCATCTATATGAGGAAGAGGGTAATGATTCTTAATAGTAATTTTGTTTAAAGCATGAAAATCAACACACATTCGCCATGTGCCATCTTTCTTTGGCACCAAAATAATTGGCGAACCAACATGAGATGAACTTGGAAGAATAACACCTCTATCCAAGAGATCCATTACCTGTTTCTTGATTTCCTCATTTTCCACCAGTGATAACCTGTACATGCCAATGTTAGGGAGAGGAGAATCCTGCAATAGCTGAATTTCATGTTGAACTCCCCTTTTGGGAAGTAAGCCCTTAGGATCCTGAAATTCATCATCATAAGTAGAAATGATTTCAACCAATTCATTCATGTGTCTAGGATCACACTTTTCCAAAGCTTGAGTATATTCTTTTTCCTTAGAATTAATCAACATGAGACAAAAAGTCTTGCTTGAATTAACTAGTCTTTTCATTTGCCCTGTTGTAACCAAGGAAAGACTTGTTCTAATGTGATGTGCTCTAACTATATATTCAATGCCATCCTTAACAAGAAAGTACTTATTCTCCTCTCTATAGAAGATTTTTTTTCCATCATAAAGATATGGGCTTCCCAAAATAATCCCACATATGTCCAATGGAACAACATCCAACTCAACCTTATCTACGAACTTGGATGTGATGGCAAACCTTAGCCTACAAGTTTGTGAGACTTGTAGCTTCGCATTGTCACACACCCAACCTAGTGGATAAGGCTTCGGATGGGGATTGGTTTGTAAGCCTAACTTCTTAACAACCTCTTCAAAAATTAAATTTGCTTGTGAACCACTATCAGATAGAGTGTCAATCTTAGTATGCTTTGAAAAAACTCTAATGTGGAACAATTCATTTATTTTCTTATCAACATGCACATAATTCTGTCTAGAAGAAGATGCATCATTTGATGACTTAGTGCTAGAAACTGAAAGAGAAAAATCATTATGTAAACCCATAGCTGTGATCTTAGTTTCATCACCTAAATCTGATCCTAAGTCTTGAACCATAGCATTAGCCTTCTTTTCTTTCTTTTGAAACTTTTTAGGCCTTAACTCAGGATGTAATTTCCAACACTTAGACTCATCATGATTTTTCTTGCAATGATTACAAAATGGTTTTCCTTCTTCTTTTTTAACAGTATAAGTGGATTTCTATTTACCCTTTCCTGATGAACTTTCCCCTTTGGAATGCTTAACATTAGATTGCTTACTTTTTACTTTAGGAAAAGATTCTTTTGATTGTTTCCCTCTAGCCTCTAAATGAGTGGCTTGAACACATACTACATCTAAATTAGTGGGATTGAACATAAGAATCATATGTCTTAAGTAACTATGCAACCCACCTATATATTTTAGTAGTGTTTCTTGTGTGTATAGAGGAACATTCAAAAGTAAAGCTTTTTTCCTAGAATCTTATGTATAATCTTGAACACTTTGGCCTTTTCCTTGTCTGAAACTTTGCCAATCCATCATGGCTTGTTGCATATAGCCTAAAGGATAGAATTATTTTCTGAGTTCTTCAATAAATTCATTCCAAGTATAAATTAAGTTACCTTTTTGAACCTTGGATTCCTTCAACTTACTCTCCCACCAGATGCGAGCTGTACCTCCCATACGAAGAGTAGCCAAATGAATTTTTGACTCATCCCTTGCAATCTTTTGGACCCTGCAATAAACTTCAATCTGCTTGACCCAATTATCCAACTTTTTGGCATTAACTTCACCATTAAACATTGGTAATTCAAACTTAATATCCAATTTTAGTGAAGGAAGAGATTCCACAGTTTTTTTATCGTCATCTGATGGAGAAGGTTTTTCAGTTTCTTTACCTTTTGATTCTCGTGAGTCACCTTCTTTTTCATTCTTGAATTTCCTTTGTTTGTCACGGTATAGTTCCTCAACCATGCTTCTCATGTCCATGAAAGCTCGATGGAAAGCTTGTTCGGATTCCATCTCTTCTTCGAGCATCCTTGAAGCACGCCTTGAACCAATCTCTGGATTATACTCAATGAGTTTTCCTTCACCCTTTTGGGATTTAGACCTTGTCAACATACACTAGCAATCACTGTTAAATAACAACCGCTCTGATACCAAAAATCTGATCTGTAAACTAAAAAATACAAGTGTATTACATTCAAAAATTATTTGTTCATGTTTATGAGATCTTTCAAATTTTCACTTTCTTGTGTTTAATTTGCATAAAGAAAATAAAATCAAAAATAAAATAAAGATTAGAATGCAATAATAATCAGAAAAAATTAAAGATAACACCAGTAAGTTGATAACAGAGTTTAGCTTCAATAGCCTACATCTCCGGGTCCGCCCAATAGTGAGGACCATTCTATTAAAATGCTACAACAAATGGCTTCAAAACCTTTAAAAATATTTAATTTCACCTTCTCTGATCTTTATATGCCTGCAAATATTTCTCTTAGACTTGAAAACAAAATCCCAAGGCCTTACAAGGCAAAAACAAGGCTCTAATCCTCTAAATTCTCTTTACACAGTCATAAATTTGTGTCAATACAAGTAAAAATTACTTCCTTTTATAACATTTCAGCCACTGTGGCTGAAGCGGTCAAGACCTTAGCCTTTTAGGCACCAGGTCTCAAGTTCAAAATTTCCATCCTCCATTCTAGACACTCAGGCTCTCCTTTTTAGGCACCTTGACTCCTTCTTGGGTGCCAAGTTTGAATATTTCCTTGGGTGGCGTGATAGACATGGAAAGGTGGCGTGGCATACTTGAAAATTTCAAATAACATGTGATAAATAACACCTAGCCAAATTTTTGCCCCCTAATTATTTGCCACATTTCAAATGGAGATTGGTCCACTTGGCATCCCTCCATTGAGCCACGTCACTTTTGACACACCTGTAGCATGATTTCTTCAACTAGCTGTATCTTGAGCATCCAGACTCCATTATCAACTTGCTGGTGTTATCTTTGATTTTTTCTAATTATTATTGCAATCTAATCTTCATTTGAATTCTGATTTTACTTTCTTTATGCAAATTAAACACAAGAAAGTGAAAATTTGAAGGATCTCATAAACATGAACAAGTGATTTTTGAATGTAATACACTTGTATTTTTCAGTTTACAGATCAATATATACCTCAAATTTTTTCAATACCTTGACCTTATCCACCTTTGCTTTTACCTCTTCCACCTTTTCCTTCTTTGTCTCTTGAGTATATGAAGTGTTCATTTGTAGTGTGTCTTTATCTATATCATCTGAATCTTCATCCCATGTTTCAATCTCATCCTTATGATCTACGTGGATTGTTATTGGTGCCTTTTTCACTATGATATCTTGTAAATTGATCTTCTTTTTCTTATACCAAAACTTCATGAAATTTTTTTGAACATTAATATTCATTGTTCCCAAAGTCTCTAACCATGGATATCCAAGAACTATATCCATATCATCCATATCCAAAGCATAAAAATCTGAATGCAAAACATATTTTTCCATAATGAGATTCAAATATTTAAACAGTGAAATATTATTACCATCTACTTTAACCTCCTTGATATTATTTGCTTGAACATGTAGATGCTTGGCCACATTCATGTTAATGAAGTTATACTTGCTGGTAGGGTTTACAGACACAACCACCTTCTTCTTTTGAATGCATCCATGAAATTGAAAAATTGACTTGGATTTCTTTGGAGCCAAATTATTTGAACCCTTATCATCCAATTCATCATCATCATCATCATCATCATCATCATCATCATCTGCTTCTTCTTCTATTGCTTCTACTACTACTACTACTTCTTCTATTGATTCTTCTATTTCTTCTTCTTCTTTTTCTACTGCTTCTTTTTTTTTGGCTTCTTGTTTTATAGCCCATCGATCTAAAAAGATCTGTTCCATTTCTTTTCATGAAGAAAACCTTTCTGTACAGCTCAAGTAATCAAACCATTGTAGTGCAAGCCCAGACAAAAAAGGAAGTAATCATCTTTGCCCAATTTTTTTTTTAAATGATTCTCCAAAAGGAGCCACCATTCTCTAGCATCAATATCATCTTCCCCTAAGATTTTTTGCAACTCCATGATCCACAAAAAAAATTAAGGTTCGTGAAACCCTAAAATATCAATAACTCATACAAAACTGATCCAAAAAATCCCAATTTTTTTACTATAGATGCCTATTAAGATATTGGAACCTCAGTCAAAATTGTGTGAAAAAATATCACAAATTTAGACCTATAGATTGAATATACGAAAAAACATAAAATCACAACAATTAACTTAAAACTACTCAAAAAATTTTGAAATTTTTATTGTGCTTCTCTTATATCTCATTACATCTCCAATAAAAATTACGAATAAAAATTCCCTATATTTCGGAAGATATAGTGAAATTAGGGTTTCATTCCACACAAATTGCCCCAATCGAAGCTCTGATACCACTTGATAAGATCTTGATATTCAATATATGTATAAATACCCTTAAGGTACGGAAACACCATATAATACTCCTTTAGGAAGGAATAACTCCACAATGTCTCTTCGAGGGGACAACCTCCAATTTCCTCTTACAATAGAAGACTCAATGCTTACTTGATATCTTTACCATGATAATCATCTCCTATATATATACATCTATCTAACCCATGGATGGGTAACCTCCTAATCCCAATGTAGGCCGACCATTACCCAATTTACTACTTCCACAAGTTACTCTATTATCCTAATATATTGTACCCATATAACTAACTAAGGGGATGTGTGCCACATGTCGGCATCTCCATCAACCCATATACAATAATATATCATATCCCTAGGTACATAGCAAAGTCAACAAAAACCACATCTTGAGAAATGGATAAAATAGGACAAGAATGAAGAGTTAAGATCAAACCTTTTATAACACCATCTTAGTGGTTAAACCATATAGTTGCAACACACCTTTAGTATTGGTCTCATATTTGAGGCCTAGCCTATATACTATTTACGTTGGCACAACCAAGTTGTTGGCCCCAATTTCTATCATACAATTATGCACCAAATGGTCACCAATGATCACTGAAACATAAATAGTACGAGGCTTATTCACTTTGCCTTGTTATGACTCACTAGACTTAAATGTGTTTGTGAACACAATAGTACCTCATTTTGATGCTCCTAATATTGATATAAGCTTAAATATATCCTCTTGCAACATATCCATTTTCCCGTGAATAGACAAAGTATCCCACATAATCATACTTACATGTAGATTTTTCATTTGATCTACTATGTTGAGAGAAGGAACACTAATATTTGGTTGTCCTCTAGGAGCTATGAGATCACCTTTGGCCTGCTTGCTTTGTTGTAGAAAGATACTTTTATCATTATAATTTATTTTAGATTATTGAGCCTTATAAGCTACATTAGGCTCTCTTATCCCTTGAGTCATTGAGGGAATTTTAAGGGTTTCTTTGTAGTTCAAAGTTTATGGAAGGCTTGGGAGGAGCTTAAGCCTCACCTCAGTTGGGTTGTTGAAGGATTCAGAAATGGGCTCTCCATTAACTCTGAATCTCTTTGGTGGTCACCTTGTCTTAATTTTTACAATGTTCCCTTTGCCTTAGTCCCTTAGATTAAAGGGTTACGCCTTTTTAGAAAAGGCATAAAGGTTATTAGTGGTCTCTTTTGTAAAGAGAGTAGGTTTTGGCTCACTTGGCATCAACCTCAAAATAAATACCAATTAATAAATTTAGATGCAGAGACTATCGCATAAATTCAAGGCTTCATACTTGATGAATATTTGCATTAGATTGGAGTTAATTCTCATTTTCCTTGGTGGAGGGATTGATATTGGCTTACAACCACCCCTTAACTAAATATTCTCCATGGTTGGGATATCAATTACTTGCCCCTCAACATATTTCAGTTGATATGCTCAATATCAGATCGAATCTTCATTCCCATGATGGAATCTGGGCCCAACATTTCAACAAAGTGTGGTCTACTTCTATTGAGCCTAAAATAGCTCATTTTTTATGGTGCCTTATTTACAAGGGTCTACCTATGGGTGACTGACTCAAGCATTTGGGTGTGCCTTATCCCATCTGCCCAGCTTGTCGACAACTAGAGACTATTAAGTATTTTTTCTGGTTTTGCCCACATGCTAAGTCTACATGGTGAATCAGGGTTCACTCCCTTTTTAGCATTTTCATCCATAATTATTCAGTGGAAAATGGCTCTCTTGGGGGACTCAGCTTTGTTTCCTATAAAATATAATCATTTTTGATAGATCTTACGAGCTGACATTTTGTTTCAAATATGGATAGTTAGGAATTATGCTTGCTTTAATCATAAAGAGATGAAACATAATCTTTTTATTTCTAATAAAATTATCATTCTCTCTAATTTCACTCTTTAGATTCAAAGGCAAACAAACAAGGTCCATCTGAAGCTCAACCGCCTCAATCGTTTGCTTGATCATTGGGGAAATGTTCCATGTGTAATTAGTCAAGAACCACCTGAACCCCTATGACATCCTTCACCCCATTAGGGACGAGGACAGGGGCCAAGATGGTAGTGGTCCAGACCCAGATGTAGGAGTTACTCTCCATGACGGTCACCACCTTACTGACCTTATCCTCATCATGGTGGTTCGAGTGGTTCCTCCCAATCTGGAGGTGATGGTTGGGGCTAGGGATCTCCTCCCACATCCCAGGATGGTGGTAACAAACGCTAGGGTCTACCTCCCAAAGGTAAATTCCTAGGCCTGGCTCTGACTATTTCCCCTACAAAAATAAAAATGAGACTTTGAAAGAGTAGCAAAACTTTGGTTGGGATCCCTTACCTATTGACAGGGATCTTCCTACAATGGGAGGATGGGGTGATAAGCCTTCGAGTCTGCGATCTTCTCTACCTCCCTTGATATCTATGTTTGTTGATGATGCTTAAATGTTACTTTGGTTTCTTTGCTTTGTTGGCAACTAATGTGATGTAATTTTTTGGTGTGGTCATTTTGTGACCACTTTTATGACCTTTCTTGAGGCATTTTCTTTAACCCTCGATGTGACTTGCTCGTGGAATGTGACTTTTTCACCCATTTTTGTATGATTAGCGTTGTACTATATATTGTTTTATATTAATATAAAGATGCTTCTTAATAAAAAATGGAAGTGTGTTATATCTAATTGTTATATGATTTCAAAATATAAAACATATTTAATATGTTTTCGATATGGAGTTCATTAATAATTTGTTTGTTTTCTTAAACTAAAGTTATTTATCAATCTTATTATTAAATTCTATTTATTTGATATAATTTTTTTGTTTGGTACAAAATATTGTTATGGTTTTTCATGTTAGGGATAAAATATTAAGTGTTATTTATTAATAAAATTACACTAAATTTATGTCTTATTTTAGTGAGTGTGATGTGCAATGTTATCTTCATTGTTGAATTTGTCAAACAATACAGTTGTATAGAGATGGGCACAAGGCCCCTAATATATTATTGCACATCATTACATCTCTATTTATTATTTAAATATTGGTTTGTATTTTGTAAAGCTTCTTGTAATTGATTATATAAATATTTATTGTTTGATGTTGAGGTCAAATTGCTTCATGTGTTATTGTTGTCTTAGGGTAAAGGAATCATTGTGATCGAGTCCAACAAAATTATCTTTAACTTAATAATAATCGTAATTCTAGGGTCAAGAAATCATTATGATTGAATCCAAACAAATTATCCTTAACTAAATAATTTCAACAAATACTATTACTAAAAAATAAAATTAATAACACATTACTAAATTTACATTTTTAATACGCTATAAAATATAATGTTTTTTGTAGTGGCCCATTTTAAATACAAGATAAAATTTTAGAACACTAAAAAGCTCTAAAATATTGTGAAAAACTCTAAAAAGAATTATAATAAATATATAGAGTATCTTTAATTTTTCAATCTTTTAGAATAAACTATAATGAATATGACAATGTCAATTAATATTTTTTTAATAATAATCTTACAATTTTAATATATTTATATATAAGATTTATTTTATTAAATAATAATAAATTAAAAAAATGGGTAGTCCGTGGTCAGTACTACCATTTTTTAATGATTTTGCAGATAACTATGAAAAGACATCATCAATTCAATCGAGGCCATGTAATGACAGTGAGTCTAATGGCCATGCTGAATAAGGGAAAGCTACTTTGAAGCTATCTCTTTGCGCATTTATGACCGCATTTGGCGTCGTTTGCCACATGGATTGTACACAAACGGAGTGAGTCGGTTGTGGTGATCGAGTTTGAAGGGTCAGTTTTAATTTCAAATTCAAATTCAAGAATATTTAATCATTCAAGATATATTTGTATTTTTATTTTTATTTTAATAATAAATTAAATACATGTATTATTAAAAAATAAGTTAAATAAAATATTATTTTTATATTTTTAAGAAATTTTAATTTTAAGTGTTTTTAGATGGTAGAATAATGTAAATTAAAATTACAAATTTAGATATTTTAATGAATAAAAAATTCAAAATCAGAAGGAAAACCAAGAAGCCTTTAACGAGACTTCATGCTGAGTCTTTGGAATTTTTGATGACTATTAGATCATGAAATTTCTATACATATGTGTATTATTCCTATAATTTGTTTCTATAGCTTATTTGTGCTTCATTTTTTAAGACACTATTTTTGGGGTAATTAAGCCTAATAGGTCTTTGAGGCCTAATAGTGCTTTCAAGGTGTGAGCAAAGGATTTATGACTTATTGAGCATAGAAGAGGTTAGTTGAGTTTTCTAGATAAGTGTTTTAAATGTTTTATTTCTTTGGTCAGGGCCATCTGGGCAATAGAGGTTCAAGTTATTCTATGGAATGGATAGACCTAATTGTAATTAGGTCTCTAGTAGGCCTAAAAGAAGAAAGAGGTCTAAGTGACTTTTTTAGACCTAATGGTGATTTTATTTTGATTGATTAATATTATGTGTAACATGTCCAAATACATATTTTTTAATTAAACCTAATGAATTAGTGTCTTTTTCGACTAAGAGTGTGATTGATCTAGTGGTTTGTATAAGAACAAGGCCTAATAGGCCTATTTGGACTAGTTGATAGATTGGATTTTGAAGCAAATGGAATAGAAGGTTGTTAGGAGTAATACGTATTATAGACCATATAAATAATGTAATGAATATGTCATAAAGGTATAATAGTGTTTTTTTAGGTGATGAAAGCATGATTTGACCTAATAAGCCTAGTAAGAGGCATATTGAGGGAGGAAGCCTAAAATGCTGTTTGAGAGGGATAAAAGAGTGTGAAGAGAAAAATAAGGTTATAATCATTATTTGAGTAATAAAAAGGTATCCAAAGGTGATCAGATGTTACAGATGGCTGAGTTTGTACTGAGTCACCTAGGGGGTTGGTGCCTCCTTACAATTTGGTGCTTACTAAAAGACTAGTTGAGTTGGTGCTTGACTGGTGAGGGGTTGCTACCCCTTGTGGGTTTGGTGCCTCACTAAATATTGTTTCATTACTTATAGGATTGTAGTCCAATATATGTATTAGTGGGTTTTATTCACCATGAGGATTTCCCATGTAGCTCTTGTGTTCATGTCTTATGTTATACATTTTTATATCTCTATATTAGTTTGAATGGTTAATAAATGATAAGTGGAGTTTAAAGAAAAGTTTGTACACTGATTCACCCCCACACCCTCAGTGGTTGTGCTTCCAAAAATTGGTATTAGAGTAGGTTCCTTGTGCAGGTATAACAGCCTAAGGAAGATCTTTGAAGAACATGTATGGATTGTGATAATGAAAGTGTTTATTATGATTACAATGAAGATCTATCCATAATCATTGAAATATATTGTAAATGTTATTCAAAATAGAAGAATCATATGTAAGAATGCACCTAACTTAGAATGGAAGTAAAGTCTTTAGAGGAATAAATAGAGCAAGATATATTCAAGATAAAGACATATCAAAAATTTGAGGAGAGTTCTAGAAAGTTTAACAATATTTTGAATAGTCAAAGTTCCTCTCATGATAAGACATGTCTTGGTTTTAAAAAGGACCAAAAGGAGTTCAAGGAATGTTAGTTTCCAAAAGTCAATAATCTATCAAGGAGTGACAATGCTAGTAGAATAAAGACCTATGTATAAGTAGTCAAGTCTGAAGACAATCATCAAAAATCCATGAAGGGTTTTGTTTCATCAAAGGATATGAGTACACTTATGGTTATAGGATGTAAGCTAAACAAGGGGGATGAATCTTCAAGATTCAATCAGACAAAATATAGATCAATGATTGGGAGTTTGTTGTATACTAATACCTTTAGACTTGACATCATACAAGTAGTAGGTATTATGAGAATATTTCAAGCAAATCCTAAGGAAATTCATCTACAAACAGTCAAGAAGATACTTAGATATCTCAAGGGAACTATGAGTTATGGGTTATGGTACCCAAGAAGCAAGATGTTTGATCTAGTTGCCTATACAGATGTAGATTGGGTTGGGAGTCTAGATGATAGAAAGAGCACTAGTAGAGGAGCCTTCTTCTTAGGTGAATGCCTAGGTTCATGGACAAGCAAGAAGCAACCATCAGTGGCATTATTTGATTGTGAGGCTAAGTACATTTTATTAGCTTCATGTTTCACTCAGGCGATGTGGATGAGATAAACCTGAAGGGAATACAACATGGATTTTGATAGTCCTAGTCCCATTCTTTGTGACAATACTAGTGCTATAAATGTTTCAAAGAATCCTGTCATGCATTCAAAGACTAAGCACATTCCTATAAAATATCATTTATTGAGAGAACATCTAAGTTAATAAAGTTTTAAGATTGAGTTTGTGTTTGTGTCTACCAAGGATCATATTGAATATATCTTAACTAAGCCTCTTCCAAAGGCTACTTTTATGCATTTGAGATAGGAATTAAGTGTGATTCCTGCTCCTAGTAGTTACAAAGATAGTCAAGTGCTTAGGGGGAGCTAATAAGAAGGTGATTTAACTCCAATATTAGGATAGAAGTGCAAAAAATATGAGGTCAAAGGGGATTCATATCAATTTTTTAAGAAGAAGATGTTGAGGTATGCATGAGCTTAGGGGGAGTATTTATGTGTGTTGATTTTTTGTCAAAAAGAGAGAATGATCTTGTTTGAAGAGAAAAGATGTGTTTTCAATTATTCCATGTCCAAGGATCAAATAGTTTTTAGAGATGACCCTTTGTCATTAATGTCAAAGGGGGATAAAGTTCTAGTTTGGGAGAAAAGTTAGTATGAAGAAGATCTAGCTTGGGGAGGTGAGATTGATTAGTTTTGGTTGAATGTTTGCTATCAATGACAAAGGGGGAGATTGTTGAGTTATGTTTCTATTGTTGTGTTGAGGGATTGATGTTATCATTGATGTCAAAGGTAATTTAAAATCAGTAATGTCCCAAAGGTGGTCTTGAGAATATACATGGTAAGTGATCATGATGGCTTAAGCATTGTCTAGTAAGTCCTTAAGTTCTGCATAAGGTCTTTGCATAATGTTGTGATGTGCTAAGCTCATGAGCCTATTGAGATTAATTTTGTATTCAGATAACTCTATTTGAATAATGTTCTTGGTTGATATCATTGAGAGTTAGCTTGTTTGATTTCATGTCTTTAAGTACTAGGTGTCTTGTGAAGCCTAGTCTAGCCCTATGAGAAGATGTATGCATGAAGCATAGTGAAACTTGGTGAATTGTGTCAGTACATGCATGAGATAGTATATGAAGTTGTGTAATCATTATAATGAGGTAAATAATCCTTCATATGAGTTCCAAGATTAGTTTTGAGGCTTAGTCATTACATGAAGAGACCTAGTGAGAAGGCATAGGCTTGGTAGCATGATGAGGTGATTAGTTTGAGGCTTAAGAGAAGAATTTTGGTAGTGTGTGAGTATGGTATGAGGTTATATGACATGATTATGAGGTTTTGAGAGTAGTTCAAGAGGTTTCAAGATGTGTTCAATGTCTAAGTATGGCTTACAGGTTTAGGCCTAGTATGCAAAGAGACCTAGTGTGGCTTAATGAGGGGTCACACTCAGTTTTCAAGGTGCTAGAGCTAATGTGAGATTTACCAGAGGTGTGAGAGGTTTTTTCAAGTATGCTAACCAATTTTTATGTCAAACTCATAAGGATAAATCATGAAAAGTGAATTTTAGGTCTCTCAAGTGCTATAATGAAGCATTACATACTTGAGAAGGATTGTTTTATGCTCATTTGCATGTGAAACCTTTGCATGAATATCCAAGAATATCATAGTTGGGTAAGGGTCCTAGCTCAAAGTTATTAACATTAGTTTCAGGTTTGATGGTCTAAGATTTACGAAGGATTATGTAGATGCTATAATTTTATACCCTATTATGATTAATTAGGTGTCGTAGGTCCTTATTTTTATTTATTATCCTAGATAATTCTTATCCTAAGGTTTAGTATATTTACCATTCATAACTTGGTAACTTGTTTTTAATATTACCTTTCTACCCTTCCTAGCCTCCTAAATACATTAATAACCTAGAGAATATACCCCATAACCATTTTAACCCCATACAACATTGTTACCAACAAATTCATACTCATCAAAGCTAATTTTACCTGTGGTTGGAACAAATATGCCAATTTGGGTGAATCGGCATTGATTCCCCCTCAATTGATGTCGATTTTCTACATCGACATCAATCCATAAATATTTAACCAACCTTTGGCTTCTGGACCTAGATTCTCTTAATGTCAAATTATTGTTAGATTCCTTAGAGAATTAAAGATGTCCTTAATGACACTCTACTAAAATTTTATTGCATTCAATCCACACCCATCATCATGAGCCTGAAAGACTACCTACATCCATGAGGAGAATTTCATTCTATTTGGATATGAATTGAAGGTAAGTAATCATTTTGTTTATTTCATTTCTATCAATCATTTTTGATGTTACCTATGTATTTAATCCTTAGTACATTATCCATATCCCTCATTATTCATATTTTAGCTTTTATCATCCAATATATTCTCTATTTTTAAAAACTTAATCATAGAGAGAATCAACACCGATTCATTATGAATCGGTACCATCCCTCAGAATTGGTATTGATCCTTATAATTAGCATCAATCCTATCAGGATCAACATTGATTCATTATTTTTAATAATTAGAGCCCAAGACCTTAATTTTAGATCCTTGTTTAAAATCCTTACTTATTTTTTGTCATTTAAATATGGCCTTTGTATGTAGATGATTCTACTAGGCATAGTACATGATGTAATCAGTTTTATAGATCTTCCCATAGCATCCCAACCCTTATTTGCTGATCAGAGTGACATAGCCTTCAAATTAGCACTATGTGCCATTATTTTCTCTCCCTCAGTTGAAGCCACTTATAACTAATTTTATGTTATACAAGAAGACCTTAATTTTAGATCCTTGTTTGCAATCCTTACTTATTTTTTGTCATTTAAATATGGCCTTTGTATGTAGATGAATCTACTAGGAATATTACATGATGTAATCAGTATTATAGATCTTCCCATAGTATCCCAACCCTTATTTTCTGATTAGAGTGACATAGCCTTCAAATTAGCACTATGTGCCATTATTTTCTCTCCCTTAGTTGAAGCCACTTCTAACTAATTTGATGTTATACAAGAAGACGTAGATGTTGCTAAAGCCTATTGGGATGAATACTTTTCTTACATTTATAGTCTAAATAAGGATTCAATATCAATTATCATTCTTATCATAGATTTTATCTATTATAATTTCATATGTTGTTTATCCACTTTATTGGGTAAACAAGTGAGCTAACATCCACTTGAGGAAGCTCACAATGTTTCAGGACTAGTTTCTGACTAGGTAGCTCACCCAATTATCTATTAATGCATTTTGTCCAAGTTTTTAATTTATGTTTAGGTTATTCTTCCCAGCCAAAAATAATCTCTCATAGTCATTGGATTCAAAGCGGTGTGTAACATCTTCTAATCTATAGGTATTCTACATAAACCCTACTTTCCACTCAACTTTTTAGTAAGTTAATTTTATTAAGAGAAAAACAAAAAAACTACTATAACATTCTGGCATGCCTGATGGGACCCACAAGGTCTCATTTTTATTATTTTAATTCATTGTGAATTTATCCATCTTTCTTTCTTTTTATCTTGATTATTATTTTCATTCAAAATAAAATCCAAAATTGTTTGCTTTTCCTTTCTAAAGGATACAAATGATTATATCCTTTTTTCTTGTTTAGGTAATTCATATAGAATAATCTAAGTGGATTAAATTATCATAGCAATCAATTCTTTCACACACATACCAAACCACATACATAATAAATCCATCAAACATTGACATAAGGGAAACAATTGGGATTTCATCACCTAGCGTTAACCTTCATTCTAGATATCATACTTAGATTTCATCACCAAGGAGAAAACCAATTTAGTATATTGACTGAGCATAAACCCTAGTTATTCGATATATACTAGCTAAGCACCTGACACCGTTATCGCTATGGTGTGTGAAGTGAGGGGGTAGACCCCAATATATGGCCGTGTATCGATTCTAGTATAGAGATATTTTTGAGCCTAAACAAACCTAAAACCATCTTTATATTTCCACTTTTAAGGACCTTCAGTAACCTTTTCTCTTAAAAAAGAAAAATCTTTATAATTACATTTTTAGCATGTGTGCCTTTCTTTTTCACTAAATATGAGATAGTAAAAAAGACAATTGTGTGCTTCTTTTCTTATATTTCTCATTTTTTCTTTCATCATCACATGGTTTTCACATGAAAGTAGTCGCTAAAGCAAATCAAACCACTTGCTTCTTCCTCATCCATGGATAATTATCTTAGTCCTCCTACTTCCCTTAAATCCATAGGTGAAGGTATTCCCTAGTATTATACTTAGGGCAATCATGAATTTGCCACCATATTGGATAGTAATCCAATTGCACTTAACTATTACTTTATCTCTCAAGATATATGTATCCCACTTTCCCCTTATACATAAGATTTCATGTATATTTTTGGTATGACTTTGTAAGAAGGTGAAGGGTTTATCATAGCTATGGTGTCCTCCCATAACAATCCTCCCTAATGATTTCTAACACAAACACTATATAACCTATAGGAAATCTACCTCTGGTAATGTCTAGTGGTCCATCCCTAACTAGTACCCAAACTCAGAATGTGACCATACCTCAGCCTATTACCATGACACTTAAAAACTTAGTTATCTCAATCCCAACAACCTGTTTACCCTTCCAAACTAATGTTCCTTTGAATACCCAAAATCAACCTTTACGATAAATTTTTGTAATTCAACTTGCTCAGAAAGATATCCCATTGACTACCTAATACATAGTTCTGTTGCAAGCTCTTGGGTCTATTTATATACCCTTACAAGCCCCATAGTATGTGGTGGCATCTCAATTGATCATGACCACCTCCATTGGTTATCCTTTATATTATCCCTTTTCCACTCTCTTTACTACTTATCAACACACACAACACAATGCCTTAGGGGATATCCCTCAATACAATACCCAACCAAACCTTATGAATATCCTTATGAATAAGATGATCAACTTGGAAGCTTATACCTTTGGGAATAAATATATGCTCACTTATGAATAGATCTATAATGAACTTATTAATCTAGTGGTCCCTATTAGACCTTATCCTCCACAGTGGGAGATTCTAAAATTTACCAAATTTTAGAACAAGGAAGATCCTCAACAACACATTTGAGCATTTAGTCATGCTATCTAACTTATAGCTCATGATGATTCCCTTCTCCTTAGGACATTTCCCATGTCACTATCTGGACCTACCTTAGATTGATATAGTTTAATTCCTCATCATTCCCTTCTCTCTTTTAGATAGCTATCTCAAATCTTCTTTTAACACTTTTTTATTAACATTGCTAGAAAAGTCACTATCATTGACCTTTATGCCATCAAACAATTTGATGATGAATTTGTAGCATATTTCATAGATAGATACAGGAGTCTCATAAACCAACTCACATTTTCGCTTCTGCAACCTGAACTCATTGAGTTATTCATGAGATCATGTGATAAACATATCTCATCTACATTATGGTTGAAATATTTTAAAACCTTTAGAGAAGCCTTTTCGATGGCTCACAAACTAGAAATTAGAGAGTTGGAAAAAGGGAAAGTAAAGTTGCATAGTAAAAACTTCAAACTTGACCACTCTAAAGGGACCAACAATAATAAGATCAAAGTATCAGCTAATGTGATAGTTGTAAAATTAGCACCACCATAATAAAAAGACCATTCTAAGCCTCCTACTTCTCAAGCACAATCCAAACAACCCCTAACACATTTCCCTTCACAACAATATACACCTTTAGGAGATTCATATGTATCTATATTGGATAAAATATGAAAGGCATCTCTCATCAAAATTCATATGGTGGTAACTCTTAATGATTCTTTCTCTAAGCCTACTTGGTTTAAGGAAAATGATTTCTACAACTATCACCATGTAACAGGTCATGATGTGAGTAGGTGTCATTATTTTAAGGGTCTAGTAAAAAACCTTATTGATCAAGGGGAGTTACAACTAGATAATCCAAATGTGCCCCCTAATCAATCTATAGACATTTTCAGATAACCATTCCCTAACCATGCTTCCATGTCCAAGTTTGTACAGGATAATTCAAGAACCACTTTAGACCATGCGACTCATGTGATCAATAAAATTGATGATCAAAATTTGACTAAGGAAATTAGTAATAATTTTGTCCTAGATATCCTTATAAGAGATACCTTTGAATTATTTAAATTAAGAAAAGCCATCCCAAAAACCCACTTAAACTTTTTGGATCTCATTATTTGGGATCCACCTAAGGAAATAATTGTTAAGGACATTTAGGATGATTAACTAAAAATAAAAGAGGAAAAGACTATCTAAGAAAAGGCTTTCTTAGAAATTCTGTAAGATATGCATGACATTCAATGTGTCATCTCAATACTTGCATCTAGCATACCCATCCCCACTAGCTTATTACCCCCTGAATAAATTATCACGTTACCTCAAATTAGCTCAAGAAACATTCCTCTTATGGCTTAGGAAAAGATAAAACTTATAGAAATCAAGGGAAAAGGTATAAGTATCAAAAATGAAAACCTTGGGGTACCACAAGAAAAATACTTACAATAACCTCCTATTAGGATTGAGCTCTCTAAAAAGGATACCCCCACTACCCTCAATCAGATTCAAAAAGGGAAGGTGTCATTACCACCAATTTGAATAAAATCATCTATATTAAGACCCCATCCTTCAATGAAACTAAAATACACTATTTTATAATATTCTACAAAAGAGCATGTGTCATCACGAAGGGATAAACCCACCATGATCATGCTAATATATAATCCTTTTAACCCTTAATATCGGCAAGGTTTAGGTGTGAGAGCTTATCCCAAACATAAAGTAGATACTGTAGGAAATATTCAAGCAACCCATTCCAAAGGTTAGGGATCAAGGTCAAATAAAACTTTCCTATCAGTGTCTCAAAAGATTTAGAATCTTGGTTTGGATTTGTCAAAGGAGTCTTATACCAATATCCTTGATCAACTACTCCAAACCTCCCTTATCACTATACCACCTATGAAACCCATTAATCTTTATATCTAAAAACCAATATGGTATCAAGAAAATAATAAATGTGTATGCCATCAAATAACAAGGCATAATACTAAAATTTGTAATGTGATAAAAGGTATGGTTCAAAACTTATTAGAGAAAGATGATCTTTTAATGGAACAATTAGATCATGACCATCCCTATAGTTGAACTACTAGAGTGACAACCACCTCAGGAACTAGTATATTATCCACTATGTCAGAACGTGCTAAAACCCCTAAAAATACCCAACATCAACCCCTCTTAGATATAGATGAGTTTGAAGACACAACAAATCTCCCTTTGTTTTAGATAGATACAATCCACATAACAACATGATCCCAAGCCCAAGGTCATAAACCCACAATCATGATAAAACCAAAGTAACTATTGTAAGATCCCCAAATCCTACCACAAATAGTTCTATGGTTCCCATTTCAAAGCCTAAAATCTATATTTTAAGGAAATCACAAAATAATAATGCTTTAGAATTTATACATATATCTATTCTAAATAAGCTTCATTAGCTCATAGTCAAGATGTCTTTATACGAACTTGTCCAAAATTCTCCACAACATCATGAGGCTATGATAGAAGCTTTACAAGCCATCGAGATATAAGATGATGAATCCCAACCTCTATCAGCTTTCATTATGTCACTTCAAAAACCATTGTCCATAACGTTCCATGTTTTAGAGATATCACCATTATATCCTAATGACCAAGATCCCCATTACTTATCACTACCCAAATTAATTAGACTTGAATCAAGAGAGTAATGATTAATAATGGTGTGAGTATAAATATTATCTCTTCTCATGTGTTTAAACAACTATAACTACCTAAAACCATTATATCCCAATCCCCCACTATTATAGGAGCATTCAATGATACTATTGCACCTACAATAGGAATGGTAGTCCTTCACATTCAAGTAGGTGTATATATTCTATCTAAACTATTTTACATAATAAAAGGGGAGTTTCAATACAACATCCTATTAGGACATCCTTGGATATGTGCTATGTGTTGTATCCCCTCTACCTTGCATCGATGTATTAAGTTTAAACATGAAGGAAAAATACACAATGTCTCGGTTGATCCCTATCCATTGAAATCTTGCAACCTCTCTTTTCAACCAAATGACATTTTAATCCCCTTACAAAAAACTACCCTACAACTACCTAAAACCATTACAGCCCAATCCCCCATTGTTCTATGAGTGTTCAACCATATTGTCACACCTATAATATGAATGGTAGTTCTTCAGATTTAAGTAGGCATATGTATTCTATCTGAACTATTTTACATAATATAAGGGGAGTTTCAATACAACATCCTAAATAAGACATCCCTTGATATGTGCTATGTGTTGTATCCCATCTACCTTGCACCGATGTATTAAGTTTGAACATGAAGGAAAAATACATAATGCCTCAGTCGATTCCCATCCATTTAAAACTTACAACCTCACTTTTCAAAAAAATGACATTTTAATCCCCTTACAAAACACTACGCCATCATCCTCCAATGAGGAATCATCTAGTACGATAATACCTACATTTAAGATTAGCAAGGAGTCCATTGACTCTACTTTTAAGCAATTATTAATTAGAGAATATCAATTATTAACACTCAATAATCTCCCCACTCCCCAGGAATATGGATGTCCAAATAAACAACATACATATTATCCTAATTTAGGAGAGATTATTCCCCTTGGTCTATATTTTTTCCTCACCCATTTGATTTAGGAATAGATCAACAATCTTTTGGACTTTCTAATTAAACCCATGCTAAACCGTTTGCCTCAAACTTTTCATTCCTTGATAAACCTCACTTTTGCAAAAACATACCTACAATGGTGTTCTTGGAAAGGTTTTGGTATGGGATGCTACGAATAAGGCCCACATAAGGTTACATTAGGATATTTTAGGAAAACCCACAAAAAACATGGCCTCAGCTTTTGTTAAAAATTCCAAAACTACCCTAGAGATTACTCTTCTTCCTATCCTCAAGGATGACACATCATCCTCACCACCCAACACCCCTTCTTTGATAGATGATGTTGTGCCTATTACCCCAAACTTTTTTTGGTCAATGCCATCACTACAGAACCTCTCATCTATCATCATGATGTGGATGTTAGAACCATTCCTCTAGCCTACCTAAACATGATAGGGCAAGATTATCTTTCCATCCTTGTTCTTAAGTGTCAAGATGATGAGTCGGTCTTAACTCGTTTAAGCATGGAGAACTCCCATCTACATAATTTTATTCCATTTGAAACCTCTAGTCTCTCAAATAAATCTACTATTGACATTAACATAGGATCTCATTAGATTTCATGAATAGTTAAGGTCAGTAGATGTTTAGATCCTTAGAAGCACCAAGATTTTGATACCTTTCCAACAAATCATAGTGTAGCATTTGCTTGGTCCTTTGAGGATGTGCTTGGTATTAACACTACTATTATTATTCATAATATTGTCACTTCCTTGATGTCAATCTTGTAAAGAAAAAACTTTGAAAGATGCACCCTCATGTTGCGCTCTTAGTCAAGTAGGAGTTGCAACATCTCTTATCCATTAACTTTATCCATCCTATCGATTATCCTATGATACAATCCCTCAAGTTGTACTTAAGAAAAAGCATTTTTTTTTCTTTTTTTAAACATTTAAATAATAGAATTAAACAATACAACATATATAAATCATTACTAGGAATAAAAGTACTTCTAATTCAAATACTACTCATAATATTAATCTTATACAATTTTAAGGAAAGAATTTACAATAAGACACAGCTACAGCTGGTCTCAAAATACAATACTCACTTTTCAAGTATATCAAAAACATAATATAATTACATTCCTTCATACATACAACATAATACATTAAATAGATACCAAGCTCTCTTGAGCTCAAGTTGATCTAACCCATGTATCACTGATAATCACAAATATCATCTCCAGGTAGTACTGTAGTGGGGAAGGCGAGCATCATCCAAGTATTTTTTCACTCCAACCACAAAACAAAAATCCCCTATAGAATTACCTATGAGGGAATGACCCTCCCTTCATGGATAGGTAGATAAAATGGTGCGAGAATCTATTGAGACATATTAGTACCCTGTGTGCTTGTAAAATTTACTACTACTACATAACGTGTATCTTAATGAAAAATACATTTCAAACATGATATCACATAACATGAAAATCAAACATATGAAATGATAATGTACATCTAACATTACTTTGTCCAAAGTTTTTAGATAATATATAATCACTAGATCAATTAATTTCATCACACAACTTTTGATCAAACTGTCTATTGGTGGTGCTACCTAGGCTAGTGGAATCCATCTCACTACCTATTAACATCATCGATATGGTTTATAAAAATAAACATATACTAATTTATATTTTATGAGATGGTAGGGGTACATTTACATTACATATATTTAATAATCTTTTACTGAGTTATATAAAATGGAAAATTATTTTGTTAAGATGAGTATAAATTACATTTTACTAAATAAGTAAAAAGATCATAATTTTATATATATATATATATATATATATATATATATATATATATATATACCAATATCAGCCACAGATTATTGGACATGGGCCTTGGAAGCATTGTCCCTTGCACCATATTTGTTTGGAAAAGGTCACTGGCTCTTATTCGAGCTTCGCCACTTCCTTGCCTTTGGCTTGGTTTTCTTTGACATTTTTATAATGTCATCAAGTGTCATGTCCATTTTCTTTTCAGTGAGTGCAATTGCATCGCAGTGAGTGGTGGCAAGCTTCCCATAGTATTATATAATCACTAAATTGATTAATTTCATCACACAACTTTTGATTAGACTGTCTATTGGTGGTGCTACCTAGGTTAGTGGAATCCATCTCACTGCTTATTAACATCATCAATATGGTTTATAAAAATAAACATATACTAATTTATATTTTATGAGATGGTAGGGGTACATTTACATTACATATATTAAATAATCTTTTATTGAGTTATATAAAATGGAAAATTATTTGGTTAAGATGAGTATAAATTACATTTTACTAAATATGTAAAAAGATCACCATTTACTTATATATATATATATATATATATATATATATATATATATATATATATATATATATAAGAATGTATTTTTATGTGTATAAGTATTCATTTAGATCATGGTTTAAGATTATTTGTCTTTCTATATATTTGGTGATATAAACCTTGTTATGTTTAAGGACAAGTAGGATTATTAATTTAGTAGTATGCTATGAGTAGCATTTAAATAATCTATGTTTTTGTAAAATACATACCTGAATGGTATGTCCTATCCATGATTGTATTCAGTTACATATAATTTTATAAATCAAGTTTCACATATTTTAGATTATGATCTTGTTTGCAAATGTATCTTTATCAAAAATGTTATTGTTGTGTAAAAGATTCATTATGCACTGGTAGAATAAATGAATATACAATATTGTTTTATACCTAGTATAGGAAAAACATTTGTATGAATCTTGGAAACATATACTATGTTATATATGTTTATTTTTAGAAACCTTATTGATGATGTTAATAGGTAGTGAGACGAATTCCACTAGCCTAGGTAGCACCACCAATATATAGTCCAATCAAATGGTGTGTGATGAAACTGACTGATCTAATGATCATATATTATCTAAGAACTTTGGCCAAAGTAATGTTAGATGTACATTGTTATTTCATATGTTTGATTTTCATGTTGTGCAATATCATGTTTAAAATGTATTTTCTTTATGATACATGTCATGTAGTAGTAGTAAATCTTACAAGCACACAGGGTACTAGCACAGATCATTAGATTATCACACCATTTTATCTACCTATCCATGAAATAAGGGCCACTCTCTGATAGGAAATTATATGGGGGATTGTTTCTTTGTGGTTGGAGTGGGAAAATGCTTGAATGATGTTCTCCCTCCCCATTGCAGTACTACCTAGAGATGACATTTGTGATTATCAATGATACATGGGTTGGATTGACTTGAGCTCCAAAGAAATTGGTATCTATTTATTATATTAGGATATATGCATGAATGAATGTAATTATATTATGTATTTGATATACTTGAACAATGAGTTTTATTGTGAGACTAGCCATAGTTGTGCCCTATTGTAAATTACCTTGGAATTGTATAAGATCAATATTGTGAGAAATATTTGAATTAGAAGTACTATTATTCTTAGTTATGCTGTATTGTTTAACTCCATGAAATGTTTGTTAAATTATTTGTTTTAAAAAAAACTACTACATTTTCTTAAGTACAACTTGAGGGGTTGTTACACCCTCAGTGGATTTATAATATCATCCTTATCACTAATACTATAGGAGGACTACATCTCTGTACTAATTTTTGTGACCTAAACCTCACTTGTACTAAATATTATTTACCTCTCCCTAATATTGACCAATTAGTGGATTTAACAACTAGTGACAAAATATTATCACTTATGGATGGTTTCTTCAAATACAGTCAGATCTTTATCACACTATAAGACCAACATAAGACTTCATTTATTATTCCCTAAGGGACTTTCTTCTATCGATTTATGCCTTTCAGCCTAAAGAATGCAGGAGCCACCTATTAACGAGACATGACGTACATCTTTTATGATATCATCCATGAAATTGTTGAGGATTATGTAGACGATCACTTTGGTAAATCAAAATTATCAAAGGACCATTTATTGGTACTAAATATAATTTTCAATCACTTAATCCAATTTCATATCTGTCTAAGTTTAAGAAATACATTTTTGGAGTATTGACAGGTAAAATTTTGTGATTTATTGTCTCTATTTGAGGAATAGAGCTTGATCCTACTAAAATCAAAACCATTTTATAAATTCCACCCCCATCTAATCTGAAGTAGCTTCATAGTTTGCAAGGAAAATTATAGTCTATTCATTGTTTTATCTCCTAGCTATCTGATTGATGTCAACCATTCCATCAATTATTAAGGAAGGATATTTGTTTCAATTAGGACTTAAGTTGTTAGGAGGTCTTTGAGGATCTTAAGAACTACCTTCATTCACCACTAGTTTTCACTCCTCTAAAGGAGGGGTATCTTTTTTTCTTGTATATCTTTGCTACAAATCATGCTTTTGGAGCTATGGTTTCCCATCATGATGAGCAACATAAAGAGTAGGTAGTCTACTATATCATTCACACACTTGTTTAATACAATATGAATTATTCACACATAGAAACGTTATGGATCGATTTGGTATTTGTAGCCTCCAAAATTTGTCATTATTTTCTCACTCATAAAACTTATGTGGTCACTAGCACAGATTATTTAAATTTCATGCACTTGAAGCCTTACCTGGATTATTGAATGGCCAAATGGCTTATGCTTTTGGTGGAATTTGATCTTGAGTTTATTCATCATAAACTAGTTAAAGGTTAAATTATTACTAATCATTTTGCTAAGGTACCTCTTACCAATAACCAAAGTGTTAACTTTGAATTTCCAAACAAATCCATAGCTTCTATGTCTCAAATAGATCCATGATATCAAATGACTCTTTTCTTTGATGGATCCAAATCAGAGTATGGTGGGGAAGCTAGAGTTATCCTAATCCCTCTTAGGGGGACACATATACCTCTATACTTTAAAATTGACTTCAATTACACTAATAATATGACATAATATGAGACTTTGATCATTGATCTCCAAACTTCTTTAGCCTTGGGTATTAAGACACTGAATATCTTTGGTGATTCCTAGATTGTGGTTAATCATATTAAGGGCATATATCAATGCAATAATGATAACATTTAGAAATAAAATACCTTGACTAACCAATTACTAGTTAATTTTAAACATTATGCCGTTCAAGCCACTTCGTGATCAACCAAAAAGTTTGGAGATACCATGTCTTATTTGGCCTCATTTATCCCATCATCATATCAGGAATAAAAGTTTTTTATCCTCATCCATAGTATTAATCAAGCTTATTTTACCATAATTAACCTTCCTTCCATCCATAGTGTGTTTTAAAATCCATTAGATCTATGTTATGCATAGATATTTGATTATCTATTAAAAGGCATTTTCCCTCTAGATCTATCCAAGAAGGCCAAGTGAGCTTTCCAGTAGTACATCACACATTTCATTATACTAAGGGGTGTTCTCTATAAGTGTGGTTTTGATGGTATCTTTCTTCATTGTCTCCATAATCATGAGGTTACTCTCGCTATTAAATAAGCCCATGATGGCTCATGTGGTAGAAATTTTAGTGGTCATACCATCACTAGGAGAATTTTATGATAAGTTATTATTGGCCCACTGTAAATCATTGTTGTTGTGAATATGTTAAGAAGTACATAAATTTTTAGCAACGTGCTAACCTATCCCATGCCCCTAGTAAATCATTATAAGTCACATAGGACTTGTGGCCTTTTTCCCACTAGGGTATCGATCTTATAGGTCAGATCAATCCTAAGTTCTTCTAGCATCATGGATTTATCATACCTCCACTAATCATTTTACTAAGTGGGTAGAGGCTATCCCCCTTATCATGACTAAAGTGGATAAAATTATTAAATTTATTAGTTAGCACATTATTTTGTCGCTTTGGCATTCCTCATAAGATCATCATAGACAATGGAAAATATTTTAAAAACAAAAAGGTTCAAGAGCTATTTGATTCTTTTAGCATGAATCTAAGCTTATCTTCATGTTGCTATCCTCAATCTAATGGAAAGGTCAAGGCATCCAATAAAAATATTTTCAAAATCCTAACCAAATTTGTTAATCAAGTAGGAAAGAACTAGCATCTTCATATCCCATTTACCCTATGGGCCTATCAAACTAGTATTCATACCCCTACAGGTGCTACTCCTTTTTCCCTAGTCTATGGTACTGAATTTTTACTTCTTCTTAAAGTCTAGATTCATTCCCTTCATGTGTTCCTTAAAGATATCCATTTTTAGGGTGATTTTTGTAAGGAAAGATTAACCCAGCTTGAAATCTTATACAAGTGTCAAGTAGCCACCCTCGACCATCTACATGTATATAAGGAATGAATAAAGTGCACCTACAATAATCATCTAAAAGAACATGAATTTAATATTGGTGACCTTGTCTTAAAATAAATTCAACATGTCACTAATATGGAAAAAAGCAAAAGAGGAAAATTTTCTCCAAATTGGCTTGGACCATACATTATCACCCATAAATACGGATCAGGGGCATATCATTTAGCTTCTATTGATGGGAAACTAGAATGAGAACCTCTTAATGCATTGCAAGTGTGTTTTATATTGTTAGTAAGTCTTAATCACTTTGATCTACCTAGTTTCATTTCTTTTGGTTTAAGGCAATAAAACCATATCCCTATTATTCTTATACCAAATAATGATGCATAGAGACATGTGGTTATATGGAAGCATTACCAATTGTTAACCTTGAATATAAATACCCTTGATCTATTCATAGCATACTCTATTTTGGTAAAGCTCCACCTATAAATCAGAAGGAGCTCCAAATCGTTATTCCTTAAAAACCCTATCATTATTTCACATTGAATTTTTTTCCTTTTGTGTCAAAACTTTGGGAAATTATTCTAAAATGCCTCAAATCCAATCCATAAAAAGACAATAAAAATGTGATCACGTGAAAATAAAATAAAATCATCTACAAAAAAATCAAAAATAATATCCTAATCCTTCAAAGGATAACTATAAACTCTACAAAATCTACAAAAATGCATAAAGTGTCAAAAGTACAGACTGCTCCCTTGAAGGATAGTTGTTTCAAAAGAGATGTCTTAAAATATAGACCACTCCCTTGAAGGATGGCTATCATACATAAAACATCCCATGTAAGCTTCACACATTGATCAACTTTCTTTAAATTAGTATACTTCCCGTATTGATTAGTCTAAGTGGATAGGCATAAAAGTATTCCAGGGTTGACCTGAGTTTTTGGTATATAATATGAAATCATTTTCTTCTAAAAAATTATTCACTTCCTATCAATGAAAATACCTATAAATTTACATCACAAACTAATAAGATCCTAAACTTGGTTGACCTAAGGTTGATAATTTCTTTATTAACAATCAGTTAGTAATGCGCATACATGTATTCATGTCAAGTGGTTTTTTTGGGTCATGGTATGAGCCAATAAGAGAAATAAACCATTTTTACATTAAATTTATGCTAATTAAAATTTTCATATATCAAAGAACATCTTAATCCAATATATATATATATATATATATATATATATATATATATATATATATATATATATATATAATCTAATCCATGATAAGATAATCCATTAATCATAAGCATTTTTTTTCCATAATCACACAAACATAAAATCTATAATTCAAGTTCTTGTCCATAATCCATAATCTAGGTAACTTCCGTAATAAAAATAAACATAATCTATAAACATTGGTCATAATGCATAAATCTCAAAAAAACATAATCAAAATTAAAATACATAATAAACATAATCCATGATCTAATCCATATCCCGAATAAACATGTCCCATAAGAATATATAACATGATCCATAATCTATAATCATGATCAAATATCTAATCTAATCCATGGTAACATAATACAAAATCAATAAGAAACTCATAATCTAATCCATAACATAATCTAAAATCCATAAGCATCCAAAACATACTCCATGATCTAATCAACATCCATAATAATCCATAACATATATAAAAATCTATTACATGTAATAATCTATAATCATGATCGAATCCATAATCTAATCCATAACAACATCCATAAAATTGATAAGAAAAACACATTTAATCCATAACATAAATCCATAAGCAAATCATAATCTAATACATGATAACATCCATAACCAACTCATAATTTTTACTCCATAAACAAACCATAATGTAATCCATAACATCCTTAACCAACTCATAAACATAATCCATAAAACACATGACTCACAATCATAATCTGAGTCCATACATGTGAATGAATAAATAAGTGTACATCATATATATACAAATGAATGTATCTCTCTGGCCGATAAAAATAATATACAATGAATGTGGCTCTCAACCAACACAATATAATACAATATGATACATCTGGGAGTCTACTCCATGAACTGAATCTGGCTGAAGTGTATGCTCCTTAGTGATCTATCCCATCTCCACTCACATCTCCCCACCTATCTCTCTTCTGATCCCTCTTGTGAGATACGTTTCCTATGCTCACAAATCTTATATGAGTACACTTGGAGGACTTACCCTATATAGCTATATGGGATGCATAGCATGGGATCTCTAGATGTATATCTAGTACAATCTGATCATAGTAGCACATTTCTACCACTAATTCCCTATATCTCTATATGCTCATGGTTCTAGCCTATCTATGCTTGGCCCTGATCGCTCTCCAACTATCTATATTGAGGGATCTCTTTCCTCCATACTTAGGTTATCCCTCTCCCCACTATATCAGTCTTAAGACACTACTTATAGATCATGCCTCAACTATAAAACATCAAAATTAGCCTATAGAGTATCCAACGTACCCTATATTACATCTCTTTCTCCCTCCAGTACAACCAAGGCTCCCTATGCTCCAACTAGATATCCCTATAAAGTGATACACTAAGATCTCAAAGTATTCTTCTTTATGATAAGTGTAGATATGTTTATAATATCCTCTTCTACCTCTACTTACTCCCCTACATCCCCTACATCCTCTCCTATCACTCTATCCCCTCTTATGATTCCCTCCTCTCCCATCACCTCCTCCTCTCCCATCCCCTCCTCTCCCTCTCCATCCTCTTCAGCCTCCTCCATCTCCTTGTCCCCTCCCTCCTAGCATGGTATCACCACTCTATCTTTCCACACTACCCACTATCCTATCCACCATGTTGTATTTGTGGGAGTATGCCTCGCACCCTCCACATCAAGCCATGTTCCCTCCAACTCTTTCTCTATAAGGAAATATCTAGTGATTACTATTAGGAGCCCCTGCTCTATCTCATATTGCTTGTAAACATGTGGGGCCCATGGGATGTCATATGCTAACCCAAAATACTATCACACTCATCCATAGTGGAGGTAATTTAAGTGCTCTATCCTCCTCCCTGACATCCACCTGTCCCTCCATACACTTATAAGCTCTACCTCCACCCTGAGCCATACAATAAATCTTAGGTAAGGATTTTAGATAATGTCTACATCTCTCAAACCCTTTAGGACCCCTTGATAGTAATATAGGTCCTAGGGAAAACCATCTCTAAAGAATTGAGATAAATTCACCTTCCATCATAAGAAGGCCACATTATACTTAGTATCCTACTAATATTCTAATGTGCTCATAATCCCAACACTATAAAATCACAATAACATATAAATTATAACTCCTCTAGGTCCTCCATACCTAGAGCTCCCTGTAAATCTATTCAATCAAAGTGGATACCTAGGAAAACAATGTACAGTGCTCTAGCATATATGCAACTACACTAGTCAATATCCATAAAAATGTTCCCCCCCTAAATCTAGGAGTGCATAACTGGATATGGCCAACAACATCATGGAGATTAGACCTCTCCACATAACTACATATAGCAGCTTAAATGCAAATCCACTTGTAACAAAATTGATACCTTCCATATCCTTGTATAAATGTGTCAATATTGCCCCTCATCCCTACTTGTCCACAAGTATTATATGTGCTCCTTGCACGAACAATCTCAGATTCTGGTAGATATCCTCCTTTGTAAGGGTCATCTCTCTAGTCAAGATCTAAATGGTCCTAGTCATAACATCTTAGTGTTACAACAATATAACCAATAAGATTGTATCTTGATAGATAAATCTATAGTGATGCACTCCTCCCAGATCTATGGCCTCTAGATGGGCTCAGTCATCATCACCTAACTAAACTTGTAGTCACTCCATTAGAGGTGGCACTCAATCCCGCATTTGTAATAGACCCCATGCCTATAACCAACATCCCTTAAAAGCCTAAATTCTCCTAAAAACTCTAATTATCTCTAACCCTAGACTCTAATCTAAGCCCTTCACATTTTTTTGTGAATCATCAATGATCCCTTAAGGATCGATGCCATTATATAAAAATTAGTGTTGTTTCGATGAAATGGTTTCAATTCCTAGTGAATCATCACTGATTCACTTGAAAATCGATGTTGATTGCCTATCAACATCCTAGCCTAGTTCTACAACCTATCTACTTCCAAAATGCCAAAAAAATTCAAATTTTTTAAAATTAAAATAAATAATAATAAAATAATACACCTACCTCATCCTATAAGCATCATCATCTCATCAATGCACTCTTGTTATCCTACATCTCATTTTGTCACAAAATCATCATTTGAGCTCTTTAGTGTCATTTCATATTTCATAAACAACAAATGAGACCCTTTCACATCAAACTCACTTATATACCCAACTTCAAATTATCCATATCCTTCATTATTCATATTTTAGCTCTTATCATCCAATCTATTCTCTATTTTTATTAAACTCAGTAATAGAGAGTATTGACACTGATTCATTTAGAATCAACACCTATCCTCTGAATCAACACTGATCCTTAAAATTGACATTGATTCTATTAGGATCGACATCAATCCAATATTTTCAATAATCAAATCCTAATACCTTAATTTTATATCCTCGTATGTAATCCTTACTAATTTAATGTCATTTTAACTATGGCCTTTATATATAAATGACTCTACCAGACATATTAAATGATGTAATCAGTATTACAGATCTTCCAATAGTATCCCAACCCCTATTTGTTGATCATAGCAACATAGCCTTTGAATTATCACTATGTGCCATTATTTTATCTCCCTTAATTGAAGACACTTCTGACCAATTTGATGTTATACAAGAAGACATAGATGTTGCTATAGTCTATTGAGATAAATACTTTGCTTACATTGATAGCTTAAATGAGGATTGAACCTTAATTATCATTATTATCATATCTTTTATCTATTATAATTTCATATATTATTTATCCACTTGATTGCATAAACAAGTGAGCTGACATCCACTTGAGGAAGTTCACAACTTATTAGGATTGGTTTCTGACCAAACAACTCACCAATTATCTATTAATCCATTTTGTACAAGTTATTTATTTTTATATAAGTTATTTTTCCCAGCCAAAAATAAGCTCTCACAATCACTAGATTCAAAGCAGTGCACAACATCTTATAATCTATAGGTATTCTACATAAACCCTAATTTCCACTCAAGTTTTTACTAATTTAAGTTTATTAAGAGAAAAATTAAAAAAACTACTATAATATATTGTTAAGAACAGAAGGAAGTCTAAACCCTCCTCAAACCCTAATAAAGACCTAATATGAAATATCTTGTTAGAAATGGATTAGAATGAATTATATGACCTATTTTGTTGATTAGATCATGTAGAGTCCTCCCTTAGGTACCTCTAGATGGCATTGGTTTGACAGATGAATGAGTGGTCCCTATAGGAAATCCCTTGTCTCTCAAAATTTTGATGTAGAAAGCAGGGTTAACCAGGTAAAAGCATAAAAGTGGATGGAGCTTATATATTGAGACTTATATCTTATGACCATGGTCATTTTTTTTATCAATTTAAAGACTTTAAATATGCTAAACCGGTTATGTAAGTTGACTTATCACTAAAAAGGCATAGTGAGAAAGATAGTGAAAAGGTAGAAATGGGAATGAGATTAAGAATGTATTGCCATGGATTAGGGATGGATCCAATTTCATTGGGTTTTTTTTCAATACCTATATCACAAATCAGGTTGTTAAGGTTTTTTTATGATTAGAGGATATGTTGAGAAAGTTTCTCATAAGTTGACCTCTCTTATGTAGATAAGGCAATGATTAGGTAAGTTTGTGATATTCATCTGCAAGACCAATATTTGACACTATAACTTGTGATCTATCTATTGGAGGATTTTATATAGGTCACATAGGAACTATGCATGTTAATGATATGTCTTTGAAGTGTCCTTATAGAATTTGAATACAACATTCATTAGGACTGTGTTTTGGAGCATTCATGTAGTTTTCTATGTGCTAGTAAGATTGTTGTTCCTGGGTCTTTGGAGCTTGATAGAAGATGTCTAATGTATGTCTTGATGACCATGAGGTCATGAATTTTACATAAATATGTGTATTTTTTTTACAATTTGTTTCTATAGGTTGTTTGAGATTTGTTTTAAAAGATAATATTTTTGGGGTAATTAGGCCTAATAGGTCTTTGAGGCCTAATGGTGCTTTCAAGGTGTGAGCAAAAGATTTATGACATTTTGAGCATGAAATAGTTAATCTAAGGTTTCAATATAAGTGTTTTAAAGTTTTGAGTTCTTTAATGTGGGCCATCTGGGCCATAGAGGTTCAAGTTGTTTCATGGAATGGATAGACCTAATTGCAATTAGGTCTCTAGTAGGCCTATAAGAAGAAAGAGGTTTAATTGAGTTTGGCCAATCTAATGGTGATCTTATTTTGATTGATTAATATGTGTAACATTTCCTAAGACATATTTTTTAATTAAACCTAATGAATTAGTGTCTTTGCAAACTAAATGTGTGAGTGATCTAGTGGTTTATATAATAACAAGGCCTAATAGGCCTATTTGGACTAGTTGATGGTTTAGATTTTGAAGCAAATAGAATATAAGGTTGATGAGGAATACGAGGTCTTAGATACCATTTTAAGAATTTAATAAATATGTCATACATTTATAATAGTGTTTTTATAGGTGATGAAATCATGACTTGACCAAATAAGCCTAGTAAGAGGCATATTGAGCGAGGAAGCCTAGAAGGCTGTTTGAGAGGGATAAAAGAGTTTGAGGAGAAAAATAAGGTTATCATCATTATTTGAGTGAGAAATAGGTGTGAAAAGGTGATCAAAGGTTATAGGTGGCTAAGTTGGTTATGATTCACTTAGGGGGTTGGTGGCTTCTTGTAAGTTGGTGTTTACTAAAGGACTAGTTGAGTTGGTGCTTGACTAGTGAGGTGTTGGTGATTTAATAAATTTTGATTTATTACTTATAGGATTATAGTGAAAGCTATGTATCAATGGGTTTTATTACTCATGAGGTTTTACCACGTATCTCTTGTGTTCATGTTTTATGTTCCTAATTCATACTCATATTAATGGTTGATTATACATTGCTATATCTCAATATTAGTTTGAATGGTTAATAAATGATGAGTGGAGTTTAAATAAATGTTTGCACATTGATTCACCCCCTGCCCTGCCTTCCCCCTCCTCCCCCCCCCCCCCTGTGGTTATGCTTCAAACATTATTTAAATCATTGAAGATGTTAAATTGTGCTCAAACTAATGCCAGCCTATCAACATGATGGTTCTCTTCCCTTGGGATTTATTGAATGTTAAAAGCCTCAAAATATTTAATAAGGTCCCACACTCTATGTTTTTATGACTTCAACAATGTGTTTTTTGAAGAACTCCTACCTCTTACTTGGTGGACAACTAGTTCACTATCTCCAATGTCTTGCACTTCCTTTACTCCTTTCTTCCTTGGCCATTGAATCCCATGTATAAGAGCTTCATATTAAATTTCATTGCAAGTAGAACTAAATTGAAGTATAATGACTAAATATAACCTTTCATTTGATCGATAAATAAATATAATACCTACCCCTACTCCATATTTCTTCTTGATCCATCAGAAAGATATTTCCACAAACCATTACTATCATCATTAGACTTATAAATAAAGGGTATGGGTATACCTTATTCATGTAGAGAATAGACACTGAGACTAGCCTCTTCAACACCTCTATATGGGTCAAACTCATGATTTTTTACCCCCCATTCATCAAGGAAGAGATATAAAATTTCTTCAAAAGGAACAATTGGATCTTAGTCACTAGGGTGATCCTCCTCATTAATTATAGTACAATTGACATTGGTGACATTTATTTTGTATGGCTCAATGTGAAACCTTGATATAGGTTCTAATCTTATGGTAACTTTGGTGCCATATCTTTTCCTAAAAGCCATGTAGGATGAATTTGATGATAAATAACCACCAATAAATAACTAACTAAGGGGATGCATGCCTTATGTCGACATCTCCATCAACCCATATACAATAATATATCATATCCCTAGGTACATAGCATTACTTCCCTCCTTGACATGTTTCATCCCTGAAACATAGGAAGAAACCAAATAATGAGTGTGCTTCAAACCATTGCACACTTGTCTCCAATCTCGATCATCTAACCATCCATATGTGATCTTGGCAGGTGACATCTCTCCAAGCTTGTGTACAAAATCCATTGTGATCCTCTGATTTCGTTCATGATCATAATTATATTGATTTGGTGTCCAAGCATGATTATTCCTCTTTTTATTCCATGTACCATATTCTGTTGTGCTTCTCTAATTCCAACCATGACCATAGTAGGTATTCTTCCATTCATATTCATAGTGATGTCCCCATTCATTCCATGTGCCATATTATTTTTTCTTTGGATTCCATGCATATCCATAATGATTGGAAATTTTATTTTCTGTATAGACAAAATGATTGTTGTTATGACACTTCCTCACCTGGTTCCATGATTTTTTCCTCTCATGATGATGTGGGTGTATATATACCTCAAATTTTTCCAATACCTTGACCTTATCCACCTTTGCTTCTACCTCTTCCACCTTTTCCTTCTTTGTCTCTTGATTATATGAAGTGTTCATTTGTAGTGTGTCTTTCTCTATATCATCTGAATCTTCATCACCTATTTCAATCTCATCTTTATGATCTACCTGGATTGTTATTGGTGCCTTTTTACTATGATATCTTGTAAAGTGATCTTCCTTTTCTTATACCAAAACTTCATGAAATTTTTTTGAACATTAATATTCATTGTTACCAAAGTCTCTAACCATGGATATCCAAGAACTATATCCATATCATCCATATCCAAAGCATAAAAATCTAAATGCAAAACATATTTTTCCATAATGAGCTTCAAATCTTTAAATAGTGAAATATTATTACCATCTACTTTAACCTCCTTGATATTATTTGCTTGAACATGTAGATGCTTGGCCACATTCATGTTAATGAAGTTATACTTGCTGGTAGGGTTTATGGACACAACCACCTTCTTCTTTTGAATGCATCCATGAAATTGAAAAATTGACTTGGATTTCTTTGGAGCCAAATTATTTGAACCCTCATCATCATCATCATCATCATCATCATCATCATCATCATCATCATCATCATCATCATCATCATCATCATCATCATCATCATCATCATCATCATCATCATCATCACCATCATCATCATCATCTACTTCTTCTTCTATTGCTTCTACTACTACTACTACTACTACTACTACTACTACTACTACTACTACTACTACTACTTCTTCCTCTATTGATTCTTCTATTTCTTCTTCTTCTTTTTCTACTGCTTCTTCTTTTTTTGCTTCTTGTTTTATAGCCATCGATCTAAAAAGATCTGTTCCATTTCTTTTCATGAAGAAAACCTTTCTGTACAGCTCAACTAATCAAACTAATGTAGTGCAGGCCCAGACAAAAAAGGAAGTAATCATCTTTGCCCAATTTTTTTAAAAAATTGATTATCCAAAAGGAGCCACCATTCTCTAGCATCAATATCATCTTCCCCTAAAATTTTTTGCAACTCCATGATCCACAAAAAAAATTAAGGTTCATGAAACCCTAAAATATCAATAACTCATACAAAACTAATCCAAAAAATCTCAATTTTTTACTGTAGATTCCTATTATGATATTGGAACCTCAGTCAAAATTGTGTGAAAAAATATCACAAATTTCGACCTGTAGATTAAATATATGAAAAACCATAAAATCACAACAATTCAGTTAAAAAACTCAAAAAAATTTGAAATTTTTACTGTGCTTCTCTTATATCTCCTTACATCTCCAATAAATTTTTTGAATAAAAATTCCCTATATTTCAAAATATATAGTGAAATTAGGGTTTCGTTCCACACAAATTACCCAAATCAAAGCTCTAATATGACTTGATAAGATCTTGATATTCAATATATGCATAATTACCCTTAAGGTAGGGAAACACCATATAATACTCCTTTAGGAAGGAATAACTCCACAATGTCTCTTCGAGAGGAAAACCTCCAATATCCTCTTACAATAGAAGACTCAATGCTTACTTGATATCTTTACCATGATAATCATCTCCTATATATATACATCTATCTAACCCATGGATGGGTAACCTCTTAATCCCAATGTAGGCCGACCATTACCCAATGTACTACTTCCACAAGTTACTCTATTATCCTAATATATTTTACCAATATAACTAAGGGGATGTGTGCCACATGTCGACATCTCCATCAACCCATATCTAATAATATATCATATCCCTAGGTACATAGCAAACTCAACAAAAACCACATCTTGAGAAATGGATAAAATAGGACAAGAATGAAGAGTTAAGATCAAACCTTTTATAACACCATCTTAGTGGTTAAACCATATAGTTGTAACACACCTTTAGTATTGGTCTCATATTTGAGGCCTAGCCTATATACTATTTACATTGGCATAACCAAGTTGTTGGCCCCAATTTCTATCATACAATTATGCACCAAATGTTAGGTTGTGCAGCTAAAAGCTTCACTGATGCAAACATGGAGGAGGTTGCTGAGTTACAGAGAAATCAACGTCGACAACACAACTGACATCAGTCATCTTCAGTGTTTACAGTAATCGATGTCGGTTATTGGTCAGCCGACATCGATCAGACAGGCACCGACATCGACAGCCTATGTGTGAATGAGTTTGCATGCGCTTCCAGAATTGGTCTTATTTTAGACGAATAGTTTGTTTGCATGTAAAAGACTAATTTTAGTCTTGAGTCTGTGTTTTTAATTATTATAATTAGAAGTCCAATTATTGTTTGCATGGGATCTATATAATAGACTCCTGGGGCTGTATTATAATCAAGGACAAGGAAGAGATCCTTCTGATTATAAGATCTAGGTTTGCAGGTGTGCAAAACCAGGTTGATCTACGATATAGCAAGATCAGGGGAGATCTACATGGTAAGTAAGATCATTTGATTTTCAAGTTATTACAAGATCAAGGGAGATCTACTTGGAGTACTTTGAGTACTTGTTTGACTGGCAGTATTGTTACTAACTGGTGGAGGGTACAACTCTGTGTATGAGTTATGGTTGTAATTAGTTGTGAGAGAAATAAATCTTGAGGGAGAGTTACTATTACACCCAAGAGGTGTTGGAAGAGTGTAATCTCTTTATTATATTTCCTTCTGGATGAGTTAAACACAAGACTGTATTGTTTCTCAAATTCTATGTTGTTTCTGATTTCTAGTTACTTGTTACTTTTGGTTTAATTCCGTGTTTAGTCGCTTATACAAGGTAATCAATTGTGCTCCTAATCCTGATAAGTGGTATCAGAGCTTTGTGAGCCTAGGTCCTATCAAAGTGGTATCAGAGCGAGGTTTCAAGTTTTTAGAGTGAGGTTCACTAACACCTTGGTTTCGGAGCAGGTTAGTGTTTGTTGATTACAGGTCACTCTCAGGGGTTTCTAATTGAGGGGGAATATAGCAATGGTAGAAGAAAGTAAGCTAAAAATAGAGAAATTCAATGGCAAGAATTATCAATTATGGAGGATGCAGATAGAAGATTATCTGTATCAAAAAGATCTGTACTTACCATTGGGTGGGGTTGTAAGCAAGCCCACAGATATGAAAGATGAAGAATCAAATGTTCTTGATCAAAAGGCTCTGGGATCTATAAGGTTGAGCCTGGCATCATCTGTGATTTCCAATTTATCACAGGCTAAGACAATGGTAGAGTTAATGGAATCTTTGGCAAATTTATATGAAAAACCCTCAGCTTTGAATAAGGTATTTCTTATGAAGCAATTATTTAATTTGCAAATGCTGGAAGGTGGATCGGTACACAGTCATCTTAGTGATTTCCATGGTTTGGTAAACTAGTTAATTTTAGTCAATATAGCTTTTGATGATGAAATTAAGGCTCTCTTAATCTTATGCTCTTTACTTAAAAGTTGGGATAGTTTGGTAATAGCAGTTAGTAATACTACGTTTGCTTCAAATATCTTAAAAGTTGATGATGTTGTTAGTGTAGTCTTGAATGAAGAAATTTGCAGGAAAAGCACAGGTGAATCATCAGATAATGCTTTAAGTGTTGAAAGAATGGAAAGGCAAAGAGAGAAGATCAAGTAAGGGAAATCAAGGTCAAAGATAGGCAGGAGATCCAAATCCAGGTATGGCCGAATAATCTACTAGAATTGTAGAAAGGTAGGGCACATAAAGAAAAATTGCAGGTTGGTTGAAGATCAACATGAAGGAAATGAAGAAGCAGATGTTGCAGATATTGTTGCACAGGATGCTCTTGTATGTTCCTTGGATAAAATGGAATCTTGGGTTTTAGATTCTGGTGCCTCTTTCCATGCAACCCTAAATAGAGAATTTTTTCATGAATATGTCCAAGGAGACTTTGGAGAGATTTATTTAGGGGATGGTAAGCCTTGTCAAATGGTTGGCAAAGGGAAAGTGTAGCTGAAATTGTAGATGGGCAACACATGGGTGTTAAAGGAGGTCATGCATGTCCCAGTCCTGAAGTGAAACTTGATTTCTATTAAAAAGTTGGGTGATGAGAGATGCACAGTAATTCTCACATTGGATTCTTGGAAGGTTTCCAAGGGTGCACTTATTTTAACAAGAGGTAAAAAAGTAGGTAATATTTATCTATCTACTTGTATTACTGATTCTCTTTCTGGTTTATCTACTTCAGATGTAGATGCAAAAATGTGGCTCCATAGGCTTGGTCACATGAATAAGAAGGGGATGCATGTTCTTGAGTCAAAAGGTAAGAGTTCAGATTTGAGAAGCATAGATCAAGATTTCTATAAGCAACAGAAGAAAGTGAGGTTTCTTGAAACTCATGCTACAAGAAAGGATCGGGTCTATTGCACAAAGAGAAAATTTGATGTTTTTGACAAGAACAAGAAAGCCTTGGTTTTCAAGGAGGAGATGATAGACAGAGATCAGCTCAAGTAGCTGAATAATTTTGAGCAGGGTAGTTTGGACAAAGTTATTATCCAAGGTAAGCTTGCAGATAAAAAATCATCACTCACAGGAAAACACAATTATCGACGTCGGTCAGGTGGAACCGAGATTGAACAGGCAGGTACCAACATCGATCATGTGTAGACCAGAGTGGGTGGTGTCAGGTAGGTGGATATTGACGTCAGTCAGGGAATTGATGTTGGTGACAAGGTGGACACTGACATCGGTAAGGGAACTGACATCGGTGATTAGGTGGGATCGACATCGATCGGGTGCAGACCAGGGTTGACCAAAAAATGGATTTTGGGTAGATAGCAAGCTGTCAAGGAGTCTCAAACACCCATGAAGAGGACTAAAAGGGTCAGTAAGCCTCAAATTCATTATTCCCCTTCTTTAGACTACTTTTTGCTCACTCATGGTCAAGAGTCAGGAAGTTTTAAAGAAGCAGAGCAGGTAGAATCCAGGAAACAGTGGGAGCATGGCATGAATGAGGGAGTTGATTCCTTGGATGAGAACCTGGGAGATTTGGTAGAGTTTCCAGTAGAAAAGAAAGCATTAAAAGATGAATGGATTCCCAAGTTAAGAAAGAGAAAGAATGGACACGTGAGACAGAAGGCCAGGGTATATGGTCTTGAGCAGGCTGTAAGACAATAGAGGTTTGACAGGTGTATGACAAAGCATGGCTTTAGTCAATGTCAATGTAACCATTGTGTTTCCTTTACCAGGTTGGATAATATTAGCTACATTATCCTGTTACTTTATGTTGTGTGTATGCTTGTTGCAAGGTCACACATGCAGGGAGTTGCTGAGCTAAAAGTAAAGTTAGTTCAGAGGTATGTCATGAAGAATTTGGGAGCAGAAAAATTCTTTGGCATGAGTATTCCTAGAGACAGGGAAGATCAAAGGTTGATGTTGTCTCAGGATGATTGTGTGAATAAGGTAGTGGTGAGGTTCGTTATGCAGGATGCAAAACCAATTAGCACACCTATGGATGGACAGTTCACAGAATAGTGTCCCAACTCACATGATGAGGTTAAGTACATGTGTACTAGACCTGATGTTTCCCAAGTAGTGGGAGCTGTCATCAAGTTTGTGGCCAATTTGGGAAATAAGCACTACAAAGTAGTTTAGTGGATTCTCAGGTATTTGAGAGGGACCAGTAGTAGGTATACATGCGATGCAGGGTCAAGAACTTCTCTACATGGGTATGTAGATTTAGATGTGGCAGGGGACTTGGATGATAGGCGCAGCACCACAAGATGTGTGGTGGTTGGTCTTCAAGATTGAACTTGAAGAGGGATACAAGCCAGGAAACAAATTAGATGATGTAGAGGTATAGGTACAAATGTAGCTATTTATCTCCAAGTTGGAGATTGTTAGGTTGTGGAGCTAAAAGCTTCACTGATGCAAACATGGAGGAGGTTGATGAGTTATAGAGAAATCAATGTCGGTAGCGCAATTGATGTTAGTCATCTTCAGTGTTCACAGTAACCGACATCAGTTATTGGTCGATCGACATCAGTCAGATAGGGATTGATGTCGGTAGCCTGTGTGTGCATGCATTTACATGTGCTTCTAGAACTGGTTTTATTTTAGACAGACAGTTTGTTTGCATGTAAAAGACTAATTTTAGCCTTGAGTCTATGTTTCTAATTATTGTAATTAGAAGTCTAATTATTGTTTGCATGGGATCTATATAATAGACTCATGGGGCTGTATTGTAATCAAGGACAAGGAAGAGATCCTTTCGATTGTAAAATCTAGGTTTGCAGGTGTGCAAAACCAGGTTGATCTGTGGTATAGCAAGATTAGGAGAGATCTACATGGTAAGTAAGATTGTTTGATTTGTAGGTTGTTGCAAGATCAAGGGAGATCTACTTGGAGTACTTTGAGTACTTGTTTGACTAGCAGTATTGTTACTGACTGGTAGAGGGTACAACTCTGTGTTTGAGTTGTGGTTGTAATTGGTTGTGAGAGAAATAACTCTTCAGAGAGAGTTATTGGTATGCCCAAAAGGTGTTGGAAGAGTGTAATCTCTTTATTGTATTTCCTTCTGGATGAGTTGAATACAAGACTGTATTGTCTCTCAAATTTTGTGTTGTTTCTAATTTCTAGTTACTTGTTACTTCTAGTTTAATTATGTGTTTAGTTGCTTATACAAGGTATTCAATTATGCTCCTAATCCTAATAAGTGGTATCAGAGCTTTGTGAGCCTAGGTCCTATCAAAGTGGTATCAGAGCGAGGTTGTAGGCTCTCAAAGCGAGGTTCACTAACACCTTGGTTTCGGAGCAGGTTAGTGCTTGTTGATTACAGGTCACTCTCAGGGGTTTTTGATTGAGTGGGAGTATAGCAATGGCAGAAGAAAGTAAGCTAAGAATGGAGAAATTCAATAGCAAGAATTATCAATTATGGAGGATGCAGATAGAAGATTATCTATATCAGAAAGATCTATACTTACCGTTGGGTGGGGTTGCAAGCAAGCCCACAAATATGAAAGATGAAGAATGGAATGTTCTTGATCCGAAGGCTCTGGGATCTATAAGGTTGAGCCTGGAATTGTCTATGATTTCCAACTTATCATAGGCTAAGACAATGGTAGAGTTAATGGAATCTTTGGCAAATTTATATGAAAAACTCTCAGCTTCAAATAAGGTATTTCTTATGAAGCAATTATTTAATTTGTAAATGCTGGAAGGTGGATCGGTACATAGTCATCTTAGTGATTTCTATGGTTTGGTAAACCAGTTAATTTCAGTCAATATAGCTTTTGATGATGAAATTAAGGCTCTCTTAATCTTATGCTCTTTACCTGAAAGTTGGGATAGTTTGGTAATGGCAGTTAGTAATACTGCGTCTGTTTCAAATATCTTGAAATTTGATGATGTTGTTAGTGTAATCTTGAATGAACAAATTCGTAGGAAAAGCAAAGGTGAATCATCAGGTAATGCTTTAAGTGTTGAAAGTAGGGGAAGGCAAAGAGAGAAGATCGAGCAAGGGAAATTAAGGTCAAATATAGGTAGGAGATCCAAATTCAGGTATGGCAGAATAATCTGCTAGAATTGTGGAAAGACAGGGCACATAAAGAAAAATTACAGGTTGGTTGAAGATCAGCATGAAGGAAATGAAGAAGCAGATGTTGCAGATATTGTTACACAAGATGCTCTTGTATGTTCCTTGGATAAAGTGGAATCTTGGGTTTTAGATTCTAGTGCCTCTTTCCATGCAACCCCAAATAGATAATTTTTTCATGAATATGTCCAAGGAGACTTTGGAGAGATTTATTTAGGGGATGGTAAGCCTTGTCAAATGGTTGTCAAAGGGAAAGTGCAACTGAAATTGCAAATAGACAACCCATGGGTGTTGAGGAGGTCATGCATGTCCCAGTTCTGAAGCAAAACTTGATTTCTGTTGGAAAGTTGGGTGGTGAGGGATGCACAGTAACTCTCACAGCGGATTCTTGGAAGGTTTCCAAGGGTGCATTTGTTTTAGCAAGAGGTAGGAAAGTAGGTACTCTTTATCTTTCTACTTGTATTATTGATTCTCCTTCTGATTTATCTACTTCAGATGTAGATGCGAAGATGTGGCTCCGTAGGCTTGGTCACATGAATAAGAAGGGGATGCATGTTCTTGAGTCAAAAGGTAAGAGTTCAAATTCAGGAAGCATAGATCGAGATTTTTGTAAGCAATAGAAGAAAATGAGGTTTCTTGAAACTCATGATACAAGAAAGGATTAGGTCTATTACACAAAGAGGAAATTTGATGTTTTTGACAAGAACAAGAAAGCCTTGGTTTTCAAGGAGGAGATGACAGACATAGATCAGCTCAAGGGGCTAAATAATTTTGAGTAGGGCAGTTTGGACAAGGTTATGATCCAAGGTAAGCTCGCAGGTAAAAATTCATCACTCACAGGAAAACACAGTTATCAACGTCGGTCAGGTAGAATCGACATCAAACAGGTAGGTACCGACATCGATCATGTGCAGACCAAAGTCAGTGTCAGGTAGGTGGATACCAATGTCGGTCAAGGAATCGACGTCAGCGACAAGGTGGACATCGATGTCGATAAGGGAACCAGCATCGGCGATCAGGTAGGATCGACATCAGTTGGGTGCAAACCAAGGTCGACCAAAAAATGGATTTTGGGTGGATAACAAGCTGTCAAGGAGTCTCAAATGCACATGAGGAGGACTGAAAGGGTAAGTAAGCCTCAAATTCATTATTCCCCTTCTTTATACTACTTGTTGCTCACTGATAGTCAAAAACTAGAAAGTTTTAAAGAAGTAGAGTAGGTAGAATCCAGGAAACAGTGGGAGCATGGCATGAATGAGGAAGTTGATTCCTTGGATGAGAACCAAATGGGAGATTTGGTAGAGTTGCTAGCTAGAAAGAAAGCACTGAAAGATGAACGGATTCCCAGGTTAAAGAAGAGAGAGAATGGACACATGAGATAAAAGGCCAGGGTATATGGTCTTGAGCAGGCTGTAGGACAATGGAGGTTTGACAGGTGTATGACAAAGCATGGCTTTAGTCAATGTCAATGTAACCATTGTGTTTCCTTTACCAGGTTGGATAATATTAGCTACATTATCCTATTACTGTATGTTGTGTGTATGCTTGTTGTAGGGTCACACATGTAGGGAGTTGCTGAGCTAAAGGTAAAGTTAGTTCAGAGGTATGTCATGAAGAATTTGGGAGTAGCAAAATTCTTTGGCATGAGTATTTCTAGAGACAGGGAAGATCACAGGCTAATGTTCTCTCAGGATGATTGTGTGAATAAGGTAGTGGCAAGGTTCGTTATGCAGGATGCAGAACCAATTAGCACACCTATGGATGGATAGTTCACAGAATAGTGTCCCAATTCACATGATGAGGTTAAGTACATGTGTACTAGACCAGAGGTTTCCCAACCAGTGGGAGCTATTAGCAAGTTTGTGGCCAATCTGGGAAAGAAGCACTGGAAAGTAGTTCAATGGATTCTCAGGTATCTGAGAGGGACCAATAGTAGATATACATGCGATTCAGGGTCAAGTACTTCTCTACATGGGTATGTAGATTCAGATGTGGCAGGGGACTTGGATGACAGGCGTAGCACCATAGGATGTGTGGTGGTTGGTCTTCAAGATTGAATTTGAAGAGGGATACAAGCCAAAAAACAAATTAGATGATGTACAGGTATAGGTACAGATGCAACTATTTATCTCCAAGTGGGAGATTGTTAGGTTATGGAGCTAAAAGCTTCACTGATGCAAACATGGAGGAAGTTGCTGAGTTACAGAGAAATTGACATCGGCAGTGCAACTGACGCCAGTCATCTTCAGTGTTTGCAGTGACTGACGTCGATTATTGGTCGGTCGACATCGATCAGATAGGCACCGACATCGGCAGCCTGTGTGTGCATACATTTGCATGCGCTTCTAAAACTGGTCTTATTTTAGACAGACAGTTTGTTTACATGTAAAAAACTAATTTTAGTCTTGAGTCTGCGTTTCTAATTATTGTAATTATAAGTTTAATTATTGTTTGCATGGAATCTATATAATAGACTCATGGGGTTGTATTGTAATCAAGGACAAGGAAGAGATCCTTCTGATTGTAAGATCTAGGTTTGTTAGGATTGTGGAGCTAAAAGCTTCACTGATGCAGACATGGAGGAGGTTGCAGAATGAGTTGCTAAGTGTCAGAAGTGTTTGGCGTTGGTCTGGCCAACCGGCGTCGGCAGGGTAAGACAGGAAGGCAACCGACGTCGGTCATATATCGGCCGGCGTCGGCGACCCCAGGCAGACAGGGACCGACGTCGGTCGCCTGTGTAGTTCGACTGCGAGTTAATTACGGGCAGTGAGCTAACGAACCAAGTGTTTGCATGAAGAGATCTATTTTTAGACTGAGAGCTGCGGATCTAATTATTGTAATTAGATGTCTAATTATTGTTTGGATGAGATCTATATAATAGACTCATGGTTGTATTGGAAAAGTGTGCTAGGGAGTAAGAGAGCATAATTATAAGCTCCTTCTGTGTGTGAGGTAGAGCAATGGTGCGTTCCTCCTAGTGCCACAGTACCAGGTGTGTTGGTGCTGGATTGGAGAGCCAGCTGGGTTCTTCAGGAGTGTAGGATCTTGGTCACAGTTGCATGGCCTATATAGGAGATCTACATGGTAAGTAAGATCATTGATCTGCAGGTGTATGTGTATGCAAGGTCGAGGTTCACAGGTGAATAGAACCATTGTTTGATTTGCAGGTGTGCAAGGTCATACAGACAGCAACACAACAGGGAGCAGTATCAGGCAGGATCTACTTGGAGTACAAGTGTGTACTCGGATAGAGCAAGAGAGGAAGGCAAGGAAGTTCCTTCCATAAGTATGGTCTGTTGAATTGCAGGTTGTTGTAGATTCATGGGAGATCTACTTGAAGTACTTTGAGTACTTGTGGAGCACGTGGAGTGCTTGTGGAGTGCGTGGAGCACTTGTGTTATGCGTGGAGCATGGGAGGTGAACATCAACTCTGTATTTGAGTTGGGTGTTGTGACCTGTGAGAGGGAGAGCTTTGGGGAGAAGAAGTACTGTTCACTTGAGGTGTGGGAAACCTCTGTAAGGTGGTGGAGAAGAAGTGGCATCTTCTTTATTGTATTCTTTTCTGTATAAAGTGTTAATACAAGTTGTGTATTGTCTCTCATATGCTGTGTTATTCTGAATTCTAGTTACTTGGTGAATCTGGTTATTTCCGCATATTTAAGTTGCTTGAAGTTTGGTAATCAATTGTATGTTTCCGGTTTTGCATCCTGACAAGTGGGATCAGAGCATGTTTGTTGTTCTAGATTCCTGACAAGTAGTATCAGAGCCTTGGTTGTAGGTTCTTAGCTCGATACCAACAAGTGGTATCAGAGCTAAGGTTGCAGGAAGCAGGGTGTGTTTTGATTATAGGGCACTCTCAGGGTTTTCTGATTGAGTGGGAGTAGAGCAACGGCAGATCAAAGTAAGCTAAGAATGGAGGAGTTGAAAAGCACAGACGGTTACTCACGGTCTGATGGAAAGAAAGAGCAGGTAAAAGAAGATTGTTGGTTGGTAACAGATCAGCATGAAGAAACTGAAGATACAGATGTTGCAGGTGTTATTGCACAGGATGTGTTTGCAGGTTTCTTGGATAAAGTTGAATCTTGGATAAAAGATTCGGTTGCCTCTTTCCATGCAGCCCCAGATAGAGGAGCTGGTAAGCCTTGCCAAAGAATTGGCAAAGGGGAAGTGAAGCTGAAATTGCAGACGGCCAACACACAGGTGTTGATGAAGGTCATGCAGGTCCCAGGTTTGGAGATATGGCTAATTTCTTCAGAAAGATTGGGTGATGAGAGATGCACAAGAACTCTCACAGCGGTAGCACTTGAATTAGCTGGTGGTAAGAAAATAGGTATACTTTATCTACTTGTTTATATTACTGATTCTTCTTCTGTTGCGGAGACGTGGCTTCGTAGGCTTGGTCACATGAGCAAGAAGGAGATGCATGTTCTTAAGCGGAAGACAGATATATTTGACAGGTTTAAGAACTGGAAAGCCTTGGTGTTCTTGGAGAAGATGGCGGACAGAGTTCAGTGGATGAGGCTGGATACATCTGAGCAGGGCAGTTTGGACATGGAGATTGATCCAAAGGAGCTCGCGGGTAAAAAGTCATCACTCACAGGCGAACACAGGTACCGGCGTCGGTCAGGAGGAACCGGCGTCGAACAGACAGGTGCCGATGTCGGTCATGTGCAGACCGAAGTCGGCAGTGTCGGGCAGGGTAAGACCGGCGTCGGTCATGGGACCGACGTCGGCAGTATGTAAGACCGATGTCGATCAGGAGGACCGACGTCGGCAGCAGGGACACCAGCGCAGGCAGGTTGGTAGTCAGGTACAGACGCATGGAACCGACGTCGGTCGGATGCAGACTGTGGGGTGACCGAGGTCGGTCACTGTAACGAATTTTGGGTCGACAGCAAGCTGTCAAGGAGTCTCAAACACCCATATGGAGGACTGAAGGTGTAAGTAGGCCCTCAAATTCGTTGTTCCTCTTCTTCATACTTGTTGCTAATTGTAAAGCAGGAAGGATCCAGGAAACAGGTGTGAGCTAGGCAGGATTATGATGCAGAACCAGACGGGAGTCTTGGTAGGTTTGCCAGCTAGATGAAAGCACAGAGACGAATGGATTCCTTAGTAGAAGAATAGAGAGAACGGATACGTGAGATGGAAGACCAGGCATATGGTCTTGAGGAGCTGCAGGACAGTGGTGACAGGTGGAGGACGAAGCATAGCTTCAGTCGATGTCAGGGTAACTACTGTGGTTTGACTTACCAAGAGGATGATGGTCATGACATCATTCTGTTACTGTATGTGGACGGTATGTTTTGCTATAGCAGGTTTGTACATACAGGGTTTTGCTGAGCTAAGGGTAAGATTAGTTCAGTGGCATGTCATGAGGAGTTTGGAGCAGCGGAATTCTTTGACATGGGAGGCATGGAGATCACAGGGTGATTTTGTCTCAAGTGGGAGCTGATGTGAATCAGGTGTTGGCGAGGTTCGGGATGCAGAGCCGGAGCACACTAAGGGCTGGACAGGTACAGTGTCTGAAATCACATGAGGTCTGGTATAGACCTGAGTATTCCCATGCAGTGGGAGCTGTCAGAGTTAGGAGCCAATTCGGGGAAGTGGGTTCTCAGGTTTTCTGAGAGGGACCGGCAGCAGGTGTTGCTATGCAGGGTCAGGACTTCACTACAGGTGTTGTAGGTTCGGATGTGGCAAGGTACTCGGATGACAGGTGGTACATCACAGGTTGTGTGGTGTGTTGTCTTCAGGTGGGAGCTTGAAGAGGGATACAAACCAGGAAACAGATTAGACGGAGTACAGGTACAGGTACAGTGCAGCTATTTATCTCCAAGTGGGAGATTGTTAGGATTGTGGAGCTAAAAGCTTCACTGATGCAGACATGGAGGAGGTTGCAGAATGAGTTGCTAAGTGTCAGAAGTGTTTGGCGTTGGTCTGGCCAATCGGCGTCGGCAGGGTAAGATAGGAAGGCAACCGACGTCGGTCATATATCGGCCGGCGTCGGCGACCCCAGGCAGACAGGGACCGACGTCGGTCGCCTGTGTAGTTCGACTGCGAGTTAATTACGGGCAGTGAGCTAACGAACCAAGTGTTTGCATGAAGAGATCTATTTTTAGACTGAGAGCTGCGGATCTAATTATTGTAATTAGATGTCTAATTATTGTTTGGATGAGATCTATATAATAGACTCATGGTTGTATTGGAAAAGTGTGCTAGGGAGTAAGAGAGCATAATTATAAGCTCCTTCTGTGTGTGAGGTAGAGCAATGGTGCGTTCCTCCTAGTGCCACAGTACCAGGTGTGTTGGTGCTGGATTGGAGAGCCAGCTGGGTTCTTCAGGAGTGTAGGATCTTGGTCACAGTTGCATGGCCTATATAGGAGATCTACATGGTAAGTAAGATCATTGATCTGCAGGTGTATGTGTATGCAAGGTCGAGGTTCACAGGTGAATAGAACCATTGTTTGATTTGCAGGTGTGCAAGGTCATACAGACAGCAACACAACAGGGAGCAGTATCAGGCAGGATCTACTTGGAGTACAAGTGTGTACTCGGATAGAGCAAGAGAGGAAGGCAAGGAAGTTCCTTCCATAAGTATGGTCTGTTGAATTGCAGGTTGTTGCAGATTCATGGGAGATCTACTTGAAGTACTTTGAGTACTTGTGGAGCACGTGGAGTGCTTGTGGAGTGCGTGGAGCACTTGTGTTATGCGTGGAGCATGGGAGGTGAACATCAACTCTGTATTTGAGTTGGGTGTTGTGACCTGTGAGAGGGAGAGCTTTGGGGAGAAGAAGTACTGTTCACTTGAGGTGTGGGAAACCTCTGTAAGGTGGTGGAGAAGAAGTGGCATCTTCTTTATTGTATTCTTTTCTGTATAAAGTGTTAATACAAGTTGTGTATTGTCTCTCATATGCTGTGTTATTCTGAATTCTAGTTACTTGGTGAATCTGGTTATTTCCGCATATTTAAGTTGCTTGAAGTTTGGTAATCAATTGTATGTTTCCGGTTTTGCATCCTGACAAGTGGGATCAGAGCATGTTTGTTGTTCTAGATTACTGACAAGTGGTATCAGAGCCTTGGTTGTAGGTTCTTAGCTCGATACCAACAAGTGGTATCAGAGCTAAGGTTGCAGGAAGCAGGGTGTGTTTTGATTATAGGGCACTCTCAGGGTTTTCTGATTGAGTGGGAGTAGAGCAACGGCAGATCAAAGTAAGCTAAGAATGGAGGAGTTGAAAAGCACAGACGGTTACTCACGGTCTGATGGAAAGAAAGAGCAGGTAAAAGAAGATTGTTGGTTGGTAACAAATCAGCATGAAGAAACTGAAGATACAGATGTTGCAGGTGTTATTGCACAGGATGTGTTTGCAGGTTTCTTGGATAAAGTTGAATCTTGGATAAAAGATTCGGTTGCCTCTTTCCATGCAGCCCCAGATAGAGGAGCTGGTAAGCCTTGCCAAAGAATTGGCAAAGGGGAAGTGAAGCTGAAATTGCAGACGGCCAACACACAGGTGTTGATGAAGGTCATGCAGGTCCCAGGTTTGGAGATATGGCTAATTTCTTCAGAAAGATTGGGTGATGAGAGATGCACAAGAACTCTCACAGCGGTAGCACTTGAATTAGCTGGTGGTAAGAAAACAGGTATACTTTATCTACTTGTTTATATTACTGATTCTTCTTCTGTTGCGGAGACGTGGCTTCGTAGGCTTGGTCACATGAGCAGGAAGGAGATGCATGTTCTTAAGCGGAAGACAGATATATTTGACAGGTTTAAGAACTGGAAAGCCTTGGTGTTCTTGGAGAAGATGGCAGACAGAGTTCAGTGGATGAGGCTGGATACATCTGAGCAGGGCAGTTTGGACATGGAGATTGATCCAAAGGAGCTCGCGGGTAAAAAGTCATCACTCACAGGCGAACACAGGTACCGGCGTCGGTCAGGAGGAACCGGCGTCGAACAGACAGGTGCCGATGTCGGTCATGTGCAGACCGAAGCCGGCAGTGTCGGGCAGGGTAAGACCGGCGTCGGTCATGGGACCGACGTCGGTAGTATGTAAGACCGATGTCGGTCAGGAGGACCGACGTCGGCAGCAGGGACACCAGCGCAGGCAGGTTGGTAGTCAGGTACAGACGCATGGAACCGACGTCGGTCGGATGCAGACTGTGGGGTGACCGAGGTCGGTCACTGTAACGAATTTTGGGTCGACAGCAAGCTGTCAAGGAGTCTCAAACACCCATATGGAGGACTGAAGGTGTAAGTAGGCCCTCAAATTCGTTGTTCCTCTTCTTCATACTTGTTGCTAATTGTAAAGCAGGAAGGATCCAGGAAACAGGTGTGAGCTAGGCAGGATTATGATGCAGAACCAGACGGGAGTCTTGGTAGGTTTGCCAGCTGGATGAAAGCACAGAGACGAATGGATTCCTTAGTAGAAGAATAGAGAGAACGGATACGTGAGACGGAAGACCAGGCATATGGTCTTGAGGAGCTGCAGGACAGTGGTGACAGGTGGAGGACGAAGCATAGCTTCAGTCGATGTCAGGGTAACTACTGTGGTTTGACTTACCAGGAGGATGATGGTCATGACATCATTCTGTTACTGTATGTGGACGGTATGTTTTGCTATAGCAGGTTTGTACATACAGGGTTTTGCTGAGCTAAGGGTAAGATTAGTTCAGTGGCATGTCATGAGGAGTTTGGAGCAGCGGAATTCTTTGACATGGGAGGCATGGAGATCACAGGGTGATTTTGTCTCAAGTGGGAGCTGATGTGAATCAGGTGTTGGCGAGGTTCGGGATGCAGAGCCGGAGCACACTAAGGGCTGGATAGGTACAGTGTCCGAAATCACATGAGGTCTGGTATAGACCTGAGTATTCCCATGCAGTGGGAGCTGTCAGAGTTAGGAGCCAATTCGGGGAAGTGGGTTCTCAGGTTTTCTGAGAGGGACCGGCAGCAGGTGTTGCTATGCAGGGTCAGGACTTCACTACAGGTGTTGTAGGTTCGGATGTGGCAAGGTACTCGGATGACAGGTGGTACATCACAGGTTGTGTGGTGTGTTGTCTTCAGGTGGGAGCTTGAAGAGGGATACAAACCAGGAAACAGATTAGACGGAGTACAGGTACAGGTACAGTGCAGCTATTTATCTCCAAGTGGGAGATTGTTAGGATTGTGGAGCTAAAAGCTTCACTGATGCAGACATGGAGGAGGTTGCAGAATGAGTTGCTAAGTGTCAGAAGTGTTTGGCGTTGGTCTGGCCAATCGGCGTCGGCAGGGTAAGACAGGAAGGCAACCGACGTCGGTCATATATCGGCCGGCGTCGGCGACCCCAGGCAGACAGGGACCGACGTCGGTTGCCTGTGTAGTTCGACTGCGAGTTAATTACGGGTAGTGAGCTAACGAACCAAGTGTTTGCATGAAGAGATCTATTTTTAGACTGAGAGCTGCGGATCTAATTATTGTAATTAGATGTCTAATTATTGTTTGGATGAGATCTATATAATAGACTCATGGTTGTATTGGAAAAGTGTGCTAGGGAGTAAGAGAGCATAATTATAAGCTCCTTCTGTGTGTGAGGTAGAGCAATGGTGCGTTCCTCCTAGTGCCACAGTACCAGGTGTGTTGGTGCTGGATTGGAGAGCCAGCTGGGTTCTTTAGGAGTGTAGGATCTTGGTCACAGTTGCATGGCCTATATAGGAGATCTACATGGTAAGTAAGATCGTTGATCTGCAGGTGTATGTGTATGCAAGGTCGAGGTTCACAGGTGAATAGAACCATTGTTTGATTTGCAGGTGTGCAAGGTCATACAGACAGCAACACAACAGGGAGCAGTATCAGGCAGGATCTACTTGGAGTACAAGTGTGTACTCGGATAGAGCAAGAGAGGAAGGCAAGGAAGTTCCTTCCATAAGTATGGTCTGTTGAATTGCAGGTTGTTGCAGATTCATGGGAGATCTACTTGAAGTACTTTGAGTACTTGTGGAGCACGTGGAGTGCTTGTGGAGTGCGTGGAGCACTTGTGTTATGCGTGGAGCATGGGAGGTGAACATCAACTCTGTATTTGAGTTGGGTGTTGTGACCTGTGAGAGGGAGAGCTTTGGGGAGAAGAAGTACTGTTCACTTGAGGTGTGGGAAACCTCTGTAAGGTGGTGGAGAAGAAGTGGCATCTTCTTTATTGTATTCTTTTCTGTATAAAGTGTTAATACAAGTTGTGTATTGTCTCTCATATGCTGTGTTATTCTGAATTCTAGTTACTTGGTGAATCTGGTTATTTCCGCATATTTAAGTTGCTTGAAGTTTGGTAATCAATTGTATGTTTCCGGTTTTGCATCCTGACAAGTGGGATCAGAGCATGTTTGTTGTTCTAGATTCCTGACAAGGTTTGCAGGTGTGCAAAACTAGGTTGATCTGCGGTATAGCAAGAACAGGGGAGATCTACATGGTAAGTAAGATCATTTGATTTACAAGTTGTTGCAAGATCAAGGGAGATCTACTTGGAGTACTTTGAGTACTTGTTTGATTGGCAGTATTGTTACTGACTGGTGGAGGGTACAACTCTATGTTTGAGTTGTGGTTGTAATTGGTTGTGAGAGAAAGAACTCTTGAGGGAGAGTTATTGGTACACCCAAGAGGTGTTGGAAGAGTGTAATCTCTTTATCGTATTTCCTTCTGGATGAGTTGAATACAAGACTGTATTGTCTCTCAAATTTTGTGTTGTTTATGATTTCTAGTTACTTGTTACTTCTGGTTTAATTCCGTGTTTAGTTGCTTATACAAGGTAATCAATTGTGCTCCTAATCCTGAAAAGTGGTATCAGAGCTTTGTGAGCCTAGTTCCTATCACCAAATGGTCACCAATGATCACTGAAACATAAATAGTAGGAGGCTTATTCACTTTGCCTTGTTATGACTCACTAGGCTTAAATGTGTTTGTGAACACAATAGTACATCATTTTGATGCTCCTATTGTTGATATAAGCTTAAATATATCCTCTTGCAACATATCCATTTTCCCATGAATAGATAAAGTATCCCACATAATCATACTTACATGTAGATTTTTCATTTTATCTACTATGTTGAGATAAGGAACACTAATATTTGGTTGTCTTCTAGGAGCTATGACATCACCTTGGGCCTGCTTGCTTTGTTGTAGAAAGATAATTTTATCATTATAATTTATTTTAGATTATTGAGCCTTATAAGCTACATTAGGATCTCTTATCCCTTGAGTCATAGAGGGAATTTTAAGGGTTTCTTTGTAGTTCAAAGTTTATGGAAGGCTTGGGAGGAGCTTAAGCCTCACCTCAGTTGGGTTGGTGAAGGATTCATAAATGGGCTCTCCATTAACTCTCAATCTCTTTGGTGGTCACCTTGTCTTAATTTTTACAATGTTTCCTTTGCCTTAGTCCCTTAGATTAAAGGGTTACGCCTTTTTAGAAAAGGCATAAAGGTTATTAGTGATCTCTTTTGTAAAGAGAGTAGGTTTTGGCTCACTTGGCATCAACCTCAGAATAAATACCAATTAATAAATTTAGATGCAGAGACTATTGCATAAATTTAAGGCTCCATACGTGAAAAATATTTGCATTAAATTGGAGTTAATTCTCATTTTTTATGGTGCCTTATTTACTAGGGTCTGCCTATGGGTGACTAACTCAAGCATTTGGGTGTGCCTTATCCCATCTGCCCAGCTTGTCGACAACTCGAGACTATTAAGTTTTTTTTCTGGTTTTGCCCATATGCTCAGTCTACATGGTGAATCAGGATTCACTCCCTTTTTAGCATTTTCATCTGTAATTATTTAGTGGAAAATGGCTCTCTCGGGGGACTCAGCTTTATTTCCTATAAAATATAATCATTTTTATAGATCGTACGAGCTGACATTTTGTTTCAAATATGGACAGTAAGGAATTATGCTTGCTTTAATCATAAAGAGATGAAACATAATTTTTCTATTTCTAATAAAATTATCATTCTCTCTAATTTCACTCTTTATATTCAAAGGCAAACAAACAAGGTCCATCTGAAGCTCAACCACCTCAATCATTTGCTTGATCATTGGGAAAATGCTCCATGTGTAATTAGTCAAGAACCACCTGAACCCCTATGACATCCTTCACCCCATCAAGGATGAGGACAGGGGCCAAGATGGTAGTGGTCTAGACCCAGATGTAGGAGTTACTCTCCATGACGGTCACCACCTTACTGACCTTATCATCTTCATGGTGGTTCGAATGGTTCCTCCCAATCTCGAGGTGATGGTTGAGGCTAGGGATCTCCTCCCACATCCCAAGATGGTGGTAACATACGCTGGGGTCTACCTCCCAAAGGTAAATTCCTAGGCCTAACTCTGACTATTTCCCCTAAAAAAATCAAAATGAGACTTTGAAAGAGTAGCAAAACTCTGGTTGGGATCCCTTACCTACTGACGGGGATCTTCCTACAATGGGAGGATGGGGTGATAAGCCTTCAAGTCTGCGATCTTCTCTACCTCCCTTGATATCTATGTTTGTTGATGATGCTTAAATGTTACTTTGGTTTCTTTGCTTTGTTGGCAACTAATGTGATTTAATTTTTTGGTGTGGTCATTTTGTGACCACTTTTATGACTTTTTTGAGGCATTATCTTTAACCCTCGATGTGACTTGCTCGTGGGATGTGACTATTTCACCCATTTTTTGTATGATTAGCGTTGTACTATATATTATTTTATATTAATATAGAGATGCTTCTTAATAAAAAATGGAAGTGTGTTATATCTAATTGTTATATGATTTCAAAATATAAAACATATTTAATATGTTTTCGATATGGAGTTCATTAATAATTTGTTTGTTTTCTTAAACTAAAGTTATTTATCAATCTTATTATTAAATTCTATTTATTTGATATAATTTTTTTGTTTGGTACAAAATATTGTTATGGTTTTTCATGTTAGGGATAAAATATTAAGTGTTATTTATTAATAAAATTACACTAAATTTATGTCTTATTTTAGTGAGTGTGATGTGCAATGTTACCTTCATCGTTGAATTTGTCAAACAATACATTTGTATAGAGATGGGCACATGGCCCCTAATATATTATTGCACATCATTACATCTCTATTTACTATTTAAATATTGGTTTGTATTTTGTAAAGCTTCTTGTAATTGATTATATAAATATTTATTGTTTGATGTTGAGGTCAAATTGCTTCATGTGTTATTGTTCTCTGAGGGTAAAGGAATCATTGTGATCGAGTCCAAAAAAATTATCTTTAACTTAATAATAATCGTAATTCTAAGGTGAAGAAATCATTATAATTGAATCCAAACAAATTATCCTTAACTAAATAATTTCAACGAATACTAATACTAAAGAATAAAATTAATAACGCATCACTAAATTTACATTTTTAGTAAGGTGTAAAATATAATATATTTTTTAGTGACCCATTTTAAATACAAGGTAAAATTTTAGAACACTAAAAAGCTCTAAAATATTGTGAAAAACTCTAAAAAGAATTATAATAAATATATAGAGTATCTTTAATTTTTCAATCTTTTAGAATAAACTATAATGAATATGACAATGCCAATTAATATTTTTTTAATAATAATCTTACAATTTTAATCTATTTATATATAAGATTTATTTTATTAAATAATAATAATAAAAAAAATGGGTGGTCAGTGCTACCAATTTTTAATGATTTTGTAGATAATTATCAGCCCGTGAAAAGACATCATCAATTGCGCCATGTAATGACAGTGAGTCGATTGTGGTGATCAAGTTTGAAGGGTCAGTTTGCCACAATTGCGCATATATGACCACATTTGGCATCGTTTGCCACATGGATTGTACGCAAACAGAGTGAGTCGATTGTGGTGATCAAGTTTGAAGGGTCAGTTTTAATTTCAAATTCAAGAATATTTAATCATTCAAGATATATTTGTATTTTTATTTTTATTTTAATAATAAATTAAATACATGTATTATTAAAAAATAGGTTAAATAAAATATTGTTTTTATAATTTTAATAAATTTTAATTTTAAGTGTTTTTAGATGGTAAAATAATGTAAAGTAAAATTACAAATTTAGATATTTTAATGAATAAAAAATTTAAAATCATAAAGAAAACCAGAAGCTCTTAATGAGACTTCAAACTGAGTCTTTGGATCTTGATATAAAATGTCTAATGGAATTTTTGATGACCATTAAATCATGAAATTTCCATACATATGTGTATTATTCTTATAATTTGTTTCTATAGGTAATTTGTGCTTCATTTTTGAAGACACTATTTTTGGGGTAATTAGGCCTTAATAGGTCTTTGAGGCCTAATATTGTTTTCAAGGTGTGAGCAAAGGATTTATGACTTATTGAGCATAGAAGAGGTTATTTGAGTTTTCTAGATAAGTGTTTTAAATGTTTTGTTTCTTTGGTCAGGGCCATTTGGGCCATAGAGGTTCAAGTTATTCTATGGAATGGATAGACCTAATTATAATTAGGTCTCTCGTAGGCCTAAAAGAAGAAAGAGGTCTAAGTGAATTTTTTAGACCTCATGGTGATATTATTTTGATTGATTAATATGTGTAACATGTCCAAATACATATTTTTTAATTAAACCTAATGAATTAGTGTCTTTTTCAACTAAGAGTGTGACTGATCTAGTGGTTTGTATAAGAACAAGGCCTAATAGGCCTATTTGGACTAGTTGATAGATTGGATTTTGAAGCAAATGGAAGAGAAGGTTGTTAGGAGTAATACGTATTATAGACCATATACATAATGTAATGAATATGTCATAAAGGTATAATAGTGTTTCTTTAGGTGATGAAAGCACGATTTGACCTAATAAGCCTAGTAAGAGGCATATTGAGCGAGGAAGCCTAAAACGTTGTTTGAGAGGGATAAAAGAGTGTGAAGAGAAAAATAAGGTTATAATCATTATTTGAGTAATAAAAAGGTATCCAAAGGTGATTAGATGTTATAGATGGCTGAGTTTATACTGAGTCACCTAGGGGGTTGGTGCCTCCTTACAATTTGGTGCTTACTAAAGGACTAGTTGAGTTGGTGCTTGACTGGTGAGGGGTTGCTACCCCTTTTGGGTTTGGTGCCTCACTAAATCTTGTATCATTACTTATAGGATTGTAGTCCAATATATGTATTAGTGGGTTTTATTCACCATGAGGATTTCCCATGTAGCTCTTGTGTTCATGTCTTATGTTATACATTTTTAAATATCTCTATATTAGTTTGAATGGTTAATAAATGATAAGTGGAGTTTAAAGAAAATTTTGTACACTGATTCACCCCCATACCCTCAGTGGTTGTGCTTCCAAAAATTGGTATTAGAGTAGGTTCCTTGTGCAGGTCTAACAGCCTAAGGAAGATCTTTGAAGAACATGTATGGATTGTGATAATGAAAGTGTTTATTATGATTACAATGAAGATCTATCCATAATCATTGAAATATATTGTAAATTTTATTCAAAATAGAAGAATCATATGTAATAATGCACCCAACTTAGAATGGAAGTAAAGTCTTTAGATGAATAAATAGAGCAAGATATATTCAAGATAAAGACATATCAAAAATTTGAGGAGAGTTCTAGAGAGTTTAACAATATTTTGAATAGTCAAAGGTCCTCTCATGATAAGACATGTCTTGGTTTTAAAAAGGACCAAAAGGAGTTCAAGGAATGTTAGTTTCCAAAAGTCAATAATCTATCAAGGAGTGACAATGCTAGTAGAATAAAGACTTATGTATAAGTAGTCAAGTCTGAAGACAATCATCAAAAATCCATGAAGGGTTTTGTTTCATCAAAGGATATGAGTACACTTATGGTTATAGGATGTAAGCTAAACAAGGGGGATGAATCTTCAAGATTCAATCAGACAAAATATAGATCAATGATTGGGAGTTTGTTGTATACTAATACCTTTAGACTTGACATCATACAAGTAGTAGGTATTATGAGAATATTTCAAGCAAATCCTAAGGAAATTCATCTAAAAATAGTCAAGAAGATACTTAGATATCTCAAGGGAACTATGAATTATGGGTTGTGGTACCCAAGAAGCAAGAAGTTTCATGGACAAGCAAGAAGCAACCATCAGTGGCATTATCTGATTGTGAGGATAAGTACATTTTATTAGCTTCATGTTTCACTCAGGTGATGTGGATGAGATAAACCTTAAGGGAATACAACATGGAGTTTGATAGTCTTAGTCCCATTCTTTGTGACAATACTAGTGCTATTAGTGTTTCAAAGAATCCTGTCATGCATTCAAAGACTAAGCACATTCCTATAAAATATCATTTATTGAGAGAACATCTAAGTGAATAAATTTTTTAAGATTGAGTTTGTGTTTTTGTCTACCAAGGATCATATTGAAGATATCTTAACTAATCCTCTTCCAAAGGCTACTTTTATGCATTTGAGATAGGAATTAAGTGTGATTCCTGCTCCTGGTAGTCACAAAGATAGTCAAGTGCTTAGGGGGAGCTAATAAGAAGGTGATTTAACTCCAATATTAGGATAGAAGTGAAAAAAATATGAGGTCAAAGGGGATTCATATCAATTTTTTAAGAAGAATATTTTGAGGTATGCATGAGCTTAGGGGGAGTATTTATCTGTGTTGATTTTTTGTCAAAAAGAGAGAATGATCTTGTTTGAAGAGAAAAGATGTGTTTTCAATTATTCCAGGTCCAAGGATCAAATAGTTTTTAGAGATGACCCTTTGTCATTAATGTCAAAGGGGGATAAAGTTCTAGTTTTGGATAAATGTTAGTTTGAAGAAGATCTAGCTTGGGAAGGTGAGATTGATCAGTTTTGGTTGAGTGTTTGCTATCAATGACAAAGGGGGAGATTGTTGAGTTATGTTTCTATTGTTGTGTTGAGGAATTGATGTTATCATTGATGTCAAAGGTAATTTAAAATCATTAATGTCCCAAAGGTGGTCTTGAGAATATACATGGTAAGTGATCATGATGGCTTAAGCATTGTCTAGTAAGTCCTTATGTTCTGCATAAGGTCTTTGCATAATGTTGTGGTGTGCTAAGCTCATGAGCCTATTGAGAGTAATTTTTCATTCAGATAACTATATTTGAATAATGTTCTTGGTTGATATCATTGAGAGTTAGCTTGTTTGATTTCAAGTCTTTGAGTAATAGGTGTCTTGTGAAGCCTAGTCTAGCCCTATGAGAAGATGTATGCATGAAGCATAGTGAAACTTGGTGAATTGTGTCAGTACATGCATGAGATAGTATATTAATTTGTGTAATCATTCTAATGAGGCAAATAATCCTTCATATGAGTTCCAAGATTAGTTTTGAGGCTTAGTCATTACATCAAGAGACCTAGTGAGAAGGCATAGGCTTGGTAGCATGATGAGGTGATCAATTTGAGGCTTAAGAGAAGAATGTTGGTAGTATGTGAGGATGGTATGAAGTTATATGAAATGATTATGAGGTTTTGAGAGTAGTGCAAGAGGTTTCAAGATGTGTTCAATGTCTAAGTATGGCTTACAGGTTTAGGCCTAGTATGTAAAGAGACCTAGTGTGGCTTAATGAGGGGTCACACCCAGTTTCCAAGGTGATAGAGCTAATGTGAGATTTACCAAAGGTGTGAGAGGTTTTTTCAAGTATGTTAACCAATTTTGAAATCAAAATCATAAGGATAAATCATGAAAAGTGAATTTTAGGTCTCTCAAGTGCTATAATGAAGCATTACAGACCTGAGAAGGATTTTTTTATTCTCATTGGCATGTGAAACCTTTGCATGAAGATCCAAGAATATAATAGTAGTTGGGTAAGTGTCCTAGCTCAAAGTTCTTAACATTAGTTTCAGGTTTGATGGCCTAAGATTTAGGAAGGATTATGTAGATGCTATAATTTTATACCCTATTATGATTAATTAGGTGTCGTAGGTCCTTATTTTTATTTATTATCCTAAATAATTCTTATCCTAAGGTTTAGTATATTTACCATTCATAACTTGGTAACTTGTTTTTAATATTACCTTTCTACCCTTCCTAGCCTCTTAAATCCATTAATAACCTAGAGAATATACCCCATAACCATTTTAACCCCATACAACATTGTTACCAACAACTTCATACTCATCAAAGCTAATTTTACCTGTGGTTGGAACAAATATGCCAATTTGGGTGAATCGGAATTGATTATCCCTCAATTGATGTCAATTTTCTACATCGACATCAATCCATAAATATTTAACCAACCTTTGGCTTCTGGACCTAGATTCTCTTAATGTCAAATTATTGTTAGATTCCTTAGAGAATTAAAGATGTCCTTAATGACACTCTACTAAAATTTTATTGCATTCAATCCACACCCATCATCATGAGCCTGAAAGACTGCCTATATCCATGAGGAGAATTTCATTCTATTTGGAAATGAATTGAAGGTAAGTAATCATTTTGTTTATTTCATTTCTATCAATCATTTTTGATGTTACCTATGTATTTAATCCTTAGGACATTATCCATATCCCTCATTATTCATATTTTAGCTTTTATCATCCAATATATTCTCTATTTTTAAAAACTTAATCATAGAGAGAATCAACTGATTCATTATGAATTGGTACCATCCCTCAAAATTGGTATCGATCCTTATAATTAGCATCAATCCTATCAGGATCAACATTGATCCATTATTTTTAATAATTAGAGCCCAAGACCTTAATTTTAGATCCTTGTTTACAATCCTTACTTATTTTTTGTCATTTAAATATGGCCTTTGTATGTAGATGATTCTACTAGGCATAGTACATGATGTAATCAGTATTATAGATCTTCCCATATATCCCAACCCTTATTTGCTGATCAGAGTGACATAGCCTTCAAATTAGCACTATGTGCCATTATTTTCTCTCCCTCAGTTGAAGCCACTTCTAACTAATTTTATGTTATACAAGAAGACCTTAATTTTAGATCCTTGTTTGCAATCCTTACTCTTTTTTTTTGTCATTTAAATATGGCCTTTGTATGTAGATGAATCTACTAGGCATAGTACATGATGTAATCAGTATTATAGATCTTCCCATAGTATCCCAACCCTTATTTTCTGATTAGAGTGACATAGCCTTCAAATAAGCAATATGTGCCATTATTTTCTCTCCCTCAGTTGAAGCCACTTCTAACTAATTAGATGTTATACAAGAAGACGTAGATGTTGCTAAAGCCTATTGGGATGAATACTTTTCTTACATTGATAGTTTTTATGAGGATTCAATATGAATTATCATTCTTATCATAGATTTTATCTATTATAATTTCGTATTTTGTTTATCCACTTTATTGGGTAAACAAGTGAGATGACATCCACTTGAGGAAGCACACAATGTTTCAGGACTAGTTTCTGACTAGGTAGCTCACCCAATTATCTATTAATCCATTTTGTACAAGTTTTTAATTTATGTTTAGGTTATTCTTCCCAGCCAAAAATAATCTCTCATAGTCATTGGATTCAAAGCGGTGTCCAACATCTTCTAATCTATAGGTATCCTACATAAACCCTACTTTCCACTCAACTTTTTAGTAAGTTGATTTTATTAAGAGAAAAACTAAAAAACTACTATAACATTCTGGCATGCCTAATGGGACCCTCAAGGTCTCATTTTTATTATTTTAATTCATTATGAATTTATCCATCTTTCTCTCTTTTTATCTTGATTATTGTTTTCATTCAAAATAAAATCCAAAATTGTTTGCTTTTCCTTTCTAGAGGATACAAATAATTACATCCATTTTTCTTGTTTAGGTAATTCATATAGAATAATCTAAGTGGGTTAAATTATCATATCAATCAATTATTTCACACACATACCAAACCACATACATAATAAATCCATCAAATATTGACATAAGGGAAACAATTGTGATTTAATCACCTAGAGTTAACCTTCATTCTAGGTATCCTACTTGGATTTCATCACCAAGGAGAAAACCAATTCAGTATATTGACTGAGCATAAACCCTGGTTATTCAATATATACTAGCTAAGCACCCGACACCCTTATTGCTATGGTGTGTGAAGTGAGGGGGTAGACCCCAATATATGGCCGTGTATCAATTCTAGTACAAAGATATTTTTGAGCCTAAACAAACCTAAAACCATCTTTAGATTTCCACTTCTAAGGACCTTCAGTAACCTTTTATCTTAAAAAGTAAAATCTTTATAATTACATGTTTAGCATGTGTGCCTTTCTTTTTCACTAAATATGAGATAATAAAAAAGACAATTGTGTGCTTCTTTTCTTATATTTCTCATTTTTTCTTTCATCATCACATGGTTTTGACATGAAATTAGTCGCTAAATCAAATCAAACCACTTGCTTCTTCCTCATCCATGGATAATTATCTTAGTCTTCCTACTTCCCTTAAATCCATAGGTGAAGGTATTCCCTAGTATTATGCTTAGCGCGATCATGAATTTGCCACCATATTGTATAGTAATCCAATTGCACTTAACTATTACTTTAGCTCTCAAGATATATTATCCCATTCTCCCCTTATACATAAGATTTCATGTATATTTTTGGCATTACTTTGGAAGAAGGTGAAGGGTTTATCATAGCTATGGTGTCCTCCCATAACAATCCTCCCTAATGAGTTCTAACACAAACACTATATAACCTATAGGAAATCTACCTCCGATAATGTCTAGTGGTCCATCCCTAACTAGTACCCAAACTCAGAATGTGACCATACCTCAGCCTATTACCATGACACTTAAAAACCTAGTTATCTCAATCCCAACAACCCTTTTACCCCTCCAAACTAACATTCCTTTGAATCCCCAAAATCAACCTTTACAATAATTTTTTGTAATTCAACTTGCTCAGAAAGATATCCCATTGACTACTTAATACATAGTTCCTTTGCAAGCTCTTGGGTCTACTTATATACCCTTACAAGCCCCATAGTATGTGGTGGCATCTCAATTGATCATGACCACCTCCATTGGTTATCCTTTATATTATCCCTTTTCCACTCTCTTTACTACTTATCAACACACACAACACAATGCCTTGGGGGATATCCCTCAATACAATACCCAATCAAACCTTATGAATATCCTTATGAATAAGATGATCAACTTGGAATCTTATACCTCTGGGAATAAAAATATGCTCACTTATGAATAGATCTATAATGAACTTATTAATCTAGTGGTCCCTATTAGACCTTATCCTCCACAGAGGGAGCTTCTAAAATTTACCAAATTTTAGAACAAGGAAGATCCTCAACAACACCTTTGAGCATTTAGTCATGATTTCTATCTTATAGCTCATGATGATTCCCTTCTCCTTAGGACATTTCTCATGTCACTATCTGGACCTACCTTTGATTGATATAGTTTAATTCCTCATCATTCCCTTCTCTCTTTTGGATAGCTAGCTCAAATCTTCTTTTAACACTTTTTTATTAACATTGCTAGAAAAGTCACTATCATTGACCTTTATGCAATCAAACAATTTGATGATGAATTTGTAGCATATTTCATAGATAGATACAGGATTCTCATAAACCAACTCACATTTTCCCTTCTTCAACCTGAACTCATTGAGTTATTCATGAGATCATGCAATAAACATATCTCATCTACATTATGGTTGAAATATTTTAAAACCTTTAGTGAAGCCTTTTCGATGGCTCACAAACTAGAAATTAGAGATTTGGAAGAAGGGAAAGTAAAGTTGCATAGTAAAAACTTCAAACTTGATCACTCTAAAGGGACCAACAATAATAAGATCAAAGTATCAGCTAATTTGATAGTTGTAAAATTAGCACCACCATAATAAAAAGGCCAATCTAAGCCTTCTACCTCTCAAGCACAATCCAAGCAACCCCTAACACATTTCCCTTCACAATAGTATACACCTTTAGGATATTCATATGTATATATATTGGATAAAATATGAAAGGCATCTCTCATCAAAATTCATATGGTGATACCTCTTAATGATTCTTGCCCTAAGCCTACTTATTTTAAGGAAAATGATTTCTACAACTATCACCATGTAACAGGTCATGATGTCAGTAGGTGTCATTATTTTAAGGGTCTCGTAAAAAACCTTATTGATCAAGGGGATTTACAACCAGATAATCCAAATGTGCCCCCTAATCAGTCTATAGACATTTTCAGATAAGCATTCCCTATCCATGCTTCTATGTCTAAGTTTGTACATGATAATTCAAGAACCACTTTAGACCATGTGACTCATGTGATCAATACAATCGATGACCAAAATTTGACTAAGGAAATTAGTAATAATTTTTTCCTAAATCTCCTTATAGGAGATACCTTTGAATTATTTAAATTAAGAAAATCCATCACAAAAACGCACTCAAACTTTCTGGATCTCATTATTTGGGATCCACCTAAGGAAATAATTGTTAAGGACATTTAGGATGATTAACTAAAAATAAAAGAGGAAAAGACTATCTAAGAAAAGGCTTTCTTAGACATTTTTTAAGATATGCATGACATTCAATGTGTCATCTCAATACTTACATCTAGCATACCCATCCCCACTAGCTTGTTACCCCCTAAATAAACTATCACGTTACCTCAAATTAACTCAAGAAAAGTTCCCTTTTGGCTTAGGAAAAGATAAAACTTATAGAAATCAAGGGAAAAGGTATAAGTATCTAAAATGAAAACCTTGGGATACCACAAGAAAAATACTTACAACAACCTCCTATTAGGATTGAGCTCCCTAAAAAGGATACCCCCACTACCCTCAATCAGATTCAAAAAGGGAAGGTGTCATTACGACCAATTTGAATAAAAGCATCTATATTAAGACCCCTTCCTTCAATGAAACTAAAATAAACTATTATAGAATCTTCTACCAAAGAGCATGTGTCATCACGAAGGGATAAAATCACCATGATCATGCTAATATATAATCCTTTTAACCCTTAATATCAACAAGGTTTAGGTGTGAGAGCTTATCCCAAACATAAAGTAGATACTATAGGAAATATTCAAGCAACCCATTCCAAAGGTCAAGGATCAAGGTGAAATAAAACTTTCCTATAAGTGTCTCAAAAGATTGAGAATCCTGGTTTGGATTTGTCAAAGGAGTCTTATACCAATATCCTTGATCAACTATTCCAAACCTCCCTTATCACTATACCACCTATGAAACCCATTAATCCTTATATCTAAAAACCAATATGGTATCAAGAAAATAATAAATGTGTATGCCATCAAATAACAAGGCATAATACTAAAATTTGTAATGTGATAAAATTTATGGTTCAAAACTTATTAGAGAAAGATGATATTTTAATGGAACAATTAAATCATGACCATCCCTATAGTTGGACTACTAGAGTGACAACCACCTCAGGAACTAGTATATTATCCACTATGTCAGAACGTGCTAAAACCCCTAAAAATGCCCAACATCAACCCCTCTTAGATATAGATGAGTTTGAAGACATAACAAATCTCCCTTTGCTTTAGATAGATACAATCCACATAACAACATGATCCCAGGCCCAAGGTCATAAACCCCCAATCATGATAAAACCAAAGTAACTATTGTAAAATCCCCAAATCCTACCACAAATAGTTCTATGGTTCCCACTTCAAAGCCTAAAATTTATATTTTAAGGAAATCACAAAATAATAATGCTTTAGAATTTGTACATATATCTATTCTAAATAAGCTTCATTAGCTCATAGTCAAGATGTCTTTATACGAACTTGTCCAAAATTCTTCACAACATCATGAGGCTATGATAGAAGCTTTACAAGCCATTGACATATAAGATGATTAATATCAACCTCTATCAATTTTCATTATGTCACTTCAAAAACCATTATCCATAACATTCCATGTTTCAGAGATATCACCATTATATCCCAATGACCAGGATCCCCATTATTTATCACTACCCAAATTAATTAGACTTGAATCAAGAGAGTAATGATTAATAATGGTGTGAGTATAAATATTATCTCTTCCCATGTGTTTAAACAACTACAACTACCTAAAATCATTATATCCCAATCCCCCACTATTATATGAGCATTTAGTGATATAATTGCACCTACAATAGGAATGGTAGTCCTTCACATTCAAGTAGGTGTATATATTCTATCTAAACTATGTTACATAATAAAAGGGGAGTTTCAATACAACATCCTATTAGGAAATCCTTGGATATGTGCTATGTGTTGTATCCCCTCTACCTTGCATCGATGTATTAAGTTTAAACATGAAGTAAAAATACACAATGTCTTGGTTGATCCCTATCCATTTAAAACTTGCAACCTCACTTTTCAACCAAATGACATTTTAATCCCCTTACAAAAAACTACCCTACAACTACCTAAAACCATTGTAGCCCAATCCCCCACTTTTCTATGAGCGTCCAATGATATTGTCACACCTACAATATGAATGGTAGTTCTTCAGATTTAAGTAGGCATATGTATTCTATCTGAACTATTTTACATAATATAAGTGGAGTTTCAATACAACATCCTATTAAGACATCCCTTGATATGTGCTATGTGTTGTATCCCCTCTACCTTGCACTGATGTATTAAGTTTGAACATGAAGGAAAAATACATATTGCCTCAGTCGATTCCCATCCATTTAAAACTTATAACCTCACTTTTCAGGAAAATGACATTTTAATCCCCTTACAAAACACTACGCCATGATCCTCCAATGAGGAATCATCTAGTACGATAATACCTACATTTAAGATTAGCAAGGAGTTCGTTGACTCTACTTTTAAGTAATTATTGATTAGAGAATATCAATTATTAACACTCAATAGTCTCCCCACTCCCCAGGAATATGGATGTCCAAATAAACAACATACATATTATCCTAATTTAGTAGAGATTATTCCCCTTGGTCTATATTTTTTCCTCACCTATTTGATTTAGGAATAGATCAAAAATCTTTTGGACTTTCTAACTAAACCCATGCTAAACGGTTTACCTCAAACTTTTCATTCCTTGATAAACCTCACTTTTGCAAAAACATACCTACAATACTGTACTTGGAAAGGTTTTGGTATGGGATGTTATGAATAAGGCCCACATAAGGTTACATTAGGATATTTTAGGAAAACCCACAAAAAACATGGCCTCATCTTTTATTAAAAATACCAAAACTACCCTAGAGATTACTCTTCTTCCTATCCTCAAGGATGACACATCATCCTCACCACCCAACACCCCTTCTTTGATAGATGATGTTGTGCCTATTTCCCAAAAAAAAAAATTAGTCAATGCCATCACTACAGAGCCTCTCATCTATCATCATGATGTGGATGTTAGAACCATTCCTCTAGCCTACCTAAACATGATAGGGTAGGATTATCTTTCCATCCTTGTTCTTCAGTGTCAAGATGATGAGTCGGTCTTAACTCATTTAGGCATGGACAACTCCCATCTACTTAATTTTATTCCATTTGAAACCTCTAGTCTCTTAAGTAAATCTACTCTTGATAGTAACATAGGATCTCATGAGATTTCATGAATAGTTAAGATCAGTAGATGTTTAGATCCTTAGAAGCACCAAGATTTTGATACCTTTCAAACAAATCATAGTGTAGCATTTGCTTGGTCCTATGAGGATGTGCTTGGTATTGACACTGCTATTATTATTCATAATATTTTCACTTTCCTTGATGTCAATCTTGTAAAGAAAAAACTTTGAAAGATGCACCCTCATGTTGTGCTCTTAGTCAAGTAGGATTTGCAACATCTCTTATCCATTAACTTTATCCATCCTATCGATTATCCTATGATACAATCCCTCAAGTTGTACTTAAGAAAAAGCAATTTTTTTTTCTTTTTTTAAACATTTAAATAATAGAATTAAACAATACAACATATCTAAATCATTACTAGGAATAAAAGTACTTGTAATTCAAATACTGCTCATAATATTAATCTTATACAATTTTAAGGAAAGAATTTACAATAAGACATAGCTACAACTGGTCTCAAAATACAATACTCACTTTTCAAGTATATCAAAAACATAATATAATTAAATTCCTTCATACATACAACCTAATACATTAAACAGATACCAAGCTCTCTCAAGCTCGAGTTGATCTAACCCATGTATCGCTGATAATCACAAATATCATCTCCAGGTAGTACTGTAGTGGGGAAAGAGAGAATCATCCAAGTATTTTTTAACTCCAACCACAAAACATAAATCCCCCATAGAATTACCTATGAGGTAATGACCCTCCCTTCATGGATAGGTAGATAAAATGGTGCGAGAATCTATCAAGACATATTAGTACCCTGTGTGCTTGTAAAATTTACTACTACGATATGAAGTGTATCTTAATGAAAAATACATTTCAAACATGATATCACATAACATGAAAATCAAACATATGAAATGATAATGTACATATATCATTAATTTGTCCAAAGTTTTTAGATAATATATAATCACTAGATCAATTAATTTCATCACACAACTTTTGATCAAACTATCTATTGGTGGTGGTACCTAGGCTAGTGGAATCCATCTCACTACCTATTAACATCCTCAATATGGTTTATAAAAATAAACACATACTAATTTATATTTTATGAGATGGTAGGGGTACATTTACATTACATATATTTAATAATATTTTACTGAGTTATATAAAATGGAAATTTATTTGGTTAAGATGAGTATAAATTACATTTTACTAAATATGTAAAAAGATCATCATGGTATAAGATTATTTGTCTTTCTATATATCTAGTGATATAAACCTTGTTATGTTTAAGGACAATTAGGATTATTAATTTAGTAGTATGCTATGAGTAGCATTTAAATAATCTATGTTTTTGTAAAATACATACCTGAATGGTATGTCCTATCCATGGTTGTATTCAATTACATATAATTTTATAAATCAAGTTTCACATATTTTAGATTATGATCTTGTTTGCAAATGTATCTTTATCAAAAATGTTATTGTTGTGTCAAAGATTCATTATGCACTGGTAAAATAAATGAATATACAATATTGTTCTATACCTAGTATAGGAAAAACATTTGTATGAATCTTGGAAACATATACTATGTTATATATGTTTATTTTTAGAAACCTTATTGATGATGTTAATAGGTAGTGAGACGAATTCCACTAGCCTAGGTAGCACCACCAATATATAGTCCAATCAAATGGTGTGTGATGAAATTGACTAATCTAATGATCATATATTATCTAAAAACTTTGGCCAAAGTAATGTTAGATGTACATTGTTATTTCATATGTTTGATTTTCATGTTGTGCGATGTCATGTTTAAAACCTATTTTCTTTGTGATACATGTCATGTAGTAGTAGTAAATCTTACAAGCACACAGGGTACTAACACAAATCATTAGACTCTCACACCATTTTATCTACCTGTCCATGAAAGAAGGGCCACTCTCTAATAGGAAATTATATGGGGGACTGTTTCTTTGTGGTTGGAGTGGGAAAATGCTTGAATGATTTTCTCCCTCCCCATTGCAGTACTACCTAGAGATGACATTCGTGATTATCAATGATACATGGGTTGGATCGACTTGAGCTCCAAAGAAATTGGTATTTATTTATTATATTAGGATATATGCATGAATGAATGTAATTATATTATGTATTTGATAGAATTGAATAATGAGTGTTGTATTGTGAGACCAGCCATAGTTGTGTCCTATTGTAAATTCTTTCCTTGGACTTGTATAAGATCAATATTATGAGAAATATTTGAATTAGAAGTATTATTAATCTTAGTTATGTTGTATTGTTTTATTCCATGAAATGATTGTTAAATTATTTGTTTTAAAAAAAACTACTGCATTTTCTTAAGTACAACTTGAGGGGTTGTTACACCCTCAGTGGATTTATAATATCATCCTTATCACTAATACTATAGGAGGACTACATCTCTGTACTAATTTTTGTGACCTAAACCTCAGTTGTCCTAAAGATTATTTACCTCTCCCTAATATTGACCAATTAGTGGATTTAACAACTAGTCACAAAATATTATCACTTATGGATGGTTTCTTCAAATACAATCAGATCTTTATCACACTATAAGACCAACATAAGACTTCATTTATTATTCCCTAGGGGACTTTCTTCTATCGATTTATGCCTTTCAGCCTAAAGAATGCAGGAGCCACCTATTAAAGAGACATGACGTACATATTTTATGATATCATCCATAAAATTGTTGAGGATTATGTAGACGATCACTTTGGTAAATAAAAATTATGAAAGGACCATTTATTGGTACTAAAGATAATTTTCAATCACTTAATCCAATTTCATATCTGTCTAAGTTCTAAGAAATACATTTTTGGAGTATTGACCGATAAAATTTTGGGATTTATTGTCTCTATCCAAGGAATAGAGTTTGATCCTACTAAAATCAAAGCCATTTTATAAATTCCACCCCCATCCATTCTTAAGTAGCGTTGTAGTTTGCAAGGAAAATTATAGTCTATTCATTGTTTTATCTCCTAGCTATCTGATTGATGTCAACTATTCCATCAATTATTAAGGAAGGATATTTGTTTCATTTAGGACTTAAGTTTTTAGGATGTCTTTGAGGATATTAAGAGATACCTTCATTCACCACTAGTTTTCACTCCTCTAAAGGAGGGGTATCATTTTTTGTTGTATATCTTTGCTACAAATCATGCTTTTGGAGCTATGGTTTCCCATCATGATGAGAAACATAAAGAGTAGGTAGTTTACTATGTCATTCACACACTTGTTTAATACAATATGAATTATTCACACATAGAAATGTTATGGATGGCTTTGGTATTTTTAGCCTCCAAAATTTGTCATTATTTGCTCGCTCATAAAACTTATGTTCACTAGCACTGATTATTTAAATTTCATGCACTTGAAGCCTTACCTGGATTAGTGAATGGCCAAATGGCTTATGCTTTTGGTGGAATTTGATCTTGAGTTTATTCATCATAAACTAGTTAAAGGTAAAATTATTACTAATCATCTTGATGAGGTACCTCTTACCAATAACCAAAGTGTTAACTATGAATTTCCAAACAAATCCATAGCTTCCATGTCTCAAACATATCCATGATATCAAATGACTCTTTTCTTTGATGGATCCAAATCAGAGTATGGTGGGGGAGCTAGATTTATCCTAATCCCTCAAAGGGGGACACATATACCTCTATACTTTAAAATTGACTTCAATTACACTAATAATATGACATAATATGAGACTTTGATCATTGATCTCCAAACTTATTTAGCCTTGGGTATTAAGACACTGAATATCTTTGGTGATTCCTAGATTGTGGTTAATCATATTAAGGGCATATATCAATGCAATAATGATACCATTTAGAAATAAAATACCTTGATTGACCAATTACTAGTTACTTTTAAACATTATGCCATTCAAGCCACTCCCTGATCAACCAAAAAGTTTGAAGATACCATGTCTTATTTGGCCTCATTTATCCCATCATCATATCAGGAATATAAGTTTTTTATCCTCATCCATAGTATTAATCAAGCTTATTTTACCAGAATTAACCTTCCATCCATAGTGTGTTTTAAAATCCATTAGATCTATGGTATGCATATATATTTGATTATCTATTAAAAGGCATTTTTCCTCTAGATCTATCCAAGAATGCCAATTGAGCTTTCCAGTAGTACATGGCACATTTCATTATACTAGGGTGTGTTCTCTATAAGCATTGTTTTGATGGTATCTTTCTTCATTGTCTCTAGAATCATGAGGTTACTCTCGCTATTAAATAAGCCCATGATGGCTCATGTGGTAGAAATTTTAGTGGTCATACCATCATTAAGAGAATTTAATGATTAGTTATTATTGGCCCACTGTAAATCATGATTGTTGTGAATATGTTAAGAAGTACATAAAATGTTAGCAACATGCTAAACTATCCCATACCCCTAGTAAATCATTACAAGTCACACAGGACTTGTGGCCTTTTTCCCATTGGGGGATCGATCTTATAGGTTAGATCAATCCTAAATTTTCCTAGCATCATGGATTTATCATACCTCCACTAATCATTTTACTAAGTTGGTAGAGGCTATCCCCTTTATCATGACTAAAGTGGATAAAATTATTAAATTTATTAGTTTGCACATTATTTTTTTGCTTTGGAAATCCTCATAAGATCATCATAGACAATGGAAAATATTTTAAAAATAAAAAGGTTCAAGAGCTATTTGATTCTTTTAGCATGAATCTAAGCTTACCTTCATGTTGCTATCCTCAATCTAATGGATAGGTCAAGGCATCCAATAAAAATATTGTCAAAATCCTAACCAAATTTGTTAATCAAGTAGGAAAGAACTAGCATCTTCATATCCCATTTAACCTATGGGCCTATCAAAGTAGTATTCATACCCCTACAGGTGCTACTCCTTTTCCCCTAGTCTATGGTACTAAAGTTTTACTTCTTCTTAAAGTCTAGATTCATTCCCTTCATGTGTTCCTTAAAGATATTATTTTTTAGGGTGATTTTTGTCAGGAAAGATTAACCCAGCTTGAAATCTTATACAAGTGTCAAGTAACCACCCTCGACCATCTACATGTATATAAGGAATGAATAAAGTGCACCTACAATAATCATCTAAAAGAACATGAATTTAATATTGGTGACCTTGTCTTAAAATAAATTCAACATGTCACTAATATGGATAAAAGCAAAAGAGGAAAATTTTCTCCAAACTGGCTTGGACCATACATTATCACCCATAAATACAGATTAGGGGCATATCATTTAGCTTCTATTGATGGGAAATTAGAATGAGAACCTCTTAATGCATTGCAAGTGTGTTTTATATTGTAAGTAAGTCTTAATCACTTTGATCTACCTAGTTTCATTTCTTTTGGTTTAAGGCAATAAAACCATATCCCTATTATTCTTATACCAAATAATGATGCATAAAGACATGTGGTTATATGGAAGCATTACCCATTTTTAATCTTGAATATAAATACCCTTGATCTATTCATAGCATAATCTATTTGGGTAAAGCTCCACCTATAAATCAGAAGGATCTCCAAATCGTTATTCCTTAAAAACCCTATCATTATTTCACATTGAAAATGAGAGTTTTTTTCTTTTGTGTCAAAAATTTGGGAAATTATTATAAAATTCCTCAAATCTAATCCATAAAAAGACAATAATAATGTGATCACATGAGAATAAAATAAAATCATTTACAAAAAAATCAAAAATAATATTCTAATCCTTCAAAGGATAACTATAAACTCTACAAAATCTACAAAAATGCATAAAGTGTCAAAAGTACAGACTACTCTCTTGAAGGACATTTGTTTCAAAAGACATGTCTTAAAATATAGAACACTCCCTTGAAGGATGGCTATCATACATAAAACATCGCAAGTAAGCTTCACACATAGATCAACTTTCTTTAAATTAGTATAATTCTCATATTGATTAGTCTAAGTAGATTGGCATAAAGGTATTCTAGGGTTGACCTTATTTTTTGGTATATAAGATGAAATCATTTTCTTCTAAAAAATAATTAACTTCGTATCAATGAAAATACCTATAAATTTACATCACAAACTAATAAGATCCTAAACTTGGTTGACCTAAGGTTGATAATTTCTTTATTAACAGTCAGTTAGTAATGCGCATACATGTATTCATGTCAAGTGGTTTTTTTGGGTCATGGTATGAGCCAATAAGAGAAATAAACCATTTTACATTAAATCTATGCTAATTAAAATTTTAATATATCAAATAACATCTTAATCATATATATATATATATATATATATATATATGTTTTTGGTATATAAGATGAAATCATTTTCTTCTAAAAAATAATTAACTTCCTATCAGTGAAAATACCAATAAATTTACATCACAAACTAATAATATCCTAAACTTGGTTGACCTAAGGTTGATAATTTCTTTATTAACAATCAGTTAGTAATGCGCATACATGTATTCATGTCAAGTGGTTTTTTTGGGTCATGGTATGAGCCAATAAGAAAAATAAACCACTTTTACATTAAATCTATGCTAATTAAAATTTTAATATATCAAAGAAAATCTTAATCCTATATATATATATATAATCTAATCCATGATGACATAATCCAGAATCCTTTAATCATAACCATTTTTTTTCCATAATCACACAAACATAAAATCTATAAATCAAGTTCTTGTCCATAATCCATAATCTAAGTAACTTCTATAATAACAATAAACATAATCTATAAACATTGGTCATAATTCATAAATCTCAAAAAAACATAATCAAAATTAAAATCCATAATAAACATAATCCGTGATCTAATCCATATCCCTAATAAACATGTCCCATAAGAATATATAACATGATCCATAATCTATAATCATGATCAAATATCTAATCTAATATATGGTAACATAATATAAAATCAATAAGAAAATCATAATCTAATCCATAACATAATCTAAAATCCATAAGCATCCAAAACATACTCCATGATCTAATCAACATCCATAATAATCCATAACATCTATAAATATATATAACATGTCATAATCTATAATCATGATCAAATCCATAATCTAATCCATAAAAACATCCATAAAATCAATAATAAAAACACATGTAATCCATAGCATAATCTTAAATCCATAATCAAAACACATGTAATCCATAACATAAATCCATATGCAAATCATAATCTAATACATGATAACATCCATAACCAACTCATAATTTTTACTCCATAAACAAATCATAATGTAATACATAACATCCTTAACCAACTCATAAACATAATCCATAAAACACATAACTCACAATCATAATCTAAATCCATACATGTGAATGAATGAATAGGTGTACATCATAAATATACAAATGAATGTATCTCTCTGGCCGATACAAATAATATACAATGAATGTGGCTCTCAACCAACACAATATAATACAATATGATACATCTAGGAGTCTACTCTATGAATTGAATTTGGCTCAAGTGTATGCTCCTTAGTGATCTATCCCCATCTCCACTCACATCTCCCCACATATCTCTCCTTTGATCCCTCCTGTAGGATACGTTGCTTGTGCTCACAAATCCTATATGAGAACACTTGGAGGACTTACCCTATATAGCTACATGGGATGCATAGCATGGGATCTCTAGATGTAGATCTAGTACAATCTAATCATAGTAGCACATTTCTACCACTAATTCCCTATATCTCTGTATGCTCATGGTCCTAGCCTATCTATGCTTGGCCCTGATCGCTCTCCAACTATTTATATTGAGGGATCCCTTTCCCCCATACTTAGGTTATCCCTCTCCCGACTATATCATTCTTAAGACACTACTTATATTTCATGCCTCAACTATAAAACATCAAAATTAGCCTATAGAATATCTAACCTACCCTATAATACATCTCTTTCTCCCTACAGTACAACCAAGGCTCCCTATGTTCCAACTAGATATCCCTATAAAGTGATACACTAAGATCTCAATGCATTCCTCTTTATGATAAGTGTAGATATGTTTATAATATCCTCTTCTACCTCTACTTACTCCCTTACATCCCTTACATCCTCTCCTATCACTCCATCCCCTCCTATGATTCCCTCCTCTCCCATCACCTCCTCCTCTCCCATCCCCTCCTCACCCTCTCCATCCTCTTCAGCCTCCTCCATCTCCTTGTACCCTCCCTCCTATCATGGCTTCAACACCCTATCTTTCCACACTGCACACTATCCTATCCACCATGTTGTATTTATGGGAGTACCCCTCACATCCTCCACATCAAGCCATGTTGGCTCCAATTCTTCCTCTATAAGGAAATATCTAGTGACTACTATTAAGAGCCCCAGATCTATCTCATATTGCTTGTAAACATGTGGGGCCAATGGGATGTCCTATGCTAACCCAAAATACTATCACACTCATCCATAGTGGAGGTAATCTAAGTGATCTGTCCTCTTCCCTGACATCCACCTCTCCCTCCATACACTTGTAAGCTCTACCTCCACCTTGAGCCATACAATAAATCTTAGTTAAGGATTTTAGATAATGTCTGCATCTCTCAAACCATTTAGGACCCCTTGATAGTAATACAAGTCCTAAGTAATACCATTTCTAAAGAATTGAGATAAATTCACCTTCCATCATAAGAAAGGCACATTATACTTAGTGTCCTACTAATATTCTAATGTGCTCATAATCCCAACACTATAAAATCACAATAACATATAAATTATAACTCCTCTAGGTCCTCCATACCTAGAGCTCCCTGTAAATCTATTCTATCAAAGTGGATACCTAGGAAAACAATGTGAAGTACTCTAGCATATATGCAACTACACTAGTCAATATCCACAAAAATGTTCCCCCTAAATCTAGGAGTGCATAACTGGATATGGCCAACAACATCATGGAGATTATATCTCTCCCCATAGCTACATATAACAGCTTAAATACAAATCCACTTGTAACAAAATTGATACCTTCCATATCCTTGTATAAATGTGTAAATATTGCCCCTCATCCCTACTTGTCCACAAGTATTATATGTGTTCCTTGCAACAACAATCTCAAATTCTTATAGATATCCTCCTTTGTAATGGTCATCTCTCTAGTCAAGATCTAAAAGGTCCTAGTCATAACATCCTAGTGTTACAACAATATAACCAACATGATTGTATCTTGATAGATAAATCTATAGTGATGCATTCCTCCCAGATCTATGGCCTCTAGATGGGCCCAGTCATCATCACCTAACTACACTTGCATTCACTCCATTAGAGGTGTCACTCAATCCCACATTTGTAATAGACCCCATGCCTATAACCAACATCCCTTAGAAGCCTAAATTCTCCTAAAAACTCTAACTACCTCTAACGCTAGACTCTAATATAAGCCCTTCACATTTTTTTGTAAATCATCACTGATCCCTTAAGGATCGATGCCATTATATAAAAATTAGTTTTGTTTCGATGAAATGGTTTCAATTCCTAGTGAATCATCATTGATTCACTTGAGAATTGATGTCGATTACCTATCAACATCCTAGCCTAGTTATACAACCTATCTACTTCCAAAATGCCAAAAAAATTCAAATTTTTTAAAATTAAAAAAATAAAAAATAAAATAATACACCTACCTCATCCTGTGAGCATCATCATCACCTCAATGTACTCTTGTTAGCCTACATCTCAATTTGTCACAAAATCATCATTTCAGCTCTTTAGTGTCATTTCATTTTTCATAAATAACAAATGAGACCCTTTCACATCAAATCACTTATATACCCAGCTTCAAATTATTGCTGATCTATTTTGGATCAATATCAATTTGGTGGATCACCATTGATTCATTTTAGATTGGTGTCAATTTTCCCTCTTTTTTCACTATTTTTACTTTTTCATGCATCTAAACATGTTCTTTAGCTTTTTCCTAGTATCTTTCCACATTTACCTTATTATTTATCCTATACCATTTTAGGTTAAAATATTTTGACTCCCTATTGGTCGTATAACTTACATAAGGCATGTACTCTTTTGGGTATCTCCCCTCAGTGGGTCCCAAGAGTGTAGTTTCTCTTGAGAATAATTGTCTATAGGTAATGTGTACAATGTGTATCACATCAGATGCTTCAGTCAACCAAATCCTATCACTTGTTATATTTTTCTTCCTTTTATGCTCACCTATTCATAGTTTTTGTATTTTATTATGAGATTTACCTCGGGGCATCTCTACCTATATTACCTTGTATCATATCCATGAAAAACATGTACTTCATGCAATGCATATGTGTTTATTAAAGCTCATTTGTTGTCTACCTATCCCATCCATTATTAGATTTTTATAACCTGTCACCCACTCATTATTCTATGATGGTTCCCAGTTTGAGGAGGGATACCTCCTCACATAAACTTGGGTAGTGGACCTCTCATGGTTTTTTATCTCACGACACGTATTTTATACCGCTTCATAAAAATGGGCAACTGTAAACATTATAATTTTATACCCTATTACAATTAATTAGGTGTCATAGGTCCTTATTTTTATTTATTATCCTAAATAATTCATATCCTAAGGTTTAGTATATTTACCATTCATAACTTGGTAACTTGCCTTTACTATTACCTTTCTACCCTCACTAACCTCCTAAATCCATTAATAACCTAGAAAATCTACCCCATATGCATTTTACCCCTGTATAACCTTGTTACCAAAAAATTCATGCTCATCAAATCTAATTTTACTCATGGTTTAAAAAAATATACCAATTTGGGTGAATTGGTGCTGATTCTCCCTTGATCGATGCTGATTCTACATATTAGCATCTATCCATAAATATTCAACCAAACGTTAACTTTTGGACCCAGCAAATCTGAACCTTGAATTACTATTAGATTCCTTAGAGAATTAAAGACATCCTTAATGACACTCTACTAAAATTTAACTACATTTAATCCACACCCATCATCATGAGCCTGAAAGACTGCCTACCTTCGTGAGGAAAATTTCATTCTATTTCCAAATAGATTGAAGGTAAGTAATCATTTTATTCTTTCATTTATATCAATCATTTCTTTTGTTACCTATGTATTTAATACTTAGGACATTATCCATATCCTTCATTATTCATATTTTAGCTCTTGTCATCCAATGTATTCTCTATTTTTATTAAACTCAGTCATAGAGAGAATTGACACTAATTCATTTAGAATCAACACCTATCCTCTGAATCAACACCGATCCTTAAAATCAACATTGATTCTATCAGGATCGACATCAATCCAATATTTTCAATAATCAAATCCTAATACCTTAATTTTATATCCTCATATGTAATCCTTACTAATTTTTTGTCATTTTAACTATGGCCTTTATATGTAGATGACTCTACCAGACATATTAAATTATGTAATCAGTATTACAGATCTTCCCATAGTATCCCAACCCCTATTTGTTGATCATAAGAACATAGCCTTTGAATTATCACTATGTGCCATTATTTTATCTCCCTTAATTGAAGCCACTTCTGACCTATTTGATGTTATACAAGAAGACATAGATGTTGCTACAGTCTATTGAGATAAATACTTTGCTTAAATTGATAGCTTAAATGAGGATTGAATCTTAATTATCATTATAATCATATATTTTATCTATTATAATTTCATATATTATTTATCCACTTGATTGCATAAAAAAATGAGCTGACATCCACTTGAGGAAGTTCACAACTTCTTGGGATTGGTTTCTGACCAAACAACTCACCAATTATCTATTAATCCATTTTGTACAAGTTATTTATTTGTATATAAGTTAATTTTCCCAGCCAAAAATAAGCTCTCACTATCACTAGATTCAAATCAGTGCACAACATCTTCTAATCTATAGGTATTCTACATAAATCCTAATTTCCACTCAAGTTTTTATTAAGTTAAGTTTATTAAGAGAAAAAAACAACTACTATAATAGATTGTCAAGAATAAAAGGAAGTCTAAACCCTCCCCAAACCCTAATAAAGACCTAATATGAAATATCTTGTTAGAAATGGATTAGAATGAATTATATGACCTATTTTTTTGATTGGATCATGTAGAGTACTCCCTTAGGTACCTCTAGATGGCATTGGTCTGATAGATGAATGAGTGGTCCCTATAGGAAAACCCTTGTCTCTCAGAATTTTGATGTAGAAAGCAGGGTTAACCAGGTAAAAGCATAAAAGTGGATGGAGGTTAAATATTGAGACTTATATATTATGACCATGGAAGTTTTTTTATCAAGTTAAATACTTTAAATATGCTAAACTGGTTATGTAAGTTGACTTATCACTAAAAAGGCCTAGTGAGAAAGATAGTGAAAAGGTAGAAATGAGAATGAGATTAAGAATGTATTGCCATGGATTAGGGATGGATCCAATTTCATTGTGTTTTTTTTCAATACCTATATCACACATCAGGTTGTTAAGGTTTTTTTATGATTAGAGGATATGTTGAGAAAGTTGCTCATAAGTTGACCTCTCTTATGTAGATAAGGCAATGATTAGGTAAGTTTGTGATATTCATCTGCAAGACCAATATTTGACACTATAACTTGTGATCTATCTATTAGAGGATTTTATATAGGTCACATAGGAACTATGCATGTGAATGATATGTATTTGAAGTGTCCTTATAGCATTTGAATACAACATTTATTAAGACTATGTTTTGGAGCATTCATGTAGTTTTCTATGTGCTAGTAAGATTGTTGTTCTTGGGTCTTTCGAGCCTAATAGAAGATGTCTAATGTATGTCTTGATGACCATAAGGTCATGAATTTTACATAAATATGTGTATTTTTCTTACAATTTGTTTCTATAGGTTATTTGAGATTTGTTTTAGAAGATAATATTTTTGGGGTAATTAGGCCTAATAGGTCTTTGAGGCCTAATGGTGCTTTCGAGGTGTGAGCATAATATTTATGACTTTTTGAGCATGAAATAGTTAATTTAAGGTTTCCATATAAGTGTTTGAAAGTTTTGAGTTCTTTAGTGTGGGCCATCTGGGCCATAGAGGTTCAAGTTGTTCCATGGAATGGATAGACCTAATTGCAATTAGGTCTCTAGTAGGTCTATAAGAAGAAAGAGGTCTAAGTGAGTTTGGCCAACCTAATGGTGATATTATTTTTATTGATTAATATGTGTAACATTTCGTAAGACATATTTTTTAATTAAACCTAATGAATTAGTGTCTTTGCAAACTAAATGTGTGAGTGATCTAGTGGTTTATATAATAACAAGGCCTAATAGGCCTATTTGGACTACTTGATGGTTTAGATTTTGAAGCAAATAGAATATAAGGTTGATGAGGAATAAGAGGTCTTAGATAAAATTTTAAGAATTTAATAAATATGTCATACACTCATAATAGTGTTTTTATAGGTGATGAAATCATGAGTTGACCAAATAAGCCTAGTAAGAGGCATATTGAACGAGGAAGCCTAGAAGGCTGTTTGAGAGGGATGAAAGAGTTTGAAGAGAAAAAGAAGGTTATGATCATTAGTTGAGTGAGAAATAGGTGTGAAAAGGTGATCAAAGGTTATAGGTGGCTAAGTTGGTTATGATTCACTGAGGGTGTTGGTGGCTCCTTGTAAGTTGGTGTTTACTAAAAGACTAGTTGAGTTGGTGCTTGACTAGTGAGGGGTTGGTGCCTTAATAAATCTGGATTTATTACTTATAGGATTATAGTGAAAGATATGTATCAATGGGTTTTATTACTCATGAGGTTTTACCATGTATCCCTTGTGTTCATGTTTTATGTTCCTAATTCATACTCATATTAATGGTTGATTATACATCGCTATATCTCAATATTAGTTTGAATGGTTAATAAATGATGAGTGGAGTTTAAATAAATGTTTTCACATTGATTCACCCCCCAATGGTTATGCTTCAAACATTATTTAAATAATTGAAGATGTTAAATTGTGCTCAAACTGATGCCAGCCTATCAACATGATGGTTCTCTTCCCTTGGGATTTATTGAATGTTAAAAGCCTTAAAATATTCAATAAAGTCCCACACTCTATGTTTTTATGACTTCAAAAATGTGTTTTTGGAAGAACTCCTACCTCTTACTTGGTGGACAACTAGTTCACTATCTCTAATGTCTTGCACTTCCTTTACTCCTTTCTTCCTTGGCCATTGAATCCCATGTTTAAGAGCTTCATATTCAGTTGCATTGCAAGTAGAACTAAGTTTAAATCTAATGACTAAATAGAACCTTTCATTTGATCAATAAATAAGCATAATACCTACCCCTACTCCACATTTCTTCTTGATCCATCAGAAAACTATTTCCACAAACCATTACTATCATCATTAGACTTATAAATAAAGGGTATGGTTATACCTTATTCATGTAAAGAATAGACACCGAGACTAGCCTCTTCAACACCTCTATATGCGTCAAACTCATGATTTTTTACCCCCCATTCATCAAGGAAGAGATATAAAATGTCTTCAAAAGAAATAATTGGATCTTAGTCACTAGGGTGATCCTCCTCATTAATTATAGTAAATTGACATTGGTGACATTTATTTTATATGGTTCAATGTGAAACCTTGAATTAGGTTCTAATCTTATGGTAACTTTGGTGCCATATCTTTTCATAAAAGCCATGTAGGATGAATTTAATGATAAATAACCACCAATATTTTCCATGAAGTACCTTGACAAGAAAAGGGAAAAGTATGGTGGAAAGTCTGTAATGATCTTGATTATTAAATATATGCAAAAGTACCCCTAAGGTAGGGAAACACCATATAATACTCCTTTAGGAAGGAATAACTCCATAATGTCTCTTCGAGGGGACAACCTCCAATATCCTCTTACATTAGAAGACTCAATGGTTACTTGATATATTTACCATGACAATCATATCCTATATATATATACATCTATCTAACCCATGGATGGGTAATCTCCTAATACTAATGTAGGCTGACCATTACCCAATGTACTACTTCCAAAATTTACTCTATTATCCTAATATATTGTACCCATATAACTAAGGGGATGTGTGCCACATGTCAGCATCTCCATCAACCAATATAAAATAATATATCATATCCCTAAGTACATGGCATTACTTCCCTCCTTGACATGTTTCATCCCTGAAACATAGGAAGAAACCAAATAATGAGTGTGTTTCAAATCATTGCACACTTGTCTCCAATATCGATCATCTAAACATCCATATGTGATCTTGGCAGGTGATATCTCTCCAAGATTGTGTCCAAATCCATTGTGCTCCTATGATTTCGTTCATGATCATAATTAGATTGATTTGGTGTCCAAGCATATTTATTCCTCTTTTTATTCCATGTACCATATTCTACTGTGCTTCTCTGATTCCAACCATGACCATAGTATGTATTCTTCCATTCATATTCATAGTGATTTCCCCATTCATTCCATGTGCCATATTATTTTTTCTTTGGATTCCATGCATATCCATAATGATTGGAAATTTTATTTTCTGTATAGACAAAATGATTATTGTTATGACACTTCCTCACCTGGTTCCATGATTTTTTCCTCTCATGATGATGTTGGTGTATATATACCTCAAATTTTTTCAATACCTTGACCTTATCCACCTTTGCTTCTACCTCTTCCACCTTTTCCTTCTTTGTCTCTTGAGTATATGAAGTGTTCATTTGTAGTGTGTCTTTATCTATATCATCTAAATCTTCATCACCTATTTCAATCTCATCTTTATGATCTACCTGGATTGTTATTGGTGCCTTTTTCACTATGATATCTTGTAAAGTGATCTTCTTTTTATTATACCAAAACTTCATGAATTTTTTTTGAACATTAATATTCATTGTTCCCAAAGTCTCTAACCATGGATATCCAAGAACTATATCCATATCATCCATATCCAAAGCATAAAAATCTGAATGTAAAACATATTTTTCCATAATGAGCTTAAAATCTTTAAACAGTGAAATATTATTACCATCTACTTTAACCTCCTTGATATTATTTTCTTGAACATGTAGATGCTTGGCCACATTCATGTTAATGAAGTTATACTTGTTGGTAGGGTTTATGGACACAACCACCTTCTTCTTTTGAATGCATCCATGAAATTGAAAAATTGACTTGGATTTCTTTGGAGCCAAATTATTTGAACCCTTATCATCCAGTTCATCATCATCATCATCATCATCATCATCATCATCATCATCATCATCATCATCATCATCATCATCATCATCATCATCATCTACTTCTTCTTCTTCTTCTTCTACTACTACTACTACTACTACTACTACTACTACTACTACTACTACTACTACTACTACTACTACTACTACTACTACTACTACTACTTCTTCTTCTTCTTCTTCTTCTTCTTCTTCTTCTTCTTCTTCTTCTTCTTCTTCTCCTTCTTCTTCTTCTTCTTCTATTGATTCTTCTTTTTCTATTTCTTTTTCTACTGCTTCTTTTTTTGCTTCTTTTTTTATAGCCCATCGATCTAAAAAGATTGATTCCATTTATTTTCATGAAGAAAACCTTTATGTACAATTCAACTAATCAAACCAATGTAGTTCAAGCCCAAACAAAAAAGTAAGTAATCATCATTGCCCAATTTTTTTTTAAATGATTCTCCAAAAGGAGCCACGATTCTTTAGCATCAATATCATCTTCCTCTAAAATTTTTGCAACTCCATGATCCACACAAAAAATTAAGGTTCATGAAACACTAAAATATCAATAACTCATACAAAATTAATCTAAAAAATCCCAATTTTATACTATACATTCCTATTATGATATTGGAACCTCAGTCAAAATTGTGTGAAAAAATATCACAAATTTCGACATGTAGATTAAATATACAAAAAACCATATAATCACAACAATTCACTTAAAACAACTCAAATTTTTTTGAAATTTTTACTGTGCTTCTCTTATATCTCCTTACATATCCAATAAAAATTTCAAATAAAAATTCCCTATATTTTGGAAGATATAGTGAAATTAGGGTTTCACTCCACACAAATTGCCCAAATCAAAGCTCTGATACCACTTGATAAGATCTTGATATTCAATATATGCATAAATACCCTTAAGTTAGGGAAACACCATATAATACTCCTTTATGAAGGAATAACTCCACAATGTCTCTTCGAGGGGACAACCTCCAATATCCTCTTACAATAGAAGAATCAATGCTTACTTGATATCTTTACCATGATAGTCATCTCCTATATATATATATATATATATATATATATATATATATATATATATATATCTAACCCATGGATGGGTAACCTTCTAATCCCAATGTAGGTCGACCATTACCCAATGTACTACTTCCACTAGTTACACTATTATCCTAATATATTGTACCCATATAACTAACTAAGGGGATGTGTGCCACATGTCAGAATCTCCATCAACCCATATACAATAATATATCATATCCCTAGGTACATAGAAAATTTAACAAAAACCACATCTTGAGAAATGGATAAAATAGGACAAGAATGAAGAGTTAAGATCAAACCTTTTATAACACCGTCTTACTGGTTAAACCATATAGTTGTAACACACCTTTAGTATTGGTCTCATATTTAAGGCCTAGCCTATATACTATTTACATTGGCATAACCAAGTTTTTGGCCCCAATTTATATCATACAATTATGCACCAAATGGTTACCAATGATCACTGAAACATAAATAGTAGGAGGCTTATTCACTTTGCCTTGTAATGACTCACTAGGCTTAAATGTGTTTGTGAACACAATAGTACCTCATTTTGATGCTCCTAATGTTGATATAAGCTTAAATATATCCTCTTGCAACATATCCATTTTCCCATGAATAGACAAAGTATCCCACATAATCATACTTACATGTAGATTTTTCATTTGATCTACTATGTTGAGAGAAGAAACACTAATATTTGGTTGTCCTCTAGGAGCTATGACATCACCTTGGGCCTGCTTTCTTTTTTGTAGAAAGATACTTTTATCATTATAATTTATTTTATATTATTAAGCCTTATAAGATACATTAGGCTCTCTTATCCCTTGAGTCATAGAGGGAATTTTAGCTGGACCTTTTCCACTCTCTTGTGATTCCTTAACAATACTCTTTTAAGACCTAATGTTGGTTACAATAGAACTATCCACCAACCTACTTGTGTTACCCACTTGATTCATTGCATAATAGTCCTCTTCTTGAAAGTTTACAAGTGTAACACTTGATTGAACTTACTCTCCAATAACTATAACCTGATTTGAAACTTCAGCTTGTGTTAGAAAGGTATTTTTATACCTTGTGCCACATAAGCTTAGTTAAACACTCGATATTGATTGATAGATTGTTCATGAGGTTGATTCCATTGAGAGGGGAAATCTCTCTCTTGTGTTAGAATATTTTGGGTGGGTACTAATTATTTTGAAGTGGAGGAAGCATTCAAATTATAACTAGTGTATGGTATAACATTAGTGATATGGTCTTGTCCTCAAGAATTTCCTCGAAAGGGTGGCCTATTTTATTGATAAGGATGATGAAATTGTTGTGGAGTTTGGTAAGGCCTATGAAACTAAATTTGTTACCTCTCCATTTCCATGCCTTTATTTTCAAGAGTCTTTAGTAGACCTTCCACATCATTTATATTGCTTGCTTGAATAGGGGCATCTAATTCATGACCAATTATTTTAGGAATGAGATCAAGAGTTAGAGTAGGGGGATGGATATTAGGAAATAATGGCATAAGGTGCCTTGGAGAAAGTTTTCCATTTTATATCCTATTATTCTCATATCTAATAGTAATTCCATATGCATATGGTAAAGTATTCCCACCCAAAGATTGAATCATAAGAGATATATCATTGTTCAAAGCCTTGAGATAATATAGGAATGAATAATTTGGAGTGCGTCTTCCAAGAATTAGTATCCTATCCCATGTCTTTTATAAACTAGCATTGAAATCCTACATGAATTATTGAGGGGCTCTCTTTATGGTGGTCAATTGCTCAACCAAGGATAAATGATCACTCTTATCTTAAAACCTCTTACTCAATTTCTCTCCCAAGTCATCCCATGAGTCAATAGAATTGGGGGTTAAGGTTCTATACCAATCTAAAGCCTTACCTTTAAAATTTATTTCCAACAACCTAATGTTAGAGATACAATCACTGAGAGGGGGGGTGAATAAGTGATGCAAGATATTTAAACTTCAATTCTAATCCTTTCAAACCCTTATTCAATTACCAAAAGCATTCATAGAATCTACAAGTCATTCATAATAATGACAAAAATAAACACAACATAATATTTATGTGGAAAACCCTCTTGGGCAATAAAATCCACTCTCAAGCCTACAAACACATGCACTACTTATCCTATAAGATGATCACAAACATGAGACTAGTCAAGTAATTTTGACCAAAATTTAGTGAAACACCTATTTCACAAAGAGGACCTACCTCTAAGATTATGAAGCCCTTCTAATCAGCTTTAGTGAAACACTTGTTTCACAAGGATAACCTACCCCTAAGATGATCAAGTCCTTATGACCACCTATTGGTTAAGTCCTTCTGACCTAGATATTGAGCACCCTCCTAAAACCTATAAAATGAACATCTCTTGATCACTGATTGCTTGCTAATTTGATTTAGATATAATGTATATCATCTCTTTTCAACTCTGTACACTACATAATCCACACTCTGATCTACCTCTCAAATTAACTACCAAGCTCACGTAGACACCATATATCCTTTGCTCATCCCCAATATTCAAACCTAAAATATCATTGTATTTGACATCATAAATATAGCCTATAAGTCATAAACATAGTCATCAACCCACTTTGTTCTACAATCCATCCATTAGGCACACACCCTTTCTTCTTTCCTTCACTCTTCAATTCTCACACACACCTCTTCTCTCAAGTCTAAAAATCACCACCTTTGATTTCAAATTTTATAGAGACATTATTAATTTCATGTTCACAACCATCCTTTTTGGCCACAACACATGCCTTCAATTTTAAGGCATCTACATGGGTCAACTATATAAAGTACCCTCTTTCAAATAAGCCTAAGTGTCTTTTTAGGTCCTATAGAGAGCCATTCACCTCTTTGACACTTATCTAAGAAAACATATAACATAAGAACACTTTAAAAATATATATTGCCCATTACACATTATCTATAGGTCCACCATAAGTGATAACATCTATCACATCACCCTTCTGCTATAAGACAATTAGCCTACACATCATTTTGTACATATGATCACCAAGAACAAACACACAGTCAAATTATAAGCATTTGATCATATAAAATTTAGATTGGAAAAACCTACATAATCCATAAATATGGTCATCATTAATTATACATCATTATCCAACACTTATTTCATCTTAAAACATTGAAATACCATCAAGACCAGCTCAATTACCCTTCTCGGGTTACTTGTAGAGCATGAACACATGCATAATCAAATTTAGAGATCCATATATTTGATTATAAAAACAATTAGACATTATAAATAGGTTATTTGGATGTTCAATGAATTAATGTATAAATTTTAATTTTACACCATAATCAAATTATACATATATCAAAATTTATAGCATAAAAACTATAGACTGGTCTTCCCTTACAAATTCAAATATTTGAGTTCCAATAGTCAGTGAGCAACTATTAAATTTCAAAAAATTTGTTAACATATCATGACCTATAATATATTTAATGAATATGAATCATATATATCCCTTGAAATTATCCTAATATTTACCTTTGATTTATTGTTAAACATCGATCACCTTAACCTCATCTCATGCTTCTTGGAAACTGTGGACAAACGTGCTCTGTCGATCTTTATGGATTATCCTGATCATTATCTAGAAAATATCACCATTTATCTAAGCTTTGATATCTCATAATTTTTCCATTTTTAATCCTCATGTGCATTTTGCACATTTAACTCATTATATTTAACACACACCATTGATCTTCTATCCAAGCTCCATGAATGTGACATGTCACTAGTGCATTAATTATTTGAAATATTGAATTTTATGGACATTTTTAGACCAATATATATGATTTAATGTGAATTATTATATCTACTAACTAGTGACCTCAGAATTTAGCATAGTTAAACTTGACAATCTCTGGCTTGGCACAGTTTATAAGAGCAACTTTGAAGCTTTGTAACTTGAGTTAGAAAATACTTCAATAGTCCAAATTTTTAGGGGACATTCTTGTCACTATATAAATTATCTCCATGAAATATTTTTACCTTAGTTGAATTTATAAGTACCAAAAATAAATTCTAAAACTTTCTATTTCATCCATATGTCCATGATGTGTAGTGACGGTTTGGCTAAGTATGGGAACATAGTAAATTCTATCTGAGAAGCCAAATTTTCCCCTTAATAAAAAATTTTTGCACTCAATTTCATGATCTAAAATTTGAACCATATGATATCATTACCTATGAGAATCTATCATATATTAGTCTACTTTTGGATCCTTCACATATGTGAAATATAACATCATGAATATGCTTACTTAGATTTTTCTATCACAAAACCAACTATGCCAATATGAACATAATAAAGAACCATGTGAATACCATGCAATTCCACAAGCTCTCCAATCATCCTTAACCTCTCAGAAGACCCATCACACATGCTTAATACTTCAGACCCATCCTTAATAATGCTAAAATTAAAGATTAACCAAGCCTACTTCAAGCATACTAGGACAAGTACATTACACACTTTGTCATTAACATTTAGACTATCAAGAAACTTCATCCACTCACCTAGACACCTCCATGACATCATTGATAGCTTTTCAACAACTAATGGCCAAATTTTCTTATGTTATATTATGAATGTTTCATAAAGTTTCTCCACTAAAATAAGAAACACTCTTGAGGGTAGCCACTAGTATGTCATCACATTGTGCAAGGTTTAAGGGAGAACCACCATTGAATGTAAAAAAAGGAAGATTTATATCCATCCTACTAGCCTTAGTAAGAGTTAGATTAAAGGGGAAATGAATGTTTCTTCTAGGTGACTTGGTGTAAGGGAGAGTATGAGGGATTCTATTTATTTTGACTAAATATAAAGGTAATTCAAATAATTAAAAAGGGACGCCTTTCACTTTTGGTATTTTATTCACATTTGGCATGCAAATTGGCTCACTAGTTATCAACCAAGACTTTATAAATTATTACAGTCACTAGATGATGCATGAATAAAGTTGTTACTACACTTTTTACAAGACTAACATCAATCTTGGATAGCCTATTTATAAATGTGTCCCATTGGGTGTGTCATAACTATTATAGCTCAAATTTTCACCCTTGAGAGGGTGTATTATATCCTCTCACTTGATTTATGCAATGGGATTGGTCCTAGGTGGTGGGTGACCTCCAAGTGGACTAAACCTCTATATTTTGGGATAATTCCCAAGTACAACACCTACACTAATAACTATACAAATTTATTGACTTGGAAAAGGGAAATATGAAAGATAAAACTACCAAGTAAACTTGGAGGTGATACACTAAACATAAGTTCCTTAACTTTCTAAAGAATACACTATGAAATACTAAGTTACAATCTAATTATACCATTTTAAGATAGTCCCTATCATACTAGTACTTTAATATGAAGGCTATGAAGGTTGAAAAAGCTTAAGATGATCAAACAAGAGTAACTAACAACAAACACTAATGAATTGTAAATTTTCTAACTAAGCAAATCATTTATAACAATTCCTATGACTTATTAAAGAAGATAAACTTACACAGAGGTATAAATAAGATAAATGCACATAAGCACACTTACTTTCACTATGCATTCAAAAAAAAATACCCATTCAAGATCACTGTATGAAATATTAAGATAGTAATATCCATATTGAATTGATTCCAATAGGCAAATACGAGACCTAATTTTTGAAAGACTTCACTATAACCAATGTGATGATCTATTCTTAGCCATTCAAGGCTTATTTTATAGCAAGAAGAGAAAATAAATAATTTAAAATTAGAAGTCCATCATTGTAATTTGTCATAAAAATAGTTACAAAAGAGAATAAAATGGACACCAATCCATGGAGGATGTGTTTTCAACTTTTTTTTTAACTCTCATGATCAAGTGCTTATGAGATTCCTTGTGCATATTGACATAGGAAGTTACTTAGGCAATCTTGTGTCCTTAAATTTAACTCATTCCATTAGAGGATAAACATTTACACCTAAAAGGATAGATAAAAATTTCTTAACTAACATGTGTCATGGATTAGGATTTTCTACACCATTATTATACAATTCTTGTAAACTTCCTCTTTTATCCTCAAAAGCTCACAATCTTCACTAGCTCGTTTTAGCCCAAATGCCTCAAATCTTGTTTATAACCTCATGAATACAGTACTTCTCCATGAATAACCTCCATATAAATTTAAAAACTTGTATTGATCCCATTTAGTGCCTCATACACTCTCTAATAGTCTATTTCATAACTAAGGCTCATACTTGCCTTCATTTCCTTGTAGCCCTCAAAATACATAAATATCCTTGTACAAAACCTTATACATATTATCCTTGATTAAAAAATAAATATTTGAGTACCCATTTTTCTCTTCCTACTCTAAAAATAATATAATAAAAAAAAACTAAATGCATGTGTACTTGATCCACCTATTTATTCTTTCCATTAGCCCTCAATTAGGTCTCTAGGCCTAGGAAATTGATATTTGGCTATATACATACTTCACACATGTGAAACCTAAAGGAAAAATTTTATTCACTTTCAAGACCACCTAATCATGTTCCATTCCAAATTTTAGGATTTGAAACCTTGTACATGTGGGTGAACCAAGAAATGGCCAAAACCGTAGCTTGGATACATGTTCAGGTCCAAGAGGTAACTAGAGTGGTTTTAAAATAAATTCATAGGTTTCAATGCTTGATTATGGTTTTTTAATCCATTTAAAATCATAATATAATTTAATATTTTTAAGTTAATATCTCTAAGAGTACTTGATAGGTTTGCAGTTAGGCTTCTCTCATGTCAACAAGAGAGCAATAGTCATCTTAGCTTGTCTTGATAACTTATAAGTTGTTACATTATAATTTATACCTACATTTTCACCTATAAAATTATTTTATACTTATAACCATGATACATAGGTGTTTTTAATTGATATTCATGTTTTCATACAGTCAAATCATTACACAAAGGTTTATAACTATCATTTTAGGCCCATTTTTGTATTGTTTTGACTTCACACATGCCACCAAGTGTGTTTATTATATTCCCAAGGGAGATATTAATATAATTATAATAATATAAAATATAAAATATAAAATAATAACCTTGAAGTCATTTTCCTTTTCTTCTTTCTCATCAGGTCTTTTAGAGAGGTTTATCATGGGTTTTAGGTATCTAGCATATTAATAATGGTTCATAAAGTACAAGGACCTAATACAAGAAAAAATGACATAATATGGAAGTATGGAGACATATATAACATCCATTATTATCTTAATCTCCTAATAAAATCCTCTGTAAAATTCTAAGTAAAATAAAATGCTCTTTGGGCTCCTTCATAAGGCAAACACATGGTTTCGAGAGACCTCTAATCTTGAGGATTGTTCATACAAGTGTGTTAAGGATTGAATTAAAAAATGATATGGGATTGGATTAAGATAAAAATATAAACAAATATAATAATCATATTATACCATTCAAATCCTCCAATGGGTTTTGAGATTCACAAACATACCTCTTGGGCATGAAGAATTGATTAAGGACCAAGAACATAGTTTTAGGCACAAAATCCCCTTAAACTATAAGTTTTTGATTTTAAAAATATCCATGAGAATTTTAAAATTATTAATAATGTTTTTATATTCATTCATTTTTATTTTAAAGTGTCATTGTGCTCAATACTTGGCTTCTTTGGTTGTAGCAGACATACTGAGGGTTTTAGACATGTAGGTGTCTTTTGGCCCTTAGATTTGTGTTTATTCAATTTTGAGATAATGTGGAAGTTTTAATGATATTTTAACTCTAAATAAATATTTATAGTCACTATTACATGCATAATTAACCTACCCAACACACTTGAGACATTGTTTTCTCATTTCATTTAAGGCAAGCTTGTAGGATATCTTTTAGGTCTATGACTATACCTTTGAGGTTTGAAAGTATTAGATAGATATTTTGACACCTTGATGACCCTTTTAAAGTGATTAATATTTTATAAAATTTATAAAAAACTTGTAAACCTTTCATTACTTTATAAATCAACTTATATGAGCTCTCATCCCTATATTGGCTACTAGCAACCTATAGGTGCATAATTAGCCTTCATGACTACTAAAGGCCTAAAAAATAAGTTATATTCAACTAGTTTTGGATTTACACGCTCATAAGGATATAAATAATCATTATTATTCTTTAAATTTACTTCCAATAGTTTCCCCACATCCCATTCTTCATCATAAACATGTCTCTTTCTCTCATTTGCCTATAATAGGCTTGTGGATGCTCATTTGGTAGAGAATCTTAACAAGGTTATAGGTGAGATTTTTAGATAGTGAGGATATATAAAAGGGAAATTAATATCATATTATGGGATTGAATCATAATTTATGGATATTCCTTCACTTTTATATCCACTTATCTTGTGTTCAGAACTATTTACAAGCTCATAACTCTGCCCCTTCTTTTGGACTTACAAAGTCTTACCCAAGTATACCATCCATTTGAGCTTCAAGGTAGAATGGAGTTTGAGATGAAAATATGTTGTAAGATGTTTAAATATACCTCATTAAGTATTATAAGGATTAAAACTAGGTTAGTAAGACAAATTTTTGATGTTAATGGTGACCTATAGGTCTGTAGACCTGTAGACTCACAATATTATTTTGGAGGACTCTTAAGGAGGCATTGCAACCTCTAATCTTGAAAATGATCAATAATTGATGATTTAGAGGATAATGAGAGAACATAAAGACATTAAACTCATTGTGGATAAGTTGATTTCATTCATTTCATGCACAAGGCAACTTCAAACTCCTTGGACATAGGATTGTCATGTTCAAACTGGCAAAACCAAGTCATTTGACCCTACACCAAGCATGATCATGAATAAAAATGGAAGGAAATGATATTTAAAGGTTATAATAGTGTTTAAAATACCAAACCTAGTTATTTTCATCCATTTTTATGACCTTGATTTCCATACTTGAGTAAAACTATTCCTAGTGGGAATTGAAGTTTATTTTCTTCCCATTCACTTCTTAAAAATTATTCATAAAGTTAAGGGGATTAACTAGGAAGATAATGCCACATAATTGGAAGGAAATTAGGTTCCTCTCCTATGGATAATAGATAAGTTTCCAATTTTATCTCTCCTACCTATTGTTCCCAAAATTAGCTATGCTCATTTTTGGAACAACCCTTATGAAACTTGTCCGTTTCACTCGAAGTTCATCATCTGAGACAAGTTTCTCTTGATCTCGAACGTAGTCGAATAAATCCTTGAAAAGTTCACAACCTTCCCTCATTATGATTTCTCAAGAAATGTGAAATTTGTTTCTGTCTCGATGCAATCAGAACATCAAAATTTTGATAAATTTTAAGGAGTTAGTATTTCTAGTTTACATGCAAGAGCAGCATTTTTCTCCACCCTTACATGTTTTTCATTCACATGAAAGAGCAAAAAAAATTGATGCATTTTCATGTTGTTTCATGCTCAGATGAAATGGTGGTAGTTTTCACCACCCTTACATCTTTCCATCCAAGAGCGGTGAAAATTACCACCCTTGTACTTCAAGCAACTATTGTAGGAGCGACAATTTTTGCCACCCCTACATGATCTCAGTTTTCATGTGCAACATTTATGTCTATGCATACCGAGTAGTTAGCATCAATTTTAAACATTTTTATGCTGATTCAAACCTCATTTTGATCATTCTAACTTGTCTGATCCTTCTCCCTACAATTGGTTGACTGAGTACGCTAATGGGATTGCAATTTTTTTGGCTTCAAGCGTGGGATTTCAATTTTATCAGGTGAGTTTTACATTCTTCCTTATTTTATTTCAAGGTTTTCTTTTAGTTCTTTCTCTTTTCTTATAAGTTCTAGTTTTTTCTCTTTTTTCTTTTGTAGGTTGTTTATTTCTTCTTTTCTTTTCTTCTCGCTCTCCTCCTCATTAGCGGTAAAAACCAAAAATATCTAAAAAACCATTAAAGGATGTAATGGTGGTGATTATCACTATTTTTACACAATACCGAATGAACCAGTGTAATAGTAGTGAAAATTTCTGACATTACACCATCCTTTGCCATTCATGCAAGGACAATGTTTTTTGCCACCGTTACACAAGTTTTCCACCCATGTGCATAGGTAGTGATTTTTGCCACCCCTGCATAAAGTTCACATGCAATGGCAGAAAAAATTTCCACCTATGCTAAAACAAACTTTCCCCCACATGTAAGGCAGTGATTTTTGCCGCCCCTGCATGCATTTTCTCAGATTTTTCCTAACTCTGGGAAATTTCAATTTTTCATTTTTCTTGAGCCCACTTCCCTTTGACTTTATGGCCTACTCATGCTTTAGCCCTTTCAAGCGCATTCCCATGGTCATGATCACCAACATGCAAATTTCCTAGGTTGCCAATTTTCCCTTGATTGCGTGATCATGATTCTAGTTGCAATTTCTCTCAAGGATCCTTTTTCATCGACATCTATTTGATAAAAGCCCTTCTAGATGACTAATGTTTCTCCAAAAAAGTTAAAGACAATGAATTACAAGTATCAAGGTGTTTTTCCAATCACCTCAGTTACTTCTAATGTCAATGACATTAGGGATACGGAGATTGGCCACATTGATATGGCTGAGTTCTTGGAGAGAACCAAATCAAGCAATCCCAGCCATGAAATGAAGAAGATAATTGAGAGCAATATTCATTTGGTCTCTTTTTTCTGTAGCAGCTCACAACATAGAGTTCATTCTCTAGTGCACTTAGTTCTACAATAAAGATACCAGGGCTGTGTTAGATGCTAATGGTAATGTGGTGATTAGACTGGACTCTGAATTCATTGACAAAGTGTTCATGTGCCCTCTCGCTACTAAAGTATTAAAGCTCAATTTTATTGAATCACAAAGGGAGTATGACAAATATCTTGAAAGAGTGAAGAAAGTAATTAACAATAGATGGCTCAAGACTCCAAGGGTGAACTTGTCAAGATGGCCATGAAGCTTTCCAAGGAGTGATTTCATAGAAGAAGTCAATGAATTGATCACCCTTCTTAGTTGGGTGAGAGGTTTACCTTCTTCCTCACTATTTCATGAATGAATGTACCCTTTCATTAAAATAATTCTCCAAGGCAAACAAGTCATTTTTTGGGGAGAATAAATCAGCAATGCTCTACATGAGCAATTGATGAAGGTATCCACTACCTCCAAATTCTACATGACTTCATATCTGGTATATATTGCAGTGTCAATGAGAACCTTCCTAGGTTTAACATCAGAAGCAGATAGAAAGGTAACCCCAGTATATCGATATTACTCTCAATTGACATTGAAGGGTTCTATCCATCATTTTAGGAGGGTAAATGATGATTTCTTCATAGTATTTTTGTGTCTCTTTGATCCCAAATTAGAACAAAAAAGAGTGTCAGACGAAGCCTAAATAGTTATGAATGACTTTAGATGTATGTTCTTGCAGTTCCCTTCTTTTTCTTATCTATGGGTTAGAGTTTTCCAAGGTCATCCTTATATACTCCTAATATTTCTTTCAGACAAATTGGTCTTGATGGAGATATGTAGGCAAATAATCATCATACACAACCAGCAGATGGAACTCAAGAAACCTAGTTTCAGGTTCCTGATTGAAATTGGCAGGTTCTTAAAATTGATTGCTAGAAAATCTAGAGTTATGGAGACTGAAATGTAACTTGTAACCATGAAGCATTTCAAAAAGAGACCAAACTTGACTATAGAGGTGTAAAGGATATAATTAGGAGGAAGACCCAATTTCATGAGCCTATGATCGAAGATGTTTGGGTTGATTTGAGGACTGCAAAAGACATCAAAAATATGGACTACAGTAGATTGTCTCTTGAACAATAGAATATCTGCGACTCACTGATATCTCAAAAAATCTAGTGGATGATGGGGATTTGATCAATAATCAATACCATGCTGAACAAATCACCAATACCCCTCTTCCCACAACCCAATGGTCTCAAAAAGAGTTGACTTCTTTGAGGAAAAGATTTGAACCAATATTGGCAAACACAAATGATTAGTTAGCAAATAAGGGAATCACCTTGAAAGAGTTCATCACAGGATCAAAAGTTGAATTTTAAGAGGAAAAAAGGAGAAGGGTGGAAAATAGGATGAATAATAAAAGTAATGTCCCTACTTCTGATAGGCCACATAAGTCTAGGATCATCTTTCTGACAAAGAAGTCACAAGTTGTATAAAAAGAACTAGGAACAACAAACATGAAGGTTGAAAATCAAAGCGCCAAAGAACTAGTAGTGGAGAAAATGGAGACTGAAGATAGGCCCATAGATCAACAAGAAAAGAAAACTTTATCTCTGCAATAAGGTATATAGCTAGAAATGGGAATTTCTTCTTCCCCGCTTAGCTCACCTATTGTAACTCCCTCGCCTATTTCTCCAATTAGTGTTCCCTCTTCTAGGGCTACCTCTCCTTCCAAAATTATTTTTGATGACCCTCAAGGTGCTTCTGGAGATATTATTTGTTCCTTAGGGTCAATCCTTAGTTTGTCATCTCCATATTTTGATATTGGAGATAGTTCTGGTTTCGATCATTCAATAGTAGGTGCAGTTCTTACTAATATTCTACCCATTGTTTCCACCACCAGTGTAGGTGAAACTATAGTAATGCCAACTATAGAGATTGATAATAATGTAAGTAATTCTACCCTCCCACCTTGGTTGTTGACTTAAATTCCCAAAATGAAAAAATAGGCCATCTCCCCATATGACTTTGATTTCAATAAAATGGTGCCAACAAAAGTCATTACTCCCAAAAAGTTGAAAATTCTTTCAAATATGATTGAGGATAAAGGGCACAAATTTTTGGAAATAGAAAAACCTCCATAAGATGCAACTCTTGAAAATTTTGATATAAATGACTACTCTATCTCTCGGATTGAGTTATAAAAGATAAATCATGAAAGCACTAAGAGTGATATGCAGTCAGCTATGGACATCTTGGTTCAAAAGTTTGATAGAGAAAGAGAAATGAAGGACCATTATAAAGTAATTATGGAACAACTGACTGTGGTAATAAGGAGAATAACTTTCACTCTAGAAATAGTAGTTCTAGAGGCTATCTCCATTGATGACCCCATGATTCAGAAAGGAGAAAGGACCTATCTCTAGGGAAAATTACGTGAAGAGTACTTGGACAAGATGGACACACAAAGAATTTCCTTGCTCACAGAGTTGTCTGAGAAAATTTGTAAGATGAGGAAAGTAAGAGCAGAACTAGATGACCTTATCAATATCATTTCTCAATATATTAAAAGCATAAAAAAGTATCTTGATAAGTGGATGGATATGAAGAAGTTGAAAATAAGCACCTTAGTATCAATTGGCATCATTACTAATAGAGACTCTTATACTGAGACTAAAGAAGCATTGATATATAGGAGTTGGGTGCTTAAGGAATTGATCAGCAACCTCAAATCATCAAAGAACCTTAGTGAACAAAGTGACATTAGTTTGTTGTTGATCCAGGCATCAATTTAGGCAACAATTCGGGTGACAGTTCCACCCCAATTGATGACAGAACTTTTGGGAGCCATAACTTTTGCATACAACTTGTGCTCCTGAAGAGTTTGAAGCACCTTACGAACATGTTGCAAATGTTCTTCCCATGTTCTACTATAGATGAGTATGTCATCTAAGTAGACAACCACAAAAGAGTTGGTGAAGGGTCGTAGGATGTCATCCATCATCCTCATGAAGGTTGCAGGTGCATTAGTTAAGCCAAAAGGCATAACCAACCATTAAAGAGCCCCTCCTTAGATTTGAATGCAGTCTTCCAGACATCAGTGGGATCGATGGGAATTTGGTGATAACCAGATTTGAGATCAATTTTGGTGAAGAACTTCACACCACGGAGCTGGTCCAGTAGATCAAAAATCCTGGGGAGAGGATAGCGATTCTTCACAGAGATTTTATTCAGGGCTCGATAGTCAATACAAAGCCTCCATGTTCCATCTTTCTTTGGTGCCAAGACAATTGGGCTACCACAAGGTGAAGAGCTTGGCCTGATGTGACCCTTTTGGATCAATTCTTGAATCTGTCTTTTTATCTCATCATTCTCCAAAACTGATCTGCGATACACAGGACTGTTAGGCAAAGGTGATCCTGGGATCAAATCGATAGAATGTTTTACCTGACAATGTAGTGGAACTCCTGTGGGTGACTTGAATAAGTCATCATATTCTTCTGTGATGTGTCCTATCTGCTTCTGTTGTTGTGTTGATTGCATAGTCAGGACTGCAACATCGGCCTTCATGGATTTTTGTGGCTTGACCACTATGAGGACAAATTGCTTTGTTTTCTCCACCAATCTCTTACATTGCTTTACACTGATCAGGGAGACAGATGTGGGAGGTGGTACCTCTGGTACCCTATAGCGCCATTTTCCAAGGGTGAGGGTAATCCTTCGGGTTCGTGATTCATAGATGCCATGTCGCTCATACATGAATGGCTGACCAAGGAGTACATCACAAACATCTAGATTGACTACATCACACAAGACTTCATCCTGGAATGGTTTTATGGCATATGAAAGAAGACACTGATGGGTGACACAGAGGTCTCTCCCTGGGCTTAACCATCCAATACTATAGGGCTTTGGATGAGGCTTCACAGATAGATTTAGACTTTTCACAACTTTAGTAGAGATCAAATTCTTTTGACTCCCACTATCAAGAATGAAATGTAAAGGCGTACCTTTTACCCATAGTTTAGAGTGGAGCAATCTTTCCTTGTCATCTGGTCTTTCCCCTCAGTTCTGTGATGAAGCAACAATGGTGTCAGGCTCAGCATCTACAATTTCTTCTTCATCCTCTTCGACTGTGGGTTGTGTACGAGGCAGAGTAGTGGACGTCGAGTATTGTGACTTAGAAAGCAATGACTTGATGGCTCGACATTCTTCTTTGGAATGAGTCCCAGTTTTTTGGTAATCACACCATTTTCTAGCCTTCCCTTTCTGGGATTTCTTATCCTGAGACTCCTTTTGCTTCCAATTTGGGCCTCGAGTTTGACGTTCCTTATCACTTTTCCATTTTGAGGGTTGACTCTTCATATTCTTTCTGCCATTCTTCTGTTCAATCTTCACTGCAAATTTGTATGCCTCACCGAGGGTTTCCAAATTAAAGAGTTCCATTTCCCCCCGTATGTACCATTGTAGTCCACCACGATATTTGAGAGTCTTATGTTTTTCACTTTCTTGAATGCCCAACCTTGCAGACAAAGAATGAAAAGTGTCTGTGTAATCTTGAATAGATTGGTCCTTACCTTGGTGAAGTTGTTGCCACTGTATGTAGAGATCATCATATGCTCCGATGGGATAGTATTCTTCTTTCACTACTTCTACAAAATCATCCCAGGTAGGTTCTACCTCAAGACCAATGTCATATGTGCTGAACCTCTTTTTGCACACTTCCCACTAGTTTTTCAGAGGCAATGTTGATTTCAAAAGAGCAAAAGTAATCTTTTCTCCATCGGTGAACTTATTTACAGAGAAGTAGGAAGACAGTTGATCTAACCAATTTTCTACTGCATCAGCATTGATTTTACCTTCAAATGTAGGAATATCAAAATTTACCTAGACCTTGAAGGGTGTTGGGGCACTGAAAGGTCGTTCCCTGGATGAGGAGCTAGGAAGTGGAGCCGCGGAGCTAGGATTTCCCATCGAAAGTGTTTGAAAAATTTGGGCAAATTGTTGCAGCATCTGTGCTTGTTGCCGTTAGAGGGCCTCATTCACCATTTCCTTAAAAGGATCAGATGTCTCGGTGTTGTCTGCCATTTGAGGTCGTTTGGAGCAAACAGGTGGAAAATTTGGAAGCTCTGTTGTTTCCCACCCAAGCTTCTTATAGCCTGACCTCGTCCTCGAGATCATACACTCTCAAGCCAAACCGCTCTGATACCACTGATCCAAAACTCAGAAGTCTTGGTTGATAAATATCACAATAACATAGAAATAACATAGTAACAATGAATTCTCTGAGAAGAGATGTAGTATTACTCAAATTCGTAATACAAATATATGCTTATCTCTGGGAAGAGATGTCTGTCTTTACATTTCTAGTTACCTCTTCTTTTATACACAATTTGAAGGCATGGGGAGGATGTGGAAGGTCACCAATCTCGAGGGAGATGAAGTGGTACAACTTCCAATATTTAAAACAATACATAATTCGAGGAATTACTATTTTTAGCAACTTACTATTTTTAGACAGCACTATTAAAATTGAAAATTGAGGCACTTCCGTTGGGTTTTCGGGGGTCAAACTTTATTGAGAGGAGCTCGATGCCATTTCACAATTTTCCCCTCGTTTTTAGCTTTCCAACGGTTCAAACGGCGAGTCAATTGGAGCTACGGTGCAAAAGTTATGGCTCCCGGAAGTTCCGTCATCAATTGGGGTGGAACTGTCACCCGAATTGTTGCCTAAATTGATGCCTGGATCAGTTGCACAAGTTAGAGGAGCTACCTTGCAATATTACATCACAAGATAACCAATTCCTTTCAGCAAAATAAATGGTTCAAAAATTTAAAGGTATGTTCTAAAAGGAAATTAAAGATAAACCATTCTCGATAGCCTACGTGGACAATATAATGGATAATCAGTTAACTCTAGATAATCTAAAAACTAGGTTAACTAGTCATGCAAAATTGGTCACAATAGTAAAAGATGCCATAGTCAGGGCGAAGATGATTTTCAAGAATACTATTACTCTAGACAGTATCAAGATACAAGCAGCTATCACTATGTACGATGCTCATGTAAAGAAAGATGGGGCTACAAATTGAATCAACTTTCCTTTGATTTAATTTTATTTTTTCAAATGCACTTTTGAACCACTTTGGACATTTGTACATGTACTTTTGTCATGTGTAATTAAATGTAAAAATATGGAAAGTCCAAAGTCAACAAAGACTTCTATCTTTGACTAGGTCAGAATATTTACATCTTTTTTAAATCCTCAAGGCTTCTCCCTATAAAAGAAAGAGAGCCTCTTTTGTAATATATCTTTTGGTAATTAGAAGAAAAATCTCTGCCCAAATTGAGATGTCTTTTGAGACTTTGAGCTTAGATTGTAAATCATATTTTCTTGAATGAATGAGAAAGTGGGTTACTTTTCAAACTTTGCATTGGAATAACTTGTGTTATTTAGGAAATTGTTCTTATGTCTTTTTTCCTAATAATATCTCATTTATTTGATTGAATAAGAAGAGTGTGTGGAAATTATCTGGAAGATGTTCTAAAGTGAATTATGAAGACTTTGTGATGCTATAATTACCTTTAGTTTGTGTTTCTTATGTTTTAGTGAAAAAAGTACTATAAAGGCTTTGTACTACTTTTATCCTTCATGATCTTATACTCTGTTGTGGTTTTCAGTAGAGACTTTGAGCTACACTTCATTCTATAGTTTTATTAGTCCTGAGTTAGTAAGAGAAGCAACAAAAGACTTTGTTTTTTTTGGGTTTCTTGTGGATCCAGTTACTACCCAGGAAGTTTTCCTACTATTTACTAGACATCATTTCTGAAAGAAGAGGATTGCTTTCAGTTATTACATAAAAATTTTCCTTTGCCTTGTGAACATCATCTCTGAAAAAAGAGAGATGGATGGTATAATTTCACCCCTAAGTCTATTTTTAATTTATATTAGTATATTATAGTTTATAGGGAACCTCCCCTTGCTGATAGGAGAGATTTATCTCATTATACTGTGGTAACCACACCCATTTTGCCATATAAATCTCATTGTGCTGTGGTCGATATACCTATTTGCCTTCAGTTAGTTGATGACAAAATATTCACCTAATAGCTTTTGGCGACTCCATTAGGGACACAAACATGTAGTTTGAAGCCTAAGCTTCAAATTGAAGCATTTCTAGTCCTTTTTCTTTTTACACTCTGGTAAATCCACCGTACACATGAAGCTAGAGAGCTCAAGGTATTATTGATCTTGTATTTCAGTTGGTGCAACAAAATAATTTTGAGATATTTTTTCTACCATCTCGCCTTCAGTGTAACAGGAGTTTTCCTCCTACCAATGTCAGATCTCTAATAATAGATGAAGCTTCTAGTCTTAGTGCTAGTAGAGTTTTGTCTGTACTTACCCCACCAAGATTTGTTATCCCTCCATTTAATTGTCATATCATGGCAACCCAAGGTCCTTAGGGCAACAATTTTGGTCCTCTCAATCTAACCTCACCTTTACATGAACTACCTCATAGTTCGAGAAAGAATTTCCCCAAATTCTATGGTGATGGGAAAGTTCATCTTGATGAGCATATTGCTAATTTTTGTATATTAGGTGGTGTGATAGGCATGGAATATAAAGATATAGTGGTGATACTATTTGTATAAAATTTACAAAGTGCTACCACAGATTGGTTTTATCATCTTTAGGCTCAAACTATAACTAACTAGAACACTCTCAAAGCCAAGTTCGAGGCTAGGTTCAAACCTGCTAAAGATGCACATGCCTTGTTGGCTCAGCTTGTGCAAATGAAGAAGGAACCCCATGAACCCATGGGAGACTTCATTTCTAAATTAAATAAACTGAGGAATAGAATTCCTATAATTGCTCAGCCAACACCAGAGAATCTTAAGTGCTTTTTCATCAACTCTCAACTTCCTAAAGTAAGTTTTTTTTGAGACAGGCTGGCCCTATAGATCTTTATGTAGCCCAAATTTTGGCTACCAAGGTTAAAGATGATCTTATCCTGGCAGGTAAGATTAGAAAAGATTCTAATAAAAATAATTTTTCCTCATCTGCTAAAATTTCTTCCATGAGCACCACAGATCCTATGGTGCAAAAGTTGGCAAATGAATTACTAGCTTTGAAAAAGCCAATGTCGCAAGGCATGTCTAGTTATCCTTATCAAGAGATGCTAAGAGGACATTTTCCAATAATTCATATCAAGGCAGCATTGATAAAAATCAAGGACAATCCAACCATCTTCCTTCCATATAGGGGAAGCTTGCCATTGAAACAACATCGGTCCACTCAGCAATTGGTTATCATGAAGCTGAACATGATCTCTCTTTCCAACCCAAGTTGGACCAAGAATATGATGCTAATCTCTTTTCATAAGGAGAAGAAGAATTAGCTGGTGACTCCAATATTGATTTTCTACAATACCAAGATGAAGCTAAGAAAAAAGGAGAAGTGTTTGATGGATCATATGCTATCTTTATTAGGTCTCAAAATCAGTTGACTCAATAAGCTAATAAGGGAAAGGTGGGAGAAGAACCTCACATATTAGTCTCAATTGCTAAAATAGGTACTTTATTACCTTTCTAATCAAAAGACTCAATGACTAATAAAAAAGTAAGTACCTCAAACCACCCTTCACCTTTTGCTTCTATTCCTCAGACCACTGCCACGCCCAATAAAGATCAGGATGATGTACCTCCTTTCTCTATTTCTAGTTCATTCTAATTATTTAACATAATTGATCATGCTAGAAAGACCAAGATTAAAATGATCGAAGTTGAGTACTTGCGAGCCAATCCTGAACAGTTTAAGAGGTTGGCTGAATACATAAAAAATAAAACTACCCCTACAAGACAAGACTTTCTAAGAGTGACTCATGATTTCTCAAAGAACAAATCCACCCAGAATAATCTTGTTGCTACTCCTCATATTTCCCCTAGGAAAATAGAAAATTTCTATGTTTTCTTTTTGATAAATGGTCATAAATTGAGTAACTATATAATAGACTCTAGAGACTCTGACAATGTTATGCCTGTCAAGGTAGCAAATTATCTTGGTCTCACCTTAACTAAGACTTTTGGTAGATGCTTCTCCATGGAGAACAAGCAAGTACCACTCTTGGGTCAAATAAAATATGCCCAATTTGCATTCGTAGCTTTTCCAGATAAAAGGGTTAAAATGATGGTCTTAGTAGCTGATGTTCTAGCTTCCTATGGCATTCTGCTCGGGCAAATTTTTTGCAAGGATGTAGGTGGAGAGTTGAATATATATCTGTCTAAAGAAAGGATACATGTTAAAGGCATCATGAAAAAATTGCTTCCTGAGAAAGAGTCAAAATACATTGTCACCTAAACATCAGACCTTGAAGCTCAAATTTTATTTGAATAATCAGTGATGGGTAATTATGTTTTAACCACTGAAGATGATTTTAGGTCATCAAATGAAAGTTATTTAAGTGACAATTTAGAAGATTCAAATAGAAAATTAGAAGAATTGTTAGAGCAAATTTTGGATAAGAAAGCATCTTCCCTTACTAATGAAGATAAATATTTAAAAAAATCAAATTCTAATGATGTTTAGATTTTAGAATTTGATGGCCGTTGCTCTTCTACTGATTCTGGAGCTAGAATTGTCTTGATATCCCCTCAAAGAGAAAATTTTCCTTATTTGTATAAGTTATAGTTTAACAATACCAACAACACTGCCGAGTATGAGTCTTTACTGCTTGGGTTGAAAACTGCTCATGCTAAAGGTATTAAGATTCTTCATGCTTGGGGAGATGCTGAACTAGTGGTTTGTCAGGTAAAGAATTTTTACCAAACCAAAAATAAAATAATGAAACATTATCAAAATCTAGTATGGGACTGTATTGAAGGTTTTGATGCTTTCGATATTTTTGTTGTGCTAAGAGAATTCAATGATCGTCCAGATTCATTGGCTATCTCTACAACCCTCATGATTCCCCATAATAATTTCAAAGGGGATAAGTACACTACTGAACTGGTATTTTGACCGAGTGTACCTGATAATGCCAATCATTGGTAGGTGTTTAATGATGCAAATCAAATCATTTATTTTTTTGGAAAAGATGGACAACTTTAAGGAGCTTTATTTTAAAAGTATCAAATCTCCACCACAGGAATCAATTCCCAAAATAAATGCAAAAATTGGTGAAGAGTTTCTTCAAATCAAGGGGAATAAAATTCTAAAAGGTTTAGTTTATCTTGAAAAATAATTTGATAAGCACGACAGGTATGTCAAGCAACAACAAATGGATTCAAGTTCCTCCAAGGAGTTTGATCAAGTAAATTTGAGTACAATAGAAAATCCCAAAATGGTCAACATTGGGAATTGTTGCACTTCTAATGAAAAGCTCAAATTCATTGCTCTTCTTTTCCATTACACTGATGTTTTAGCATATTCTTATGATGATCTAAAATCCCTCAGCTCTAAAAAAATTTGGTATAAAATTCCTCTTAAAGTTGGGTCATTGTTCACAAGCAGAAGCAAAGGCAATATAATCCCAAAATATCAGGTACTATCCTTTCTGAGATCTATAAAATGCATAATGTAAGAATTATTTTTCCAATCCATCATTCCACATGGATTGCTAACATAGTCCCGATGAGAAAAAAGAATGGATAAATTCATATTTGTGTTGATTTCAAAAACTTAAATCAATCTTCTTTAAAAGATAACTATCCCTTACCCATCATGGATCAAGTGTTGAAAATAGTGACTGGCTCAGAAATGTTATCAATATTAGATGGTTTTTCTAGGTATAATCAAGTGGAAGTCAATAAGGTAGACCAACATAAAACCACTTTCACTACATCATGGGGCACTTTCGCATATCATAGAATGCCTTTTGGTCTGATCAATGTTGGCACCACCTTCCAGAGAGCAATGTATCTTGCTTTCAAAGACGTAATAGGGAAATTTATTGTAATATATCTTAATGACTTGACCATTTTTTCTAAACATCATCTTGATCATGTGTGACATTTACAACAAGTGCTGGAACACTGTTAGCAAATTGGTATTTCTCTTAATCCCAAGAAGTAAGTTTTTGGGGTTATAGAAGGTAAACTTATCGGTCACACTGTATCTTGAGAAGGCATAAAAATTGACTCAAAAAGAGTCAAATCTATCCAAAATCTTACTCTTCCTGCTAGTAAGATTGTAGTTCATTCTTTCTTTGGAAAGGTAAATAATATATTAAGATTTATTATAGAATTCATAGGGAAGACTCACCACATTGTCGACATGATGAAGAGTAAAGCCACTTTCTATTGGACTGCAAAAGGCAATTCAGTATTTGAAGATATCAAAAAAGCAATTGCCCATGCCCCAATCCCAGTTTGCCTAGATTATACTAAAGACTTCATAGTATACAACTACGCTTTTGAACATACACTTTTAGCCATTTTGGTCCAACAAAATAAAGAAGGTATAGAATCTCCCATATAATTTGTGAACTATCCTCTCAAATCTCACAAATTGAAATATTTTAACATAGAGAAGCATACTTATGCCATGGTTAAGGTAGTAAAGCATTTCAGATTCTATATCTTAAATTCACATACTATCATTCTGGTGCTTGATACAATAGTGAAGTCCATTCTAACTCAATAAGAGTTTGGCACTAAAATGGAAAATTAGATTTCTAAAATTTAAGAGTTTGACCTTAATATCAAACTTGCCAAGCTTGTGTGGGGAAAAGGTCTCTACCAACTGATTGCTGATAACATACCAAAATAAATAAGACATGAAGGAATTGAGGTCGAAGATGTGCCTACAGTTCTCTTCATCACTACTACTGATAAGTGGTATTCCAATATCACTCATTTTCTCACCTATGGTGAGTGTCCCACCCATTTGTCCTATATAGAAATGTAGAATGTTAAGTTGAAGGCTGCTAACTATGTCTTGTGGGAAAATAGTTTATACAAAAGAAGCTTTGATGGGGTATTTCTTCATTGCGTCGATAAGGTGCAACAAATTAATATTTTAGATTCCTTCCATAATTTATCTTGTGGAGGACATTTTTATACACCAGTGACAGATCACAAGATTTTACGAGCTAGATACTATTAGCTTACACTTTTTTAAGATGCATACTCTTGGGTACGTAGGTGTGAGTTGTGTCAATAGTTCATTGGGAAACCTAAATTGGCCACATTACCCCTCAATCTAGTAGTGATTGAAGAACCATTTCAACAATGGGGTATTGATTTCATTGATGCCATGAACCCATCTTCAAGTGCTAGACATGACTATGTTCTCATCGTGATAGACTATTTTACCAAATGGGTGGAAGCCATTCCAACTAAGCATGCTACTTCGGAAGTGGTATGTAGTTTCCTTAAAGAAAATATCATCTCTCGATTTGGGTTCCTAGCTAAGATTGTAATGGATAATGCTACTTGTTTCTCTTCTCATGAAGTTACTAAGTTTTGCTACAATTACGAGATTATTCTTTCCCACAACTCTGACTATTATCCATAAAGAAATGGTCAAGAAAAATCAAGCAACAAAAATCTAGTTACTATTATAAAGAAACTGGTAGATGATAATCAGAGAACTTGGCATAAAGCATTGTTTGATACTTTATGGGTAGACAAGATTACACCCAAGATGGCAATAGGTATGTCACCATTTTAACTTATGTATAGTTGGAATGCAAAGATACTAATCACCCTGGAACTACCAACAATGAAGTTGGCAAAGGCAATTGAAGATCAAACTTTCAAAAATTCTATTAACAAAAGGATCATGTGCCTAACTAAACTAGATGAGCAATAGACCATGGTAGTGGACCGAATTACTGCACATCAAAATTAGGTAAAGAAACTCTTCGAAAAAAGAGTAAGGATTCATGATTTTTAGATTGGAGATCAAGTCTTGTTGTGAAATAAAATGAGAGATCCAAAAGGAATGCACAACAAATTTGACTCTTTATGGAGAGGTCCATTTGCCATTCATCAAGTTTGTGGTGAAAATAGCTTCTTTCTAGGATATCAAGATGGAACACCATTCTCATTGCCTCACAGTGGGAAACATCTAAAACATTTGAAGTATTAGATGAGTTCATTTATACATTTGTATAGTCTTTTGTTTATTTATTTTTGTTTGGTTTTTTGTGTCTTTTTCTTTCTTAGCTTGACTTTGTGGCCCATTGGCTTAGATGAAGGCACTTAGAGACTAGTTTCTATTCCTATTGATCATTTCAATGTTTGATCGATGAAAGTTCCCCAACACGAACCAGTTGTTGATCCCAAAATTAGCTATACTCATTTTTAGAACAACCCCTACGAAACTTGTCTATTTCACTCAAAGTTCATCATTCGAGACAAGTTTCTCTTGATCTCGAGCGTAGTCGACTAACTCTTTGAAAATTTCACAACCTTCCCTCATTATTATTCTTAGGAAATGTGAAATTTGTTGTAGTCTCGGTGCAATCAAAATGTTAAAATTTTGATAAATTTTAAGGAGTTAGTGTTTCTAGTTTACATGTAAGAGCAGCATTTTTTTCTGCCCTTACATGTGTTTCATTCATATGCAAGAGCAGCAAAAATTGATGCCCTTGTATGTTGTTTCATGCTCTGATGCAATGTCAGCAATTTTTACCACCCTTACATCTTTCCATGCAAGAGCAACAAAAAATCACCACCATTGCACTTCAAGTGACTACTACAAGAGCAACAATTTTTGCTGCCCCTACACAATCTTGGTTTTTGTGTGTGACATTTATGGCCACATGCACTGAGTAGTTGGTTCCAATTTTAAACCTTTTTATGCTGATTTAAACCTCATTTTGATCATTCCAACTTGTCTGCTCCTCCTCCCTACAATCAATCAACTGAGCGCGCTAGTGGGATTACAATTTTTTTGGCTTCAAGTGCCAAATTTTGATTTTATGAAGTGACTTTTGTGTTTTTCCTTGTTTTATTTCTAGGTTTTCTTTTAGTTCTTTCTCTTTTCTTTTAAGTTCTAGTTTTTTTCTCTTTTTTCCTTTGTAGGTTGTTTATTTCTTCTTTTCTTTTCTTTTCCCTCTCCTCGTTAGCGGCAAAAACCCAAAAACCTAAAATATCCAAAAAAAAACTATTAAAGGATGTAATGTCGATGATTATCACTACATTTACACAATACTAAATGAATTAGTGTAATAGTGACAAAAATTGCTGACATTACACCATCCTTTGCCATTTGTGTAAGGGTAGTGATTTTTGCCACCCTTACACAAGTTTTCCACCCATGTGCATAGGCAGTGATTTTTGCTGCCCCTGCACAAAGTTCACATGTAATGGCAACAAAAATCACTACCTATTCTCAAAAAAACTTTCCCCCACATGCAAGGGTGGTGATTTTTGCTGCCCCTGCATGCATTTCTTTAGATTTTTTCTAACTCTGGGAAATTTTGATTTTTCATTTTTATTGAGCCTACTTCCCTTTGACTTTTTGGCCTACTCATGCCTTAGCCCTTTCAATTTCATTCCCATGGTCGTGATCATCAACGTGAAATTTTTTTAGATTGCTATTTTTTCTCCTGATTGCACGATCATGGTTCTTATTGCAGTTTCTCTCAAGGATGCTTTTTCATCGACATCCATTTAACAAAAGCCCTTCTAGATGACTAAGGTTTCTCCAAAAAAGTTGAAGACAATGAATTAAAAGTATCAAGGTATTTTTCCAATCACCTCAATTACTTCTAATGTCAATGACATTAGGGATAAAGAGATTGGCCACATGGATATGGCTGAGTTCGTGGAGAGAACTAAATCAAGTAATCCTAGCCATGAAATGAAGAAGATAATTGAGAGCAATATTCATTTGGTCTCTTCTTTTCCTATAGTAGCTCACAACACAGAGTTCATTCTCTAGTGCACTCAGTTTTATAATAAAGATACTAGGGTTGTGTTAGATGCTAGTGGTAATGTGGTGATTAGACTAAACTCTAAAATCATCAACAAAGTATTCATGTTCCCTCCTGCTACTAAAGTATTAAAGCTCGATTTTGTTGAAGCACAAAGGGAGTATGACAAAGATTCCAAAAGAGTGAAGAAAGTAATTAACAATAGATAGCTCAAGACTCCAAGAATGAACTTGTCAAGATGGCCACAAAGCTTTCCAAGGAGTGATTTCATAGAAGAAGTTAGTGACCTGATCACCCTTTTCAGTAGGATGAGATGTTTACCTTCTTCCTCACTATTTCATGAATGGATGTACTCTTTCATTAAAATAATTCTCCAAGGCAAACAAGTCATGTTTTGGGGATAACAAATCAATAATGCTCTACATGAGCAATTGATAAAGGTATCCACTACCTCCAAATTCTACATGACTTCATACTTGGTATATATTGTGGCATCAATGAGAACCTTCCTAGGTTTAACATCAGAAGGAGACAGAAAGGTAACCCCAGTATATCAATATTACTCTTAATTAACATTGAATGGTTCTATCCATCATTTTAGGATCGTAAATGATACTTTTTTCATAGTATTTTTATGTCTCTTTGATCCCCAATTAGAATAGAAAATAGTGTCAAGTGAAGCTTGGATAGTTTTGAATGACTTCAAATGTATGTTCTTGTAGTTCCCTTCTTTTTCTTATCTGTGGGTTAGCTTTTTCTAAGGTCATCCTTATATACTCCCAAGATTCCCTTTAGACAAACTAGTCTTGATGGAGCTATGTAGGAAAATAATCATCGTACATAGTAAGTAGATGGAACTCAAGAAACCCAATTTCAAGTTTTTGATTGAAATTGGTAGGTTCTCGGTATTGATCGCTAGAAAAGCTAGAGTTATGGAGACTGAAATGCAACTTGTAACCATGAAGTATTTCAAAAGGAGACAAAACTTTGACTATAGAGGTATAAAGGATATAATCAAGAGGAAGACCCAATTTCACGAGCCTATAATTAAGGATGTTTGGGTTGATTTGAGGACTGTAGAAGACATCAAAAAAATGGACTATAGTAGATTGTCTCTTGAACAGATAGAATATTTGGGACTCACCGATATCCCAAAAAATCTAGTGGATGACAGGGATTTGATCAACAATAGATACCATGCTGAATAAATTGCCAATACCCCTCTTCCACCAACCCAATGGTCTTAGAAGGAGTTGACTTCTTTGAGGAAAAGATTTGAACCAATATTGGCAAACACCAATGATTAGTTAACAAATAAGGGAATCACCTTGAAATAGTTCATCATAAGATTAGAAGCTAAATTTCAAGAGGAATTAAGGAGAAGGACAAAAAATAAGATGAATAATAAAAGTGATTTCCCTACTTTTGATAGGCCACATAAGCCTAAGATCATCTTTGTGACAAAAAAGTCACAAGTTGTATAAAAAGAGCCGAGAATAAAAGACATGGAGGTTGAAAAGCAAAGCACCAAAGAACCAACAGTGAAACAAATAGAGACTGATGATAGGCCCACATATCAACAAGAAAAGAAAACTATATCTCTGCAAGAAGGTGTACAGCCAGAAATAGGGATTTCTTCTTCCCTGCCTAGCTCCCCTGTTATAACTCCCTCACTTATTTTTCCAATTAGTGTTCCCTCTTCTAGGGCTACCTCTCCTTCCAAAATTATTTTTGATGACCCTTAAGGTGCTTCTGGAGATGTTCTTTATTCCTCAAGGTTAATCCCCAATTTTTCATCTCTATCTTTTGATATCAAAGATAGTTATACTTTCTATCATTCAAAAGTAGGTGCAGTTCTTACTAATACTCCACCCATTGTTTCCACCATCGGTACAGGTGCAACTCTAGTAATTCCAACTATAAAGATTGATACTAATGTAAGTACTTTTGCCCTCCCACCTTGGGTTTTGACTTATACACCCAAAAGGAAAAAATAGGCCATCTATCCAAATGACTTTGATTTCAATAAAATGGTGCCAACAAAAGTCAAGACTCCCAAAAAACCAAAAATTCTTTCAAAGATGATTGAGGATAAAGGGCAATAATTTATGTAAATAACAAAATGTCCACAAGATGCAACTCTTAAATTTTTTGATGTAAATGAATACTCTATCTCTCAAATTGAGTTAGGAAAGATAACTCATGAAAGTGCTAAGAGTGATATGCAGTGAGCTATGGACATCTTGGTTCAGAAGTTTGATAGAGAAAGAGAAATGAAGGACCATTATAAAGTAATGGTGGAACAACTGACTACAGTTATAAGGAGAATAACTTGCACTCCAAAAATAGTAGCTCTAGAGGCTATCTCCATTGATGACCTCGTGATTCAAAAAGAAGAAAGGACCTATCTCAAGGGAAAATTACTTAAAGAGTACTTGGACAAGATTCACACACAAGGAATTTCCTTGCTCATAGAGTTGTTTGAGAAAATAGGTAAGATGAGAAAAGTGAGAGCAAAACTAGATGACCTTATCAATATCATTTTTCAAGATATTGAAAGCATAAAAAAGTATCTTGATAAGTGGATGGATATGAAGAAGTTGAAAATAAGCACCTTAGCATCAATTGGCATCATTGCTGATAGAGACTCTTATAATGAGACTAAAGAAGCATTGATATATAGGATTCAGGTGCTTAAGGAATTGATCAGCAACCTTGAATCATCAAAAGACCTTAGTGAACAAAGTGATCACAAGACAACCAATTCCTTTCAGTAAAAGAAATGGTTCAAGAATTTAAAGGTATGTTTCTAAAGGAATTTGAAGATAAACCATTCTCGATAGCTTCCATGGAAAATATACTAGATAACTTTGGATAATCTAAAAACTAGGATAACTAGTCATGCAAAATCAATCACAATAGTGAAAGATGCCATAATTAGGGTGAAGATAATTTTCAATAATACTGTTACTCCAAACAGTATCAAGATACAAGCAACTATCACCATGTACGATGCTCATGTAAAGAAAGATGGGGCTACAAATTAAATCAAATTTCCTTTGATTTTTTTTCAAATGCACTTTTATAACTGCTTTGGACATTTGCACATGTACTTTTGTCATGTGTAATTACATGTAAAAATATGGAAAGACCAAAGTCAAAAATGACTTCTATCTTTGACTAGGTCAGAATATTTAAATCTTTTTTAAATCCACAAGGCTTCTCCCTATAAAAGAAAGAGAGACTTTTTGTAATATATCTTTTGGTAATTAGAAGCAAAAGCTCTGCCCAAATTGAGATGCCTTTTGAGACTTTGATCTTAGATTATAAATTATATTTTCTTGAATGAATGAGAAAGTGGGTTACTTTTCAAATTTTGCGTTGGAATAACTTTTGTTATTTAGGAAATTATTCTTATGTCCTTTTTTCGAATAATATCTCATTTATTTGATTGAATAATCAGTGTGTGGAGATTATCTAGAAGATGTTTTGAAGTTAATTATGAAGACTTTGTGCTTCTATAATTACCTTTAGTTTGTGTTTCTTATGTTTTAGTGAAAAGGGTATTAGAAAGGCTTTGTACTACTTTTATCCTTCATGATCTTATACTCTGTTGTGGTTTTCGGTGGAGACTTTGAGATGCACTTCATCCTATAGTTTTATTAGTCCTGAATCAGTAAGAGAAGTAATGAAAGACTTTGTGCTTTTGTGGGTTTTTTGTAGATCCAATTACTACCCGAAAAGTTTTCCTATCATTTACTGGACATCATTTTTGAAAAAAGAGGATTGCTTTCAGTTATTACATAGGAATTTTCCTTTGCCTTGTGAACATCATCTCTGAAAAAATAGAGATGGATGGTATGATTTCACCCCTGAGTCTATTTTAGTTTATATTAGTATATTATAGTTTATAGGGAACCTCCCTTACTGAGAGGAGAGATTTATCTCATTATACTGTGGTAACCACACCCATTTTATCGTATAAATCTCATTTTGTTGTGGTTGATAAACCCATTTTTCCTTTAGTTAGTTGATGACAAAATATTCACCCAACACTACCTATAAAAACTAAAAATTTAATTGCCTTTTAGATTTTCCAAGAAGAACAATGGGAAAGATGAGTAAGTTTTTGCCTTATTTGAGTCTAGAACTCCCTCAAATGCATGGTTTTAGACCTGTATAGACTGGAAGAAGCTATAGGAGTGCCTTTAGGTGATATTCACTATGTAAACTATATTAAATACTTGAAAACCTCTCCTTTTTTACTTTGTAACTATCATGTTCTTCTTAGAAACTATTTGAGCTAGAGTGACAAGTGTTCTTGAAGCTCTCTCATGTCTATATGGACATGTGGTGATGTTTCAACCACCTTTATCTACTACAAACCTACCATTACTTACCATATTCCTTCTTGGGATGTTACAAGTGGTCATGAAATATTTTAAAAATTAGTTATAACATTATAACAAGATGTTTGACTTCTTTTGAGACACTTTTATGGATCATGGAACATATAAAATGACTTTGATATTGACTAGATGACTCAGCAAGGACTTTTAATCCCTTTTACACTCTTGAACTCACTTTACCAAGGTACATCATGACTAGAAAATCATGATTCTAAAAACACATTTACTTTAAACTTTGTCAAAAATACCTTAAAATATTCTAAACATGGCTTATGAATAATTCTCAAGATTGAGAACCAATGTAAAGGCTTGATAATACAAGTTTTTTTGTTAAATTTGTCTATGGCAGCCAAAATTTAGCTAACATATCCTTCTTACAATAATCCTATGTATTTATTTGGAATATTGAATGTATCTTGCACATCTATTGTAACCATTGTTGTCTAAGTGTAGCCCAAAATTGGTCACTAGGGTGCATCACAAATACCATGTATTAACAACCTTTATCTCAAAAGTGATATATAGTGTAATATATCTATTTAATTAATTAATCATAATTTATACTATGTTAAAATTCATCTATATTATGACCCAACTATTGTAAGAATGCAATATTACACATATTTAGCCCTCTTCCTTATCAATTTGGATATTATTACTAATAGTTCCCCTCATTTTATACCATAATAGATGGGATGCCATGTCATGGAGTTTTGAACTCTCTACATGATGTGTTATATGATTGATTCTTATTATAAACCATTGTTGGTGGCTTCTATTATGAACTATTATGACTATGCCTTCATCCTTAAACATGTGAATCTTTTATTGTAATTCCACATAAATATCCATGTCATGCCTTGTTACTATTTTATAAATAAAAATATATATCCCTCCTTGACTAAATAATCTACCCATATTTCTATGTCAAGTGGTAGGTGAAGCCATCAAATGCTTATCGAGTAACATCTAGAGGATAGTACTTTATCTATATTATATACATGCAATATTTAATGTGATAGATGGTTATGTATAAATGAGCTCTAATTTTTGTACTAAATATTTCATTAATTCTTGGTGTTCACCTTTACTACATCTTAAATATGGCATTCCTCTTGATCTCTATTCCTCTTGACCTCTAGTTATAATGGATTTGACAAATAATTATTTCAATGGACCATTTAACATTGAAGTATGTTTCCATCAATTGATATTAAAAAAAGTTATTTCATTTGTGTCCTTATGAGTTTATAGAAGGTGATCCATTCCTTTATCCAATTTATCATTTCTCAACACCTTGTAATAATCTCTATACTCTCTTGGACCAATGGGTGTAAAATCTAGATGAGATAAATAGTCATTTTTGTTCATTAGGATGTCATTCTCATCTTCATCAATATCATATTTTTATATGATTTAGATCCTCTAAATTGAATAATAAGGGAATATACAATAAATTATCTTGTTGTATGTCCTTTATTTTTTATTTCTTCATTGACTTATTGAGATTTTACTCTTTTCCATTATCTTTGATTGATTCTTCAATTTCATATGTATGTATCATTTTTAGTGGTACAATTTATGATAGAGGTATTATGGTAGATTGAAAAGCATTAGATTGTGGAGTGCATCCATAATTATGTTCTACTAATTTAAATTATTTAAAATTTGGTTTATCCACATGACATGTATACAGATGTCCCTTATGTATAAACTTCATGCATCAGTGCAAAGTAAACAGTATAGATTCTATCGCATGAATCCATAGTCTACCTAAGACTAGGTTATAATGCAATTGATTTGGAATCACTTGAAACATATTAGTTAGTTTATTAGGGCACACTATGACATCCAAAATAATTGATTCTAGTATTTGGTGAGGAACATTTTTAAAGCCTCTAATGTTCTTATCTAATTTATCAATAGATTCTAACTTTACACCTAATGTTTCTAATAATGTTATGTTGCAAATATTCATTCCTCATTAATTATCTATAAATACATGTTTTAATTCCTTATTTAATATTTTTACTTGAATAAATAATTTAATAATTTAATAAATAGTGTGTTAATTAGGGAAGTCATCATTTTCAAAAAATATCACATTTTCAATATTCTTTATTGTATTTATGAAATAAGCAAAATAGGTTAGTTTTTCAACATTTGGAATATTTATGTCATGCAATATTGCATATAGGATATCCTTATATATTGTTTACCTCTTGATTAACTCTAGTATGGAGATCTTAGTTTGGTCCTTTTTTGAGTCGATCAATGATATCAGACCTTCTAGTTGAAGTAGATGTCATCATGGGAGATAGAGGGGGATTAGGAGGGACATTTTAAGTAACTCTATTCTATTATGAATGATGGGGAACACTTAATCTTATAGTTTAAATAATATGGACCCCATAATTTCAAATAATATTAGGATGAATGATGGGGGTAGGATGGTAGCTACCATGACCTTGAGGTCTAGGGGAAGATGAATAAAAGGATTTGTAGATTCCCTTTAATGTATAGTAATAACCAAAGCATCCCATATTAGATATGTAAAGAACATGTATTAATAAGGAGGGGTAAGTATTACTCATCAATAATTTTAGCCTTAATTTTATGGCATGTGAGATTGAACCATTTTGTTACATGGTTATGAAGAATATTATTTTTCATGCAAGTAACACGTAATTATGACTGCCACAGATTGAATTAGAAGATATATATATATATATATATATATATATATATATATATATATATATATTCATTATAACAATGACATGTTTATGTGAATAAGGGGAAACCAAAAAATAGATCAAAACCCCTAACACATAACTCACAAAACATAAGAAGGTATAATGAAACTATAATAGAACCATAGGGTTTTCTAGTGTTCAAGGAATTAAGAGTTCACCAATATTTTTTTTTTATCTTATTTTGGATTTTGTTATCTAAACAAGTTAATTTTTTTGAGTAATTCATATTCTATCAAGTATGACTAAATTAAGCAGAGTTTATTGTAAAAGGTATAATAAGAAAAAATCATTTAACTTTCTATATTTATATAAATGACCAAGAGGATGTGGTACTTAGCTTGCTTTATTTATGTTATGGTCTATGGTAGAGTATAATCCTTAACAATTACCTGCAATGGATCTATGGTCACTCAGATCAGGAGCATAACTAACATAACTTGTTTGGATAGATCTAGTAATGGTTGGACACATGTGGTAACCAAAATAATTTATTCTATAATAAACTTGTCCCTATGAAAATTGTAAAACTATTCCATCATATATTATTGCTCTTACCTAGAAATATGTATTCTATGTAATTTTAGAGGCTCAATGTTGTGCACAGGTTTAGATTCATTTCTCTTCACCTTGTAACCCTAGATCCACTTTCAAAACTTGATTAACTTTTGAAAATGGGTTATAAAAGATACCCAAATAAACCCCCACCAAGTGGTTGAGCATTACTTACATTCCAATACTCTAAAGAGGGCTCAACCTGCACATGATTCTCTAATCTAACTATGTGTTTGATCAATAGTGATATAATAGAATGTATGTAACCCCATGTGGATTTAGACATTTAAAATATGTATTATTTTAACCTTTAAATAATATTCAAACATATCTTAGTGACTATTCATTTAAGGGGTTTTCACATTTTGATGCTTTAGGTTAGTGCTTTAAGGACTTGTGCATGTATTCCTCAGTGTGCTATTGGGTTTTCAAGTAGTGACTAATTGGATGAGACCTTAGTATTATATACATATCTAAATCTTGGGGTTATTTTCCTCTGAATTGACATGTGAAATGTGTGGGCTAACCAAAGAAAGGGTTTTTATTTGAAAAATATCTATTAAGGATATCCATGGACAACTCTGATAAAGGTAGATGATTATAGTAAATGGAATCATATAACTATTATCAGGTATATTCAATGAGGACAAAACATGGATCTAGAGAATAGTAACAATCTTTTTTGGATAATAAATTTCTTAGGAACACACTAGGAAGATCCTATTGTGAATGATGGAAAATCAGGAAGGTTAGACCCATAAGTAAACAAATGGATAGGAGACAATGTGAGCAAGAGTTAGTTGTGTATGCACAATTCATGCATGTTAAGGATTTATAAAAAAATACATTTAAAAGTGCCTGATACTAAATTTATATGTCTATAAGACTGTATTTTATGCAAGGTAAAATTTTGGATAGACTATGAAAACTTAAATGATTATAATAAATATATACAATAAATTTAATGTTTCTCTTTTAATATAAATTATTCTCACATTTTAAAGGCGATGATTAATAAATAACTATGTTAAAAAAATCATGTGATGTAGCGTTGACCATTAAATTTACTCCAAGGAAGCACTAGGTAAAAAAAAATTAAATTTGGATAAGGGTTAGTTTTTTTCAATATAACCCTATTTTATAAACATCAAAATTAATGTGGGTTACATATCCTTTATATTTGTAATAATCACAAGGTAAGGGAACTTACATTCAACATAAGTTAGAGATATTATATGGCGAAGGTATAATATAAAAAATAAATTATTTGTACATAAACATTCAAATATAGATAAAATACAATAAAAAAATGTGTAATTAATCAATAGAATTAAAATTTTTAAATAAATGAGAGAATAAAAGGTTGTTATATAATTTATGTTATGATATAAATGGGTCTTCATAATAATAAATTATAAATACACCTTTGAAGCTATACCAAACACCAATTTTGATTCAATCTAAGATGAATAACCCAACCTTACAAATGCTCATGACAAGATGTAAGAATTTTTCAAATGATCGTTGTTAGTGAAAAACTTTGTGGGTGACTATGCTATACCTTTACCCAATAACACTAAAAATAATTTGATAAATATTATGTTACCTTGGATTTCATCCTAGACTAGTAGCATATGCATTTTAGATTTGAGTGTGTCTTCTTGATTTTGAGATACACTGAATAGGGTGCATTGTGTTCTTCAACAAAATAAAATCTCACATTCCACCTTTACTAGGAATGTACACACACTATAATAAATAAAATTTACATCAAAATTCCATGAAAAATCCTTATATTTAGGTTGTGTACTAAGATTTTTAGTTTGTGAAGCTAACTCTAACCCAATGTACTAAGCATATTTATTTTGTAATTGTAACATGTGAACACACATGGTATTTTGAATAGCTATCATAGAACATATTTTTTTATCTAGCTAAATGAATCTAAAACCTTGTCCTCTTTTCCATTGATATAGATTATATCGAGATCATATTACTTAAATAACCCATCTACCACTTCTACTTAGAATTTAATGGTGGTTAAGTGAATAAGTATTTAAAACTCAAATGGTGAGTATTAAGTTCAAATAAACAATAAATAAAGTAGTGATACCATATTTGTAAGACATGCTTAATTGCATATAATTTCAATTCATGCACTTAGTGAAGCTAATATAGTTTATCCATTTTTTGTACACCCATTATAATGTTGGGTGTGAATCCACTATTCATAAGTCACTATTCATGAGCACTATTCATGGTGACATGGCATGCGAGTGATGTGGCATGTAGGTGTGTAGATGATTTGGCATGCATAGTGACATGGCATGAAGGTGATGTTGTGGTGGGGCCCACCTTGGGTCCCAAGTGTGATCATGATGATGTGATAGATGTGGGGCATAGTACTCCACTAGAGGACATGGGTTTTGTCCTTTGTGTGTCACATGTAGGTAGTCACATGGTGAAAAAGATAAAGGTTCATGCATGGGTAATTTTTTAAAGGGGACCCATGGTTCAAATATGTAGAGAAAGTCAAAAGGTGATTGTAACACCATTTGTACTTATGTGGTCACATAGAAGAAGAAGAAGACAAGAATGCACTATTGTAGATTGGCCTCACATGTGTGAGTTGGGTGCCATTATTAGAGTCACATGGGGTGGATTTGATCTTCTCTAAATTAGAGCATCCACTTCACTAACCCTTGGATATGAAGACAAGAAGAACACTATTGAGTGTTTGTCCTCACTTGTGGAGAAGAGGACACTATTTGAAGCCACATAAAGGTGGCCTTGGATCTTATCTAAGTGGAGGATCATTTTTGATGACTTTTGGCATATGGGGATAACCACCACTATGGATCATTATATACCCACTCAAATGTGGCTAATTTTAGAGCAGCCATGAAGTTTTAACCTTCTCTCTCTTCTCTATCTCATTATTGTAAAATGTTATAAAGCATTACATTCTCCCATATATTTGTGAGAAACCCATTGGGGCCTATCCAATCTTGAATCATTATTTTAGGTTAAATATTGGAAGACATGAAAGCTTATCTCACCTATATGATTGGGTTGTAATAATCATATACATGGTTAAAGGTTAGATCCCAAAATTTTGTCATTATTGGCTCACTTAGGTACATGTAATAGATCTTTGGAGGTAGATGCTATTGGATCTCCCTTAGATGCTATAGATGTCAGCATTGTAAGAGTTTCATGCTTCATCATGGAGGTTAGAGCATGAAAAGATTGGTTGTAATTTTTTCTCACTTGAGTTCTTGTTAGCACTGTAAAGGAATTGCTAAGAGGAGCTATTGTTAGAGAGAGTTGCTGATGGAATATGATGTCTAGATGCTGCCTTTTCCCCATGATTTTTTCCTAGCTAGTTTATCAGGGTTTCCATGTATATTTGGTGTTATGGTTTATAGTTCCTATTTATGTTTTTATTTTAGCTTGTTATTATGAATTTTTTTATTTACTTTCACATGTAAGAATGTATGTTTTCCCAACAAGTGGTATCAGAGCTAGGCTTTAGCTTTTGGTTAATGAGCCTTGTTGATCCCGAACAAGTGGTATCAAAGTCATGGTTATTTGGTTGGTTTTGTAAAAGTGGGAGATATAGGTGGAGAGACCAAGATATCAATAAAAAAAATTACATGGAAGGTATTTATCTCTATGGGAGATGTTGATGGAGAATGGAGGAGAAACTTAATAAGCTTTACTAGATGGATCAACACCAACACAATGATTATGTTAAATAAATAACTGCATAGCTTATTGTGGAGCAAGATAGTCTCCATTGGTAAAGATGGAGGGTGTGACAATGCATGTAACTTGTTTTGGTTTCTTGAATGAATAATGGGATACAAGTTGTGGGATCATAATACCATAATGTGTGAGCCAAGATGACGCTAAAATTTCATATAGAAGAGGTACCAAAAACTTAAACCTATACTTGATGGATTATTTGATGTATGGAGGAGAATAATTTGATATGTAAGGTTTCATGGAAGAATAATGTTGATGTTAAATATTTTATAGACTCAAAGATTCATTGAGTGAAGTGTTTTAAGGTTGCGGTGTGGTAGAAGCAAGTAACCAAGAGGGTTGCAGTTTAGCTAATGTGAGTAGCCAAGTGGACCAATGCATGGAGTAACTTTGTACATGAGTTTAGTTTGACATGAAATAGTGTATAATGTAGTTCATCTAAAATCTCAAAAAATTGGTAGGTGATGTGATGCACTAAGTAGTGCAATGACTTACCAGCAACTGTGGATGGGCTCCATGTTGATCATGGTGGGAAGAGGTTTACTACATGTATAAGTTAGGTATTGACTTTTATGTATTATTCTCTTTGATTGTAGACTAATATCATGAGTGTGGTGTGCACTTATTTATATTTTTTAATAGTGGGATGCAAAATCATCATTTATACATGGTGATCTCATTATGTGATGGAGTAGCTAGGAGGCTATGTGTATGAGGCAAAGAGTTGATGCTTTATAGTTTGAAGACTGTATAGGTTCCAATAGGCATGCTAATATTGTAAATTAATGCCTTCATATAGATCCAAGATTTAGAATATTTTGATGCTATGGATTGATGACATGTTGGTTTCAGGCCCCCACATGATGGAGATCAATGATATGATGGCTCAGGTGACTAGGAGGATATGAAGGAGAAAATCAAGAATAGAGATGCACAGTAGATAGGAAAAGGAATGAAGTGAAGTATCCCACTTATTGTGGTTATAATTTGTCTTATAGAGTGTCCTATAATAATGAGGAGAAGACATGGATGTCTTCTATATTTTATTCATATAGATTAGGATAAGCCTCATAAAAGCCATAGTGTACACTGAATCGGATACTCCCAAGCAATGAGAGTTGTGAGCGATTTATGGTAGAATCCTAGATAGAGGATTGGGTATTTGGTGAAGTGGGAGTCACTTTGGTTTCTAAAAATATATAATGGGCATGTAAATATAGAAAAATATGATCAAGGCAAAGAAGTTTGTATTAGTACAAAAAAATTCTACTAGGATTTTTGGGAGTAGCAATGGGTATTGGCATTGATAGAAATTGGGTGACAACTAGTTGGCATAATATGTAAATGTTTTAAAGTCTTATTTATATGATTTCAAGTGGGATATTACTAGGTGTGAAGTAAATATTCACAAATCACTATTCATGGTCACTATTCATGGTTACATGGCATGTGGGTGATGTGGCATGTGTGATCTAAGAATTTGATTGAAGAGAGGATGGTTAGTATGGTGTTAGTTCCAAAATGAAAACAAAATGAAACAAACACACTAATTCAATAAAATCTCTAGTCCTAGACACTAGGGATAGCTTAGTTAACAAAAGCAAATGATAAACACAACAAAAAAGCAAGGAATCAAACACAAAAATTCCTTCACCTTCCATGGGTGCTCCAAATGCCTTTGTAGTGGTGGCTTTCTCGGCATGTGCTCATGAAGTCCTTGGCAATAGAAGATTGAAAACCTCCATCTCTCCTTGACACCTTTGGCTTATGGCTTGGCTTGGTTTGGGATCAATTTGGCATTGTAAGACTAGTTGCTTGAAGCTTTTGGAACCAATCTTGCATTATAACTTTGCACAAGTTAAGCTTATAAATGATATTGTTTGGCCTCCTATTTATAGATTTTTGGATTTAATCGGAATCAAATTGAACTATCCATCTCAAGATTGAGATGTGTGGTTGAATATTAATTTAATTTTTGAAATTAAGTTTGTAATTATCCTCGTCATGGCATTGGAAGAAGGGGCAATTGGGAGGCATGGAGGGCATCATGGAACACATTGATAAGGCATGGGAGGAATGAATACTAATATTTATGGCATTTATGGCCTAGGGATGTCTTCCTAAGAAATGAGGTCACTTGATGATGAAAATATTCTATATTCATTTCCAAAACAAAGTTTTCAACAAGTTTTCATGGAATTATTAATTATGCCTTGATTTGGGTTAATTAGCTCTTAAGCATGATTAAACACTTGTTATTGGTCCAAAATTTGATTGGATTGGAATTGGAAGGCCATGTCAGATGTGTTGGAACAATATTCCCATTTAAGATATTTCCAATAACAAATAAAAAATGCATGAGTCTTGTGTAGAATATTTGATAGGGAAGAATAATCCAAAGCACCCAGGTGCAAATTTGGCATTTTGACTCGATCTGAACTGATCAAAGTTAGCTAGCCCATAAATTTCATTACCCCATTTAGGGATACCCTAGCCAAAATTGGCACTTTAATATGTCATTTTCACATCATTTTATATGTTTTAGTGTTTTTAGGCCAAATTGTACATTTTAGGCAGAAACTAGCCAAAACCCTGATTGGAGGTCATCAGTGGCTAGTTTTAGGAGTCTACAGTTTGCCCCTGTTTGGGAAGGCATTGAAAGTTTTAGTAATAGTAACATCTTATCAAAGAATGAAAAATTCCTACATGAATAAAACTACAATGATGATAAACTAACTGTATGATGCCCCCTCGAGGGAATGTTGGCACAAGGAGATCAGGAAATAATCCCTCAAAAAGAAAGAAGTGAAATGAGGGTACCAAAGAAAGGAAAGATGATAGGGTGAAAACATAATGATATTTAAAATTTAGTCAAAATCATTGATAATTCAAGTGGGATGGTGCAAAATGGTTTTACTAAAGGCAGTTATAAGCATTGTACTCTGATAGTGGTAAAGTGGTATGATAACACAATGATTTTCCTAATGGCAATTATAATCATTAAGAAGATGGAGCTACCATAGTTAGGATAAATAAACAAGATAATAACATGCACATTTATGGGTAGAAAAATTAAAATGATGACAACACAATGATTTAACCAAAGGTGGTTATAATCATTAAGAAATGTTGGTGGCATGGAGTGTAATGATTTACCCATAAGCAGTTATAATCATTAGACCCTGATTATGGCAAACATGATAAAATTGGCCAAGGATGATGATAAATTAACACAAAGGGTAATGATGAATTAGAACAACCTACTAGTAGGGAGATGCACATCTGAACTAATAAAGGTTAGAATTCTTTCATATTTAATTACTCTATTTGGGGTATGATTGGGAGTGAATAAGGATGTCAGTGCCGAAGAGATGCTACCATTGCTAAATAGACTTCTTGAAGATAAAGTTTGTTGTAAAACATGTTGGTAGGCTTCATGATAGAACACCATAAAGACTTGGCCAAAATATGCATGAGGACTGACTCCCGTAATCCAATATGCAATAGAAAATAATGCACCAATGATAGAAACCATAATGACAATGTAAACCTATGAATATGGATAGATTCAAGTGTAAGTGAGGAAAAGGATTCACCCAATAAACACACATATATTGAGTCAAGGTAATAGTGCTAAAAGTAAACAAATAGATAGACAAAAAAAAAAAAAAAAAGTAGAAATAAACAAACATATAATGCAAAAAAATGTTATGAACATTGCCCCTAGAAAATAGGTGAAAACTTAATAAATGAACAAAGTGGGGGAATAGAAGAAAAAGAAGGGGGTGGTTGAGCTGTCTCCATATGCAATAGGTAAGTGGATGCTACCTACATAGTTCTATGGATGTAATATCCAAAAAAACTTTAGGACATGTAGTTCTCCTAGAGAATGGGAAGAATGTGATAATCGAGAAAAACAAATAGAATGAATATAATAGAAGAATAGGAATGGTATTGAAAAATGGCAAGAGAATGAGAGAAAAAGGCCAAAAAGGATGGGGAAACTAAATGACAAGTGATTTTCTTGTAACTTAGTAAGATTTCCCAAAATCCTTAAGGTAAAGAAGTGGTTAATGTTTTTGTTATTTTTTAATGATTTTGTAAATATTTTTGGAAGTGTTTTGGAGTATTTCAACTCAATCAAGAATGGTGAAACACTAAATGGTTCAAGATTGCCAAAATGGTGAGAGAATTTAAACTAAGGTTACTTGCAAAATGGTGAGAGTATGGCTTAAGGTGCTCACAAAATGTTGAGAATGTGGCTTAGGTTGCTTGCAAAATGATGAGAGCATGGCTTAGGGTGACTGAGCTAACCTCAACAAGTATTGAGCATTGCCTACATAGCACTAGAGTAGGACCTCAAGTCATTGTAGTTTCACCATTATAGCAAAATAATTTTACTATTTTAATATTCAATTCAAACAAAATAGGCATAGTTGGTAAAAAGGCATAGTACAACATAGGAAGTAGCAAGTTGGTACATCAAGGCTTACTTTTGCCCCTAGTTTTCCCATAGGTGGTTATAACTAGGACACAATGGCATAGATCAATGGTACTAATTGTTCCAAAGCCATTTATAATTATTATCAAGACTAGTGGTAAGAAATAATAACAAACGAAGGATGCAATTGTCAAAACTTGTCACACTATCCCAAAATATGATAAATGTCTAAATTTCTTGAACCAACTGATGAAATTGATCAGATACCTTCATGTTGAAAATGTGTAACAAATGACAAAAATAAAAGTCAAATGTGCTAGGATGTAGAACATATTGGGTTGATAGGTTAAAAGTATAAAGTGGATATGATAAAGAGGATGGATAAGGATGGTATTTATACAAAGAAGAATAGTGATAAAAAGGCATAACTAAAATGGTCCTTATAGACAATACACCTTAGTGCTCAAGCATAGTATCACTTGAGATGAATAATATTCATCGACTCTAGAAGTTCCTCTCCATCTAGTGTGGGAAGCTTGTATGCTCTTGATTCATAACTTTTAGTGATGATGAAAGGCCCTATCTAGTTTAGTTTAAATTTCCCTTTATGTTTCTTTTCGACCGTGGTATTATTTTATTTTTCTTTAAGAACAAGATCACCAAGTTCAAATGTTATATACTTGACACACTGATTATAGTGGCCTTTGAGTTAGTTATGATATGCTTTAAGATTATTGAGCATGACTATGTATTTCTCATCAAGTAGGTCTAGCTCTTGTAGGTGAGCTAATTGATTGTCATAATCATCTAGGATATGTTTGAAAGAGATGCATAGTGAAAGCAATTTGACCTCAATGGGAAGGATGACTTTAGTACCATAAACAAGTGAATATGGAGTGGCTCTTGTGGGGGTATGATGATTGGTATGGTATTCACAAAGGGTAGGGAATATCTGGAGGTGCCAATCATGATTGGCATCATTAACAATATTTTAGAGAATATTGATAATAGTTTTGTTGGATGCCTCAACTTAGCCATTACCTTAAGGGTAATATGCTATAGAAAAGTGTTGTGTGATGTTATATTTAGTACATATCTGGTATATATCCTTATTCTTAAATGAACATCCATTATCAAATATAATTTTAGAAGGGATACCATAGCGGCATATGAGATGGTTAAAGATGAATTTAGAAATTTACTTTCCAATCACGTAAGTGAGGGGTATAGGTTTGATCCACTTAGTAAAATATTTAATGGTGGTAAGGATATGTTTATGGACATTATATGAAGTGGGATTAATCTTCCCAATGAGGTCAAGTCTCCATGTAGAAAATGGCCATAGTGTCAACATTAGTTTCAAAGTTTTTACTAGGGCATAAATTAGATTAGCATACCATTGACATTTGTCACATTTCTTCACATATGCAGTGGCATCTAGATCCATTATGGGCCAATAATAACTAGTACATAAGATATTTTTGGATAAGACTACCCCACTGGAATGGGCTCCACACACTCCTTCTAAAATTCTCTTAACACTAATGTAGACTCTGCCAAAGTTAAATAATGAAGTAGACTTCCATCAAAATTGTGATGGTAAAGGGTGGATCCAAGTAGAGTATAATGATGAATGAAGTTTTTGGTTTGTTTTTAGGATAGGTTAGGTGGTATAACGTTTTCATGAAGGTAGTTGTAAAGGTCTGAGTATTAGTTAAAATTAGAAACAACAATATCACAAATCATGGCAATGGTTGAAGGTTCATGAGTTGGTGCTAAAAAATTCTTGATGATGAATTGATACTCTCTAGCTTTCTCTATTTGTCAAATTAGAGAACCAATAGTAGCCATGGCATCTATAGTTATATTACTAGACCTGGGTATGTGCTTGAAATGAATGTTGGCAATTTTCTATTTAAGAGTGTCAACTATGGCTTTGTATGGAACTAGCTTGTCATCTTTGGTCTAGAAATGATTTGTAACCTAATTGATGATTAACTAAGAATTACCATAAACTTGGAAATGAGATATATTACAATGCACTACTTTTTTAAGTCATACAACAAGTGCTTCATACTCAGCCATATTATTTGTACAAGGAAAGCTGATTCGAAATGATTTAGGGATTTGATCCCCCTATGGTGTAGTAAACAATAGGCCTACCCCAGATCCATATTTAGTGAATGAACCATAAAAGTACAGCTTCCAAGACTGATCCTTAATGGGTGTATTAATAATTTTCATAATGGATTCATCAAGAAATTGAAACTTGAGTGGTTGTGTGTCTATGAGAGGTGCTTCAGCAAGTTGATCTGCAAGACCCTATCCCTTGATTTCTTTCTGATTGACATACTCTATGTCAAAATCACTAAGAAGAATGATCTATTTAGCCATTCTAACTTAAAAATTTGTTTTATATAGTAGATAATTGAGTGGATCTACTTATTAAATGACCATGGTTTTATTATTTAACATGTAATGGCATAGTTTTTGAGCTACAAAAACTTTGGCTAGACAAGCTTTTTCAATAGCCACATAGTTATATTCATATGTAACCAAGGTATGACTTAGGTATTATACAACATGTTCCTTTCCATTATCATCATGTCAAGCCAAAAGTGCCCCTAGGGCATGATCAATAGCTGATAGGTATAACAAAAATGGCTTTCCTGGTATAGGAGGTAATAAAATGGGTGGATTAACAAGATAATCTTTGAATTGTTGAAAAGCTAATTGGAAGTGATCATCCTAGTGAAATATAACTCATTTCTTCAAAAGGTGTGTAAATGGATGGAACTTTTCTACTAATTGAGAGATGAAGCATTAGATTGACTATATCTTACCCTATAAACTACAGAGTTACTTCAAATTGGTTGGTGGTAGCATCTCAGTTATAACATTGACTTTAGATGGATCAAATTCAATACCTCTACGAGATACAATGAAGCTAAGTAATTTGCCTGAAGTTACATCAAAGACACATGTCTTTGGATTGTGTCTAACTTTGTACTCTTGTAGTCTTTCAAATATCTTACGTAGTACTGCTGGATGGTTGGCTCTAGTTTTGGATTTTCCTAATATGTCATTGACATAGTCTTCAAAAATATCATGCATCATATCATGGAATATGATAGTCATGGCCCTTTTATATGTGGCTCCAATATTATTAAGCCTGAATGGCATTCCTTGATAATAAAATGCTCCCTATAGAGTGGTGAATGCTATTTTATGCTGATCTTCTAGTGTGATTCTAATCTGATTGTATCTTAAAAATCCATCCATGAGTGAAATCATTTCATAACATGTCATGAAATCAATGATCATGTCGATATTAGGCGATTTAAAATCATATTTAGGATAAGATTTGTTAATGTCTTGAAAATCAATACAAATTATGAGCCCTTCAGGCTTTTTGCTAACTAGTACTACATTAGAGATCCATTCTAAGTAGTCAATTGATTGGATACATCCTACTTGTAAGAGTTTTTCCAACTCTTTATTTACTAATACAAAAATGTGAGGATGCATCTTACATAGATTTTATTTTACCAGTTTGGCATCAGGATTAACCACAAGGTGGTGCAGAACCAAGGCAGGATCTAAACTTGACATGTCAGAATAAACCCATGTAAAGATATCTACAAATTCTCTCAATAAAGTTGTAAAGACATCATGTTCCATCTCAGTGAAGGATGAACCTAATTTTATCCATTTTAGGTCTAATGTAGTCTTAATGTTTACCTCTATGGTATCTTTGACTAGAAGGGTCGAACCATCTTCTAGGATAGTAAGCAATGACTTGAACTATTGAACTATGTCTGGATCCTTTATTAGGACTTGTTCTTCAACTTCTCCTAGGCATGATGAATCTGAGTCCCCTAATGGGAGATCTAGCCATGTGATAAAAACAATTATAAATTATTAAATAATTTGATCAAATACTTGTTGTTGCTCAAAATTGAACTCAAGTTCATCATTGGTGGTCTCTTGGTCTAAATTCAATGAAGATTGAACACCCCCATCTAATAGCACCTAAAACAAGTTTTCACCATTAGACTGGCCTTTATCTTTACTTTTTCCTTGGTCAAAAATTTCCTCAAAGAGGTTTTAAATTTGGGACCTCAATGTTTTACTTATTTTTTTTTGGCTAAGGGTGTTCACTCGCTCTCCAAAATAGGCTATAGGATCTAATGTGATTGAGAATCCTGATTTGTGATCTCCCAATGGAATGTTGTCTCTAAGGCTTAGGAAATCACATAATTCATCATCATTCTGGAACTCATCAATCAACAAACTAGATTATGGTTGGTCCCAATCTATTAATTAGAGAAAATATAATGGAAAAGGGCTATGATAAATGACTGGAGTAAGGGTACAAATGGCATTGTTATCAAACAAGTTGGTTTTAGTTAGGTCATCAAAGGTGAGGTTAGGATTAGACTCTACTTTACTATCAACATCATTATCACTAGTAACTGGTGAGAGATTTTGAAAAAGATATGTGGGGTCACCCCTAGGCAGTTTAAATCCAAGTCCATAAGGTCTTTCATATTTGGTCATGGAAATTGGTTTAATGCTTCTTTGCTGATTTGGTCTGAGGCCTCTTCCTTCATATTTGTGATGCTCCATGATCTTATTAGGAATAAGATACTTTACATTTTTATAATAATAAGCTTGGTTGTCATTATATAACCATGATTCATATCCTTCAAGAGGGTCAGGGTCTAGGCTAGATGTTGGTAGAAATGTGATAGGTCTTATATCTTTACTCTTTTGTTGCCAATGCCTATGTGGGGTGACTTTAGGTTGCCTAAAGGTTTTTATATTTTAAGGAAGATTGGCAATATGAAATGTATCATGGGTCACATATTCTCTCAGTCCATCATTTGAAATGGTGAAATGATTAGAAGCTTTAGGAGGTAGCATGTGGGAAAGGGAATCCAAGGTATTAAGATCTATACAATTATCTAGTGAAGGATCAATATGTATATACTTTCCTTAATCCTACTTAGAATTTGGATTCATGTCATACTTATAATTATAGCATTGAAACTTAGCCTCAATATGCTTGCATTGTTCATATGGGTGTAAATCTCCTAGAATATTCACTTCCATCCCTGAATGGGAAAAATTGATACGTGTGCAGTGTTGATAAGACTACATGAATCTCATGTAACCATGGCCTATCTAAAAGTATATTGTATGATAACTCCAGATCAAGCACATGATAAAGTGTATCATGGGTCAAAGGCCTAATGATAACTAGAAAACTAATGGTGCCTTGTGATTCTCTTTCCTGATTATCATAAGCTTTGATAGTTATTATTTATGGTTGGAGATCTATCATTATGTACCTAAGAAGCTTGATGAGCTTGAGAGACACTATGTTGAGGCTAGATCCATTGTCTATAAGGACACATTTCAAATTATGCCATATTATATAAACTTTTATGTATAATGGATTGTTATAGAGTGAGACAAGGGAAGACATATTGCTTTGGTTGAATGTGATTTGTTGGGCTAGAGCTAGGTGTCTAGCCAAAGCTTAGAATTTATCAAGGGATATGTCACTAGCAATAGTGGATTGGGTCAAAAACTCATTCAAGATTTTCTTGTGGATAATTGATGTTCACAAAAAATCTAAGATTGAAATTTGTGCTGGTATCTTCTACAATTGTTCCACAATATCAAACTTCTTGTCTTGGTCAGTAGTGTTTGATTTATTTTGAGATTGAATGGTTGGTTGGATGACAAGAAAAGTGGTAGATGGTTGTGGACCTGAGATAGTAATCTTTAACCTCTGAGTTGTGATTACATAATTAGGATTAAATACAAGACCATTATTACTAACTACTATTAGAAATTGTATGAGACTAGATAAGACAAGTCTCGATTGTCGGTGCACTTGCATGTGGAAAGAATGAGTTGTTGTTATAGGATCCAAAAGTGGAAGTCCTATTTTGCTAGTTTGTTTTTATGCACTCCCAGGTCAAAGAAGGATTATGCATGTAATTTGGCTGGATAGTATTGTTTAGCAATGGTCTAAGCTGATTAGTGCTTAGTCAAGGATTAATGAAGATGGTATTGATGCTACCCCTTATAATATGACCTATAACCCTATTTTAGTCACGTGTAAATGCATGTTAGGTTTGTTGGTTATTAACATTTTGATATTGGTTTTCTCTATTATTATATTTTTATGGTTTTTGTTATTGATTTTATCAATTTTACTGGTTTAGCCTTTAATTTTGATACGATTGATTTTGTTGCTACACTAGCTATTATTATTGTTGCTAATTGTTATGTCAAGGAAAAGGTTTTTGATAAATACATAGAGTTTGATTAGAAGTGGAAGCACCATTATCCAATGTTATTTCCACATTCTCCAACATATTCTCAATTAAATTCTTGATTTGGACACATCTTCATAAATTATGCCCATTGACCCAATGATAGTCATAGAATTTGTTTTCACCATACCAATCAGGACAGGGAATGCCTTATGGATAATGCTTTGGTATATAGGCCAACTAATCATATTTGTGGTAACAAGATTGTGAAAGATAGATTCAATGGGATCCCTTAGGTCACTAAAGACATGATGTACAACCACAATCCGCTTAGGATGAGGGGTTTACAATGGTAAAGGTTACTATATTTGTTGTATAATTTTTGGTTGTTGTGCTTGCAACATCAGTTGGAGAGGTTGCTAGGTAGGGGTAAGCTAAAAAGGTAGTATGGATGAGGTTTGTATAGTTTTCACATGACAAGATTTAGTTACTCCATTTCTCACAACATTCCTATTTTGGTTGAATTACTTTGGTATTTTTTGGTTAATGGCCTGTACTGATTGCATTTCTTGCACTTGAATAGGATGTTGTTGTTGACCATTTCCTTGATTGGTAGAATTAAGTTTTATGACTCCTTTATTGATGAGCACCCACTCGATCAACAACATTTATCAATGATATCTTTGAATGTATGTGCACATTGTAACTCTAGATGGTAAGCTATCTCACTATGCAAATTTTTGGTAAACATAACATCTAATTATTTTTCTGGTAAACTATGGGTGAAATGGCTTGCAAGGGCTCTCTATCTTTATAAATAACTTGAAAAACTCTCCCTAGATTTTTTATTTGCTTATGTCAAGTCCACTAATGAGATATCATGCTTGATATTATAGGAAAAGTGATGCAAAAATTTATCAAAAATGTCATCAAAGTCTGCTACTAAATTCTTAGGTAACTTTAAAAATCACTCCAAAGCTTGTCTAGCCAAGCTCCTTGGAAATAATAACAAAAGGTATATGTCGCTATATGCCACTAGTTGACATGCGATAAAGAATTCAATCAAATGAGCCTTAGGGTCACCCTTCCCTTTATATTTGTCTAATTTGGGTGGTTCATATCCTAGAGGAAATGGTATTTACAAATATTCCATGTTGAATGAATAGAAACACATGTCATCCAATTTGAACTTTTTAGTCTATTTCCCTACCTAAATGGCAGCAATTACATCCTTCATCTGTTGAAATTATAGGGATAGAAAATTGAAAGGGATATTGGTTTGAGGGAGAACATTAGTTTGGGTAAATGGTTGAGAGGTCACAAGTGGGACACTTTAACTAGGGTATGATGGAGACATCTATTGGGGTACATTCACTTGGTTGGGGAATGGACTAGGAATATAAAAGCGTGGATTGAGATGTACTTGAAATTGCATATTTGGCTACATGATATTCTAGTTTGGGTTGGTAATAAAGGTTTGGATTGGAGGATTTTTTGGTTGGGATGGAGGGATATAACTATACTGTGCCTGCTGTGGTTGAAAAGGGACATGCTGTTGATTAATCAAACCTTGCTATTGAGTGGGAACTTGTGGACCAAGACCATGTCTCTAAATTTGTGGCACATTTTGAACTAATGATTATCTATTAGGTACTTGAGAAATGGGGACATCTTTGTTGCATGAATCCTATGGAGAAGTGAAAGTAGGTTGTAGATTTGACATCTATCACTGGCCAATATTTGCACACTGTTGAAGAGTCATTACTTGGTTAGGAATTGGTATATTAGTTTTATGACTGAAAAGGTATGTTCATTGTAAATTTTCATGAGGGAAGTCTACCAAAAAATTGACCCCTACCTCTATGGCTCTAATCAAAATCTTATCCTTATTTTCTAACAAATGTCACTCAAACAAAAATGGATCAAATGTGGAAGCTATATTAATAGAGTATGACTATTGAAGAAATGGCTCATCCACTATTGGTATTGTAGCGAGGTATTGCATGGTTTGTTCTTGGTCATATTCTGAATAAGGTGTTGTGTTAACCAGGTAGTAAGCTAATGGATCTTCGCTTTGTGCCCTGATTGAGTATTATAAGAGGGATAAGAATCCATCTCACAATCAATATTATCTACATAGGGGTATTGCACATTTCTTCTTAAAAAAATACATTACTAATCCCTGGATTGTACATGAGTCCACTACGAGTGTAGGAATACATGTTAGGATCCATAGTTAATGCTTTGTGATAAAAGGTCAAAGATTTCTATAAACTGTAAAAATGTTAGTTTCTAAAAAAAATGATGCCTTCAACTTGGTCTAGATTTATCAAAAGGATCAAAAGTTTTATGCAAAGATCTATGAGGAAATAAAATAGCATAAAATATCTAATATTTCACTATTCACACAAAGATAAGTAAGTAAATAGATTTAAAAATTAAAATGCCAAACTCCAAGGTCAAAATGATTTAAATCAATCTAATCTAGGAATTTAAAAGTTGCTAGGTCTTTTGTCCAAATGTGGCATCAAAAGCTAGGCTCAAACAAGGCATGTGCTAGGACTCTTGGCCAAATGATGTCAAAATCTAGACTTTGAAACTAGATGAAAGTTTTAATCTACTGAATTTGAAACACTTATAACAAACACTAGGCATTCAATTCTTGGTCATGAACTTGATCAACTAGGTATAAGGTATGAAACAATAAGCACTTTATCAATAGTTTAATTTCTCATAAATAATGGTATAAAACTTAGTTCTTTTTTACAAACAAGCTAAACAAAGGTGAGTGGTATAACTATGTTTTAGACAAAGGATCACAAAAGTACACTTGGATTGGTCTGAAAATGTAGAAAAAAATTTGGAATTCTATGCAAGAGGGTCCATGAAACAATATTTTAAATATTTTGGGCAGCATAATATCACTACACTACCCAGAAGGTGTGATAAAAAGTTTGTTTCAAAAACTCTCTACAGTAAAGATAATTTTATATAATTTTGATAGCATAATACTACCTTTCTTGACTCAAAATGTTGTGGTGCATAGACTTAAAGTTCAAGTGTTTAGTACAAAATGGATTAAGTCTATCAAGTGATGACAATGATTATGAGTCTTAAATGGCTTTTAGCCCAAAAATGGAAATTAAACCTAAGTTCCCTCAAGTTTAGTGCAAATGGAGAACCCACTTAACACATCAAATATATGAACTTGTAAAGGTGTAATTTCAAATTTAGATTATAAGTGAAGGACTTAAACAACTTTAATAAAGGTCTAGACTCAATTGGGCAACATAACTATGCCAAAGTGGATGATATGACTCTCAATTTTTTGATGAACTTTGAACAAGGCAAATTTATGATCTCACATGGGAAACATAACACCTCTTTGTTCAAAGAAAAATGAGGACCATGTGTTTGGTTTGGGATTGTTTGTAACCTTTTCATATCACACCATATTGTCTATAACTTATCTCTTATACCCAAAACCTTTCACCATTTCCAAAGCACTACCTATAGATACTATCCATCTTATCATATTTGACATGGTATACATCCCTTTACATATTTTATTAGCATATAGTTACTATCTAATTCACTTCACCCATACCACAACACATTGTTAATATCATCCTCTATCCCACATATTTCATTGGTAATTCATTTCTTTAACCTTTATTTGTGCATAACTCATCTTGAGTAGTTGTCATTCTTTTCCAATCTTACATTCACCACATATTCTACCCACCTAATATACATCCAATTTTTCACCCTATATATCACATCTCTCTCATCCTTCACCTATCTCATTCCCTTTAGTACTAGATTCTATCTTGAAATCAAGATTATAATGGTCACCCAACTTGTTTGGATTATCATTTGTCACTTTCTACATTTTTTTGACTATGTATTATCATTATACATAGTCTTATAAGATTCTAATCTAGTACCCATCATTTATCTTCATCCTTATTAATTACCTTTATCATCTAATACCCATCAAATTATCTTTTTTCTAGTGGATAAAGTATTTGATCCCATCACTCTTCTTTATCCTTACTAGATTGGTCTCTTATGAGAATTTATTTCTTCGTAATTCTTGGTCCCCTCATCCTCTTACATCACTCTCTTTTAACCACTAGTAGCTTTAGTCTCTAGATGGAGGTAGTATTTGAAGACTTAGATCTCATCTATAACATATCATCACGTCTCTCTTTCATAATGGTTATCCACACATGCAGCCAACTTAGGATTGGATAGGCCTCCAACCAAGATAATGAACCTATGGCACATATGGTTTATCCAACTTAGGAATATGATGAAACTCATAGTGATATGTACACACCTAGAGAAGAGGATTAAAGGCTTAATCCCCTCCATAATGATGAAAATAAGAATATAATTAACTGTTATTTATATGATAACCATGATCATATCCTAACTTGTGCCTTCAAAATAGGGGCACATTACCTTCCACCTTAAATTGTACTCTCTTACACAACTTATTCCACCCTCCATCATGCTGAAACACACCACATCAACATGTTAATCACATACCCAAAGAAGAAGAAGGTGCGGACCATGGATTTTCTAAAGAAGAATGCCCACCACGCCTTCATAATAATAATATTGAGGCTAATCAGAAACATGATGTCATAGAGGATCACTTAGACCAATTGATGCAACAAATTAACCTTTTACTCCATAATCAACATCCACCATCTCCTAGACAAAATAACACAAATAATAATGATCATAATAACTATTAGAGGTAAAATACACTGAGAGGGGGGGATGAATTAGTGGTGGTAAATAATCCAATTCAATTTTCAAAAACTAAAGCATTTAATTCAATCATTCATGAAGCATGCAAATCATTCATAGCAGTGAATAGTGAACATAATGCAAGATCACATACACAACACAAGATCTATATGGGAAACCCTCTTAGAGAATAAAATGCACTCTTAATCCTGTAAGCACATGGAATACTATCATATAAGATGATCATAAATAAGAGACTAATCAAGTCCTTTTGATTAGGAACCTTCAATCAAGTCCTTATGACCTACAACCTTGATCAAGTCCTTTTGACCGAAGGTCTTTAGTGAAACCCTATTTCACAAGGAGAAATTAACCATAAGGAAGATCAAGTCCTTTAAACCCTCCTTGAAAAAACAATCCCACCTTAAAACTAATGTATTCAACAATTGATGATGGACCTATGATTATATAACCCATACATAAACTCATTCTATTTCTCAAACAAGCCTCTCACATAGGCATACCACAATATCTCTCCTTCTTCAGTCAAATAATCCTCATATGCAAACTTAGATCTCTTCACACAACTTAAAATAACAAGAAAACTATACTATCATCAAAAACATGATCTATGGATTAGACACACAATCCTTGATCTCCTCTACTCATCAACCCAATAGTTTGGCACTCTCACTTTCATCTAATTTCCTTTGCTCTCTAACTCTCTCAAATCTTCCACACTAAAGTCTATCACTAAAAAATCTCAAACCTAGCATAATTGGTTTCACTATATATAAAGTAATCATGAATTATCAAGTCCATAATAATCCTTTTCAACCACAATACATACCTTCACCCTTAAGGCATCTAACATGGGTCACATTTAAGTAGTTATACCTTTTAATAAGGCCCTTATAGCTCTTATAGATCTCATGGAGACCTATTCACCCATTTAGCACACTATTGAACAAAATAAGAACACATGACCACTTTAAAATACATGGGTCCACTCTTTATGTCCCCTTTTACATCCTTAAATGATCATAGTCACCTTTTCTCACCTCTACGTATGCTTAATCAACTCAAATAGAGACCTTATATATAGGAACACCATTATCAAACATACATTCAACTTCTTAAGCATTGTTCATACTCAAGATAGATTGATCACACCTCTAAAATAATCATAGAGCATCCTCATGAAGTCTACAACACTCCCAAATAGCCAATTCACCTTGAAACATCAAAACAACATCTACATAATCTCAATTACTTTTCTCAGGTCACTTGAAAAATAAGTAAAAAATAACAGTCAACTTTGAATTTTAATATCTTTGTTTACACACACTTTTAGATCTTAAAATCCATATTTATAGATGCACCATGGATTCCTCTACATATTTTCTTTTTATTAGATGAGTAAATTCATCTTCTATTGAAAGACATGGCCCAAAAACTAGACACTAGTTTTTTCCTTAGCAAATTCAAATATTCAAATGGTAATGGTCACATTTAAACCTCAAACACAATGCTCATATTTTGTGTCTTCTTAGCTAAAATAGAATATGCACCATTGATCTTTTCCAATCTTTAACACACAGGCACCAATGATTATATGTTAAACCTATATCACTTTGACCTCATCTTGTGTAGTCTTGAAATGTTGACTCAATGTGCTCCATCGATCTCAGTGGATTAGTCATGTCTTTAACTATCAATGCTCACTATTCGATCAATTTATATGAATACCCATGCATTGTTAGATCTTTATCATGTACCTGTCTTCATCTTACTACTTCTTGACTTCTTAGATCAACACACATATTTGATCTTGTTCGAGCTTTAACTCTTTCAAAAATGACTAAGTATGGGCACCCTTTCAATATGCTTGAGTAGCCATTTTTGAACCTTAATAACTTCTTTTGTGCTTCGATGCATGATCTCAAATTTGGACCAGATGATCTCCTCACATAGGATAATACAACCATGTAGCACATTACTCTTGAAAGCTTTACATGTGCAAGATATAGTTCCATTAATATGCCTTCTCAAAATATTTTATCACAAAGCCAATAATGTCTATATTTTATCTGGGAGACCAACTTTGTTGCTTTATAATTTTTACCATGATTTAACACATGATCTAAAATTTAACACAAATAAACTATGCTTAAAAATAAATAAACTCATATGATCATATTCTCTTGACACCTTCACACGTGAAATATATTAAACCATCAAAATGCTTACTTGATTCTTCTTTCCACTTGTAAAATTGGCTATGGAAAAACATAGTGAAGCTGCTTGGGAGCCCAAATTTTCCTAAGCATATCTATTGACACACCTCATCACATGATTTTAAACTTAGTAAAAATAAACTAGACAAGAAATGAACAAACCTATATGATCATTTTATTCTAACACCTCCACTTGTGTGAATACTGATCTCATCAACATGCTTACTTAGCTATTTCTGGCCACATGCAAATTTGGCTAAGTATGGGAAAATAATGAATTTTGACTAAGAAGCCAAATTTGGGCCCTCATACATTTGATCTCATTTTGATGCATGACTTGAGATCTAGTGCATAATAACTAGGGATTACTGTGATCACAACCATATGACCAACTCCCCTTGACTCATTCCCACATGGAAATGGTGATGTCATCAAACTACCTACTCATATTTCTTGCCACTAGACCTAAAGAATCTAGATGAAAACTATGATCAACCAAAAAAAATACATTTATGCACATAAGCATTAAAAGCATAAAAAACCTCTTATAGGACCCGTTGCACATGATCAATATTCCATATTCATCCCTGAACATCTGTAGCCATGTCAACACTGAAGATCAACCAAGCCTCCTTCAAGCATACTAGAAGAGGCACATTGCACACTTTATCATTGTCACTTAGGCTATCAAGGCACTTCATCCACTAATTAATACACCTCCATGAAAATACCAGGACATCACTATGACAATTCTCAAATAATCTCCCCCTTTGTCATTAATGTCAAGAAACATCATATATAGAAATATGCAACTCACCTTCTCTCTCCTTACTCCCACAACAAGAACTTTCTCCGCCTTTGACATAATGAAAAAGTGGGAACCAACTGATCCTAGACACCTAAAAATACCATAAATAGGAAAGGACCATATTAAAAATATGATACAAACTCCCCCTTAACTTGAGCCTATTTTTTCTTTCCTTGACGAACTTCCTCTTGCTCCATGCCAACATTCTTCTTCACAAGCACAACAACTAATGAAGATAGAACATACAAAAACACTAAAATCCAATGAAACTCACCAATAAACATTTGAGAGGGAATTCTAATATTTCTGATCCTTTGTAACTTTTGAGCATCTTCATATCTCCACACACTATGAAGAACCACCATGCAGGCTTACTAGCCTTCTCTCTCAAGACACTTCCATGACCACCAATAGAGCATCATACCATTCATCAATTAGGAAAAATTTTATAAACTAACTATAGAAATCACCTTGAGACATTCATGCCTTGATCTTTTGGATAAACTAAACAAAAGCACTCTTCTTCTCATGAGGCCTGTCTAGCCTTCTTGTAGCCCTACTTGGAACTTACAGAGCCCATAATTTTTAGTAGAAACATCTTCAAGACTTGAAACTTAATATATGAATCACTCTCATATTCCCCCTCAATCAAAACAATTTACATCACAAATCTCATCTTATGCAACATACATCCTTCACAAACCTACTAGTTAATTATCCCTCCATATTGACAAAAAACATGAATAACTTGAGAACCACAAACTTTAAAATCTATGTAAAGCTTTATTTTAACACAAATTTTTCCCATTAATCATATTAATAAGCCTAATACCTCAATTCACAAGGCAAACCAATTTTCTAGTAGAGTCCAAAACCCTATAATCTCAAAACAAACAAAGTCAACACAACACCTTCTAAACATCTACCTCTAAAATATCTTGTACACCTAGAGACAACCATTACACACTTTTGGACCAAGATTTTATATTCCACATCATTGGTAACCTTGAATTCATATAACCCATTTTAGGATCTGCATACTCACGCACAAACTAGGAAACCTAAGAGTAAACATAAATCTTTAATTTCACTTCAACATACTTTCAGATCATAAAACCACTTGGAGTATGATCAAATAAGGTAAACAAACCTTTCTATGTAAATAGATTACCTTGAAAAATCACAAATCCTCCTTTACCATCTGGGAACCTTCAATCTAACCCTGTAAACTATTCGAACTGAAAAACACCACAACAACACTTGCTTCTCCACTTAAAAGGAGTCTCTTCAGAAGCATACATAGAGACACCCTCTACACCTCAATGATCTAAAACAAAAATAACTCCTCATATTCCATATCCTCCTTTATCAATTGAAACTTATAGTTCTTCTTATTCTTCTTCTTCTTCTTCTTCTTCTTCTTTATCTTTAGAGAAATAACTTCCTCAACTACTATAACATTATCCTTTTATTCTATGATTGGATTATCAATACATGGAAACAACATAGATTCATGGCATACCTCTTCATCTAAATAATATTCCTTGTAGTTTGGAACCTCATAACTAGGTATGGATAATTGATGTTCTTTGTATAAATCTTGCTCAACAATAACAAAATGTTTACTTGGATCCATACTTACCTCAGAACTAGCCTCAACCAATACCTTGGTCTTCTCCTTGAGCTTAGTCTTTTTATTCTCAATATGAGCAGAAAATGAGACCTTTTGGGACTCTTCAACTTTTGAAGCATTCTCCATCATAGAAAATAGATTAATTATATTTTTAGACTCATCATAACTCTTACTTACCACCTTTGGTCTCCTTGAGTTAACTTATCTTCTTCCATGTACTTTGGGAACCTTATTGAACCTATTTTGAATTGTAAGCCTTTGCTTACAGAACCTAACAATGTGACATCTCTATTTACTATTGAAGCACACCATAGTCTCTACAAAAATTTCATTCTACCTTACCAGATTTGGACAAAATCTTGTAATGTGTCATAGTTTATAACAACTATAGCACTCAATATCTCTTGAAGGAAAATCAGCTTGTCTTACCTTAAATGGAATTTTTTTTACAAAGTGTCCCACATCATGACAATTGAGACATTCAACCTTGCTTACACCTTTTGATTGATGGCCCCCATCATAATTCCATGCAAATTCATTCTTAACAAGTCTTCTACATTCTCTATCTCTATGCCTAAATTGATTACAAATGTAGTAGTAACCATACATCATGGCATTTGGTTTTTTGATCTAATTAGTCTTCATGCTACTAGCACCTTCATTCCTTATCTAATAATTTTTCTATAAAGGCTGATTGTCTTTGTTCACATTAGTCTTCATCTTATCTTGAGTTGCAGTCTTTGGTTCTTCTTTATATCCAAGACTAGTCTTACCACTTGCATACTTTTGATCATTCAGAATGTTATCTAGATCACTTTAGCTCTTTTCAAATCTCAAAAATGACATTACCTTACTATATACCTTCACTCACTCAAATTTTAATGACTCATTTTCAATTACATACCTTTCACATTCATCTTCTTTAGATTTTAAGATTATGGACAAAATTTCCAACTGACAATTGAGATGCTTGACCATATCTTCATACTCCTTAGCATCTTTATCCATTTTTGCCTCAAACACATTGAATTACTTCTTAAATTCTTTGAGTTTATATTTCATCTTCTTATTGATCTTCTTCTCAATCTTCAGTTCTTCATGAGCATTAGTCAATGTAGTGTCATAGTCCACCTCATCTTCATCATCATCTAAATCACTTCGAGTAGGCTTCTTTTATTGTGAGAAACTTCATTCCTTAGCCATGAACAGAGCTTCATATTCAGTAGAACCATCATCTTCATGATCATATTTTGAGTCACTATCTTCACTCTCATTTGATGAGATGTAATCTTCTTTGGTGTAGAGACTCTTCTTATCCTTCAAGTATTTATTCTTGTTATCAAACCTTTTAAATCCCTTTTTGATTTTATCAAACTTGAAAGATCGCTTATCATCATCATGACCTAGATCATGCTTTTCATCATCATCCTTATTATGCTTATGAGGGCACTTATTAGCACAATGTATTATCTCACCACAATTGAAGCATTTAAGGGGTAGCTTACCTTTATGCTTACCTGAACCTATTCTCAATTTCCTTAAAATCAAAGAAATTAGTTCATCCTCATCTATATAAAAAATGTCATCCTCCTTGAGTTTCTTAACTTAGAACTTATCCTTTGTCTTTATTTTAGTCTTGAAATTTGCTTCCTTATTTGGTGGTATATCATCATTCTTCCTCATCTCATAGGCAGTAAGGGTGCCATACAATTAATCCATTTTCAACTAAGGTCATGACTCTCTTCTATAACAAATAATTTTAGATCAAACTTTGGGGATAGAGACCTTTATACCTTTTAAACAATAGTAGTCTCTATAAGATTCTCTCAAAGACCTCTAATGATATTCACAATCTCATCAACTCTCTGTAGAAAGGATGCCACAGTATCTTCTTCATTCATCTTGAGACTTTCAAATTACCTTCTATGAGTTTACAACTTAGAAAATTTAAAATTTGAACCTCCTTCAAAAATAGTCATCAATTTATCCCATATTTTTTGGTAGATGTGCAATGAATTATTTTGGTGAACTTAGTTTTTGTAAGACCATAAGTGATGGCATTCATTGCTTCAGAGTTGTTCTCAAATAGATTTTTGTCTATAACACTAGATGGAGGAATAGTAGGAGCAACATAACCATCCAAAATAGATTACCATACATCAAACTCTAGAGACATAATGTATGTCCTCATCCTAGTACTCTACAAAGCATAATTGGATCCATTGAACATCAGTGCTTGTCTAGTAGAAAAACTACCTTGTACATTCTAACTAGCCATTGTACCTTGGATCACATTTTAGCTAACAAGATTTTACCAAAGGACCTCATTTTGATACCAATTATTAGAGATAAAATCCACTAAGAGTGGGGGGGGGTGCATTAGTGGTGGAAAATAGTCCAATTCAATTTACAAAAACTAAAGCATTCAATTCAATCATTCATGAAGCATACATATCATTCATACCAGTGAATAATGAGCATAATGTAAGATCATATACACAAAACAAGATCTACATGGTAAACCCTCTTGGAGAATAAAACCCACTCTCAAGCCTACAAGCACATAGACTACTATCCTATAAGATGATAAAAAATAAGAGATTGATCAAGTCCTTCTGACCTAAAACCTTGATCAAGTCTTTTTTATCAAAGGCTTTTATTGAAACCGTATTTAACAAGGAGAAAATGGCCCTAAGGAAGATCAAGTATTTTAAACCCTCCTTGAAAAAAACACTTCCACCATAGAAATGATGTCTTCAACACTTGATGATGAACCTCTTATTATCTGACCCTTGCATAAAATCTCTCTCTTTCTCAAAAAAGCCACTCTAATATGCATGTTATAATCTCTCTTTCACTCAAACAATCCTCATATGTACACTCAGATCTATTCACACAACTTCAAATTGTAAAACCATTATATTATCATTAGAAAGATGATCTACAAATCAAACACACAGTCCTTAATATTGTCTTCTCATCAGCCCAATATCTTGGCACTCTCACTCTTCTATGCTTTCCTTCACTCTCCATCTCTCTCAAATATTCCGCACCAAAGTCTCTCACTAAATTTTTTTGAACCCAACATATTTGGTTTCACTATATATTAAGAAATCATGAATTATCAATTCCATAATAATATTTATTAGCCACAATACATGCCTTCATCCTTAATGCATCTAACACGGGTCACACTTAAGCATCTACACTTTTTAATAAGGCCTTTGTAGCTCTTATAGGTCTCATGGAGAACTATTAATCAATTTATCACACCATAAAAAAAATAACATAAGACCACTTTAAAATACATTGGTCCACTCTTATGTCCCCTTTGATGTTCTTAAATGATCATAATCACCTTTGCTTACCTTTGCATATGCTCAATGAACTCAAACAAAGAGCTTATACATAGGAACACCATTACCAAACATATAGTAAACTTATGAAGCATTGTTCATACTTAAGATAGATTGATCACACCTCTAAAATACTCATAGAGCTTCCTCGTGTAGTATACAACACTCCCCAATAGCTACTTCACCATGAAACATCAAAACAACATTTACACCAGCTCAATTACTTTTCTTAGGTCACTTGAAAAATAAGCATGAAACCATAGTCAAATTTGAAGCTTCATATCTTTGTCTTCACACAATTATAGAACTTTAAACCCATATTTCTAAATGTGCCTTGGAGTCCTCTACACAATTTATTTTTACTGCATGAGTAAATTCATATTCTATCAAAATATATGGCCAAAAAACTAGATACTATTTTTTCCCTTAGCAAATTCAAATATTCAAATGAAAATGGTCATAGTTAAACCTCAAACACAATGCTTGCATCACATGTCTTCGCAGCTCAGATAAAATATGTACCATCAATCTTTTATGATCTTTAACACATAGGTGAAAATGCTTAAATGTTAAACCTTTATCACTTTAAACTCATCTTGTGAAATATTTAAATATTGACTTAATGCACTCCATTGATCTTAAAAAATTAGTTAGGTCTTTAAATTTCAATGCTCACCATTCGATCAATCTTTATGAATACCTTCTCACCATTGGATCCTTATCTTGTAACTTTGCTCAGTCAGTAAACACCATGCACCTATCCTCATCTCCCTTCTTCTTGAATTTTTGGAGCAATGTGCACCATTTATCTTGTTTGAGACTTAACTCTTTCAAAAATGACTAAGTATGGGGACCCTTTCAATATGCCTAAGTAGCCATTTTTGAACCTTCATAACTTCTTTTGTGCTTTGATGCATAATATCGAATTTGGATAAGATGATATCCTCACATAGGAGAATCCAACCATGTGATACACTATTCCTAAAACCTTCATATGTGCAAGATATAATGCCATTAATATGCTTTCTCAAAATATTCTATCACAGAGCCAACTATGTCTAGATTTTATTTGGGAGACTAACTTTGCTCATTCATAACTTTTGTCATGCTTTAGTGCATGATCTAGAATTTAGTGAAAATCAACTATGCTCAAAATTGAACAAACCCATATGATTAGTTTATCTTGACATATTAACATATGAAAGATATAACACCATCAAAATTCTCTCTTGGATCTTCTTTCGACTTTGTAAAATTGGCCAAGTATGGAAAAACATAGTCAAACTAATTGGGAGCCCAACTTTATATAAGCATATCTCTTGATGTGATTCATCACATGATCTAAAACTTATCAAAAATATACTAGGGAAAAAAATGAACAAACTCATATGATTATTTTGTCCTGACACCTCCATGCATGTGAATGTTGACCTCATCAACATGCTTACTTAGATGTTTCTAGCCACATCCAAATTTGGCTATGGAAAAATAATGAATTCTGATTGAGAAGCAAAATTTGCACCCTCATATATTTGATTGCACTTCGATGCATGACTTTAGATCTAATACATAATAACTAGGGAATACTATGATCAAAACCATGTGACCAACTCCCATTGACTCATTCCCATGTGGAAATGGTGATGTCATCAAACTACCTAAGTAGAGTTTTTGCCAGATGAAAACTATGATCAACCAAATGAAATCCACTCATGCACACAAGCACTCAAATAATAAAAAACCTATTATAGGATCCCTTACACATGATCAATACTCCATACTCATCCATGAACATCTCTATCCATGTCAACACTAAATATCAATGAAGCCTCCTTCAAGCATAATAGAATAGATACATTCCATACTTTGTCATTGTCACTTAGGCTATCGAGGCACTTCATCCACTCACTATGAGACCTACATAACATTACCATGACATCATTATGACAAATCTCCAACAATAACAACACCATCAGTAATGCCAATAACACTAACACTCCACAACCTACCAACACTAAAATATCTAATTAACCCAATAAACTCACTCCCTTATAAGTATCCCCATCTTATCCATCTAACCATACCTAACCCACATAGACAAATAACTAATCTAACACCCTACATCATCCAAAATAACTCATTCAACCTAACACTTACCTATTTTTCCTAGTCCCAATAAAATTGCTACTCTCAAAATGCCTTTAGTGGAAATGTTGATAAAGTTACTACTTGATAATAATGATATTGCAAAATTATGACTTTATAGTCATGATATTACAATATTATGATTCCTTGCTTGCAATATTTCAATACCACAACTTTGGACTTGTGATATCATAATATCATAGGTTGACCCCTTAAATCCATAAATCATAATGACAACATCACAACTGAGGATAAAAATAAAAGTCATGATATTTTTGGGTGATTTTGAAGGCATTTTTCTTACTAAATCCATCCAAAATTCCTATTAAAACTAAAAAAATAAACAAAATTACTAGGCTAAGGGTATTTTTACTCACTACAGATATAACCTCTACATCTCTCTAGTGCTCTGGGATTCTCTCACCATAATGGGAAGCTTGGGGTAGTCAATCCATAGTCTTACCTTAGAGCTAAAATCATAAGAAGTCAAAAGGTTAAAATGACCCACTTTTTACTCATTTGTCCTATATGACCTCCCTTACTCCTCTAACTACCCATTTTTGACACTAATTGACTTCAATCTCATCCAATTACCCAATTATCCCAATATAGTAACTTTCAATCATATTCTAACATCATTTAGGGCATGAAATATCCAACCCCTTATCATCCACCTTATCCGACATCAAGAACTACATCATCTTGAGGTCTTTTAGGACTATCTAGGTAACACTTAGTCCCACTTTTTGTGCCTATGGATATCTTGACCACCCTATATCCCTCATCATCGTCCAATCTCTGGATTAGTTAATTGACAATCACATATCATTTTTGAAGCCCCAAATATTAAAAAAAGTATCTCTCAACCACTAATCAATAATCATAATAACTATATCCCTTTTCAAGCTTTCCTTAGCATGTGTCCTTGTTATGATATTTATCACCAACTTGAAATGATCCTATTTTAATCAATTTCATCCTATCAATCAAGACACCTTATAGACATTTGTCATTTTTCCAATACCCATCACTTGAGCTACTCTATCCCCTTCACTCTTGAGGCATCTAAATGGTCAATTAGGGCATCCTAACCCCATTAAGATCTTAGTCTTATCCGACCCCATGATTTTTGTTTGAGTGACCATCTAGGTCATTCTCTCCTCGTATGCTCTCTCAAGGGGGCATAATATCCTATTAACATTTGACATCATCTAATATCATGGATTTTATTTGAAATACCATTAATCATTCCATTTCATTCCAATCATACTACCATTTCAAAGAGGGGCAAAATGTATGCACTAAATTATGCTCACCTCATTAATTATACTAATTTTCACTAATTTAGTCTAATTTCTATATTTCCTAGCCAATTTAATTAATAGTCTAACAATCCAAATCCCATTCCTATATCCCATAAACCTTTAACCCATTATAAAACCAATTAATTCCCTCATTAAACCCCTAATATATCTTATTATCTACTAAACTACCTCCTAAATCAACTAGCCAATTTAAAATTATAAAATAATCTACCTACCCACCCACCACTATTCTAGCCTCTCCTAAAACCCTAAACCCTATGGGGAGATTTATATAATTAAATGATTCTATAAATATTACCTAATTTATCCCCCTTCTCTAGAATTCTCTAATTCTAATTATTTCCATGAAATTAAAAATTCCATGGAAAATCCATAGCCCTTGATATTAATGGCTGAAATTTGAATTTGGACCATTGATCTTTCCTTCTATGCCTATAAAACAAGCTTTCCCTCCACCCTCAAAATAACTTATAAATACATCAATCCATCAAATTACTATTATATATCATCCCTAAGAGATATCTTTCACTCATCCAAACTATTATCAACCTTATCCAATCATTGGAATCCATTGTCAAGACTTATCAGGAAATCTAACATTTCAAAATTTGGACATCAAATAATCCAAGTGTAAATCTTTGAGTGGAGTCATAAGGAAGTAAAAATTATGGTGAGCATGTTATTATTATTTTTATTTGCCTCTTTTATCCATTCCTATTGGTGTCACCGAGTTTTAGGTTTTTATTACAAAGTTTAGTAATATTTCTTGAATCTAAAATTTGGTGCACACAACCAACTCATAAATAGGTTGAAAATTCAATTAATTAAACTTTAACTTTTTTAGGACTAAAGGCATACTCATATCCACAATTAAAATAGTTGGATATATTAATTATAATTAATTTGAAATAATATAAATGTAGACCCAATCAAAACCTTAAAATTGCTCACTGATTATTAAAACATTAATAATCATACTTAGTGGATCATTAACTTAGCAATGAAACTCTAAAAGTCTTCTTAGACATAAAGGACCATGAATCAGACCCCAAAATTAAATTGACTTATTTAAATAATTTTAATGAAATAGTTATTTAAGTAAATTTATATTTTATTAAGTGACTTTACTTAAAACATAGTGATAGTAGGACTTAAATATTGCTTCATTTTATTACAAGATCTTATACATGTTTATAATATTTGATGACCAATTTAAGAGGTGTGGTTTGTAGGAAGGGGAAAATTTAGGGAAAAGGGGATTGGAAATTTTGGTGTTGACCTTAACTTCTCATGTTTAATCCAAAAATTTGTAATACATATGATAATTCAATTGTAGTATCTCATTGCACCTTTTTCTTTGGCCACAACAAAGGTCTAGATTTCAATTGTAATGCCTCATTACACCTCTTGCTTTGGCTATGACAAAGGTATAAAGGGTAAACGAACTCTCTACTCAACATTCTTCATGCCATAAAGCATTGCATTGGGTCTCAATAGCTTGTAACCCCATTGAAAAGTTTGGGGGAAGAGACACCATTTATGTTGGTACTAAAATATGTGCCAGCCTTAAAAATTACACCTTGAAATTTGTTTCAATTCAACATCCAAACTATTTTCTAATTTTTTTTTATCTTGAGTGAAAACAAGACAATATATTTATATGGATAAAACTTGATATATTGGATAAGGATCTCCCTTACTTGACCTATTTGTAGAATGTTATTTACACACACCTTTGTCAAAAGGTGGATTCACCATTTCTCACTCCTTTCTATTGGTTGGGTGCTTTCCCAAAAATAAAGTCATCCATCTATTATAAATGAATGTGATATCAATCCTTGCATTATATATAGAGATACAGATGATTGATATCATGCATATGATATAAGGATGATGGACATATATGTGTAGCTCAACCTTTTCCTAGTAAATATATAATGGTATTTTACTCTATCCAAAAAAGCCTTATAAGTAAGGATAGAATTCTTGATATGTTTATTATTCATTTTCTCTCCCTAAAACTACCTCATCAAAGTGTTCCTATTCTTTCCACCTCCTAATCTTCCACTCACATTTCCTACATGTATTACCTCCAACATGAAAACTACTTTCTATTCTTGGCCATTGCATGTTGTATAGTAGTTACAGTTCTATGATTCTTGGTTTACATTGTCTTTTAATGATATGTATGGTTTCCATTTATAGGATTTGATACTTTATATAAAATTAAGTGAGACCTTGTTTACATGAATAATTGATGGCTCAAGTAGACACTCCCTCTCTATGAGCTGAGATAGACATAGGCATTGCTACTGTAATATCATTTACATAGGTTCTAATAGAGGTATATATTAATTTGTAATCTTGAATTGTAAAAATATACTTGTTTTAATAATTTTAATACATAATTTGGGAAAATGTAACTTATGTAAATGTATTGTGTATGCAAGTTTGTTGTATGACATATGATAGTCCTAATCAAATGATTAGTAGGGAAAATTCTCATATTTCTCCATATCTGAGATGTCTATTAAAATAATTGAGCCTACCATTGACTTATTTGAGAGTGAAAAACAAATTGATCAGGATAATGATCTTATAGTAAGTGCATGTTTAAATAATTTTTTACTGTAGTTTAAAATTAATTTCTTAACAATTGGTTGAATGTATTTTATGTTAATTTTGTAATAATACTTATATTTAAATAGGTTCAAATACAAGTAATCTATGAGCATAGGACCCATAGTTGGACCTTGGAGAAATACAAGGCATTAGATGGGTCTCCATCTATTAGCAGGGCATCCTAGGGAGAGTCTTCTTTATGGAAGGCAAAGAGAGGGAGGCTATTTGATGAATAGTATATATTACATGAGATGTAATTTTTCATATGCCTATATGGTAATTTATGCATTTTTGGCATTGTATATGCATATATGACATTCACCCAACATTAGATACTATGTTGGTAGATGTAATTTTTTGTATGCCTATCATGATAATTTATGTATTATTGACATTGCACACATATGCCTGTATTGTATGCCTATCATGGCAATCTTTCTAATTTATATTCAATTTTTATTTCATTGTGTGTTATTGTATATTATTGTTTTGATCTTCCACACTATTATCTATCAGATCTAATATTTAATGTTTCACAAAAATGAGGATTAAAAAAATTTCTTTTCAATGCTATAAATCTCAGATCTCCCATATTTTTTTAAATTAAAGTTTTTATCTCATTGTGTATAGTGGAAATGACTAATAACACTCTTATCTATTTTGCATTTGTCATCACCCATTTACAAATTTTCAATTTATCATTAATTTTTTTTATTACACTTAAAACCCATTAAAAAATCATGTTAAAACTTTTATAATGTAAAGACATAAAATCATTCATAAATGCTTGCAAATTTCTCACTTGAATACTATACATGTACATTACCTAATCTTTCACCTTCAGTGGATCTAATGCCTTTCTGACTAGATTTTCTTGAAACTAGGCCTACTTATTATATTCCTTATAATGTATAGGTATATGGAATAGGTATCCAAAACATCCACTTATGGCTCAAGTCTTGGTAAAGACCCCATTCAATGCTTTTGCTTTGTCTTGAATCTTCTATCACCAATCTAGTCTTTCTCTTAGCACTTAGGATTACTATACATCTTCTCTTTGTACATAATTATTATAAACTTTGGATACACTTATTGGTGTCATTATACCTCTTAAAAACCTCTCATATTCATTCTCTAACTCATTTCATTTGTTCCATTCACAAACTTCCTCTCACTCTTTCACTATCTTCTCATTAAGCAATCCTCTTAGTTTCAAATACAAAATCTTGATATAGGTTTCATGAGTATAATATATTATCATGGATGAACTTTTATGATCATATCATACTTTATTTAACCTCCTTAAAACCTTGAATCACACTTCAATACTCATTTTCACATACAAAGCTACTAATGACCCCACTAGGCTTGTAGCCTTTTTTTTGACCTTTTCACTTTATTTGAAAAATATATCAACTCCCGTGAAGATACAAAAGAATTTTAGACCACCCTATATCTTGATACAAATATCCCTAAAGTTCTATTCTTCAATTCTATCTATAGGTAGATTTTCCTTTATAAGCCCTTATCTAATTAGGCCTTTCTAGCCCTCCATTCATGACAAAGTCATCAAAACCATATAAATCTATACTATACAGAATCCAAACAAATTTAATCCTTATTTGGGAATCAAAATATTTTATAATAACAAATTTAAATAATTTTACATAGTTAGAATGGGAGTTATAGGGTTTTTAGTTTGGAAACCCTAGTTGCCTGTCTACATAGGCCGAAAGGCTTCATAATTCACTTTATTTAGTTTTAAGTACTTCCAAAAGAAGATAATACCTTTATCAAGTCTATGTTATTAGTATCCACATTACCCAATAGGTAATATACTTTGATCAAAATTCACTCCATTCAACCAACTCAAAACACAGAAATTTGTCACTCTTTAGTGGACTATGTAAGACACAGGGCTCTGTCTACACTTTAAAGGTTAGTAAACCCAAAATTAACTATTTTCAAAATGAATTTTACTCCTAAATATTCTCATAATTTGAATATGTTCACAAATACACACTTTCTTAACCATACACATCCTTTCATTGTTACACTAATTGAATAAACATAGGGTAACTAAGCAAAATAAGGGTTTATTATGTTGGGTCTATTTGTGTTCAACAGTTACAAACTCCCAAAATATATTTATATTGATTTTAAATCTCCTACATTACACCAAATTCTACCATATCCATAGACATTTACATTATTTATGCACACATCAACCTTTCCTGGTGTTTGATTGCATAACAAGGCATTGCTTGTCTACCAATTAGAGTGATAACTATGTAAAAGGGTAAACCTTTCAAATAATAGGGTAGTGAACATGTGTTACATGTTTTCAATCCAACCTAGACATCCAAATACTCACCATGAACCATAAATGAATGCATATGCGAATCTAATCAAATAATACAATGACATTCTTGACATGAAGTTTCAAATACATTAAGATAACACAATTTGGGGGCTATCATAGTCATAATAGAGTTATCATAAAATAATGTTCTCTTTTATTTTCTATCCCTTTTGTAGATCACATAAAATGAACCTTACAATCTGACACATATTTGATCTTACTTATATAGGACTGAGCATTCCTCCTTCTTGAACCATAGTTCACCAATCTCATCATTTATTATCTTTCTTGAATATAACCTATAGTCTCCTATTTAAAATTTACAATACACAAAAAAGTTTCAATTATTCATAATATATTTTTTAAATAGCTCAATTACTCATTAAGCCAATAGGTCAATATTTCAATAGGTCAATTACTCATTCAATTTCTAGGTCTCTATACCTAATTATTACTCTAATAGGTCTATTTGTCAAAATAGAGTATTTAAATCTTAAAAATTATATTTATAGTATTCTTTTAAAATTTTTAACATGTTCTAATCCTTACCCAAGTTTATATAAATCAAATCAACCAAAAACTCATCTTACCCAAGTTTTAACATGTTCTACAAGCTGAGAGTTTAGTAAAACTATTATTCTCATACTTTTTGACCAAAAATTAACACTAAAAACACATCAAATGGGGTGGATAAAATCTAGGATCAGGTTCTTGTCCTTCCATCAGGGTTGATCGATAAACCCACCACCCATTTTGGCCTCAAGAATGCCCTTCCCAATATAAGAAAGTGTAATTTCTTAGCCTAAGTTCAAACATGCATAAAATTAAATCTAGAAGTCATTTATGTGAACCATTAGATCTTTCCATTTCTCCTTTAATCCCTCTAATCATACCCTATATCACTCATGTGGAACCTTTGAGAGCAATTTGTTGGACAAGTTGTAGTAATGGGTCAAAAATGTAACTTTTTGGCATTAAACAAGCAACTTCTTGAGCTCCAACTAGAATTTATACCTCCAAGACATCCACCTAAGAATATATCACTTGGATCATGTCTAGATAGGAAAATTACATGTTATTACACTTTTGTGACATTTAAATCCACCCATAAGTGCCTTTTCACTACCATTCTGGAGTGCAAAAACACTGACAACAAATATTGTCAAAGTTTAAGTTGTGGTTGTATGACTCTAGTTTTGATGCTTATTAACTAAAAACTAAAACTTCCAACACATTTATGGGGGTATATAATGTCTAGGAATAATTTCTTTTCCTCTCATCATGATCAATCAACAAACCCACCACCCATTCTGGCCTCCAGAATGCCCTTCTCGATACAAGAAAAATGCGATTTTTTAGCCTAAGTTTAAACATGCATAAAATAAAAATTATAAGTCACTTGTGTGAACCAGTAGATCCCTCCCATCCCAATTTAATCCCTATAATTATTCTCCATATCACTCAGGTGGAAGCTTCAATAACAATCCATTTTACAAGTTGCATTGAGGGGTCCAAAAAAGTAACTTTTTGGTAGTGAACAAGCAACTTCTTAAGCTCCAAATAGCATTGCTACCTTTAAGACCTCAACCTAATAATACATCAATTTGATCTCTCTCTCACACACACACACACACACACACACACACACACACACACACACACACACACACACACACACACACACACACACACACACACACACACACATATAGTCAAATTACATGTTGTGACACTACTATGATGTTCATATCCACCCATAACTGCATTTTTACTACCATTGTGGAGCATGAAAACATTGATAACAAATGTTGTCAAAGTTTTAGTTATGGTTGCAAAAATATAGTTTAGATGCTTCCTGACTAAAAATTAACATGTTTTTGGGGGTGGATAACATATATTAATATGTTATTTTCCTCTCATCAAACCTGATCAACAAACCCCTCACCCATTTTGGCCTCAAGAATGCCTTCGCAATACAAGAAAAATGTATTTTTTTAGCCTAAGTTAGAAAACACATAAAATTAAACTTGTAAGTCATTTATGTGAACTATCAAATCCATACCATACCTATTTAATCCCTCTAATTTCACCCTATATCAATCAATTGGAAGCTTCGATAGAAATCTGTTGGAAAAGTTGTAATGAGGGATCCAAAAATGTAACTTTTTAGCATTAAACAAGTAACTTCTTGAGCTCCAACTGACATTTTTACCTCTGAGAAATCCACCTAGTAATATATCGTTATGATCATTTCTAGATGGAAAAATTACATGTTAACACACTACCATGATGTTCAAATCCACCCAAAAGTGCATTTTAACTACCGTTTTAGAGCATAGAAACACTGACAACAAATATTGTCAAAGTTTAAGTTGTGCTTGTAAAACTCTAGTTTTGATGTTTCATAACTAAAACTTGATACTACAAACACATAAAATGGGGTAGATAATGTCTAGGACTAATTTATTGGCCTCCCATTAGGCTTGATAGACAAATCCACCACCTATTTTGACCTCAAGAATGTCCTTCCCAATACAAGAAAAATGCATTTTTTAGCCTAAGTTCAAACCCCCATAAAACAAAACCTATAAATCATTTGTTGAGCTTTGATCACATCTAAATTAAGCTTAGATCATGTCCAACCTGATCTTATCTTATCTTTAATAATATATAATTCTTTACTGACAGTGCCAACCACGTGAAGGTGGAAGCTTATGTGGCACCACTAACCTATAAAAGAATATTAGTAAGTGATTAAAAATGAAATTTATATGTACTACCTATAAAATAAAAAACATTTGGTAAAATTTATTACATATATATTTTAAAAGTCAACATACCTACATATTTCAATTCAAAAACCATAAAGATCTTCTCTAACCTTGATGGTATCATGAATAACTTAATGGTCTAACTCCTAAACTTTCCATAGTTTCCTATTTAAAGGCTTCCCATGATATTTTAGTGATTCAATATTCATTGTAAGAATAAAATTAGAATATTGCATTATATTCTTATCTTTTTTAAACTCTTCAAACAACCATTGACCTAAATATTTTATAGGATATCATCAAAACCAAATTTTTGTGACTACCACTGACCTAGTGGGATAGTCAATGATTTCTCCATCTATAACTGGGGAAGTCAAATTTTTATTTCTTTCTAAAAACCAACACAAGTAGCAATAAATGCCATTTTTGTTATCCTCATATGTAATAACTAGAATACATTCCCTATATCACAAAAATAAAACCATTTTTAGCAATAATATGAAGATATATAATGAGAATAAATTGTACATAATGAAAAATATTCTACTTGGTTGCAGTAGATTAGATACATGGTAAAAGTCATTTGATGATGTCATATTTTTAAGTTACAATGTTATTGAAACATAATATGTGCTGATTGTAATTAGAGGTTTGGAACTCCAATCATTCACCCACTCTTGTGACTCACACTAATTCTAAATAAAGTCCATGCATGCAAAATTGAAACATGCCAAGTGTTTCATATGAATAGTCCAAGAACTTGCATTTGAGCTACAAAATGAGTATTGGTAACTTGAACCTATTAGATTCATAAAGTCCTCATAATTTTCCAAGTGTTCTTTCTTCATTAATCATAAATGTCTATGAATAGTAGAATTTGGTTGAGCACCATGACACATTTTTTCATTACACCATTCAACCACAGTTTTTGCATTTGTCAAATGAACAACCTCTTCAAATTTAAACTCCTCCCTTTCAATATATCTTTTTACACATGATCCAACACTATCATGCTTCCCTTTTCCATGGCCATCCTCGATGAAACTCTAAATGTGTTCTACACCAATGGTAACATGCATCTTTCTCAAGCAATAAACATTTGTACATTTTTGAATTATGATGTGTAATTGTCTAACCAAATGTAATGTTGATTGCAAGTAATGTTTCATTGACTCAACTGATCATATAATTAAGAACAACCTTCCAAATACTCTGAACAATGTGATAGGTAATTTTGGATATAGAAATGTTACTCCCTTAATATTTTCCATTATTGTTATGTACTATCAAGTACATGCATGAATTCTATATACACAAATATGGAAAATTGTGATGAATTTTAATATTGTGACTAAACTTCCATTTGGGGATTGAATATGTAATTTTCAACAAAATAAACTATTGAAAAAATCAAACCAATTGGGAATGTATCCTTACTTATCTAGAAATGTTCATCCAATTATCTAGCCTTGTGTGTTTGCCTTACATACTTATAAATAATATTCTCCCTACATTTGACCAAAAAATCAAAAATATGTATCTTTTTTTTAATAAGGTCACACCTTTTAGATTATTTTTCATCTTTTACTTGATAAGTCACTGATTTATATTTGATTAAACCAACTAATTCATGTCTAATTGTACTTGTAATCTCCTTATGGATATATTTTTTTAATTTTAGAAATATATTAGAAGTTATTTAAGTATCAAAACATAGTATTCATACATAGGGTAGTACATATTATTCATACACATGGTAGTACATAGTATTCATACAAAGGGTTGGAAAAAATAAGTAAAGCAAAGAGGAATTATTATGCATTAAGTAGGAATAAAGAACAATCAATATCTCAATAAATTATAGAGTATTCAGATTAAATTAGATAGAAATAAGATAAACATTATACATGAGAACAAATGCAACGAACAAAGTAAGAAACACAATAGGTAACCATAACCATAATAGTCTCTATTGATCTCTTCAAAGGTGGAACTCTATTCTTCATACAAATACAAGTATATATAGACATTTTCAATATTTGACTATTTACATTCTTTTTGTATTTAAAACCAAAAGTGGAGTCTATTCATATTATAACCTATTACAAGTCATGGAGATAGGATAAAATACATATATATCCAAAAAACTAAGTATATAATGCACATAAATAGACAAATATCTTGTGCAACTTTACTATCCAATTTCTTCTCCCAATAATTTCTCAGACTTAAAATGTTGTTTTGTCTCAAGACAACATTTTAGGATTTTTTGAAGTTGCACAAAGGGTAGAAGGTGAAGAAGTGGTTTGACTAGTAAGAGTCATAATAATCACTCAAGGCATCATTTCTAGTTTTCACCTCTTACACACTACTTAGCCACCCTTTTAGGTTTTCAACTAAGTAGCATATCAACATAATATTTTCTAAATTTATCAAATATTGATGCTTTACATCTTGTCATAACTCATCGAGACTCAATCTCTTTGAGTGCACACCCTAAAAGGTGCATCGAGAAATGGGTGGGTACACTATTGGTGCTTTACAAGATTATTTTCCCTTGTTTTCACTTATTACCAATCTACCCAGCTCCTAAAACCATTCCCCTAAGCTCTTACTCCTTATTTTCATACTCTAGTATTTTCCCACTTTTCATCATTCTTTTCCTCACCTTACTCCCATTTTGACAATTGACTGTATTAGGTTGACTGGGTCAACCCTATATAGTTTTGGGTGAAATTTATTTAGGGTCTAGGTTGGCTCTTGACCAATCTAGCCTATGACCTAGTGAATTTTTGTCCATAATTGTACTAGGTCGATTGGGTTGACCCTATTAGCCAAAAATTTTAGGACTTAAGGCTAAATCTTCCTATATATAAAATATCATTTCATCATTATTTACCAATGAACATGAGTTATTATTCACTTATGCTTCTTTATAATCTGCTCTTCCACCATTATACTTGAGGAGTCTTAAATTAGGGTTTATATTTGGATAATATAGTCTTGTGGAGAAGTCTTGGATGCTTTGGCCTTTCTTAGTGATCCTTACAAAACCACAACAACCTCTTGCAAAGCCCCTTGGCCAAGGGAGAGATTGAGTCTTGATGGGGTCATCATTTAGGTAATTATTCTCTAAATTTTCTCTTCTCTTTAGTAGATATAAGTACAATAGTATTGGCTTCGAATAATATTACTCCTCTCTTTCCATGTATTAGGGTCTTACTCATACATAACTTAATTGACATTTTTCTATGCATGTTTGTTTTGTTTACTAACCCCCATATTGTGCCACAAGCTTTGGTGAGCACTAGATTAAATTTATTTACTTTAATCATTCTTAGTTTAGTGAATATAAAACATAATACTCCCTTAGAGTTATTACATGATTGTGCTTAACTGGAGGCTTTAAAACCCTCCCTAGGATAGTGTATTATGGTAAGACATCCCTTAATCGAGTCTAATAGATCCCCATATTAGTCATGTTCTTGGTTATATAATATATACCCAATTAAAAGTGTATGGTATGATTTATCTTCTCTGAGTTAGGATTGATTTATAGATATGATGCATTGCTAATTGCATACATTCTAGTGAACCTGATGTGAATCTAACCCTTATAGGGTTTATTTCATAATTTTCATTATTTTATCATTTTATTTCTCTATATTTATGATAATCGATCGATAGTGTTCATATAACTCTAAATTTTATTCATAGGTTTACCACACAGTCATATCAATATGACTATGCTCTGTTTTTGCATGTTTTTCATCAAGTATTGACTACTAGGTCGACTCTATCGACACAATCCAATGTTAACCTTCTAGAGCAAGTTACTAGGTCAACCTTATCAACTCTGTACATTTCAAATTTTTTAAAAAACATACTAGGTCAACCCTATTAACATAGTACATTTTATAGGTTTTCAATAAATAGGGAACTATAGAACTAGGTTGACCTAGTCAATCCAATTAGTAGAATTTTCAAGTATAAATCAAGGTACATCAACAATAATCTCATTTTCCTCTACATCCTCCAATCTAACAAGGTTAATTTTCATCCTTCTCTATAATTTTTTAATTCATTATAGTTATGTTTTTCATATTTTGTAGTATTTAAAACTACCCCTATATAGTCATCTAGGTTGGCTCTGTCAACGTAGTTTTGTATTATATCTTCTATCTAGATAACTAGGTCAACACTATCAATGTAGTTATTTTCCAAACCCTTAATTCTATAGTATAGTAGTGACACTATCAACTCTACTATAATCTCTGTATACATTGTCATCTAAAATGACACTATACTATGTTTCAAAGTTGGAATTAACACTTATATGCTAGTAATTAGCTCACACTTTCATTTATTGTTTTTTGCATGCTTAGAATAGATCATATAGTCAAATTAGGTGGGTTTTCAATATATTATTTACTTTAACTATTTTTATCTTTTTGTTTACTTTAATAATCATAGGCTTTGATGCCTATTTTATTTTTACACTACCAAATCATAAAATATTAAAAATGTATTTAAACAGCTATCTACCCAAGGCCTACTTACTTGGATTTAATCAGCAAGGGGGAAACTGACTTGGTTTTTGGGCCAAGTATAAACACATGGTTAATGGTATATATTAGCTAAGCACCTGACACCCTTATCACTATAGTGTGTGAAGTGAGGGGGTAGGCCCCAATACCAAGCCAATACAATTTCCAATATAGATCCCTTTTATCCGAAACATCCTAAAACCATCCATATTTTGCTTTCTAGTTCCTTTCTTATAGACAACTCCCTATCACATCTAAAATTATATTCTAAAAATCTAACAACATTTAGGTTCACCACTTAATTAACTTTTACTTTTTGAGTTGACTACTTACTCTTTGCTCAATTATGTGTTGTATTGTAAACACTTTTTATTAGCCAATGTTGGTGCAAGGTTTTGTGTTGTGTGCTTAAATTGGATCAACCTCATTGATCCAATTGATTGTGTGTTTCCTTCCATTTCTTGAGTAATTACAAAAAAAATTGTGTTATAGTGCACAATCATTTTACTTGACATAGTCTATTATAGACCATTTGCTTTTCCCCTGCCTATAGTACTAGGTCGACCCTATCGAATCTATATAATTTTTCAACCTTTATTCCCAATATTAGGTCAACCTTATCAACTCTATACACTTTTTTTGACCCTATTTTTTATACTAGGTCAACCCATTCAACTCTATATTTTTTCTACCTTACCTATCTATCCGACTCAGTTATCTCCTTATCTTTCTTAGTATTTTGTTCATTTCTCTCAAGTTATAATGAAGTCCTCTATTATAATCTTCTTGGATATCCTAAATCCATTTAGATACTATATATGATATTCATTCTTCCCTCTCTTTTCCTCTAAAGATCACCATCACTCCTGGGGCACCTCTTCCCCTCCTTCATCCATGGCTTGTCACATGATATAGATCACACATCAAGATTAAATTGATGGGTCTAACCCTTTCTATACCTATCAAGACACTTCTCATCTTCAAAAACTTCAAACTAATGTGGGAGCAATTGACATGATTTTAATCAATAATCCCACTAATAATACATCTTCTTTTAACCCTCCCCTAATACCAATTTGAGAAGTGCTCTTACCAACACCAACTAATCTATTGATACAACTCAACTTCTTGCACAATTTATCCATTAAATGAACTTAATACAAACCTATAACACATATAAAATGATGTAACTCCAAAATCATTTGATCAATATGGCTAAACAACCTTTGGCTATCCATCCTCAATCTAATCCCAATTATATTTTTCTACCTCTTAGAGATGCCTCTGGAAATGTTATTCCTCAACCCATAATGAATAAAAAGATGTTTCAAACTATTTAAAATGAGCCTTTATCTCCATTTATTGTGTCGATTGACATTATTAACATATCTCCAACTATCAAGTATGATGGGACTAAAGATATTTCCTCATTTCTTAAAGCCTTTGACAACCTTTACAAAGAGTGGATCCAAACTAATACCTTTACCACAACTAAAATCTTAGTCAAAACCTTTAATAGTGATGTATTATAATGGTACAATTAACTTCCCAAACATTCTATTTACAACTTAGAATATTTTTTCCATCATTTAGTTAAATATTTTCAACATAATGATCTTCCTAAAAATTGTCTTAGCCACTTCATCAATGTTAAGCAATCTCCCACTGAATCAGCTCATGACTTTATCAAAATATGGAAATCATTGGCCCATAAAGATAACCATAACATGACTGATGATAACTTATTCAAAGTTTATATAACTACTTTGAATCCTTCTCTTCGATATAAGGTTTGAAATCTTTCTCACCAAGCCCTTAATGAAGATCTTGACCAAGATAAACATCAAGACTTTCTCATGAAGCAATTCAAACCTAATCCTAAACTTCTTAAAGGATATTATCAAACATCTACTAATGATAAAATTATTAATAATCCACAAATCAAACTAGGAGTTCCCAAATCTAACATTCCTTCATCTTGTCACACATAACTTTTGGTGCTACAAATGAAATAATTTTTACCACCCTCTAAACCTTTCACCTATTATAACACTCCTCCCAAATGGTATGACCCTAGGTCAATTTTTTTGGTTTTATGATGACATTGGTCACTCCCATGAATCTTGTAGAGGGCTCACTAAATTTGTTTTATCTTATATGCTTAGTGATTCATTTAATCATGAAGCTATGATCAACCTTTGTCATCAAGAATACATTATTGCCTCTCAAAAATGATAGGTTTCCAGAACTTCTACCTCCAATAACCAAAAATATTTTTCTACAAATAATAGTCAACCAAATATCAAGGATGTTTATACCATTTATGCCTATTATGATCAATATTTTGAAAATTCTTAATATGTTAACAATTATAAGGTTAATTATTGTCGTAAGCTAGCTCACAAATATCCTATTACCAAACCTAAAAAGCCATCTTAATAAGAATAACTTCTCAAAGATACTACCACTACTAATCTAGCTTCAAAATCCCTAAGGAATCATCTCCTCCTTCTGAACAGCCAACCACTTCCCTTCCTTTAAAATATACCTTACCTCTTAAACATTATATTGGTTCTTCTTCTAAATCTCATTAGAACTTTATTGAAGAACTTAAATCTATGCCTTATAATATTTCACTTATGGAGTTGGTTCACACTTCCCCCTATCATGGCAATTTACTCATGCAACAATTACAATAAATTGTATATCCATCCCTATATATGAATAAATACCTTCTATTAAACCTCAACCTACCAACATACTTACTATTGAAGTTGTGTGTCATTATTCCAAGCCTTGAATTGAATTTATTGAATAAGGCATGATTAATGATGAAATCCTTTTTCACACCAATGATATGCTACTATTCATTAAAATAATCATTAATACTACCCTTATATATAAATTTCTAGTTGACTATGGGTATGGTATTAATGTGACATCTCTATGGCTTATCCAACAACTTAGTTATAACAAGGATCATCTCGAGTAAAATTGTCTTACCTATCATGGTTTTGATAAGACTAATCAAAATCCACTTGGTTATTTTTAGATTCCCATAAAAATTAGACCTAAGATCATTTGAACTAAGCTTATGGTCCTTGATTTACCCTTATCTTATAATATACTCCTTGGTCACCCTTGGAATCATCTAATGAGGGATATTGCTTTTTCTAATAGCCAATGCATTAAATTCTTACATAACAAATAACAATATAAGTATGAAGATAATCCCAACCATTAGAGTATTCAACTCCCTATCTTATTCCTATAATTCCTAATATCAATAGTACTCCTTTACTTGAGTTCATCAACATCAATCCCGATTTACAAGTCACTCTTGCCGACTCAGATGATGATGAACCTAATGATTTTTAACATACCTATAATATTACTAAGCTACCTCCCTATATTTTAGAGTGGCTTCTTCCTTCCTTATTACCTCAAGATAATTCCTATTATTAATGAGATCACTAATTTTTCCCCTCCATGCAATGCTCAAGAGCCTTATTTACTAGAAGATGCCTTCACTTGCAATGATTTTGGAGTAACTAAATTGTTTCAAGATCCTCTAATAATGTCTCCACGTACATTTAGTAATATTGGGATTTCACCTTCTGAAACTCCCCCTAAATCTCAAGCATGTATAATTTCTCCAACATATGATACTAATTGTATTATGGCCCAAGCTCAATCTTGAGACTTGGATGTTCAACATTATTAGAAAACCTTATCTCAAATTCATGCTTTTAATCAAGATGTCCATACAATTTCTACGGATCATGACTTAGATCCTGAAGGTCATGTGTTTCCTGCCAATTATCTACTTCTTGATACTCATTGGGTGATAGAATAAATTATACCATTTGAAACTCCAAAAATTCATGCAACTTATTTACCACCTATAGATCCCATCATTGAATTTTACCCTTCCCCCATCAATGAAACCACTGACACTCTAATCACTTTAGATCCATATACTTCTCCTACTCTTGAGATTACACTCGATGCCAAGGTAATTGTTGTTCATCAGATACATTTTGAATATGATCACCATGGTAATCAAATTATATATTTTGAAGTAGATGTTGAGTATTATGGTCCTATTCCCACATTGCCTAGTGATGAAGCCACTATTGAACTAATTCATGCCCAAGAACCTCAAATTCCTTGACAACATCATAAACTTAAGAATTTTCAAACTAAAACCCTTTGTTTCAACAACTTTTTTGCTAGCAAGATCTCAAAACTAATATAATTTATGATTTACCTAATGCACCATACCATTTCCAAGATGGAAATGCTATGATTATCAAATAAATCACTCACATTGAATATGGTACTCCATCATGTCCTCACCCAATTATAATTTATCATAGACTCTCACCTACCAAGTATGATAATTTTATCTTATTCTTTGTTAAATATCATGAGATTTTTTCTTGGTCCCATGAGGACATGCCCAGTATTGACCCTAGCATTATGGTACATAAACTCATTACTTATTTTGATTCCAAGCTTGTGCATCAAAATCAAAGGAAATTTCCACCTGATGTTTCCACTTTATGTCACAAGGAGATCATTTTGAATGGGTTTCTAATGTAGTTCCCATATAGAAAAAAGGTTACTATGGTCATTCACATTTATATTGATTTATGCAATCTTAACCTTGCTTGTCCTAAGGATAACTTCCCCTTACCTTTGATAAATGCCATCATCGATTCCACAATTGGTTATGAAATATTCTCTCTTATGTATGAATTCTTGAGTTATAATCAGAGTCACATTGTCCCAAAGGACCAAAATAATACTACTTTCACCATGGAATGGGGCACCTATTGCTATGTCAAAATTCCCTTTGGTCTCAAAAATTTTGAAGCCACTTATGAATGAGTAATAACTCACATCTTTCATGATATTATCCACAAAATTGTTGAAACCTATGTGGATGACCTTATTGTTAAATCTAAAATCTGAAATACTCATCTTTCTGATCTTTCCATCATATTTGATTATCTTCTTAAATATCAAGTTTGACTAAATCCTTACAAATGTGTCTTTGGTGTCATATCTATAAAATTGTTATGACTCCTAGTCTCTCTCCATGGTATCGATGTTGACCTAACTAAGAATAGTGATATCATCAACATTCCCATTCCTATATCTATTCCAAACATTTGTACCTAATTAGGCAAAATTTGGGAAATTAAATGATTCACCCTTAAAATCACATACTACATCCACTCCATCAATTCTCTTCTTAATAAAGGTAATACTTTAGAATGGACATACCCTTGTCAAAAATACTTGATAACATGAAAGATTCAATGCTTGATCCATGTAAGCTTCATCCTCCTAATGATCTCCCCTTAATTTTATATACGTCTTCCACACCCATATCAGTTGGGGCAATGCTTACCCAATAAGATGATACTGGAAGAGAGTATGTTATCTACTACAATATCTTAGGCCTCATCAATTATGAGAAATTTTATACCAAATTTGAATGTGATTGCCTCACCATCTATTTTGCATCTACAAATATTTGACATTACATGTTTTATTAGATTACTTATGTCATCATTCATTTTGGCCCCCTTTGCCAATTCTTCTCCAAAGCCTTTCTTCCTAGATATAGAATTGGAAAATGGATGGTCCTCCTTATGGAATTTGATCTCCACATTATCACTCAAAAATTTGTCATAGGACAAGTCATAGCTAACCAACTTGCCATAGATCCTATGCTAGCTACCAATCACCTTCAAGATAGTCTTCTAGATGATAATATTCTCTATATTGAAGGTCTCAATCAAGCTAATTAACTTAGAAATTACTTTCATAACTTTATCACTGATCTTGACACCAATAATCTTGATGAATATTTTATTCCCCCCAATACTACTAAACCAAAAATAGTTATCAAAGAGATTCCTAAAATTAATGTTGACTTGCATGAGGATATTTGGACTCTTCATTTTGATGGTGTTAAATGCCTTCAAGGAGTTGGGGCAAGTTACATTCTTAGAAGTCCTCTTGGAAAAACTATTCCTTTAGTTTTTCACTTAACCTTTGATGTAACCAACAATATGGTCGAGTATGAAAATCTAATCCTAGGCATGAGAGTTTCTCTTGATTTAGACATCTATTACCTACATGATTTAGGTGATTCTCATCTTATTTACCACCAATTCAATGGTGATTACCAATGAAAAAATGAGAATCTCATTACTTATAATAAAATTGAAACCACTCTCACTAAAGACTTCATTTTTTTCACTATTGAGCCTATTCGTCGAGATCAAAATCCCATTGCTGATTTCCTTGCTTAATCAACCTCTCTCTTTCATCCCCACCAAGTTCTTTTCAATCTCACTTTTCTTATATAAATACGAAAATCTATATATTCTACTCAACCACCATATTCCCTTATCTACCACATTGAGGCTATTACTATCTAACAAATCCCATGGTATAAATAAATTATTCAATTCTTGGAATAACAAACTTATCTTCCTAACTTAGATTCTCATGAAAAAACTTGCATTCATAAACAAGATTTTAAATATGTATTTATATACAACATCCTTTATTATCACAATGCTAAAGGTACCTTGTTCCATTATGTTATGCAAGATGAGGTCCCTCCTCTTCTTGAACAAGTACATGGAGAATTTGTGCTGGTCAATATAGTGGACATGCTACATCCTGCAAATGCCTATGTATGGGATACTTTTGGCCTACTCTTGAAAAGGATGCAATTTAATTCAAAAAAAAATGTACTCCTTACCAACTCATAATGATCTAATTCATTCACCTCCAGCTGAACTTCAAACTATCAAATATTCCTAGCCATTCTCTATATGGGGATTAGATCTTATTTATAAATTACCTCACTATCAAGATGGGCATGTTTTATTATCACAACTACCAAATATTTTACCAAATGGGTTAAATTCATGCCCCTTGTTAATGTCACTAGTAACACCATCACCAAATTCATTCTTAATTAGATTAGTTTCCATTTTGGCATTCCCCATACTATTATTTTAGATAATGGTGGTAATTTTAAAAATAAGGATGTCAAATAGCTCTATGCTGAATTTAAAATCAATCACAAATTTTCTACACCCTACCATTTGTAATGTAATGGACAAGCTGAGGCCACTAATAAAATTGTCAATAAAATTCTCAAAATTATAATTCATGAAACCTGCATAAATTAGTAACTTCAAATGTATCTTACTCTTTGGGCCTATCAGAATAGCAAACATACTACCACTGGGTCAATTTCATTCTCTTTAGTCTATGGTTCTGAGTTATTCCTTCTATTAGAAGTTGAGCTTCCCTCTTTTCGTATATCTCTTCATGGAATCATTCTTGATGAATAATTATGTGAATCTCACCTTCATGCCCTTGATTTATTTGATAAACACCATATTTATGCTTTATAACATAATCACCAATACAAGGCTCATATTTCCAAACAACATAACAAACATGTTAAAATTTTCACATTTAATGTTGGTAATCTTATCCTTAAATTAGACTACACTCATGATAAAGAAGGTAAATACGCTAAAAATGATGGGGTACCTATTTAGTCAAAGATATTCTTGGTCAAAGTACCTATTACCTTCAAACCAATGAAGGCCATGTTTTAAAAGAGCCCACCAACGCTCAATTCCTTAAAAAATTATTTTGCTTAATCCTTATCTTCTTTTCATGCTATCTATATGCTATCTATCTAACACTTTTTGTAGATTATTTACATGGGTCTCACCCTCTACAGTAGTTCTCTCTTTTTAAAAACCTTTAGTCCTTCCTTTTGCGTCTCTTGGTTTCCCCTTTTCTCTAATAAGTTGCATTGTAAAAACATAGATAGGACTTGGTCTTCCTCATGATGTATCATAGTTTTCTTATTTTCATACTTTTTACACATTTATTGGTACCCCTCGAGTTTCTCTTTTGTGAGTTGTAGTGTAAGACCATGGATAGGACTTGGCCTTCCTCATAAAATAACATTTTTTTCTTACCTCACTTATTCTTCCAATAATTTTTGGCAGCCTCATAGGTTCTTTTATGAGTTGTAGTGTAAAACCAAGGGTAGGACCTGGCCTTCCTCATAAAATTATCGTATTATCATTCCTTTTCTAGAATGTGTTTTTTTTAATCCTTGTTCTCAGCTTTAGCTTTTTCTTCTTTTGATAGATGGAATTTTCAAAATAATATATGTTATCATATTTTACTCCATTTCCCTCGTTCTTATGATAATGAATCACACTTTACTATCATTGTATCCTTTTTTACCCTTTATCACATTTTTTGTGATTTGAAGTAATTTAAATTATTCTATATATCATTCCTCTTGATTTCCTTTCCTTTCACTACACATTGGATAAAACAAGGTCAAAGTCAAGAAATCAATTTTATTTCACCTAGATTTAAAAGACTCTTAGACACCATGCTATTTGAATTCTCTCTCTTAGTAACCAAGTCCCAAGTATTCAAATGAAAGTCATTTTTAACACCCATGTTTGGTTTTCCAAATTCATATGGAGGAGGAATAAAAAATCCATCAAGAAATTTAAAATCCAAATCATTTGAAATAAAATGCAATGATATCCAAAAGGCAACATACAAATATTAAAAGTCAAAATCACACCAAAAGACATGATTACAAACACATACCCTATCTTTAATTCAATCTCAAACTCTACAGTTGGGATCACAATAGCGCTGAGGTCCATTGGGGTGTGGTAGGATAGTAGATTGGAATAGGAGAATTCAATAAAATCTATGGTGATACCTACTTTATCACATAAGTATCCAATCTTTTTAGTAGACTGACAACTCTGTAATGGGACCTGAGGAATGGGGAACACATTGTGGGAATGTAGGTCCATTTTTATTTTCATGCATATAACCTTCATAAGATGATCTATATACTTCATTTACTGACCTAATACTTGTATGGCTAAGAGAATTTATTTAGAGTCCTTAAGGTTGGTAGTCCTCTTCTTTTGACAAACCTAATTTGAGTGTCTTGACTGCGATAAAGGATTCCTCTACCTTGGTTTTTCCTTCATTATCCTCTCCACCCATTTCATTTCCCCCATTGACAAGAAAATTGTGATTTTAAATCTATTTTCCCTCTTTCATACTTCTTCTTCACATCTTAAAAACATGCTAGCACTACTTTGTTTTAGTGTTATCTTTCCTTAATGCAAAACAACATGTTTGATTAACTAGGATTAATTTTTTTGCACCATAGATTTACATGTTTTAAGACTTGATTTGTTATTTTTTACTATTTTTCATTATTGTATCACCCCTTTTTGTAGACACCTAAGTCTATTTTTCACTTTTATACACCTTCTTCCATTGTTGTGTGAGATAAGGATTGTTACTATTCACACATCAATGTTATTTTACCATTTGTTTACTATTTTTGATTGTCCATCTTTATTTAAGGATTGTTAATGATTTTACATTGATCTTTGATTACCATCATTTTTGACATATATACTTGGTTTGACTTGGTGAGTTTGTGTTTCTTACTTAAGTTTTACTTTTTTTAGTTTTTCAGTCTTTAGTAGCCTTGACTTTTCACTTATCCAATTTACTCTTGTTTTTAACTTGGTCATTTGGTATAATTTATCACTTATCACCCTAGCTTGATAAATTTCCAAGTACACCCCATCTACATAACAGTAGTTATCTTGGATTTCCTTTGTTTGTTTATTTTTTCTCTTTAGTTTTATATTCTTGGGTTTGTCAAAAGCATTTTCTATGTCCTCCATAATCAAAACTACAAACATAATAGACAACCATCTAGTGATAAAGGTAAGTTAAGGTATGCTTTACATTTAATTTTTAAATTATTTCCCTTTTAGTGATTTATTTTTAGTTATTTTATGCTTTAAAATACTAAAAAAAAATTAGCCTTGGCATTGTGTGTTATTATGTTCTTTCTCAAAGCACCATACCCTATTGCACCTTAGTGACACATGATGAGCTTTGAGTGGGGCATATGTGTACACATAATATTTTCAAATTTTATAAAATACTAATACTTTACATCTTGTAAGAACCCATAGAGACTCAATCTCTTTGAGTGCATACCCTAAGGGGTGTATTGGGAAAGGGGTGGGCAGACTATTGGTGCTTCATAAGATTATTGTTCCTTGTTTCCACTTATTACCAGTCTAACTTGATATTAAAACCATTCCCCTAGGATATTACTCCTTATTTTAATAATCCTCTAGTATTTTCCCACTTTATATCCTTATTTTCCTCACCTTATGCCCCTTTTGATAGCTAGTTGTATTAGGTTGACTAGGTCGACCCTGTACAATTTTGGGTGAAATTTATTTAGGATCTAGGTTGGCCCTTAGCCGACCTAGCCTGTGACCTAGTGAATTTTTTTCTATAACTATACTAGGTTGATTAGGTCAACCCTATCAATAAAATATTTTATAAGGGATTAGGGTTAAATCCTCTATCTATACAAATCATTTCATCATTATTTACCAACGAACAAGAGTTATTATTTTCTTGCACTTGTTTACAATCTGCTCTTCCACCATTCTACTTGAGGAGTTTTAGCTTAGGGTTTCTATTTGGAATATATATTACTATGGAGAAGTATTGGATAATTTGGACTTTCTAATTGATCTTTACAAAATGAAAATAACCTCTTTCAAATTACCTTTGGCCAAGGGAGAGATTGAGTCTCGATGGGTTTGTCATTTAGGTAAATATTCTCTAACTTTATTCCTCTCTTTAGTAGATATAAGTAGCATAAGTATTGGATTAAAATAATATTACTATTCTCTTTCCATGTATTAGGGTCTTACTCATACATAGCTTAATTGAGATTCTACTATGCATGTTTGTTATATTTACTAACCCCCATATTATATCACAAGCTTTAGTGAGCACTAGATTATATTTATTTACTTTTCTCTTTTACCAATTTAGTGAATATAAAACATAAAAATACCTTAGGTTTATTTCATGATTGTGATTGAATAGAGGATTTGGAACCCTCCATATCATAGTGTATTATGGAAAGAGATCCCCTAATAAGGTCTAGCAGATCCCCATATTAGTCATGTTCCTGATTATCTAATGTGTCCCCAATTAAAAGCGTATGGTATGATATATCTTCTTCGAGTTAGGGTTAATTTATAGACATGATTCATTTATAAATGGATACACCTACCACCCTTTCAAGTTTTTAATAGACTAGCATAACCAAGTGGCCACCCTTTATGAGTTTTTAACCATCTTAGACCCATTTGTCTTCCTAGTCATCCTCAATACAAACTTATATATATATATTTTGAAATTAGTAATCTAAATAGTAATTAGCTTGATGGAGGTCACCTGGATGAATATTATGACTAGGTAGAAGATTCTTTGGGCTTGGATTGTGTAGCTTTTCATTGAATGATTACCTACTAGAGTTCTGATGGCATTTTATACACATTTGTATTGAGGATTTGGGAAACCTCACTATAAAATAGAGATAAATTAGTCTTGTTTGCATGCCAATTGAGTATAGCTTCCTGGATCATGCATAATAAGGTGTATAATAGTGCATGATATCAGATGAGCTACTTTAGATCTAAGACATTAGTGATGCTCATAGCTACCTTGGTGTTGTTAACCCTCATCTAGATTTTTCCATTTAGCTACTCCAGTTTATCTACTTGATGTTGGGCTTGGAGACTTGTGAAGGAACTATGTAGAATATCACTTTGTCATTATATAATTTTATCATACATGTCTTTAAAATTTAACAAGTCCTAAAGGGTTGCATCATTCTTATCCATCGAATTGATGTGGTTTCCCATAGTTATTTTGGTGATGCCAACTATGACAAAGTCTATGATGGAACTAGATAAAGAGTTGTCTAATTGATTCTTATAGTCCAAAAATCTATGCATGACCTGTTATGCTTGCAATATAACAATGTCCAATATGACCTAGTATGCCTCCAGTAAGGTGATGAGTGTGGTTGCCTTGATATTCACTTCATGTCTAAATGTGTTGATTTTATAGAGTTTCTAGATTGTACACCAGTCCTTGGCCAATTCATAGACTAGAGTCTTGAGTTTGCACTGGTTAAACATGAATTGGTCCCCAATTACTTGAGTGAACAACTCTAGGTAAGTGTCCTAGATCATCTTTATATATTTATGAAGGTGAGACTTCAACTTTATGTCTCAAGCCTTAGATTAACCCATCTCCAAATATAATGAGGTGACCTTCTACGTAATTGATTCCTAGAAATTATTGTTCCCTCTAATTTTTTATTTAGTGGGAGCCTAGAGACATCTAAGGAAGCTTCTTTCTTGAGAGGGAGTATGACCAATGTACTCATAGGTACTGAAGGGTCTGGTTGTGGCATTATTGTAAGTGGAAGAGAAAAAATGGTATACCAAGCACCAATAATTGGTGCATACCAAAGCCAAACTCCCAAACTCCTCCCAATGGAAACTATGGGAATTGAGGACCTATTTGAGTTGAAACTAGTTCTTCTCGTTATGTTGGTTGCTCTCTTATACTTTTGGCTACTCTAGTGCTTGTTACTACTACATTATGGCCTCTACTACTAGAATGAGTTACTGTGTAGTGTCTTTAGCCTTATTTATTTTTACTTCCCCCTCTTACATTTTATTTTCAATTTTTCCTATGTAACTTTCTACTTTGCTTGTTCCTCATTAGCTTTCAACTTTCATGTACGTTCTTATTCTTTCTTATGTTCTTCTAGGGCCATATCCTTGACTTGTTCCTGTGTATCATATGTCTGCACTTGTGCTTGTTGTTGTGCTTGTGCCTATTATTGGCATAAGGCTTCATCTTATTCTTCCTTATTTTTATTTTCAGCTTCCTTTATTTGCTAATGTGTGCACTTGGTATCTTCTATGGCCTACTATGCTTGGGCCACTAAATCCTATTTCTAGATTCTTCCTCTATCTTAGCCTTGGAATCGAGCTTAATATACTTTTCCTTCTATACTTACTATTCTTATGATTTTTGGTCTACATTAGTGGATTCTTGGGAATTTTTAGCCACATCTATGAATTTTTGTTGATCAACCTCTACATCTTTGGCCTTTTGTGTGGCCTTAGCTTTTTTAACTTGTTAACTAGCTTATTGTTTCTATGTTTTCTCCTTTTGTCATTTCTTCTCATCTTTCCTTTCTTATCATTCTACTATGTGATTTGACTCCTCCATTGAGGCCTACTATTATTCTATGGTGGGTTGCTCAGGTGTGATATCTTTGACCTCCTACACATGTGGTGATGGTAGTCAATCACTTGGTCAGACTTATAAACTAAAAACCTAGCTTTCTTACATCTAATGGTGACCAACCTACATTTAAGTGGTGGTATAGTAAAGGAAGGAGTAGGTTATGCTTATTGTGTGGTGCCTAGTCATTTAAATGTGCATTATTTAATTATAGGGGATACCTTAGCCTCCCACCTAGTTTGGGGTTTGTGTATGAGTGATTCTAGTGGGATTTCTAAAAGGGGTGAAAATATATCCTCAATTGTAAAGGTAGGAGCAGGTTATGGCTAGTAAAAATTGATCCTTTTTTATAACTACTCTAATTCTTCCCATATAGTATCAATAATAATGGATAGTGGAAAATATGGAAGGTACACCCATAGTTCTAGTGGAACCTACTTACACACTTGAACCATACACATAGCCTTCCAAAAGAATAGTTCCTTTTCCTGCTCTTTATCATATAAATCTCTAGCCATGTCTGCAATCATGACCTAGTAGACTTCCTATTCATCCATGCCCATCTATGGAAGGTCACACAAGCTTATGATATTTGGCACCTTCAGATCTTCTAACCAAGTTATTGTGATTCATGTCTTGTACTTCAAAGGAAGGGATGCATATTGATGTTCTATGAAAATATTGCAAATTCCCTTTTATTACTATGAACTAGTGGCTTCTTTTGGTTACTGTGTTATAGGGATAGATGTGCTAGGGGGTATGGCATGTATTGGAGTCACACTCCTAACTAAAAAAACTTTATATTTATAAAATTATTCCTATGCCAAGTCCATGGTAACAAATAATGGTAGTGGTGTGAAGGGTGACTATGGCAAATCATGATTGTGTATGAATACACCCTTCGGTAACAAAATGATAGTTACATGTTAGCCCAAATACGACATTACATCTAGTGACAATTGGGGATGTATAGTAATTAGTTTTAGACACTCCTCCCACCATGATTTTAATTTTAACTCATGTACTATGGATCCACACTCATTTATCTAAATGACGTTGGGAAATTGTTATGTTAGCCAGTAATTTGTGTCATGGTGTACCTCACCCTCTAGGGACTTCCATTATGTGAAATTGAGGAGAAATATGAGAAAATGATATTATAATGTTTTCTTTAGGGATGTGTGGCTCTTATAAATATTAGTGATCATCTCCTAGATGAAGTATTCTAACCAGTTAAATTGTTTGTTCTTCTAGATCATACAGTGGGCAATGTCTATGACCCCTTTCAGAATTTGTTTTGTAGACTTAGTCATCTATTAGAACCTCCTTGTGTTGAATTCAATGAGGATGAGCATTAGATCACCGATATTTATTCAATTGGTATCCATATTAAGCTTCAAACATACAAATCATGGACTTCCTAGAGAATAAGGGGTGTTCTCATCTTGTATAGAGACATGGAGTCTCCTAGGCATGCCCAAAGCTTGGGTCATGGCTTCTATGTTGATGATAATGGTGATGTCTAGGCCAAGTTAGATATTACCATCATTTTATTAGCCAATCAAAACTTTCACAATCTTACCCAAGTTTCCAAAGTTTGGAATTTGACATCTATGTTATAAAATCAGTGGGGGGGGGGATATGAGAGTGAGTAGCTACACAACATCGATAGGGTCTATAAGAAACAATTTCCATTTTGTTATTAAAAATAAGTTAAATGGATATGGATCATTTAAATTGGTCTACTTGAGATTTATATCAATGCCCATTTCTTCTTTTTGTGCATCGGTGAGTCCCCTAATGAGTCATGAAGTATACATGTTTTATGAATGATGAACTTGAAATTCTAGTGGCTCTTATTGCAATAAGATTAGCTTGGCTCTTTGAATTTTTAGGTTGTGAAAAATATGTACAAGATTTAAATGATAACTTGGTTCTTAAATTTAGACTTTATAGATTTTATGCCTATTGGATTCTACAAAGCTGTCCATTCGATATGAATGTATTAGTTGTGGCAAATATTATCTGATCTAAAAATTAAGATAGTCATTATCATGTGTTGATATATTCCATTATGCTTTATTATATTTTTATGGGGGTATGAATGGATGATGTTGATGCACCACCAATTTATTGAATATTAATTCAATCAAATCTATTAACTTCTATTAGATTACCATTATATGGTGGAGATCTTATCAATGTGACTTTTTTGTACTTTTCTCATACATAATTAATTTAATTCACCCCTATTGACATCCATTATGGTACATATCAGTTATTATACGCATGGTTAGCACATGTTATTCTTGGCATCTTAGTTATCGAATGGATTTGAAGATATCATCTACAAAAACACATAGATAGAAAAAGAAACAGACAAAAAACATGCAGATTTGAGAAATCCTAATGTACTTGGTGCTACTCAACACCCACTTACTTATAATAATGATATCAATTTGAATATTGGTGGTAGGTATTAAGCCTACAACCATTCACCCACCCTTGTAAAATGTTTCCCTTAAGATATCTTAAAACCATGTTTCCTTATTACGATTGTTCATGTATATCATAAGGCCCTTTCCATCAAATATGTAACTTTCCTAAAAATGCTTTAAAATGAATGTTATATAATAATATTGGTTGATCTTTATGAAATTATTAATGGCACAAATTATTATCATGCCATGCTTTTTGACTCTACATGTGAACTTCTTGCATCCATGATGCTATGCATCTATACTCATCCATCCTATTCAGTTTGATAAGTTTGTTGGTGAGAGACTCATGATCCCTTAGTATCATGACCATTTCAATGGATAGAGTGGGTACTAAGTATTCCATTGACATAACTTCTTCAAGTCCATATACCAACTAGAATGGAGTAAAATTGGTGGCTCTCTTTTAGTGTGTGTGACATACCCATAGAATTGCAAGAATGTGATCTTCCCAATCATCCCTTTTGACATCATATATCTTTAAAAACATTTTTCCCAACACTTTATTGGAAGATTTAGATTGGCCATTTGATTTTGAATGGTACACAGTGCCTTTATGATGAGAAATCATAGATTCCTCAATAAGAAACTTGATGGTGTTATTTAGGAAGTACATGCCTCGATAATTGATGAGATTGATAGAGCATCCAAACCTTGTAATAATTTTATCATAGAGAAAATTTATTGCATCTTTCACACCATAGCTGGGTGTTGTAATAGCTTCAACCCATTTGGTGAAGTAGTTGGTTGCAGTAATAATATACCTTGCTTAACTACATTTACTGGTGGATTGATAGGTCTGACAAAGTCAATTACCCATTATTTGAAAGGTTGATTAGATAAAGAATATTTCAAATCCATTTCATATTTTTGTATTAGTTTACCCATGTGTTGAGAGACATCATAATCCTATGCTACTCTATGTGCATCATAAAAATGATTTAGACACCATAACCCACTTTGTAATAACTTCCTGGCAGTAACTTATCCAACAAAATGTCCTCTTACTATTCCTTGGTGTGCCTCCTACAAGAGTTAAGGTCATTCATGTTGTAGAACAACCCTACATAGTACTTAACCCCCCAAATGATATATAATCCCATTTATGATGGTGTATGGTAAAGCTCTAGTGACAAACTACTTCTTGTCTCTTTATTGATAGTGCACATGGAATAATACTTGTTATATGAAGTTAGTGATTGCTTTAAAGTTTTCAAGGACCATAGAAATGTGGATGAGATGATTTAGTCCCATATTTTCTCTTCTAGGCTTGACATTAATGCAAAATTGGACCTCTCTAAATACCATCAACCAATAGAGATATGTCCTCCTAAGGTATCATAGATCTTGATGATCAATAAAAAATTTATGATAAGGTATCATAGAGCTTGATGATCAATGAAAAATTTGAATGGTGTTGCAAGAATTACTGTCAATTTTTTTGTAGTACAAACACTATAGTGAGTGCTTATCATTTAGTTGTATAGTTCTTTTTTACATCAGATAATTTCTAGATTGTAAAATGAATGGGATGGTTGAATCTACCATCTCCTAGATATGCAAGTATAACATTGATTGTGATACCTAAAGCATCAATGCACACGTGGAATGAATTTTTATAATCTAGGAAGATGAGGATGGAAACAATAACCAATCATTTCTTTAGATCGATGAAGGCTATTTGACAATCTGAAGTCCAAAAAAACTTCACATTTTTATGTAGTAAGGAATCCAATGAAGGTGAAATGCTTTTATATCCTTTGATAAACTTATGATATTACCTTGTAAGGCCTAGAAAATCTCACACTTCCATGGAGTTGACTCATGGAGGCATACTCATAACTTCATTTTTTTCTTGGTCTACCAAAATTCCTTCACTACATACTAAATAACCTAGCAAGACACCAAAGGGTGTAAAAAATAGACATTTATTTAAATTCAAAGAAATGTGCAGAGTTTGATAGCATTCTAACATGAGGCACAACTTAGATAAATGTTATTTAAACAAGAAAAAGACTACCCAATCATCAAGATAGATGTCTAGGAAGTCATGAATGAGGTCTTTGAATGCAACCACCATTACATGAGAGAACATTGTAGGTGAATTCTTAAGTCCAAAAAGCATTACCTTGTATGCAAAAAATACCCATTCCATGGAAAAAGTCATTTTGGATTTGTCTTATTCTGTGATAGGTATTTGATTATAGCCACTGAATACATCTATGAAAGAATAGACTTCATGGCTTGTGATAGATTACAAAACTTTGTTTGTGAATATAATTGGGAATGGATCATTTACATATGCATCATTTAGAATGTGGTAATCCCCACATACTTTGATCTCCCTTATTTTTTTGGGCTAAAATACCATGGGACTAACCTAATATACATTTTATATAAGATAGATTATACCTACATCCTACATTCTATTGAGGTTAGCCTTCACTTTCAACTTCATGTTTAGATTTAGCTTGTATGGCCATTTTTTGTGGGTCATGTGCACTCTTTGAGTTTGATATGTATTTCACCTAGATATGGATCAACTCCTTATATCTCTAAAAATTTAGTGGGAAAGACATCTTGGTAATATTTTAGGAGTTGAAAATCTTCAAAAACTTCAACTTGTATCCAATAATCACCTATATGCACCAATTTGGGAACCTCCTCAGTTCTGATGTTTGCTACATGATTTTTAATGGTTTGTTGGTAAATCTTGTGATTTTATTCATCAATAGATTCATGTATCATTCATTACCTTTCTTATTCTAGAATTTATATGTTGTGCATATTATCTTCTTTAGTAGGTTCTATGCCAAGGTCCTTTAATGGTTATGCTAGTCATTCAGGTTCAAATAAATCAATCAAATCGATGTCGCCATCAGAATCATAATCTTCAATGTCCTCTTCTTCATCTTGTATTTGGTGGCATGGATGAATGAGAGATTATTCTTCTTTATTGGTAGATTTATGTCTATGTAATGCTAAATTAAGATCATAATCTACGTTCTTATATGTAGTGGATTTCATCATGGTGCTTATATCTTTAGCACACCCATGACATAGGAAATATTTGATTTTAAGGAGTGCATTGTAAACTAGAGGGTTTCATCTTAAAAAATAAAAACATCTGTATGAAATCACTTTGCACCTGTGCCCAATGTTTTGTCTCCCTCCCATGATCTTGATGCATATACCATGCTGATGGTAATGGAGCAAGTGTATAATGAAAGATGTGTACCCAGTATTTTAGTGCAATAAATTCTTCAATCCAAACTTCAACACATTTATGAATATGAATTTTATGACACCTTCTTAAAAGAAAGGTAAATTAGTTATAATGATCTGTGGTAGTTGGAACCTACTAATCATGAGTTCACACACATCATCCCACTCGAGATGATCATCTCTATGATTTGCCCACCATGTCAATACAATTCCTTTCAAATCATAATTCAGAGCACTAAACCACTGAATGATGGTAGGGACATGAACTTGAAAATATAGAATAACTAATTGATATCCTCAATTTCATAGTAGATAAGAATCTATATTTCATGTGTAAAGACCATTCTCAAAGGTTAGAGTTCACGATCACCTCAACCCTAGTTGAGTAGGTGCGTGTTTGAGTCTCCACTAATAGATGAGGATATTTTCCAAGGCAAAGTTCCATTTCTGGTTGGCTCTATATAGTCATGTATATGATCATCTTCTTGATGGAGGAAGTCAACTTCTAAATGAGTAGGAGATTTTATAGACATAGATGGACAATCTTCTATGAAAAACTAGGTTGCCAATGACTTAGTAACTACTAATTTGGGCCTCCATTATTCTGATGTCTTCAATTATTAAGTGAGTAGTGATTGTACCTAAGGTTTAGTATGCTCATACAAGAAGTTGCACTCGACTGCACACAAAGATTTTAGATTTTCTTCAGAGTTCACCTTCATCTAGCTAGTTTCTTACATGACATATGGATAATTTGGTTTAGCTAGAATGATGTAAGGTTTATAAGCTCTATTCAGATGAATGACAACAACCTTATCTCCTTAGTGTACCTCTAATTAATTCTACACATGTTGATAATCATTTGACCATCATATGCCCATTTCTTGTCAATTAGCATAGGGTAATGTGTTGTTATTATCTTCATATCAATGACTTCAAATTCACATTATAGGGTCAATTCTACAACTTTTATCTCAACATATTCTAATTTACCAATAGGTTCAACTTGTCTATAGTCATTTATGCTTAGAGTTACTAGGATGTAACTTAGAACCGATCATCCAATAGACTCCCATGTAGACCTAGGAATCTGTTGACTGTATTGCCAAAATAAAAGAAATCATTTGGAATTTCATATCTTGCAACCTCAAAGTTGATTTGTGTGTCTACATCCCAATGCTCCTTTATTTTGATGTACCAAAAAATATTTTATGTATTATGTTGTCCTCATTATACACACTCTAGTAGATTATATTTCAAGTTTGTGATAGTATATGAGATTTCTTCATTAAGAAGAGTACTTAAAAGTTTCAAATATTTGTCAGTGTAGTGACAAATCCATCCTGACACATAATGTGCATGATCTGGCCATACATTTGAGCATTTATTTCTACAACATCTACTTCATTATGTTGATGTTATATGTTTTTCAAAATTTATGCAACTTCATACATGAGCCCTTTTTATATAGCTAGGTCTAGGTATTTGTCCTATTTTTCTTTTTAGATTCCTTAATCCTAAGGAATTTCTAAAGGAGGCACTCCTATTTTTACATGTTGATGTCATATGAGAACATTCAGGACGGCATCCTCTTTAGACTATGTATTCACCATATTCACATTTCTGTTGGCCTTATCCTTTCTTTGATTTTCTAAGATAGGATAGTCTTTTATCTCATGCTAATCATATATTCTATAGTATGCATAGTAAGACTATCTTTGAGGATTCAATAGGAAATTTAATTATACGTGATTGTACTCTCCACATAGGTACCATTGTAAAGGAGGCCATTGATAGTTATTCCCTCTGCCACCTTTGTAACCTCCTCTATATCTACCCCTAGATCCTCTATCAGAGTGATATCCTCCTCTATACCCTCCTTATTGATGTGTTGTATTTTAATGATGATGGTGTTGGGTATTATCTCCAATTCTAAATTGTTGTTGTGCAACTAGTGTGGTCCAACTCATTTACTATTGTTGTATCATGGTTGAGCTCTAGGGTGTTACATACTGGTATTGCAGAGATGGTGGTGTCCAACTTAGTGAAGGAGGAGTCCAACTAGCCAAACCTTGAGGTTGGTATTTTGGTAAACTAGGAATCCATTATGGACCTTCTTGGGTTATACAACCTTTATCAACCTCTGGGCTTTTAATTTTTTTCTTTGTCAAGGACACTTGATGTATAGTGATGGTGAATACATTTTTAGTGATATCTTCCTTGAGCTCTTGCAAATCCCTATAGTTATTTTCATCATGATTGTGTAACTTGCACAAATTATAATACAAATTTTATAGGTTCTTAACATACTATTAAAAATTATGGCACTATGTTATTGTGTGCCATACTACTCAATAGATTTCACAAAACTATATATTGATTTTAGGATAATCATTCATGTGATGTCCTTATTTCCCATACTCCATACACCATAGATTCAACTTAGGTTTATATGTCTTATAGTATTACTCCATTCTCTTCATAAAATCTTTTAGTGTATTTTCAATCTTGAAATTGATGACATGGGCTTCTCCATAGTATTCAATCTATTTTACTCTCAGGGTAGCATATCTAGCATCTGATTTACTAACATATTGAGTCTGTACAGTGGTAAACTTGATTATGGAGTGAAATCCTTTGAAAAACCATGCATCTTTATCTCTATCTGTTAAGGCAAATTCTACCTTATTCATAACATCAAAGAATCTACATTCATAGTCATAGACTAATTCTCCCAACTTTTGCCTCATCTCCTTCAAGACCTGAATAGTCTAATTTTACATTTCTTTATTTTGAACTCTATGACGATCCATTTTTTAACCTATTATAGAGTTACCTATGAAATGTATCTATGATATATGAAATCAAGTGCTCTTTTAGTTAGTGCCCTTACTAACTCTCAATTTTTTTATATCCTTATTAGTAATTCCCTTAGTTCACCATCTCATTTCATATGTTAGTAAGTATTATTAAGGGTTTGTAGACCCATCATACATTGTTAGGTTTATAAATACTCTTATATGATCCATTATGTAAATTGGTGTTGATGGAATCTACTACATAACTATTACAAGATGAGGTTATGTTATGGGCAATCATGTCTACGTACTACTAATAATTTTATACACACTAGGAGATTCAATGTGTGCACTTCATTTTTATGTATTTCCTTATTTTATTTTCTTGGTTTCAACAAGCCCTATGGCCTTCAAAGAATTTGTAATTGATGTTTTTTTAATTTTGATAACCCAATGATGCACTTGATCTGAAAATGGACCTTCCAAACTATTATATTTTATTCCACCTGATTGAAAACTTCTACTAGAATATAATAAATTAGGGTACAAGGATGTGTGCTCTTCTGGTGAATGATTATTTATTACAACTTATACTGATTTGAACCTATGATTAATTTATGAATATTTTATATTTATTTTCTAAATTATTCATGTCCTTCTAATAATACCTGTTCATGTAGTTTTTCACTATATCTATCATCTAACTACTCTATTTCTACACTATTATTGCCTTCTTCTTTGAACATCTCTTCTTCGACACTTCTTTCTCTCTATCGACATTTGTCATCTTATTTATTCATCCTTTTTTATTCTTCTCTATCATCTTTCTCATCACATATTTTTACTCATTCACCATCTATTTTACTGCTACTCTTACCTATACTCAAAGCTACCTAGGTATTATTTTATTTATTCCATCTATTATATTATCGTAGTTCATGTTCTAAATCCAAACTTTTCTTTTGAATACTATTTCTTCATGTCTCCATTCTATATTTAGTTTAAATTCATATATACTCATATAATCATCATTCATTGTCATTTTACACATAACCCCATATGCCCAAAATGAATACTCCATATTGGCTGGAGTAGGCACCATGGCCTTAACCACAACCAACATCTTCACAAGGATAGGTAATAGCTACAAAAAATTTCCTCTAATTCCTCTAGAAAATAAGTCTTATGCAGCTTATAAAGGTATGTATCCTTGTAATAAAAATTTGGTGAGTATCTATCTATGGTGGTAGTAACCCAATAATATATTTCCCTCATCCAATCAATTTCTAATTTATGTAACCGATCTATCTTTTCTTTTGTCCAAATGATTGTTTATTTCATTCTTGGGTTAAATAAATAGTATTACAACCATACTAGCCAATTATCTATAAATTCAAGTAATTTATACTAAAATTTTCATAAATCTCTCCATAGATATTCTCTCGAATGATTTCTTGTGTGGTAAAACTAATCCATTTGGATTCATCTTCTGAAAAATTACATACTTTTTTGTCTAACCATGTCTCAATGTCTCTTTACCTTGGTAACCATCTTATCATAGTTTCCTCTATAAGGAAATTTTTCATGCTCACCATACCATTGTTAACATAAGTTCTTGAATCATCATAACATGCTAAGGAGGATGATAGCTAAGTTTATACTTTAGTGCGTAGGATAGTACATAGTATTCATACATAGGGTTGGAAAACAAAAGCATAGAAAAGATGAATTATTATGAATTAAGTAATAATTAGAACAACCACTATCTCATTAACATTTATAGAGCATTTAGATTAAATTAGATAGAAATAAGCTAAACATTATAAATGATAATGCATGCAAGGAATAAATTAAGAAACGCAATAGGTAAACACAACCATAATAGTCTCTTTTGATCTATTCAAAGGTGAAACTATATTCTCCATACAAATACAAGTGTGTGTGTGTGTGTGTGTGTGTGTGTGTGTGTGTGTGTTTAGCCTTTCACATTCTTCTCATACTTAGCACCAAAAGTGGGGTTTATTCATATTCTATCCTATTACAAGTCATGGACATAGGATAAAATATACATATATCCAACAAACTGAGTACATAATGCATAGATACAGATAAATATCCTACACAAATTTACTATCCATTTTCTTCCCCCAACACAATCCACCACAAATTCTACAATTTCTATTTAAACATGATTTGTTATAAAATAATTGTCCATCTAGTCTTTTGTAAAAGATAGTTGGAATAAATACCTTGGCTGATTTTGGTGGCAATTCAATGCTTCACTCCTACAAAATATTATTAGTATGAAACATATAATGAATATTTAGAAAAATATCATAGTGCATTTAAAATTTAAAATGTTGAGTACAAAAAGTGGTGCGTATCTGATTTATTTTTACATAAAAAGGTTTGGCCATCTCAAAATATATTTGACAAATATAAATTTGTGGATGTTTTTCCAAAAATTTAGAGCATAATTGTGTTTGATTCATATCCAATAAATGTTTTGGATGTTGTTTACCATTATGAGAACAAACTCTTCTTTTCACAACATCTCTTATATTGTGTGAATCTCTTGTATTCTCTTTCCAAATTGAACACGTAACTCTTTGAGAGTATCGGCTATAACTTTGTTCTTTCATGGAAGTATACCAAATAATGCCCAAAGCTCATTGGTATTAGGTTCATTAAGTCTTTCATATATTTCAATTTATTTCATTATTATTTTTTGTTTATATCAAGTGTTTGACTTGTTTTTGAAACCATTCATTTTTATCTATTTTTTCACTTACTACACAAGTTGTAAGTATACACTATGTAGTATTACAATCTTGGGTGCTTGATTTTGGGTGTATAGTATGATATGTATCATGTAGATTTTTAACAATTTCATTGTTTTCATCATCCATGTTATATTTTTTTAGTCCTAATGTGTACATTATAGGTCTCATCTTAATTAATTTCATCAATGAAACAAATAATTAACATCTTTGACTATCATAGTCCAAATTATGAAAGTATCCCAAATTTGTTGAGCCAGTCTTCTGAAATAGTGATCAGACATTTTGTTATGCTTTGGTTCTAAAATATTTTCATCAAATTTAATTAAGTACTCATATTTTCTATGTACAATTATTGAAGGTGTTGTTAATGGTGGAATTTGCTGAGAGGGTGTTTCAAAATCGTTATTACTTTCATTGTTTAGAGGTGGGATGACATTTTCTTCATTATTTATTTCTTCAATATATGTTTCCATGGAATTTTCTTGATGATTAATTTCATCATTATGTGTTTCCATCAAATTTTCTTCATTCTTGGGCAGTAAAGCATCATATATAGACTCATCATCAACAAAATAAAAAACTTAAAACTTTGAATGTAAACTTCCAACATTATCTAATTCATTATAGTCAATTTCATTATTATTCATTTAATTAGGGTTAATTTCATCATTATTCAATTCATTATGGTCAATTTCATCATTGTTTAATTCATTATTATCAATTGGCTCATTATTTATGTCATTTGGTTCATCAAGATTAGGGTTTGTACCTTATCTACCATGAACTTTTTGCATTCATATCTTGTTTTTCTCTCTCAAATATTCTAATTCCTCTGATGTTTTGTTCTTCAATATCTTCCTCAAATGTGATCCATCACCCATCAAGGACAATTGAGAGTTTTTCAAAGGTGGGGTCAACTACACAGGTACCATAGGTCTCACAGAAGTATGTAGAGAATGTTTATAGGGACAAAATTATTGATTTGGGTTAAAAATAGGCGTTGAAAATTAAGCTTAGTCTATAATAATAATAAAGTGATCACATTATTACATAATATGATCATATTTTTTTTCATACTAGGTTATACTTCAATATACATATTGATAAGCATATGTTAAGAATAACGTGATCATGTTATTTTTTATACTAGGTTTTGATTTAACATACACATTGAGAAGTGTATGTTAAGAATAACATGATCATGTTATATAATAATGTGATTTCATTATTATTAATACTCAATTAGGGATAAAAATTAGCATTGAGAACTGAGTGTTGTCTATATTAATAATAACACAATTGGATTATAAAGTAACATGATTGTATTATACTTAATATAGATTAGGGATTATGGAGTAGGTATAAAGGCATTAGTGCATAGGGTTTAGGGATTATGGATTAGTGATTAGCAATTAGGGATTAAATTTTATGTTTTAGGGTTAGGGATTAAAATTTATGTTTTATTATTTAGGGATTAGGGATTAGGGCATGTAGGATTTAAGTTTAAGGGTGTATATAAGGTCTAATTACTCTATGCCATGTGTGAACCTAATTTCTAATATAAAGGATGTTAATTGGGACTAGATCAATTGGTAAATACGAAAAGTTTTTGGTTTACAATTTAAGGTATAGTGTATAGGTTTTAGGTTTAGGGTACATAGGGTCAATCGTAAAGATAATTCTTGGTATAAATGATGTTAATTTGGGGTAAAAAGATTGGTTCAAGGTTTAAAGAGTTTATATTTATGGTTTAGAGTTTAGGGATTAGGAACTTTAAGCATTAGAGCTTGGGGTTTATGTTTTAGGGTATATAAGGTATAATTATGTGGTGATTGGGGTAAATTAGATCTGATCAACCCCTAAATTAAATTTTATAGTCATGAAATTAGGTTGAAAGGGCTCAAAATAACCCTAATTTACTTCAGATGCATAGCTAGAATGGTACTCCAAAGTCTTAGTTTTGGCCATTGGTTTAAAAAATGCATTTTATGACATCTCATGATAAAATAAGTTATATCATAAGGCATGTATGTCTGTGGCATGTAGTGGGCATTATGGCATAGGGCTTATAATTTATGTTTTAGGTATTAGGGATTAAGGCATAGGGTTTAGGTTTAAGGACTTGTATACAATGTCTAATCACTATATTCCATGTGAACTTAATTATTACTACAAAGGATGTTAATTGGGACTAAATTTATTGGTAAATAGGGAAAAATTATGGTTTACAATTTAGGGTTTATGGTTTAGGGCTTATGTTTTAATGTATATATGGTTTAGGGGACATAGGGGCAATCATAAAGATAATTGAGGACAATTTGAATCACTTGGACCCATTTGTGACTATAGAATGTGTTTTTGGGTTATCATTATACCCTAGATGTCATAAGTTTACAAGGCTCAATTTGGCCTAAATCACATGATTAATTTCCCCATTATACCCTATATGTCATCATGTAGATTGAGTGAATTAGTCAAATGGGGCAATTAATCATGTGATTTAGGCCAAACTGAGCCTTGTAAACTTAATTTTTAATTGAAATAATGTTAATTTGGGATAAAATGATTGGTTTAAGGTTTAAAGGTTTATATTTATGGTTTAGAGTTCAGGGATTAAGAAATTTAAGGATTAGGGATTAGGGTATAAGTTTTAGGGTATATAAGGTACAATTGTGAAGGTAATTGGGATAAATTTGAGCTCCTTGAACATATAATAATGAGTCAAGAATATTATTTTAATCTCAATTAGACCCCACATCATCATAGATTGAGTTAATTAAGTCAATTATGTTTTAATGAGTGATGTAATTTTGACCAAGTTTATCCCTATGAACCTAAGTCTTATTATATATATACATATGTTAATTGGGACTATTTTTTTTTAAGGTTTAAGGTCTATAATTTAAAGGGTTTGGGGTTTAGGGATTATGGATTAGGTTTTAATGTAAATGGTATAGGTTTAGGGTTTAATTTAAATGGTATAGGGTTTAGGGTTTAAGATATCAAATATAGGGTCCAATCACTAAGGTAATTAAAGAACATTTGAGTTGTTTGTTTACCTATTTATGATAATTAACTTCATGTTTTCATTTCTAATAAAATTAGGGTCAATTATGCCATGTACATGTTTCATACATGTTATATAATCTATTGAGCCATAAATTTCATTTAGAGGCTCAATTTCTCCCAAATCATGCCCCTAATTATACAAATTGACTAATTGGATCAATTCATGATAGAATTGATCTTTTGATTTTGCCCCAAATCATATCTTGCTTTTAAAGGGGTTCAAATTGGCCTTAAATGCCTCCTCGATTAAAAGAATCAACTAGCCTCATCTTTGGTTAATTAGGTTTAAGAGGCTCAAAATAGCCCTAATTTTCTTCAGATGCACAACTAGGTTGTTACTCCAAAGGCTAGGTTTTGGCCATAGGTTTTAAAAGTGCATTTTATGACATCTTATGATAAAATCAATTATATCGTAAGGTATGTATGTTTTAAGCATATAGTGGCTAGTAGGGCATAGGGCTTACAATTTATGTTTTAGGGATTAGGTATTATCACATAGGGTTTAGGTTTAAGGACTTGTATATAATGCTTAATCACTCTATGTTATGTTTAAACCTAATTCTTACTACAAAGGATGCTAATTGGGACTAAATAAATTGGTAAATAGGGAAATTTTATGGTTTACAATTTAGGATATAATGTTTAGGGTTTATGGTTTAGGGCTTAGGTTTTAATGTATATATGGTTTATGGTATACAAGGTTAATCACAAAGATAATTTAATATAATTTAAATCACTTGGACCCGTTTGTGACTATATAATGTGTTTTTCAGTGGTCATTATACCCCATGTCATTATGTAGATTGAGTGAATTAATTAAATAGGGTAATCAATCATGTGATTTATGTCAAACTGAGCCCTATGAGCTTAATTCTTAGTTTAAATGATGTTAATTTGGACTAAAATGATTGGTTCAAGGCATAAATAATTTATATTTATGTTTTAGAGTTTAGGCATGAGGAAATTTAGGGATTAGGGCTTAGGGTATAGGTTTTAGGGTATATAAGGTACAATTTTGATGGCTCCTTAAACCTAGATCTGTGAGTAAAGAATGTGATTTTGGGATCAATTATCCCCCACATGATCACATATTGAGCCTATTAATTCAATTTTTGTAATGAGTGATGTGATTTTGACCAAATTCATCCCTATGAACCTAATTCTTACTATATATAAATGATGTTAATTAGGGATAAATTTATTGGTTTAGAGTCTACAATTTAAAGGGTTTGGGATTCAGGGATTATGGCTTAGGGTTTAAGGTAAATGGTATAGGGTTTAGGGTTTAAGTTAAATGGTATAGGGTTTAGGCTTTAAGATATCAGATATAAGGTCTAATTACTAAGGTAATTGAATAAAATGTGAGATGTTTGTTCACTTATTTGTGATAATTACCTGAACATGTTTGCATTTCTAATAAAATTAGGATCAATTAAGCCATACATTTTGTATATATGTTATACAATTGATTAAGCCATAAATTTGGTTTAGTGGATCAATTTTTCCCAAATCATGCCCCTAATTTCATAATTTGACTAATTGGATCAATTCATGATGGAAACAAACTTTTAATTTTACCCAGATCATATATTACTCTTTAGGGGGTTCAAATTGGCCTCAAATGCCTCCTGGATTAAATGAATCAACTCTTTGGTTAATAGTTGGTTATATATGACATGATATTAGGTTTAATTTCACTCCAAATCACATTGAATATATAATTAAAAATACATTCACGTGGCTCATCTTGACCCTCATTACCTCCATAATTAAATTAATCGATATTTACATTAATTAATTGATGACTTCAAGTTTATTGAGCTTAAAACCAAATTATATAAATGTATAAATTGTATATAAATAAATTATGTTTCTTTGTTTTAACTGAGCTAATGAAATTAGAACTGATCAACCCCTAAATCACATTTTATAATCATGCAATTAGGTTGAAGGGGCTCAAAATAGCCCTAATTTACTTCAAATACACAACTACATTAGTACTAAAAAGGCTAAGTTTTGGGTATAGGTTTAAAAAATTCATTTTATGAGATCTCATGATAAAATTAGTCATATCATAAGGCATGTATGTTTACGAAAAGTATGTTTGTGACATCTATGAACTTGCCAAAAAATAACTTCTTATATGTAAACTAGGGTACTAACACATTGATATACCTTGAAAATAGACCCTTTTATAACTTCACTTATTGAATCAAACAATATTTTTAGAGAATTAGACAATACTACAGAGTTTTAAAAAAGTTTTTTACAAGTTCCAAACATCACCATTTATCCAAAAAAAACTAACGCAGTCCTATTTAACCAAATTTAGCCTCTTTTAGGATTATATACACTCTTGAAACAAAATACAATGACCCTTGATTTATTTTTTGTTGTTCCAAAACACCATTTGAATATTGTGAAGACTAAAAATTCATTTTCAAATACTGACTTTCTTATAACTAATCCTTAAACATTTATAATATCATAAACTCTCTTTTGAATCTAATACTCTAGGTCCATTAGTACTCAGTCAAAGGATACTTATACTCCAATTGATCTTTAGATAATATAATTTATTTAATAATTTAAAAAATTAAATATAAATCAAATCTACTAAATTATGAGTTATTTGGATTAGTGTATCACTAAAAGCCAACTTTTGTCTTCTTGACCCTATCTAGGATGAACTAGGATTGTTTGCATTTTAAGGAAGATTAGACTCATGTCAAAAAAAACAATAAATTGATTAATAGGTTAATACATCTCTAGTTATCAATCAATCCTATCAAATATTGACAAGAACATTGGTCCTAAAAAACTATCTTACTCAAACCAAACTTTGATCTTAAGACTAATAGGCCTAATGGCTCCTTTGGTAGGTCAAAATAAAAATTCAAGTTTTAGGGTGTTGAAAATATATAACATGATCACATTATTAACATGATTTCATTAATAATGCAGTTAATAATGTGATTATCTTAATACCATGATCATGCTATTAACATGATCACACTATTTTAATTTAAAATCAATTCCTATGCCTTTTGGCTTAGGAATGTCTTGGATTCCTAAGCCAAAGGCTTGGACTATCAATGTACAACTGAGTTTTGATATTATGATATAAAAAAATAAAAAAAAAAAACTTTGATTTCCAAATAAACTAAGAACTTCAATGTGAAAATTCAAAAAATTAATACCATCATGATGAGCATACTCTCCTCTTTCCAAAAATATGTTTTTTTTATAATTTTTGGAATAATTTAATGTTTCAAACTATGTTGATTTCTAACTGTAAATTTTTTAGGCCACTACATGTGCAAACATGCATGCCTATACATGTTCATGTATTTTTTTTCATTGATCCAAGTGAAAAACAAGTTATATGGTCACAAACTAGGCCTAATTCTACACACGTAAAAAAAAAATGATTTTTCATTTTTCTTAGGTAGTTAGGTGTGTCAAAGGGGAAACAATCCATTTTATTTCAGTTTTTAAGATCTACTTACTTGCAAAATTCATAAAAAAAGTATTCATTGAAGAAATATAAAAAAATATAGGTCACAAACCAGAAGATCTTATGTAATTTTTTCCCAAAGGGTTTCAAAGAATATTAAATTCTTCTCAAAAAATGGTGTACCACAAGACCATATATATACTATTTTTTTAATAAAAAATAGGAGTTTCTCTTCAAATTTTAGATGTTAGACCTAGTTATACTTTATCATTTAATAAAAATATATTGTTTTGGAAACTAGACTTGAAATTCTGCATTTATGTTCTTACACCATCTTCAAATTTGGAGTGTATATATCTCAAATTATCTATAGAAGTTAAGATTTATGAATTTTATAAAAATCATGTCCATGGGTAGGCCACTTTTTTTCCCCTAACTTTGTGCACTTACCCCAGATTATGAAATCCAATTTAGATTTATACGGGTCTGATTTTTGCTTGTTTATTTACTTAATAATCCATAATCACCATTTTTCCCTATGATTAATAAGTAAAGGTTAGAATTTAAAAAACACATTAATAAACAAGCAAGCTACTCCAATAAATTATTTAACATAAAAGATAACACATGCAACAACTTTATATAGGTCATAAAATAACAAAGACCACTCTTGATTCATAACTTAGCTCTGAAATAAAAAGGCATCAACAATTTTACAACTTAGGTTATAAAATTCACTTTAGACTATGGTCAATTTTTTATAATACAAGGGGACTTAGGTGAGAATGTTAAGGTGTGAACATTAGACTTACGTATGTATGAAAGAGGCCAAAATTAGATTTATTTTTTTGCAAAGATTATCATGATTAAATCAGACATGACTTTTCCCGCAAAGGATACATTATGATCACCTAAAAATTATGTATGAAAGGCACCAAATTAAATTTATTTTTTTCAATGTTTATTGTAATTAAATCACAAGTTACTTTTCCTATGAAGGACACATGACAATCACCTGAAGGCCACAGAGTCATGGATTCATGTAAGGACTATTAATATTTGAAATAGAGTGAGGTATCTTTGGATCCATTGGGATATGAATTCCACTTTATACTATGTATAAGCTCACTTAAGCAATGAAATTCTTGAATAAATTCCTTTGATTAAAACTTACAAAGAAAAAATAATTTTGTCCATGTCTAGAGGCATTAGTGCATGTTGGATGCCAATTAAGATTTTTTTTTTAATACTTTGAAGGTAAATGAAAATTATAACTTGTTACATGCCAAAAAAATATTATAGAACAATGACCCTGATTAGTACACCGAACACCATGAATGCAATAGAGGTGGCAATGGTATGTACAATGCTAGAGGTCTCAAAGAGTAACATGGGAGGGCCCTCTTTAGGTGGAATGGTAGGGATAGGAGAGAAAACATGATTAGAGAAATCTAAAAATATAGTTAGATAAAATCCATTTCCACATTGACCACCATGATACATTACCACAATAAAAATATTTATCATTGATGTGGGAAACTTAAACACTGTGTGGTCATTATCATTCCTAGGAAAATTGAAAACTATGTGGGCATTATCATTCTATTTCAAAACATACTCCACTATATACATCCAAATTATAATAATACAACATTGATTAATTAATACATGACATATGTTAAAAGTAGGTTAATGTGATCATATTCGTCCTCCAATAATGAATGTAGATTATCAAGGAATACAAGGTTCAATCTAATAAGTGTAGACACTCATTTTTGGACACTTATATTTTTAAATTTACATTAGAATGATTTCTTGAAATCAAATGTAAATTTATCTAGAAATTTTTGAATCAACCCAATTCCCACTAAATTTTTATGCAAATAATATGTGACACACTAGCACATACCTAATTGAGGTAATGAACTACATCAGATCATTCAATTTATTAAAATGTACTCGATCTCAGTACCTTGTTTGCAAATTACCCTTCAATTAATTAACCAAATTCTTTTATTATCACATCCTATCCCATAAAACTTCACATCACATTACATTTTAGTTAATTAAGAGAAATTAATTAGCTAATCTTCTTCTTAAAATGAGGTTACATGGAATACACATATTATAAATATAGAAAAATCAATATTATTATTTATTTGCATCATCCAAGAGATTTTCCAATTTAATATTCAAATCATATGGCAAGGCCTACCTCTTCTTATAAATATTACACCTTACAAAGCTTACATCTTCCAAATCTTACACCTTACAAAGCTTACATATTACAAATCCTATCCTCTTCTTACATACCCCATGTTCCTCATCATGAAGGATGTAGGAGACATTTTGGAATTTGTATTCCCATCTCAATATGTATATTTCAAATCCATTTAAAAAATATATAAATTGGAGGTTCTTCCTCCAATTAGACAAGGTTTAGTAGTGCAATATTATTAAGCCATAATATCTCCAAAAAGCTTCAATAGTGAAATATTATTATGCCAAATTACCTTTAAAAAATTTCATTGTAGTGTTACCATGCCAACATGCCAAGCCAAATCAAGCCAAGCCAAGGTGAATGAAGAAGAGATTATGAAAGAACACCATTAAAAAAAAATCCATTATCTACAAGCCAATCAAGCCATTTCAATAATCCATTTGGAGATATAAAGAAGGTAAAAAAAATTATTGATTTTGTGTTCTAGTTGTGTTTTTATTTATATATTTGTTACCTATGCTCTCCCTAGTGTTCAGGCTAGAGGTGTTAAGTTTTTAGTGTATTATTTTGATGATGTTTTATTGGACTTATACAATACTAATCTCCCTTCTTGGATTCCTTATTCACATAATGGCATACCTAATGGGACTTGATTGTACACCTCACATCTTCATCTTCTTCCATCAATTCTTATCTTTCCTTTTCTTTCATTAAAAAATAGAAGAATTGAAAAAATAATGGATGTTAAAATAGTTGTCATATATGATCTTTTTACTATTTTTTCTAATTTTTTGACAAGGAAAAATGAGAAATAAAATAAGAGAGGCTTGGAGTTCTACAATGGGGAGATGAAAAGTCATCCTCTATGAATGGTGCTTCAATATTTCTCTTTGTGATTTTCCTTGGTCACCTTTACCTCCTTGGTTCATATTGCTTGATTTTTACTTAGTGCAAGTGGTGGTCCTTAATTTATTGTTTTAATACTATATTTTCATTTGTGTTTTATTTTTTTAATCTTTGCATGGTTATTTTTAGTGTGTTTGGTTATTGTTCTAATGTCTGGGCTAAGGTGTATGACCTCCATGCATCCTTTCTTGGCCACACTTCCCATTGGATTTAGAGAGTTATAAGGGGCATGAATTAATTGAATTGGTTTATGGAAACCCTTGGATTTGATGGTCTTTAGCATGTGGAGAAGGGGAAGAATGGTGATTTTAATGAGTTGGGTGATGTCACACATGATGATAAGAGTTACAATAATAGGATCATTTTACCGAAGGTGTCTTAGATGGAAGTTGAAACAACTGGAGCTCTAAAAATATTCTTTAGTGAAATTTTGTGACAAGAAAAAGAGGTAAAACACTTAGAAAGAGCTGAGTTTGTGGTGTGCATAAAAAAGCATGGTGACAGTAGCGCAGTGAAGACCAATCGGTAAGCTATCTATCCCTCCAAATACCTTAGTAATTATTTTAAATGTTTCTATGAAATTTGACCTATAGCAAGAGGAAACCATGACTAAAAATGTAGGGATTTTTTAAATTTTATTAAATAAGAACTCTCTCCATTTTAGGAATTTTTTGATAACTGGCTAAATTCTATTTGGGGCAAATGCCTGGGCCTATATACTAGTTTTTACCAGGTGATTCAGAAAGGGGTATTTATGATTTTGTTCAAAAAATCCAATATGCAACATAGGGATATTATGAAACCCTTATGTAATGTTGGCCATATTATTTTCAAAGCTATCCCATGGAGCCCAAAAATGGATTGTAATGACCTTTTTTCAAAACTACTCTTAGATGGGTTGATATTGAAGGAGTGTTAATTCAGTTGTGAAATTTTACTCCACGGGCATTGAAACCCGTTAGAGAAGTATCGAGAATAGAGGATACTAGAAGATATATTGCCTACATAAATTCTAAGGTTTTATTGTCTTTAGAGCATTTGAATTTTTTTGGATTCCCTCAATTTTAAAATTAAGGGAAAATCTCATACTTATGCTCATAATGGACTAGGTGGATCGAATGCTTGATTTTTTTGTAAAAAAGATGGCCATTTTAGGAAAAATTATCCTATGCTGGTTAATAAGAGTAATATAACTAATAGATAAAAAGACAAGGAAGGCCCAAAAAATGAGACTATGTTGGAGAATTTATAGGTTTTTTAAAATCCTCTATTCAATAGTGTACCTCTAAAAGAAAGTGCCCCCTTATTGAGGCTATTTCTAAGGATGGTCTTGAGATTCAAAAAAAGGGGTCTAGATGACTCCTCCCTTGACTCTCAAGTGCTTGGCCCCCCACAACATTTTGTTGATAGCTTGAATCCCTCACCAAACATGATAAACTTGTCTCCTTAATAGCCTAGATGATGCATTTATTGAAGAAAAAACTATGGTAGACCCACCTCTGAGGAATATGTGGTTATTATTATTGAATCCCCTACTTATCAAATTGCTTCTTCTAATAGCTCACCCTTGGGAAAGCCCACTTTTTTTTTCTATTGACGTTTCTCCAATGGCTATCTCTTCAGATAAGGAAAAATATGTAATACCTAACTCTAAGATGGATATATCATATAGGGATCCTTTGACACACAAGGATCCTACATGGGTTCAAAATTGGATGAATAAAGGATGAAGAAAAAGACTTAAAATAAATTTAGGTTCTTCCCTTGTTGATCAAATAGAGCCTAAGGACAAAAAAAAGATGCTAAAAATATCCTTCCATGGTAACTAGGACCCTCCCTCCAAAATAAAGGGCAAGGAAAATAAAGTTTTAGACTACTTTACTATATTATACAATAGTGGGGTAAGCCACATGGTCAATCTAATTGACCTCTATCTACCCCTTGAATGTGTCTACGAAATGTAAGCTAGAATGTAAGAAAGTTGGAGTCCCCTGATAGAAAACTAATTGTAAGATAGTTCAAATATTCTAGAGAAAACTTCAATTTTCTTTATTTTTAAGATGTTAAGGCTATTGGACCCCAGCTATCCTTAGTCTTGAACTTTATCTGGTTCAATGCTTAGTAGTTCTCTGCTAATCATCAAAGAGGTAAAGGTGGGGTCTCTATCTTGGTTAATCCTGGATTAAAATATTAAATTATTGAAAATGGAGTCTTTCTTTATAATAAAGTGGTTTGGGTTTTGATAGAAAGTCAATATCAGACCTTTGGCCTATGTAACATTTATGCCCCAAATGACTATAGGGAATGTGTTGATTTGTGGAACTAGCTGGCTATAAATCTAAAAACATTTCCTTGGGTCTTTGGTAGACACTTCAGTATGGTGAAAGACAAAGAGGATAAAGTTGGGGGAAGACCACCTGGCATGGAAGGGCAATGAGCTATTTTTCTAGTCTAAATTTAAAAGAATGCATAGAGTTGGAGATCCTCTTCAAAAATTCAAAATCCTTAGTAGAGGAATTTGGTACACCTGGTGTAATAATCTGAGTAGCAATAAAAGGCAATAATCTAGACTTGATATATTTTACTTGAATAAGGAAACATTCACTATGACCCCTATCAAGGATGGTAATGTGGTGACAGTCTTTCTCTTTACTATGTCTGACCACCACCCTATTGAAATGGATTTTTCATTTATCATTGAGGAGAATAAGGACACCCAATACTTTAAAGGGTTAAATAAATTTAATGTGTCCCATTTGGATGACAATGAGTATTTGGAGGGTCTTTAGGCTTCCTAGAACATTGGTAAATCTGCATGTAACTCCAGTTCCAAAATTGACCATTAGAATTCTAGTTTGGATACTTCTAATTTTTTTGAAAGAACCTATAGGAAGATCAAAGCAAAAAGGCATAGAAAGGTTGAAAGAGATACTAAAGAGAAAATTATTCATGATGACATCTCGTTGCATCTTGATCCTACCAATGGGGTGCTTCTTTAATATCTTAATCTCATGAAGAATCAAGTTGGATAGTCATAAAACTATATTTCTAGAGGGGTGTAGATCTGATCTAGATTAACCTAGTCGAAGCTTGGTGATAGAGGTTCTAAGTTATTCTTTAGATTCTTGAAATCCAAGCACACAAGAAGCAATATTAATTGTATTGAAGTTAATGGTTAGCTTATGCAGGATGTTACCAGCATAAAAGAAGCTTTTTTTATTTCTATTTCAATCTTTTCCTCTCTAATGGTTCCAATGATTATATTGAAAAAAAGGGCTACAAGTGATGCCTGCATTCCTATAAAGGTGACATAGACTCAAGCCTCTTTATTGGATGCCTAGATCTTGCTCGATGAAGTCAAAAAAGCATTAACTCATGTAAAGAGGATAAAGTTCTTAGGGTGGATAGATTACCTACTAAATTCTATAAAGTTAATAAGGAATGGATTACTAAGGACTATCTGGAGGTATTTAATGAGGCCATTAATGTCAACACACTTGATTTGTACATCAATAGAGGGGTAATCAATCTCATTCATAAGGATGGTAATTTGTCTTCTATAAAAAAATAGAGACCAATCACCCTTCTCAACATCTCCTATAAGATACTGGCAAAGATCCTTGCAAGGAGACTATCTTTGCTTCTACCCTTTCTTATCTTAGAAACCCAAACTGACTTTATTAAAGGGAGATACATCTTAGATAATTTAATCACCAGCTAGGAAGGTATGTATTGGGCTAGAGACTCGAATCAAGATGTAGGAATGATCTTGCTTGATTTTGATAAAGCATATGATATAATTGAGTGGCCATTCATTGAGAGAATGTTGCATGCCTTTGGGTTCCAAGATAAAATTTGTAGAATGGTCAATTTACTCTTTATGGATGCTTCATTAGCCATTAAATTCAATGAGGAATCGATATAATATCTTGAGATTTAATGCTCCATTAGACAAGGGTGCCTACTTGCCCCCTTGTTCTTTGTTCTAGTGGCTAAAGCATTGCACTATCTACTCATATTATCTAACATTAGGCCTCCAATCAAAGGTATTTCACTCCCAAATAATGATTCCCTCATTGATGTCATGTTTGCCTATGACACATCAATCTTTGTCACCTTCAAATAAAATAACCTAGCTCAAGTAGTGTCTAAATTGGATATTTACTCTACCTCTAGCTCTAAAGTGGCAATGCATAAATCACAAATGATGGGTTGGAAAGAACAACTCCCTGACTGGTTTTCAAACTTTGGCTAGACTTGGAAAGGGCTGGATGAAATGGTCAGGTACCTGGGTATTCCATTTACCCTCACACCTTTCTTCAAAAGTATGTGGGAATGGATCTTTGATAAAATTAAAAATAAAATTGTAAACTAGCAAGGACATTTTTTGTCCTTACCAAGAAGGATTCAAGTTTGTTAAAAGGTTCTCTCATCATACAATATATATTATGCCTCCTATTATCTCTTTGGAAAATCTTAGATCAACATGCTCCATAGAATCATAAGAGATTTCCTATGGTTTGATGGGAAAAGGGGTAAGAAAAAACATGTGGTTTCATGGGAATTTTGCTCAAAACCTAAAAATATTAATGGGCTAGGGCTAAAGGACCTTTAGTTGCAGGGTATATCATTGTTAGTTAAATGGATAATTAGAGCTTGTAATTGAAATGAGCCTTAGAAAGTCCCAGTTAGGAATAATATTTCAAGAGGTTTTACCAAAGGAAAGCTAGGGTGGAAAGGTTTGAATATTGTTGATCTTCTCATTGGGCCCTTTATGGTCAAAGTGGTTGGATATCCTATATTTTCTTTCATTTGGTTAGCCTGGGATGTAGCCAATCCCTTCATCATTTCTAAACATGTCTTTAACTAGTTTAGGACAACTTGTCAGGGGTATATATCGATATGGTGGAATTTGGCTACCAATAAGAGACTGCTTAGCCTCACCAGTGGATGATCTAACTTTTATTGGTACACTAAAAGGTTGAGGTACTTTAAGGATATCTATTTATATGTGAGATGGGATTCTTGGTCAGATCTTAAAGATAGATTTCAGATTCTTGACTCTTAACAAATAACATTAACCCTAATCTAAATAGCTTTGAAGGGAAAAAATAATGTGGTTTTCATGGAAAAAGAGGGTGAGTTCTGGGATAGTTTGAAGTGGAATAAAGATCCCCCTCTACTTGATTTTACCTCTCTAATGATTTACAATTATCTCTCCTTATCAAATTCCCCCTACCTTACTCTCAATCTTATTTGGTCTGTGTTTGATCCACTACCTACATGGTCCTTTAGGTTTGATGTGATTTGGACCTCTTGTCTTGAACCCAAGAAATCTTGATTTCATTGGTTGTTAATGTATAAGAAGCTGGCTAATGATTTCATCTTGAGTAATTATGACCTAACTAGTTATTTCTATACCTACTATAGTGAATTTTAAATGGTCGAGCATGTCTTTTTCTCCTACCCATATGTTGTTAAGATGTGGAACTGTTGTCTTAAATGTTGGAATGTGGTTTTTGGTTATGAAATTGGCTAGCATAACATTGAATTTGGTTATGAATGTCCTAAGATTAAAGTACACCTTTTCTTGTATAAATTTTGGCTTGTGTTTTATACTAAACTTTTATGGTTTTGATGAAAGCAAAGGAACCTTGAGGTTTTCAAATAGAAGGCTAGATTGCTTACTGACTTCTTAGTAGAAGTCACCCTCTGTATTTTATCTTTACAAATATTTCTATATATAAAAGTGCCTCAAGACTAGCTTGAACAATTTCTTAGGATAGGACTCCTCAAAGTCACCTCTGACTTCCTGCTTAATTTTGGGGGATACCCAAACTGAGGCCCCATCCTGATTGGGTAGTGAGTCACCAGATGATAGCTAAAGTAATTTTTTTAGAATTTGAGTGGGACTATGTAAAATATTCATACTTTGACCAAGCCGATAACCTAATAAAGGAATGGATTACTCCATCTAAATATGATCAAAATGAGATTGATACTTGGCTAACTATGAATGAAAATGTGCCAAGGGATGTGCATAATGATGAGCAGAGAAGTTACATAATTAGATAAGTTGAGGATACATTTTCACCATTCGATCTGAACCCCTTCCATAAATTAGGTGATGAGATTATGAAGATAGTACCTTCTTCTTAGGGGTTGGCTCTAGAGATGCATAACCAGGGTGTATAAAAGGAAGTGTGTAACAAGATTGCCAATAATATCAATATCTTCTCTAGAAATTTGGACAAATTGATTGAAAGAGGTGGTTTGGTAGATGTTGAGAACATCTTGGAGTATGTTAAAAATATCAATATGAAAGGACTGATGGAAAAAGTGGATCACTAGCCTACTCAAATGGCTTCTGCACAGATGTGGTTTGGACCTAATGGCGGTAAAATATTTTTTGAAGGACTTTATTCTACTGACTTAGATGATATATGAAAAGTGGATGGTGTTACTACTACTAAGGTGCATGACTCATATGCTTAACTCTACCACCTTTGGGGTGGATTCTCTTTGTTATTCATCTATTTTATTGAAACTATTGTTACTTTCTTGATACTATTATTACTATTTTTTTGGGCTACCTATATGGAGCCATTTTTATATTATACAATTGATTATTATGGTTGTTGATGGAGGATCCCTCATAGTATGATGTCTTCTCTGATAACTTTTAAAATGTTCTTAGATGTTTATATTACTAATCGATATATAATATTAAACACACACACACACACAGATGATGGGTTATAAGTTACCAATAAATGTATCTTTGGATTGTGTGAGCAATAAAGATTTACAATGCCCAAACATTACCATTCTAAGCACTTCCAAGAATTGTAGCTTGTTATGCCAACAAGGTTATGTAATTATGACTATATGGGTCATAGTTACTATCTTAGACTGGAAACTAGTCTTTGTTAAGCACATCTTAGATGAGCCTATTTACAAAGAGATCATTATCCAACCATTGGTCATTCTTCCTTCATTACCGACCATCCCCCAGTTTAGAAAATCTAAGATGGTCTTCAAGCCACAATAGAGCCAATCATTACCTATTTAAGAGCCATCATTTGAAGATAAAGATGTGTTCAAAACTAATATTTTACAACTAATGGTAAACCAAGGCCAAAAAAACAAACCAATTCATGATGTTATTATTGAAACACCTTTTTGTGACAAGTCAACTTGTGATGAATCCTCTTTTTATCCTTTACCTATTGTTGAGGAGTCTCACTCTAACAAACCAATCTTTGTTGAGACACATCTTGATGATTATAACCATGTTTGGGAAAGGCATTATCTCGACCATTATCCTATTTTTAAATAGATTCCCTTTGACAAGCCAGTCTCTATGGAGTTGTCTCTTGACATTTCCCCCCCATTACAGAGTCTCACTTTGACAAGCTAGTCTTTGTGAAATCACCCCTCAAGTTGTTCCCTCTCTTTAAGGGGCTTCAGCTAGATGAGTAATTCTATGTTGAACCCTTCTTAGATGAATCTATTTTATAAAAGTACATTATATCATCATACACTATTAATTGTTTGATACCAAACATTCAACAAGACATCATTATAGTATCATCCACACTAGATAAAGAATCATAACTAGAGTTAGGTTCTATTGTTGAACCAATATTATATTTAGCATCAAAATTAGAATCAATGTCAATCTCTACATTGAATTTAGAGTCCCTTAAGTCAAACTTAGCTTTGAAATTAGAATACATTCATGGTTGTTACAATATAGGTTATGCATGCATTGTAGATCAATTTGAATATATTTGTGATCCTTCCATGGTTTTTTAAGATGATTACTTCAGCACTGAAACAAGTTATCCTAATATATTCCATGAGGATTATGTTTCCTCTTTCCATTTCATTACCATTCCATCTTCCACTAACACAACCCAATATAACTATTATATTGACATTTCACCTCTTATAAGTGTCGATTGGGATTGACAAAATCATACTTTGTTGAACAATATATATGGTGACATATCAGGGGGACCAAGACCACATTCATGCAAAAAAATAAAAATATCCTAGTGAAACCTTTTTAGATGAAATAGGGGGAATTCAAATTCCAAACTCATCATCTTCTAGTGAAACCTCATTTGAGGTGATAGAAGATAATCAAAGTAAAAATTCAACATTCCTTAGTGAAACCAAGTATGAGATAATCAAGATGAATTTATTGGTCTTTATAGCTGATCACAATAGCTATTCAATGCTTGATGAAGACATTATAAAAGATAACAATATTATAGATTCCAATCTACAACATAAACATATAGTAGCTACTCTAGGGCCTAAACAACCAAAAAATATGGCAATCTTATCAAGAGCATGTGCATAAGTCTTTAGCCCTACCAAAACCAAAATTATGTCAAATCCAAAATCAACAACATTGTATGTGCCTAAAAATCCCAATATTCATTTATTTCCTAATAATTATACATTTCATTACAATCCATTTATTCATTTTGGACCTATATTACATTGCCAAATCAAACCTATCAGTTAATATTTATTTATATTTACCATCCCTAGGAATACTTTCCTTTATAAAGGCTACAAAGATATCTTGTCTCGAAGTTTGAAGGAAATAAAATCAAAGAATAATGGGGATCACAACAACATTATTGAATTATTGAAGTCCAAATCTATAGAGTTTCTTAACAAATTAGCTATTTGGAAAAGGTATGGGCTATCTATTTACCTGATTGATTATTTTGATTATACCATATGTTGATTAGGATGTGCATCTCCACATCAAAAAGAGAAATATAACCATATATTTGCCTTGCCATTTTATTTTTTAATTCATCTTTCCATTGTTTCATACCCTACTATTTACCTTACCTTGTCACTTAGGGGAAACCTTATTACCATTATGTCTAATTATCTTAACATCACCATCCTTGAACAATGTCATACCATATACTATTTTACCATACCTTCCCTATTGACTAGAGTTGTTTTTAACCTCCCTTTACCCTTGGTTCCATTCCATTGGTTATTCAGGCACCTTAAATGAGAGGATTCTGATCAAGTTTTAGCAATTAATTCAGTAATCTAGATAGAGGTCATATTTTAGACTAGTATGACAATGGTTTGGTAGTTACATCCTTCATTATTTGTTTTGTAATGTAGTATAAGTATTATTATCCAAGGCATTAATCTTAAAGTGGCCTCGGTAAGTGAGTAAGAAAGTTAAGAATATAACTTAAGACACAAGGTTGGGCTAAGCAATCATTGGATATCATTTTGATGAATACCTTATGTAGTTAATGAATACTTGGTTATAGAAAATAATAAATAAATCAATACCTTCAATGTTGACTTCAAAATATCTTCTAGTATGTTGTCTTATTATCTAAGAAACCAAATTGGGTAGTTTTTTAGTGGTTAATTCATGTTTGTTCATCTAACTTATAGTTTTACCAAAAACTTTAAACTCATACACATTGATATGTATACAAAAATCAATATATCCATATCAATTAGAACCCACAAATCCCTCTAGATACACTATGTTTCTTTCACCAAGGTTAACATCATAGAAAATTTCATAGCCAAAAGTCCAATGCATACCCATGAAGATCATTTTCACCACTACTCAATGCTCCTTTCCCAAATTAGACATGAATCTATAAACTATTCCCTTTGCATGCACAAAGTCAACCCTTGTGTAAACTATTACATATATTAGGATTCCTACCACGCTCACATATGAAACCTAAACCTTGTCCTCCAACTCCTCTTATGTCTTAAAATATTGAAAAATTGATAGTTTGTGACTAATTGGAAAAGGTGTGCATTTATGTTTTATCTCCAAATGTAGACACATAAAATTGGGATTACACACTTGATAATGGTATTATTGACCTATCTTTATCATATCTTTCTTGTGTTCACATAAGTGACTCTTTCCAACACTCCTTCCTAGCCATTCACCTTCTATGGGCCTAACCTTCCTAATTTTCTATTTGTCACCTAGATAAATTCCCTAGTCTATTAATAATTTGTGCATTATCCTTATTAGACTATTTCCTGATCATCAAAGTGTAATTTATTACATTTTTGAACACCTATGACTATATTTATATGCCTCCATTATACCAAATCTATCTACCTATATCGGATCTATTAGTGTGCCTTATGATGGTCATTTTTCTAAATTTAAAATTTTATTATAAGTCAACCCATATATCTTGTAGATTTGTGGAAAAACAAGTTACCCAAAGAGTCAAGTATGCATACACAATAGGCCTAATAATTTTCCTATGTATCAAACATTTATCTATTATATATCAAGTGGAATTATATCATTTACAAATTGAGAGGAATAACCCTAAAGTTTTCAAATCATAAACCCCTCAATGGAGTAGGCCCTAGCCAAGTCTGAAGTACCCAAGCCAAGTCAAGTTTGTACATATTGTTAAGTTTTGAAATCCAATTTATAGGTTTCATCCATACTAAAGGATTAATATTTCACACATACATTTAATCAAGATAACATCGTACAATTTGGGACCTCTTTAGAGCATTGGAAACATAGACAATGCTCAATAACTTAGTGGGAGGTGTTTGGGGTTAGATCAACCCATATTTTACATTCTCTTTTTTAGGTAAACCTAACATCAAAAGAGGAGTTGGGGTTTCAAAATGAAAAATACATAATTTTAGATGTACACACATAACAAACTTCTGATATTGCATAAAATAACAGTTTACAAACAATGGCAATAATTTGTTATGAAAAAAATTGTCAAAACATAAGGATGATTTTGAAAAACATCAAAAAAAATTAGACTTATAAAAATGTCTATCCTCTCCCAAATTTGTCTTGGTAAAACTACATTTTATTTTTCTAAATCTAAATGTCTCTTAATATATCATGGATTGTGATTCAATACATTGATAAAATTTTCAATACATAATTTCTCCAAACCCCAAAATTAATTAAATCCCAATCAAATTTTTATATTTTCACATTCCATGAAATTGTATGTGTACAACTATAAACAAAATCCATCTTATTTTAACAATATGAAGACCAAAAAAACATAGGACTCAATAAATGTAAATCTTTAAACTTTCAAAAACAAAAAAATGTTAAACCCAAAAATAATAATTAAAAAATTATGTTGTACCTTCCAAAGTTTTTGATTCTAACATTGACTTAGAAATAAACATATTTTACAAAAGACAAAAAATAAGAACATATTAATTGGCAAGAGACATGGAAAAATTAAATCCCTAGATAACCACAATACACTTGCAACAATTATCTCCAATTTAAAAGTGACATTTAGGCACCATTCTTCAAGATAGTTCCAATTAATATTGGATGGAAAAATTGGTTGTGTTCGAAGAGGTGATATAAAAAAATAACTAGAACATATCCAATGCATAACCCTAATTTGACTTAGACCCATGATGGCTAATTGAACAATGTCTTCACAAAGCAATCTAGAACTTGATTCAACATCAAAAATTATCAAAAGTATAAAATGGGACAATCATGGAAACTGATATTGAAGATTATAAGTTTCAATAAAACCATAAACCATTGGCAGACAATACTCAATAATGTAAAAATATCAAAACACACACCACTTCCCTTTAAAAAGTGATTGCAGATGCCACCATTTATTTTACATACACTCTCTAACATTGAATGACCACACAATAAGAAAATAAATCTCTATATTCCTTGGAGGAAGAAATCAATAGAGATTTAGAAACATACAACATCATCAAATATCCTACTTGCATAGATAAAAACCTTATTTTAGATCTGGGAGATCAATATCAGTCAAAGTAAGTACAATGTGCTCAAATCATTACATAACTAGATGAATAAGGTAGTCTAATTAATGAAAACATTCAAAAATTGGAAAGAGTGACTATGGACATTGAGAATTTTTCCACATCCATCGACAATCATCCCCCATCAAATGACATTGCAACATTAATTTGAGAGAATATTTTTTTTGAGAAAAAAGAACATCAAGTAACTAGGTACATCCAATAGAGTAGACATAGTTTTAGACAAATTTAACTACCAAGTATCAATAATTTTTATATAAGGATAAGATTTCCTAGTATTGTTGGATTCTTCATTTTGATTTTTTTGAGGATGATACAAAATTTATGTCCAAGGATGATATTGATGAGATTTTTCATTTAAGTATTTAATATGAAGGTAAACCATAAAATACTTCAATCATACTATGGTATTGTATATCCACATATATCACTCATGGTATAAATATTACTTCCTAACATCCCTAGAATAGAACAATGAAGAATAGTCATGAAGAAGAGATGTGACTTGTGACACCTTGAGTGTAATATTAATTTAGTTTTAGTAGTGAATTTAAGGGTGAATACCCTGATATATTGACACTAAGTTATATACACTTGTATTAAATGGATAATAATTAATATAAATTGAGTTACATGTTATTATCTGTGTTATACATCATCGATGTTCTATTCAATTATTCTTAATTTAGGATGTATGTTAAATTGATATAACAAGGTTGATTTTACTATGATATCAACACTAATTGATATATTTGAACTATTGACTCATGGCTTAGTGTAGAGTTGATGTCAACTATATAATTTATTTTTTAATGGTCAAAATTATAAACACGTAATGGATTAAATATATTAAATTTGAATAAATTATATATAGTTATGTAATTTGATCCTTGCTTATAAACAATAATTACAAAAAATAGTGACTAATTTTATGCTTGAACTTCTTTATGACCATGACTATATCTGAGTTTGAAAATATCATACTTCAAATATTAATTTATTCATTTTTTTGAGTGTGTTATGATTGGATGTTTGTGCTTCAATTTATAAATTTATATTATTGAGATTTTACCATATATTTTGGAATTCATAATACCAAATCTTATTATTCAATGATAGTTAAAATGGTAGGGAATTGTGCAAATGCTTGGGAAATCTTGTAGACTAGAATCTAAATAGTATATTTCTTCTATACAACAATTTTGATTTGTATATTTAATATTTTAGTCAAATATAGGATTTATAGATTCATACTTGAGTTGTATGGTGAATGATAAATTCAATTAATAATGGAATTTGTGTTAAATTTAAGGTGTTAAGTTGTTATGTGATACATTAATGGGTTATTGAATAATGAAAATTTATACTTTAACCTTGGACTTAAGAATAACAAAGGTCTAAGTCATTATCTTTCCATGTAAATGCACTTGTTTTGATTGAGAGTTATCAACTATTTAATATGTACTGACAAAGCAAATTAAGGTATTATTATGATAATTAAATAGTGTAGCATAAGTGAATATGATATACTGAATGGGTAATGAAAAATTAGCAACAATACTTATAATAAGATTCCTTAAATGACATTTAATATAATAAAATAAATTCACTTGTATAGGCATAAATATATGGTGGTGTAGAATTATTCCATACTTATGATTACATGTCAAATAGATGATATAAAACAAAAGGTTAAATATTTTTTCTTTAAATCTAAGAGTACTTAATTTTGTCTCCTAATATAATGTAGGTAGTAAATTTGGAGCATAATAGTGTGTCCCATGTTTTAGTAGAAAAGGGCAGCAAAAAATGAAAATGTGCAGATTTTTCAATTTGTTAGGCAATAATGACTAAATTGTACAAAATGTGAAAATAGTGTAAATTAATGAAATAGTAAATTTTAAGTGTAGATTATATTTATATTTTTTTCAAATGCAAAAAAAATAGATTTTTGAAGACCTAAATACATAGTGTGTATATTTTATGTATAGAAATTTTATCAAGTGCTCGATTTCTCCTCATCATAATATTTTTTAAAGATTTATTAAAAAGATGTCGTAGAAATATGGATGAAGTATATGATAATTTTTTATAATTTTTTTTTTGAATTATTTATTTATTATTAATTTTTTAATGATCATGGCATGTAATATCAATACTTTGACTTCTCCTCACAATATTTTTTTATATATATGTCGAAATGGATCTATTTATTCACTGTTGGAACAAGGACATTAAAATTAAGTGTGCCAATATTTTTTTAAATTTTAAAATCACAATCCAATATTTTTCTTTGTATACCAAAAAGATGATACTTTACTTTATAAATAACAATATGTTATTAAATAAATCAAAATAAATACTAAATACTATATAAATTTAATTATATATATATATATATATATATATATGAAAGCTAATAAATAGCCCTATTTACATGTGGAGTCACGTGTTTTTATTTTATTTTTTCTTCTTAAAATGTGGCATCCAAAATGGGATTTTCAAGCCAATGAGAGCTTTCCAATTAAAAGATCAAAAATTGATGCCACATTGGGTTGGAAAAAAAAAGGTTTGAATGAACCCCCTTCATTCAAACCTCCTTCGTTCTGACCTTCTTTGAATTTTATGCCCCAACAACTTCCTCCACCACCATGCCACTTTGCATGTATTTTCCTCATCCATCGCGCCTATCTTGGTAAAATTAGACTCTGTTCAAAGAGGTTATTATAGGTTTGTCTTTGTCAAATTAAAGTGTTCACATTCCTATCTACGCCTCCATTATATCATTCAAGAATTCTTTTCTCTCTCTTTCCTTAATTATCTTGAAGTAAGGATTTATAAAATGAATTATATATATTTATTTAAATTGATTGTTGAGATTACTCAGATTCATGCCATGTGTGCCTAGAAATGGACAAATTGCTAGGTAACCATTTGTTGATTGTCTCGTATGATGAAAATCAGTGGCTTTATTTACTATAGATCAACATCTTCTAGTTTATACCAATTCTCAAACCAAAAAAAGACATATCATTTGACATGAATATATGCCTAAAGTATTCTCTCATTACTTAACATTTTGAAAGTGACACAAAAATATTTCTATAAATTTCAAACCAAGCACCATTGAAAAGTGTTGGATATCATCTACTTCAATCTAACTTTTGTAGAATGAAAATTCTTGATTATCTCCAAAGGCAAAAAGTAAGATGACACATAAATCAAGAAATAGTTTAACATATTCATGTGCATAATCAAATAAGGGAAGAACTTGAGATCTGTGTACTCCATCTTTCCCCATAGGTGCATAACCAGTCACAAAAAGTAATGAAACATTCTATGAATTGGAATTACATTTTCATTTTTGCCTTGATAACTAAACAAAGCCCTTGAAATTTAGAGAAATTCTAAATAATAAAATAGGTCATCAAATAAATTTTTATAGGTATGAGTATTCTTAAATCCAAAATAGTAGCACACTTAAAATATTAGTTAAATAAACTAGTAATAATGTAAAGGAGGTAGAAACAAATGTTGATTCAGAGGGAAACATAAATATGCACCAAAATAGTTAGCTTCAATGTCGACAAAGGACAACAAGATGTAAATGGTAAATACCTATCAAATACAACTAAAACCAAAATAAATAATCCAAAGATGCACTATATAGTTTAATACTAGCATTGGGATAGGGTATTTTAAGGCCCTGATTTACTCATTCTAGAAGTGCTACTAAAAACTACTATAATTATTGAAATCAAGGTCTACTTTCTACAAATTTTAATTTTTTCCTAACTTCATGTAGTATTTTACCCAATTTTAACATTTTATCATGACTCATGGGGACTTAAACTCCCAATTTCAACATTTTATCATGACTCATAGGGACTTAAACTGGTGCTACACTATGAAAGCCTCGATGCTTTACCACTTGAAATCATCCTACTCAACAAGTAGGAAATATCTTTCATTTTCCATAACTAAAAGTTTTTGACTTAAAACAATATGCCATTATAGAACATGTGTGTGCTTATTGGTTCACTATATGTGCAAATTCTAGAAACTAAGCATTAATCACACTCTTGTTCAAGGTGTCACTCCACTTGTAGTACTTATTCTCTTCTAATAGCCAAAACACACACACACACACACACACACACACACACACACACACACACACACACACACACACACACACACACACACACACACACACACACACACACACACACACACACACACACACACACACACACACACACACACACACACACACACACACACACACACACACACACACACACACACACTCCAATTTCCAGAAGTCATAACATTTATGATAGATCCTAAGGCACATTCTATGCAAATTCAACAAGAAAGCATGTGCTTTGATTGAACCTGTACTCCACATTTATAACCAAAAATATTTGCCTATGTAAATTAACAATTGTATTTAACCTCGTATATGAAGATGACCAAAAGCCTTATATATAGTCAAAAATCAAGGGAAAGATCAGGATGCTCATAGACCAATTAAGGAAAACCTCACACCAACTTAACCTTCTTTGTCACCATCTTAGTTTCCCACAGCATTGATTTTTATTCTTGTAGTCCTTTAGACACTCTGTATCCTTATCTATTTATCTATAGGTTTGTTGACCAAAATAGTTATAGTCATGCAACAACAATTACATTGAGATACACAGAATTGTAAGATGGAAACAGGTAGAAATAGTAGGTAGTGTGAATTCTTTCCAAAAATTCACTTGTCTTTTGATAATATCTCCTACCTTTAACCAATATTTTCACTATTTAACCATGGAGGTAATTTTGTAACACAAAACTATTAAAAATATTTAAATCAACTAAATCATTTAACATAACTTATTTTTTCTTGAAAAGTTCTATTTTCATGTCTATTAGTTATAAAATTCTTACATTCATTTATAATTGTACCATTGATTTCCCATTTAATGGATTTGTAAAAATAGAGATGAGGGTATTGAAACAATTATATGTAAAGTTATACAATAAACAATTCAAAGATTTTGAAGTGATTGAGTTTACAGATTTATAGTAATAAGAGTTGAAGTTTTATTTATAATTATGTGGAAGGTATTCAATACAAAAAATGTGTCCTTAAATAATTAGAATTTTCAATTATATTTATTATTTTTACACATTTATTTGTAATACTTAATTAAGTATAATTCATTATTTATACACATTTATATGCTACACCTAATTGAATGCAATTCATTTATTTGAATTTATTACTTTTACACATCTAATAATTACTTAATCTCAACACTTAGATATGAAGGAGCATTGTGGGATGAAGAAATGAGTAAATGGAGGAAATTCTAGAATGAAAATACAAGAAAATAGGGTAAAAAAAAACAAATGAGAATATTGAATATGAAAACAACATTGACTATATTTTCCAATAATAGAATTTGCATTAGGCATTGGTTATGTGATAAGTGTCTTTATTTTGGTTTTAGTAAAGCTCAATATAAAAAAAGTGATTCAAGGGAATTTAACCAAGCAATATAGGTCATTTTGATTACAACTATAATGGTATTCTGCAAATTGTTTTCCTTCTCGCTTTTATTTCTCCTAAATACCATTGGAGATGAAAGAAAAAGTAGTAAAACCAACTTAATTTGATACTTTTATGATGATCCAAATGTAAATATTGTGATATAAATAGCAGTGGTAGGAGTGAATGAGTATTCTTCAGGTATAAAACATTTTGGAACCATAATGGTGGTAGATGATTATGTCACTCAACAAGCTCAACTTTCCTCTGAGCTTGTGGGAAGAGTCAAAGGAATGTGTTTTAATGTAGATGTGAGTGGATGTGGATCTTCTCACCTAGTTATATGGACACTAATTGTATTTTAAAATGATAATAAAATTTTAACAATTATAACACACTATAGTTATTGGGCATAAAAAAAATCTATGAGCATCAACATGAAATCTTTGTATTTGGAGGTATTAAGAAAATTTAGATTTTTACCATGGATATGCAATCCCGATCATTGAATTTTTTGATGGATTCAATTCGATTACCAGAATTAATATTACAATTTGGCAATAGACAATTGATGATGACTAGTTTAAGTTTTAGAAATGTGTTTGCTTGTTTTTTATTTGATAGGGTTAAAGGTCATGGGTTTTGAATCTTATAGAACTTTTTAAAATGGAGATAAAGATAACAATATTTATGATAAAATTAGATCCATTTATCAATAAGAAATTGGATGTGAACTAATATTGATAGATTTGAACATTATTTAAGTCTTTGCTTTAAAACATTGAAAAAAGCCCACTGAAATTGAATGTGATAGGTGTATTGGCATAAAAAATTGGAACATTATATTTTTGGCAAGGAGTACTTTGCACCATCTAGGAAAAATGTCCAGTGAACGTGGGTTAGACTCCCAATTTTTTTGTGGTGTGTGGTGAGTGTCACATCACATCATCTAAATAATTATAAAGATTTCATCAATCTAAACTAAACTAAACTAATATGGTGTGTGGTGACTGACATATTAGAGCAAATAACTCTAAATCATTAAGCTAAACTAATGTTTTTTCTTCTTTAAACAAAAAGAAGATAAAAATTTAAATATACCCCATGAATGAGTGGAAAGAATAGCCTTAAGTGATATAAATCCATAAAAATTGATGTATGTAAGTCCTATGAATTATGGGCAAATTGATGCAAATTATTAAACCATGGAATAAATGTAAGTTATAAATGTGATCCTTCTTTGTCCATTTGAGGAGTAGGAGGTTATCCATGTGTTTATTTATCTCTTGATGTTTTTTATACATTCCTACTATCATATGTGAATGGAAATCATAATATTACCATTTGTAGAAATGATAATATTACTATTCATGGAACAATATTTCAAATTTTTGATAGAATTCAATCTTTTTAGGGGCATCCACATTCCAACAAGCCAAATTCCACTTGTTTTAATAGTATTGGTAGATTGAAGAGTATTAATAGAAACAAGGTTTTAGCTCCAATTTTAGTTATAACCAAATTCTACATGTTTCTGGTTGTAAGTTTACACTATGTAACTGTTGGCCAAATTTAGCCTACATACCAAAATGTGCCTAGCCTTTGATGAGAAGCTGAGTAGGGTCCTGATTGAGGAGTGATCCAATGTAATAAGGAGTGTATGGATTTTAAGAAATATCCCTTCTCAGTTACAAGCTTTTGAAATAATTTAAGCAAGCTTAGAATGTGAATTTAGTGATCTTAGACTACCAAACCATCATCAGACATCATGCACAAATGAATAGATCAAGATAGTTGTGCATTTAATATATTTGATTAGAAATCCTCTCAGGTCAAAATAAATACATGGACATGAATTTCTTCATGCCTTGAACATTCTCTACAAAATTCATATCTTGATGAGATTGCTATCTCAAGATATAAAGATCCAAAGTTAATATTATAGAATGAAATGGGCATGCAAATTTCAAGTTTAAGCCTCATAAAATAGCTTTTGAAATTCAAATGATCAAGATCAATTATCAACATTCAATCATACCAAAGATCTAATGGTGAGTGGTGATCTACAGTGTCAATGGGTCCAAAAGATCTAATGATGAGCGTTTAATCATATTGAGAAGACCAATGATGAGCATTGAGTCAAAATGTCAGTCTGAATGAGATCCTACCAAGTGTCAAGATCTTGGGTACCTGTTAGATGGATCAATGGTACATGGCAACTGATAGGCTGATAGACCCAAGAAAATCTAATGGTAAGGTCAACAAGTCAGAGGATCTTGAGGAAGATTAAGAGACTACTAAACATCATGAGCATGTTAAGCTACCAGGTAAATCAATGGCTAACATGAATTCCATGCAAAGCAAATAGATGAGTGAGATTGAAAGTAAAAATCTAAGGGGCATAAATATAAAGGTTGAACATATGGTCAAGGTCAAACCAGAGCAGGTGTTTGAAAAAGATATGTCACCATTAGAGTTTAGACAATCACTACTAAGCAATGAGATGTAGTCATACAGGCAGGATGAAGCTCTATCACCATTAAAGATCAATATGAAGCTCTGGTTTGAAGTTTTTAGAATATACAGGGTCTATATTCTAGAGTTATAGTATGGTTTTTTTACTATGTTCTCCCTCTATTGAAGAACATCCATGTATATAATAGGTTCTTAGCTTCTATAAATGCTCAGAGACAAAATAAGTATTTTGAGGCCTAATAGGGATCAAAGATGGGTAGCTAACAGTTGTAATAAGATTAAGCAATCTATAGGTTTTCATTGATATTATTATTATATGAAAACAAATAAATAAATTAGTTTTCATCTATCATGGACCTATGATCATGTTTCAAAGTAGGGGCATACTATGTGATTATTATGCGTAAGTGTCTCATCTTCTGATATGGTCACATTTTTGACAAACAAGTACCTATGGCCACCCAAAGTAGATATGGCATAGTTTTATCAGTTCCAAGATATGATAAGTTTGTCCTCATCAATAGATCAAGTAAAAAATGGCATAGATTCTGAAGGAGACTTGGTGGCTAGATAAGGAGAATAGAGCATTGAATTATTTTACAGAGCTTTTAAAACATGGTTCCTTCTTGATAATATCATGACTCAGCATCCTTAGATTAATGGTAATCCATCATAGCTCCCTCTCTCTCCTCCATTTTTTCTATATATGTCAATTCTTCTTCCACATTGTGGGTCTCTCTAAAAATTTTTAGATAATAACCCTTTAATATTTTTAGAGAAAAAACTCTTATGCCTTTGTCTTGCTCAGGCTATACCAATATTTGTATTGTAACACCTATTTGATGTAATAGATTGAATTCTTTCATTTTTTCAAGCTAAATTAAAGTGTGTTCTATGAATCTATGTGTTGTGGTTAAGTGAATATATGTTTTCCTTGCCTTTGTCTTATTTTCCTCACCTTCATGAAGTTCTTTGTAGTTTTCATAAGTCATTCTAAGTGAAATATATGGTTTTTTGATTAGTTTTAAAGTGGATAATTTCCCTCCCATGCTAAGTTGATAGCTAATAAATTCCTTTTTGTGAAATACTTATGTGAAGACTAATATTCTCTAGTCTTGAATGTGTCTTATAGTGTGTCTTGTGCAAAGTATAAGTGTTCAAATTACTGGTGCATCACCTCATTTTACATGATTTCATAGATTATTGTTAACCTCTCCCCTTTTCTAATAAAGTATTAATTTAGGTCTAGTTCAAGTGATAGATCCAAAAATAATTTGACCTTCTCTAGAGGTCTAACCCAAACTAGGTGACCCATATCTTAGGGTCATTCCCATGTTGGACTAGATATGAGTAGTAAGACCTGAGCAATCCCCTTACTCAGATAGGGTGTAATATAAGACACCAATAATTTTGGCACATGTGGTGGGACCAAGTTTTCCTTGGCATAGTTAAATTTTGGGATTGAGAACAAATATTTGTAGTAGCAGGAGACATCCACCATCATCAAAAGCTAAATATTCTTCAAGTTATAGAGTTTATAACATCAACCAAATAATGTTTTTATGTCAAGGTTACTACAAGGTCAACAAGTAAAGGTAGTCCTTTTGAATTCATTGATCTACCTTATAATTCTTATAAAAAAGCAAGATTCAATAAGACAAGTCCTTATCCTCAAAATAAATATTCATCTTCTGGTCATCCTATTATTTTAGTCCAAGTTATTGTCCCCATTACCCAAATGATCATTAGGAATCAAGAGTTTATTCTATTCAATAGGGGTAGTCCCATAAATTTATCCCAATATGATGATATTAATGTGTCTTCCCTTAATATTATCCTTTTCTTCTTAGTAGAATGGGATAAAACAAATACTATTGAGCATATCCAAGATGTTTCCAATCTTTGTTCTATTCACAATGTTATTCAAGATAATGTGGCTATCATACTACTAGTTGCTTCCTTCAAAAGAAAAGCATTGCAATGGTATATAAATATTCCTTTGACCTCCATTTCTACCTAGGATGAGTTAGTTGCAGCCTTTTTCAAAAAAATTGAAGACAAATCTAATCACCTATCCTTAGTTGAATAGCTGACTACCATCAAAATATATCCCCATGAGTTCATGTCTAATTTTAACCTTAGACTCCAAAAGACATGGACTAGGATACCTAAAATGATTAGACCATACCCAGAGTATGCCTTCTTATACTATCTAAAATCCCTTCATTTTTCTATTAGTGTGATGATACAGTCCATGGATGGTAGTACCTTGCCAAATGGCTATGAGGTTGCAATAAGAGCAAAGAACAATTTGATATAAGATGGTAAGCTTTTTCCAATGCCTCTAATGCCTATATTCCTAGATTTTTATCATGTCCTACCCCTTCAAGTTCCTCAAATCCCATCTATAGCCCCTATTACATCCCTTAAAGCCCAAGTTGTATCCTCTTCTAATCAGGCTAGTAAGATTGGAGATTTCAAAAGTATGTTACAAGATTTTGGGAATGAAATAGTTTAACTCAAGAGGCAATAGTACCAAAGTAGGAATTATCAAAAATAGAATCAGATCTCTTGTCAACCTGTTATAGATCAAAGGCCTCCTTATCAAGGTTTCAAATAAAATAGACCACCATACCAATCTCAAGGAGCTAAAACTCAAGTTAAACCATATGAAGCCCTTGACCATAATGTACCCTCTAGTTCAAGAGTTATTTTTCCTTCACCTCCCCAAAAAAACTTGATATAAGATTTAGATTGGTATCCTTTTAATCCAAATGATACTCAAAACCAAGTCCTGGTATCACAGGGTATTACTATGCCATAAATGACATAAGAATGTTTTTCTCTTCAAGAGGATCAGTATCAAGAGAAAAATTTACTACCCCAAAGAGAGGATCAATAAATTCAAGGTAAACCTAATGCCATTAATGTGAATTGTCAAAAGGATGATCATGTTGCATTCAATTAAATTGGTGAGATTAGCAACATAAGTGATAAAGTTGCATCTATGACTAGATCTAAAAGAAGAGCCATTGAAGAAGATCAAGATGTGAGCAATGCTTCTAGTAATCCTAATATTGTTATGAAGAGTATCAAGGATCAATCTATTACCCCTATAAAACAAAAAATAAGAATACAGAGGCTAAGAAGGTCCCTCAAATACCTCTGATTAGAGAACAACCAGTGGTTCACAAGGTGTAGCCAAAGGTTAGTGGAGCCTAATTTAGCATAATAGATTAGATGAAGAAATCCAATGTTAGTATTAGCATGTGGGATTAATTTTTTATTCTAGGGTAAAAATACATGCTCATCCAAGTGCTTTCAGCCCTCAAATTATCTCAAGAACTAGTTGAGAAACAAGGTAGTCTTGGCTACTTCAGACCAGCCAACCAAGCAACAAGATCAACAGACACATAAAATGGTAAATGCAAATAAAACCAATGTAAAATCACACAAAACTCTTCATTTTTAACTCTCTTTTATATTTAGTGATTCTTTAGTTCATAATTGTATGGTAGATAGTGGATCTAGGAACACTGTCATGCCTAAGTAAATTGTAGATAATCTTGGTCTTGTCTATGAACCAAATAATAAAGGAGTATTAAAACTAGTGGATCACCAACAAAGATAGTAGGCATTATCAAAGATATAAAGTTGATACTACATGTTTGTCCCAATGTTACCATTCAATAAGATGTGGTAGTGGTGGACTTGCCTCCTTATTTTGACATATCTTTATCAAGAGACTTTATCTCAAAGATCAAAAGATATTTATCAGTTAATTAGACATATGTGATGTTCAAAACTAGGTATGATACTGAGCTAAAAATACGTTATGAACCTATTGCATATTTTCATTTGGAGACATAAATGCCAAGTATGGTGAACACTAATTGTATTATTTCAGATAAGGTACTAGAAAATAGTGAAGTGAAAATTGAGTCACCTCTAGATGGACTTCTAGATCTATTATTTGATGAATGGGCCTCTGATTTTCATAAACATGATCTTTATAAGTTAATTTAATATGAAGGACTTAGTGTTTATTTCCTTCATGAAAAAGATACACCAATTAAAGCATAGATGAAGGATGTGAGTCTAGTGATCGCTTGTGGCAACTATACTTTGATGGATTAAGAAACAAATGTGTCATCAAGGTTAGAATGATGTTTATTTCTCTAACCAATTAAAGGTATTTATCTTCTCTCAAGTTTTAATTTATTTTTTCAAAAAAATGTTGCCGAATAGGAGGAACTAGTTCATAATTTGTAATGGGCAAGAAATATTACAGTCAATAGCTTACAAGTCTTTGGTGATAGTGAACTGATAGTTCAACAATTAAGAGGTCTTAATGTATGCAAGAATCCATTGCTTAGGTCTTATAATCATAGAGTATGGGAATTGAAGAATTTCAAGATTTAAATATTTATACCATATCAAGAAATAAGAACAAACATATAGACAGGTTGGCTACCATTAGGTCACAATTTAGTATCCTCAGTGTGAAAAGGTTCATTCACACATTAAGGTGGTTATAAGACCTATTATAGATAACCATGATAATTGACAAGTGTTTGAAGATGACAATCACATTGTTAGGTTCTTTTAAGAAGAGGCTGAGTTTTCCTCAAGGAACCAAGACAAGTTCTTGTAGTAGTATGGTGACCAGTTTATGTAGATAAAAACAAATAAGTTTCCCAAAGGGTTGGTCATCTTTGATAACATATTCAGTAGAGATGATAAGTTGAGAAAAAAATTCTTCATTATCAACAAAGGAGGAACACTATACAAATTTGGAGATTACAACTGGTAAGAACTTGAAGTTAGGTAAGGTTTTCACTCCTTTAGAGAAGGAAACTTTCACTAAGTTATGTTCAAGATTTATGGATGTATTTTCATGGAAATACAGTGACTTCAAAATATTTTATCCAAGTCTATCTCAACACACCATTGATTTAGAAACTAAAACAAAGCTAGTAAGACAAAGACAAAGGCCTATCAATCCAAAGCTTGAGCCTTTGATGAGAGTTGAGCTTTATAATCTCATTGAGTTAGCTATTATATCTCCATTAAAACACTCAACTTGGGTGGAAAAACTTATTCCAATATAGAAAAATAATGGTGAAATTAGACTGTGTGTTAACTTTTATGACTTGAACAAGGCTTCCCTTAAAGACAACTATCCTTTGCCATCTATGGAATAAATTTTATAGTTAGTTATAGGTTTAGAAAGGTTCTCCTTGTTGGATGGCTATATTGGTTACAATCAAATTTTGGTCAAGGAAGAAGACCAATTCAAAACATCATTCACCACAAAGTGGGGGACATTTGCATATATAAATATGCCCTTTGGTTTAACCAATACTAGAGCAACTTTTCATAAATCCATGGATATGGAATTCCAAGGTCTCCTTAACAAGTTTATAATTATATATTTGGATGACATAACAATGCTATCTGAGAATACAGGTTAGCACATGATTCATGCCAATAAGGTTTTTTAAAGGTACAAGCAATTTAGGGTGTCTCTTAATCCCAAAAAGTGTGTTTTATATATTCATGAAGGTAGGCTTCTTGGACATGTGATTTCAAAACATGGTACAAGTATAGATATTGATAGGATAGATTCAATTCTTGCACTTTCCTTGCCTAAGCACAAGAAAGCTTTACAAAGATTCTAAGGCAAAATCAATTTTATAAGAATGTATATTTTAGATTTTGCCACTTTAGCTAGGCCACTTACAACCATGATAAAGAAGGAATAAGAATCTTTGAAGAGATCAAAATGTCCATAGCTAGTGTTCCTACACTCCTAAACCTTGATTTCACAAAAGGATTTTATCCTATACACCTATGCTAACATTGCCACTATTTCAGGTATTCTTATACAATAGAATCATGAATCCTTAGAGTAGCCAATATCCTTATTCATTCAAGGCTTGGAAGAATATGAAAAAAGTTACTCTTTTATTGAAAATCATTTATTTTAAATTATAAGATCTCACAATAAGTTTAGATACTTGTTGTCTAATAATAAGGTACACCTAATAGTTGCACATCTAAGTGTCAATAATTTTATCTTGAACAAGGATATAAATGATAAGAGAGATGGTTAGATAACCAAGGTAATGGACTATGATGTGGAGATCAAGGTGACAAATTTGATTAGAGGCAAAGGACTTTGTGAACACCTAACCCAAGACTTGTAAGAGGAAAATGAGATGGGTTTAGTGTCAAATTATGAAGAAACTATAATTAATCATGCTTTACCTTCCAATTCATCCTAAGATTTGGTAAGATACCTCCAAGATGGTATTTATCCCTCTCACCTAACTCCTTAAAAAATAATATATTTTAGATTGCAATCCATTCTATTTCTTCTTGTTGATGGTATTTTTTTCAAAAATGATATCAATTGCATGTTGATAAGATGAATTGAACAACATCAAAAAGGAAAACCGTTTACAGAGTTCCATGATGGGCATGGTGGAGGGAATTATTTAGTAAGGACCACAACCCACAAGATCATGAGAGATGGGTATTATTAGCCAAACATATTTGGTGATTATCATGCATGGGTTAGGAAATACAGACAATGTGCTATGCTTTTTGGAAAGGTAAAACTTACAACCTTACCTATCCAACCAATTAAGTGAATCAACCCTTTGTCCAATGGGGATTTTATTTTATTGGTTTCATCAATCCCTTTTCAAGCTCAAGACATAAATGGATATTGAATACTATAGATTATTTTACCAGATGGATAGAAGTAGTGGCATTAAAAGAATCAAATGAGTCCAATGTTATGGATTTTTATGAAGGTTTGATTACTAAATTTGAAATCCCTTCAACCATTATTTATAATAATGGTATGTCCTTTGTGGGGTCTAGAATCAGCCAGTGGGTAGTTTAACATAGTGTCTTTCTTAGCACTTATTCAAATTACTATCAACAAGGCAATGGCCTTGTTGAGTCCACTAATAAGAACCTATTAAATATCATCACAATGACTATTGTAGACAATCAAAGGGCATGGTATATCAAGTTGAGGTTATCTTTATAGACTAATAAGATCACTTATAAAATATCAGTGACCAACTTTCCATACAAGATGGTATATGGTAAGGAAACAAGAATGCCTATTTCTCTTGAATTCCCTACTTTAGAGCTGATGCATCAACTTGAGTTATTAGATAATGAGCTAATGGAAATTACATATACTAAGCTAATAGAGTTGGAATAGATAAAACACCAGTCTATGTTGGCGATGGAAGCCCATCAAGCACAGGTGAAGAGATATTTTGACAAAGGAGTTTCTTCAAGAAATTTCAAAGAAGGAGATTTGGTCCTCAAGTGGGATGAGGATAGAGCTAAGGTAAGAAGGCACACAAGGTTTGACTCTCTTTGGAGTGGTGCATACACAATATCCAACTATAAATCCCACAATTCTTTCCAACTTGCAAAGATGGATGGTGAGGAGCTTCTTATCCCATCAATGGGATACATCTGAAACATTGCTATTGAGGAAGCTAAGTTCCATGTACATAGTTAGTTGGTCTTTTTTCTCCAAGTGTTATTATGACACATTAGTTTGTTTGTTTTTTTGTCCCAAATAAGTGTTTTGTTTACATATCTATTTGTTGGGATAGTTTCCCTTTAAAGTTTGTTTCTTTTCTTATTTAGTGGAATTATTTATCTTTGCAAGTCAAAAAGATTTCTTGCAATCACTGAATCATATTCATAATTTTTGTGAGTCCAAGAATAATGTAAATGGTCTAAGTTCTCAAATCATATTAAGCATGCTACCTAGCTAAGTCATCAAAGATGTTGGCCAAATTTGGCCTACATACCAAAATGTGCATAGCCTTTGATGAGAAGCTGAGCAAGGTCCTAACTGAGGAGTCATCCAATGTCACATGGAGTGTATGGACTTCAAGACAAGATCCATTATCAATTTAAATATTTTAAAACACTTTAATCAAGATAAAAGTGTGAATTTGGTGATCTTAGACAACTAGACAATCATCAAACATCATGCATAAATGAATAGAGCAAGTTGGTTGTGCAGTTAATATATTTAATTAGAAAGCCTCTCAGGTCAAAATAAATAGATGGACATGAAGTTATTCATGCCTTGAATAATATCTATAAAATTTATATCTTGATGAGATTGTTATCTCAAGATATAAAGCTCCAAATTTAGTACTACAGAATAAAATGGGCATGTGGACATCAAGTTCAAGCCTCATAAAATAGCCATTAGAATTCAAATGATCAAGATCAATGGTTGGGATTCAGTCTCACCAAAGATTTAATAGTGAGTAGGTATTTTTAGTGCTAGTGGGTCTTAAATATATAACAATAAGCATTTAATCATATCGATAAGATCAATGGTGAGCATTGAGTCAAAAGGTTAGCATGAATGAGCACTTACCAAGTGTTAAGATCTCAATTACCTATCATATGGATCAATAATATATAGTAACTGACAGGGCCAATGGGCTTAAGAAGATATAATGATGTGTATTTAATCATATCAAGTATATTGATGGTGCAAGCAAGGTCAAAAAATCATAGGATCTTGAGGAAGAAAGAGAATACCAAGTGTCATAAGCATGTTAAGCTGCCAAGTAAATCAATGGCTCATATGCATTCTTTGCAAAGTACATTGATGAGTGAGATTGAAATTTAAAATCTAAGGGGTTGTAATGTAGAGTTTGAACATATGGTTGAGGTCTAACTAGACCAAGTGTGTCAAATAGATATGTCACCATTAGAGTTTAGATGAGCACTTATAATCAATGAGATGTAGTCATACAGTCAGGATGAAGCTTCATCACCATTAAAGCTCAATATGAAGCTTTGGTTTAAATTTTTAGAACATATAGGGTTTATTATCTAGAGTTACAATATGGTTTATCAACTATGTTTTCCATCTATTGAATTATATTTATGCATATTATAGGTTATTGGTTTCTATAATTACTTAGAGGTAAAATAAGTATTTCTAGGCCTAATAAGAATTAAAGATGGGCAGTTAGTAGTTTCAATAAGATCAAGTAGTCTATAGGTTTTCATCAAAACTATTTATATATGAAAACCAATAAATAAATTGGTTTTCATCTATCTTGAACCTATTATGATGTTTTAAAGTAAGGGTAGACTATGTGATTATTATGGAGGAGTGTCTCATATTTTGATATGGTCACATTTTTGACAAACAATTACCTATGGCTGCCCAAAGCAAATATGGCATGGTTCTGTCAGTTTCAAGATGTGATAAGTTTTTCCTCATCAAAATATTAAATATAAAATGGCATAGAGTCCTAATAAAGAGACATGGTGGTTAGATAATGACAATAGAGCATTGAATTTTTTTACAGAGCTTTTAAAATTTATTTCCTTCTTGATAAGATCATGACTTAACATCCTAGGAGTAATTCTAATCCATCATAGCTCCCTTTCTCTCCTCCCTTTATTTTATATATGTCACATCTTCTTCCACATTATGGCTCTCTCTTGATTTTTTTATAAAATAAATCTATGATATTTTTAGAGAAAAGACTCTTATGCCTTTGGCTTGCTCAGGATATGACAAGATTTGTACTGTAACACCTATTTTATGCAATAATAATTGAATTCCTTCATTTTTAAGTTGAATTTGAGTGTGTTCTATGAATATATGTGTTGTGGTTAAGTTAATGTATGCTTTCCTTGCCTCTTTTTGATTTTCCTCACATTCATGAAGTGTTTTGTAGTTTTCATAGGTCATTCTAAGTGCAATATATATTTTGTTGATTAGTTTGGAAGTGGACAATTTCCCTTCCATGCTAATTTGATATCTAATCAATGCCTTTTTGTGAAATACTTATGTGAGGATTGATCTTCTTTAGTCTTGAATGTGTCTTATAGTGTGTCTTGTGTAAAGTGTAAGTGTTCAAATTAATGGTACATCCCCTAATTTTACATGATTTAATATATTGTTGTTAATCTCTCTCCCCTTTTCCAATCAAGTGTTAATTTAGGTCTAGTTTAGCTAATAGATCCATAAATAATTCATCCTTATCTGAAGGTCTGATCCAAAATTAGATGACCCATAGCCTAGATTCATTCTCATGTTGGACTAGATTTGAGTAGTAGGACCTAAACAATCCCCTTTCTTAGCTAGGGTGCAATCTAGGACACCAACAATAACTACAGTTTTTTAGGAAGTTATAGTTCTATAAACATTAAACTAAAAACATATTTTGGTGTAGGACCCCTCAAGACCAAGGCACCCTCATTGTGTTTTCTAACCTTTGTGCTTGTAGGAGGGGTGCCAAAATAGTTATATTTTAGGTTTATTATTTTTTTGTTGTGTGGGGTTTGATTGTATATACTTGTGTTTTCCTCACATAGAATAATTAATTGGTAAATTAATCATGTTATGCATGTTTTTTACTCCCACCTAATTCTAGGATAACATGAGATGTGGAATTTATCTCCATGTATGGGATTATCAATTAGGGTTCAATGATGTCGATTTCATCACCATGCATTAGACCAAACTCCATGTTTTGGCAATGTATAAAAATTAAGAGAGATTTCATTTACACCTAAGTATAATTTTCCATAAAGGGTTCCATGGAGTGAGGGGTAGTTAAGATACAATACATAGAGTAGTTAGATAACATCCTTATACTTGGTCCTCACTATACTTTCATGTATATCAGGGATGCACCTAGAAACCTTTATGTAAAACTAACATAAGACACTTCAGGCATAAAAGGTGTTTCATTATAGAGCATAAGATAAACCCTAAGAAGCTATTATGTGTAAAAATGGTCAAGAGGGTTTAGTTGATTCTGCAATGGGTCACTAGCCTATAGCCTCACTCAAAAATCCATCAAATGGTGTAAGCATTAGGTTATACACCCTATTCAGTTTACTAGCTTTAAGACTTATCATTTTGTGTGTTATTTGAGTGTTGTGTTAGACTTGTATTATTTGAAAACTAAGTCATCCATACCCCATTTTATGTATGACATGTTAGACACCCATAGGATAAGATCCATTCTCATAATTATAAACCACACTTATCTTAAACTTACATCACACACTCATTTCATATCTTCCACATCCTAATCTTCCATCTTTCATCTAGTCTACTATGCATCATATAGTTTCTATCTACCCCATTATATCTTAAACTAAGTCCACCCTATATCATCTACCCATCTTGTATTATCTACCCATATCATATTTTTTACTTTTTATCCTAGACATCATTTAATATCTAGTCTATATTAACCCATATAGTACCCACCTTACATCTTCCACACCTTGCATATCCAATAACATCCACATCCTTATCCTTATTAATTTATATAACCCATCTTTTCCACCTTATATCTTCCCAAACAACATCCCATATTTACCACATATTCTCCATTCACCTAACACCCATCCTATAGTTTCTATTCCTCTTATCGTATATCTTATCTTCCATCCCCCATTCATATCATATTCTCCCATCATCCTTGAATACTATATTTAGTCATGTAATCAAGTTATAGTGGTCACACATCCTCTTCAATCTTCATTTTCACTTCCTAAATCCTTAGACTAGGTATTATCGACATACATAGTCTATCAAGATTCTAATCTAGCACCCATCACTCATCCCTATCAATTGCCTTCTTCCCATTGCACCCATCTAATTATCAATTTTCTGGTGGAAAATTTATTTGATCCAATCACTCTCATTATTTATATATTGGTCTCTTATGAGGCAATTTCACTTGGTAATTCTTAGTCATCCCATTGCTTTATAAAAAAAATTCATCATCACATCACTCTCATAGACTACTAGTGGATTTGGTTTCTAGACTGAGTTATTATTCAAAACTTCCACATCACCTATCACACTTAATCACATCTCTTTTTCCCTCACCCAAAATGGTGATTCACACATGTGCCCAACTTAGGATTGGCCAAGTTTACATCCAAGCATAATTGTCCATTGGAAGTCATTATCACCATCAAGTAAGCAATCCAACAAAAAATAATTTTGCATCAAGGATCCATTCAGAAATATTGGAGAGGAGCCATAAAGAGGTATAATGATGGTAAGATCATTCCTAACATTCTGATTATCTCTTTTATCCCCTCTTATTTAATTGTTTAGATTTTAGGTTTTTATTACTAAAAATAGTAATAAGAGTTAAATCTAACATATCATATCCACTACAAGGCCTAATCCTAAACATTTAGTTATTAATTTGATTCCATGATTATCACTTCTTTGACTCACAACTATGGGGATTATTGATAGACTAATTACCACTATAAATAGACCTTATACAAATACCCATCCTATTAGTGCACTATTTGACATCTTCACACTTTCCTACATGTTTTCTACCTATACTTGCATATTAATAATTTCTTCCAAAATTTTAAAAACTCTTTTCCAACATAAAAAACCTTATCCCTTATAAATATATGGTTTAATGTCGAATAACATAATTTTCTTATTTTTTCATTAAAAAATTTCCTTGGAAAGATAATCATCATGTTGATGCAATGGTTAGTGTTTATCCTTTAATTAAAATTTATATTAATTATGATTATGTGATGTTCAACATAAAAAAACTATGTAATCCTTCTATGGACTATATATTGAGTAATAAATCTCCCTAACAAAAACAATATCAATATCTGAGTCCAAAACATAAAGGATTAATTCATAATGGCAAGGGTTATATAATGGTCAAGTGGTATTTGTGTGCCCTGCATGATCAACATTGCACTTTAAATTTTATCTCTAGTTATAGTGAATAATAGAAGTACAAAACATGATTATTTATCATTGTTCCTCCTTGTAAAGATTCACTCCATAATGAATGATGGATTATTTTATCTCTTTCTGCAAACAAGTGTTGGGTTATGTATAAATAAAAGTTGTGAATAATTATGTTAACTAAAATGAGTTTTGTTTTTACTCTATCTTGATTATTTGTGTATATTTATTATTCATATTCAATATATTTTAAAATCCAATTTAACCCTCAACATTTTATAATTTAACCCACCAAAGTTCCCATATACGATGGAAACTAAAAATATTTAATTTTGAAACTTGACATAGGTACTTTCATATGACATAAGTTAGTACATGGACTCATGTCAATTAATATCAAGGGCAAGTTTGTTGTATTCTAGTTTTATAGAATAATTAAAAACATTTTGGTATAGTTTTTTCCGGTTCAAAGTTAAGAAATAATAAGATGGGAAATAAAAGGAATAGACAAAGCAAGAGGGAAAGAAATTTTACTGTCGAAGATGAAGCTAAAAAAAATAGATTAAGATGTGAATTATATAAGAAGAAAAATATGGAGCCTACAAACTATATTTGCATTAATGTTGAATCTGATCAAATTATCCACGTGAATGAGGAAGCCTCTTTACTTGGTATATGCACAAGTGTTTAGAAACTTCATAAGTACATGATTAAACCACATGAATTAATTTATGAGTATATTTCATTGTAAAAATAGGACTAGTAATTTACATTTGATGTCATTCAATAAATTGTTTTTGTGACATTTACTAAAGAATATATATAAGAACCTACCAATATTGATATTATTGAAGAAGATATAGAAGAAAGGTATGTTAATATCAATGTGACTAATGACCATGAGCATGCCCTATTTCCTAAACCACATGAAGAACTTATTGAGAAAGTGTGGAAATGACCACTAAATAAAAATGTGAACCATCTAATGAATATGTATATGGGAAATTAAAAAAATATGTAGAAGATATGAGGCAAACTCAAAAGGTAATATGTAGATATTCCAATAACATATTTACAATCTAATTTAAAATCTTGAATGAAATTGGTCATGCTCAATTGTTAGTTTCTCTTATAAATCATGATGGGATGAAAGATTGTCTAGATAAATTGGAAGTAGATTTAAAACAAAACAACATACAAACCCTTGGAGAGGAAGTAGTGGAAAATGTGTCTTAGGGGTTGGATTCAATGAGTAAAAACACTCACTCAAATGATAAAATTATTTCTCATAGAGTGATGCTGAGCTCAAATTTAAGTGAAAAAACATCAAAATTTTGACATGTCAATGTTATGTCAAATGTATTCGGTGTTTCTAGAAAGATAATTACTAGATATGTGAAGAGGAGAAATTTCCTAGATGATAATAGTGTAGAAATAAATTGGGCACTAATGATTAGGGCTCCTCATTCTAATAATATTGAGGAGGGTGTTTGAAGGTTAGTTTTTGATTTCTGGAATCATAATATATGAGCTTCTTCAAATGTTAGGGATTTTTTCAAGAATAGGATTTCTCTTAAACAATATGAAAAACATGATAAATATTGGATTGATATAACAAAATATGATTTGTATGTCAAAATTTGTGATGAAAATACGCATATTAAGATTGGGCATTGAATGTTTGAGATTTTGAAACCTTAGTATGTGAAGCAAAATAAAGACCTTGAAACATGTTGTCGCAATCATGTTGAGCTTGAGAATCATTATTAGGTATATAAATATTTTCATTTAAAATTTCATGAAATTTATCACATGTTTGAATAAATTATATTGAAGTTCATAATATTATTTCATTTACAACATGTATTTGCATAATAATTTAAATCAGGTGTACAGAAAGTTAATATAATCAAAGTATGGTTTCCAAAATGCACCCCCTAAAAACATCAATTATTTTCTAGCATCTATTATGTGTGAAAAATTCAATGATGATGTGGTTGGTACCATGATTTTCATTAAAGGTGTCTATGAAACATGTGTAAATTTGGCTAAATTTCCAATAATCAGTGAAGACAATGACATAATTTAGATTGTGAATTAGAAGTGGTGAGTTCCAATTTGTGTATGACTATTATCTAAATGTGAATAGGAATTATCTGTATAATATGTATATAACATGTACATATATGTGTTTCTATGTAGCTTCAAACACATCAAATATGTCACAAAAATAGGAAAATATTCTATGAGGTTAGACTTCTTAGAGTATGTGGTCCATGTTTGATCCATAAATAGGTAGATTTCTTACTCTAAAATTTTTCCTTATTGGATCCTTACAAGTGGATTAGTTTTAATTCAAAAATTTAATTCTAGAAATATAATCAACTGAAAAGAATAGAATGCAAGTAATAATGAACACTGCACATAAGTTGATAATGGAATTTGACATATGCCTACATCTCTAGGTTCTCTAAATGATGAACCGATTCATTATAAAAATCCATTACAAGTAAAAATTTAAAACTTAAAAAATGATAATGAATCCATCATGAACTCAAGTGCCAATCAGTCCTACAAATACCTAGACTAGCCTTGGAAGGCTTACACAATGTTTCGGCATGGCCTCCCTGCTTCACACCTTCTTATTGACTTCTCCTATACTACATGACCTCCAAGATCCTCTACACAAAGCTAAGTTAGAATAGGTGTTGGTCATTATATCCATAAAATTATCCTTATTCATGGCCTCAAATTAGTGCTAACTCATCTAATGGAACTATTATTATAATACTTGGATTAATAACACCCTGAGAATAATAGATAATCATAGCTTCTATAGTCCTATATAATGCTCCTCCACTACTCCAAAACCTTGGAATGGAAGAGTTGAAATGCAAGTGAGATCTTGATTCTAAAATACTTGTAATGTAAGTGAGAGCTTGGAGTGCTCTTGGAATGATTTTACAAATGAGGTTCACGGGTTTATATAGTTTTTCAAAACCCATAAATTATGGATTTCTTCATTATCCATCCCCATGTACAAGCCTTTATTTAAGCTTCTTAGTCTTATCTCCCAAAATAGGGCATGGAAATTTGATGAGATTCAATGGGTCGAACCACCCTTCATATATTTATCTTTGGATAAACCTCCCATGCATTTCTATGGGAGATATACTAATTTATACGGAAAATATTCCACATTTGTGGGGGAAAAAATATTCATGGAGTTAATCCCATTTCTCAAGCCTTAGGAAGTGGGTTTTGTCTAAAATCTTGGAAAATATTTTGTAAATATTTTGGACATTCCAAATTTGAGGATTTAATTGGTCTATGTGTCAATAATGTTTTGGACCATGTGCATGTATAGTCATCATACCTGCACATTTTTTCCCTATTGCCTGAAAACTTCAATAGGCCATAACTTTTACATAAACAGAATTGGTTTGTTCAAAATGCATTGGAAATTTTGTGACATGTTTTATGCCATGGATATGGTTTAGAAACATTTAAAGACCATAATGTTTTTTAGTTTAACTAGATTTAATTGCCTATTGACCAAACTTTGACCAATGATAACTAGAGCATATAATGTCCCTTTTTTGCATTCCAATAGTTGTCAAAAAGATCTTGATGATATCTACATAATAGAACACATTTAAATAAAACTAAGGAACATCTAAAAATATCTTCTAGATCACACCCCCCAACTAAGAAGGCTTTTGTTCCACCAAAAGATAAAACGTTTATTTTACTGGTATTGGATTTGGCTTTTTACAATGCCTCATCAAGATCTCTACATTGGACTCTGTGGCCTCTAAAACTAATATTCCAATATGGGTAGGATACACCATTCCTTTCCTATGAAAAATCATTAATTAACTATAAGCACAACATCACACAAAATGATCATTTTGAAAAAAACATCTTAATGTCAAAGAGACAAGTGTCTAACTGATCCGATGATCTACTTGTGAATAAGCTATCCTATTTAGCATGGGGATAGAAAAATTTGTCTATGTCACTTTTTGCATTCCCAAAATGTAAAATTATTGTAACTATAAAATATCACTTGGTACAACTATAGAAAAAATTCTTCTAATGTATGGGTCTTGAACTGCATCCTACACATTCTATCATCAGATGCAATTTCATAACAACTACTTTAATTATAAGTATCAAGTAGGTACATTAAACATGCCCTAAACAACCTATGTATACTATTTTCAACTTCATAATGGAGTTAATTAAAATTTGAGAAAAACCAAGCATGATAAAATTGTTTAAAGATTCTCCTCATTTGGTTACTCTAAAAATAGTCAAAGCTAAAACATTGCTTAATTTTTGTTTCATCAATCATCAAAAGTCCTAAAGATGCTTTCAAAAATTGTATGCTAATCTATAATTACAGCTATGTAAACATAAAACTAAGGAGCTTATTACCAACTCATTTTATCAAATTATCCCATTTATGTTGTTTTATTTCCTCAATAAATACCTGTGTTGACTTATCAACTAGTGGTGGATTAAGAATTTCATTTACCTTTGCAATAGGTTTGTATTCCATCTTTGTCTTACTATTTTGAGATAGATGAAGTCTCAAACACTACTCAAACTGATTCTCATTCACATGACAATGAACACAAAATTTCCTCTTGGTATTCTTCTTGGATAAGGAATCACATTTGCCATGTCTTGCCTCTAAATGATGAAATTGGTATTTAGCACCTACCTTGTTTTTTATGAAAGGAATCAACTGTAGACACCAAAATCATGTCTACTCCCCTGGTCATCCCTCATTTTATTCTCCCTCACCTATTTTGCCCTTGTCGACCATTTTCCCACTAGCCTTGACCCTGGCAGCATGTAAAAATGAGTAGAGAGCTAAAGCTAACCCCTGTCTCCATTCTGCATCTGCCAATGACGGTTGTTACCTAGCTGATGTTGCCGACGTCAGTCACTTATTAGCTGATGTTAGCAATTCTGCTGACATCGGTCACCTTACCGTTACCCGTTATCAGTTATCCATTCGATTCCCAACTGGTTTCCCGAACAGTTGTCGAACCGTCCCTCGCCTTCATCAGCCTCTGCCAATTGATCTCGAATGAGGACATTCAAAAACTCTAACCAATCCACAGACTCTTGCGAACCAATCCACAGACTCTTGCTGACCAATCCACAGACTCTCGCGATCGATCAACCAACTCTGGCATCAACCAATTTGCATTCACTTCGATCTGGTAGTGCATCGACGATTTCAACTATGTCTTTCATCATACTCACAGTGTGACAGGTAAGTATCTCCCTCCGTGTTTTATTTCTTTTTGGTTATTATTGTTTGTTATTTCTATCACCCCAGATCTTTAGACTGTAGACCCGAGCCCTGAGTTCCTTCTTTACACTTTTGCCCACTATCCCCTGACTACACTGTACTCTGTTCAGACCTTCTGAAAACCCCCAGACCCTGTCTAGACTCGACCTTACCCTAACTAGACTCTATCCAAACCCTGCCCAGAACCTGTCAAAACCCTATCCAGAACCTGTCCTAACTCTACCAGACCCTGTCTCGACTCTACCAAACCCGACCTGACCCGCCCAGAATCTGTCTTGAACTATTGCCCCGACCGACGCCGGTCACTACCCCGACCGATGTCGGCACCTTAACCGACGTCAGCACCTTCCCCTGACCGACGCCAGCACCATAGAGACCGACGCCGGCGACTGTGCAGAACAGTGCTACATATCAGGTACGCATTCTGCTTTTCTTTTTTTTATTTTTGTCATTTTATCTTTCATTATATCTACTTCCGTCAAATATTCCTTTTTTTATCAGTGGGTTGATATCCTTCTAGGAAGTCTTCATACTTTCAGGATCAGGGTTTTGCCTGACAACCCACCATATCCTCATCTAACATTTTTTCATCTTAGTCTCTCTTTCTTCGCAGGTGTCATTCCTCCACATCCAAAGAGGAGTACCTTTCAACGTCAGATTACAGTGCGCATGACTATATCGAGTATCTTCTAGCCTTGACCATTCTTTAGTTTCTCATTTTCTTTATCTTTGAATGTGAAAATGAAATTTACATAGAAACATTCTGGCACGCCCGATGGGACCCTAGGTTCTTTCGTGGGTTTCTTTTCTTTTCATTCATTTAGGTGCATTAGGTTTCTTCTTTTTCGCCTCCTTTCATCTCTTCTTAATGACACTATAAGCAGGACTAAAAAGAACATTTCTTTCTTTTCTTGCATTTCTAGACTAGTCCAAATTCATACTCTTTGACTCTTTATCCATTCGTCTTCATACGAACCAAACATTTCGACTTGGGCATTAAAACACTCTACATTGCATTTCTACTTTCTTGCATCTCTTAGACCACACATAGTAATTAATGAATGCATATTGAATTAATCTAGATCACTTCATGTTACACGACCAAACCACTTGCACTAAAACAAACATCTTAACTTACCTGAGACAAGGCCCGACTGGGATTTCATCCCCCAGCGGATACCTTACCCGTCTCGGTGATCTTACTTGGATTTCATCACCAAGAAGAAAGCCCACTCTGTTCTCTGGCAGAGTCTAAACTATAGGTGAAGTATATTTTGGCTAAGCAGGCCCAGCTTACCACTGGACTCGTGAAGTGAGGGGAGCTTGCTCCTTAGCACCAGGCCTTGTATAAAACCTAACACAGACTTCTTAAGCACCATAACTAACCTGAAACCATCCATAGACTACTTCTTCTAGGACCTGACTCAAAGCCAATCTTCCTCTACACACATTCTAAGGCATAAGCCACTATAATCCTAAAAATTTACTTCTAGGGTTTTAGGATCTGCTTTGTGTCTTCATCTTTTTAGTTCTTATCTGCTTGTTTGAGCTTGTGAGGATGTTCTTTCTTGCCTTGAATGGTTTTGACACGTAGTCAAACCAAGGCTCTTCTTGACCACGCTAGCCATCAACCGCTTCCACCTTTCCGTCCTTAACCAGTCCTATCATGGAGTTCCACTCAGAGACTGAAAGAACTCCTACAAGATCGACCCTGACTCAAATTCCCATCATCCCTGAAGGGGACCAGGATTTCAAAAGATTCTTGGACCTCAATGCCGTATCCCTCCAAAACTATCTCATGAGAAACCCAATGCGAGACCTTTCGGGTGACGTGGCGACGACATCGACACCATTCGCCACCCAGCCTTTTATGACTCAGCCTTTCACCTCAACCATTAACCTGACCATGGCCAATACAAAAAGTTTGGCCTCCACATCTATTTTTAGACTGACCTCCATCGGGGTTTTGTTACCCCCTCAATCACTTGAAATTCAACCAAGTTCTACATTATACCAAAACTTGATTGTCTCAACCTCTCTCACTTGTGCGCCCATAAATGCAGGAGTGCCAACCTATCCTTCTACCAGTGCCTCTATTTAACCACCTTTGGCAGTATCCAATCAACTTATGCCATCTACTTCCATGACACAACCACTTTTGACCTCCACTTCTATCCCTACGACTAGTCATCCGTACGTTGCCCCCTTACTGGTACAACCGACTACGTCGTATGCCTCCTCTAGCCTCTTTCAAGCGCCTTACAACCTAGGGGCACCTCGTCCGTCAATCCATCAGTAGACATCATCAAGATGCTGATGGATAAAATGTCCAGTCTTGAAACCTCTATCTCTGGCTCATGTAATGCTCTCTCGTATGAGCAAATTTGCAATGAGCCCATCCATCCTTCTGTCCCTATCCGACCATACCCCAACCAATGGGAGCTTCCTAAATTTACTCACTTTTAGAGTAAGGAAGACCCACAGCAACACTTACAGGCATTCAGACATGCCTGCTACCTTATTGCCCATGACGATGCGTTATTATTACGCACGTTTCCTATGTCGCTTTCCGGCCCCGCCCTTGACTGGTATAGCTCTCTTACCAGACATTCTATATTTTCATTCATTCAACTTGCCCAATTATTTCTCGACCATTTCTCTATCAACATTACTAAACAAGTCTCAATCACAGACCTTTACTCCATCAGGCAATTTGATGATGAATCTGTAGTTGATTTTGTCGCTTGTTGGAGAAGCCTGATTAACCAGCTCTCTTTCCCTTTGCCTCAACCTGAGCTCATTGAGCTCTTTTCTCGAGCATGTGCCAGCCACATCTCTTCTACTTTGTGGATTCAGACGTTCCACACTTTTGACGAAGCTTTCATCATGGCTCGAAAGCTTGAACTCTGTGCCCTTGAAGAAGATAAGGTCAAATTGCGTAATACCAACACAAAAGCCAACGATCTTTCTTCTTCCAGACCTCCTTCTTCTACCAACTCCCAGCCCAAAGGAGTGGCCAACATTGTGGTCATCAGATCACCATCCTCGACAACAACTAATCAATTTCAACCTTTGACATCTTCCAGCATCACCAAACAATTCCAACAATGGTACATCCAGCATTCTTACACTCCACTTGGAGAACCATACGCTTCTATTTTAGAAAAACTTGTCAAACAGGGGGTCCTCAATCTCCCTCTAATCCTACCATCTCAATTCGACCCTTCAAAATCCCTCCCTACATGGTATAGAGAGGCTAACTTCTGCCACTTTAACCGTGTCCAAGGCCATGACATTGACAACTGCCGAACCTTCAAAAACATCATCCAAGACATGATCGATAAGGGGGATCTTATTTTAGATAACTCAAACGCCCTACCCAACCAACACATCGACATCTTCAAACAACCATTCCTGAATCATCCACCTACTCAAAACAATATCCAGACTATGACCAATGACCCTCAAGACCATAATATTCACACCGTCAACACTGTCTTGCCTCTTGTCCCTGACCAACCTCCATCACAGGATGAAAAACTCTCTTCTCCTATTAGTCCTCTATCTATCTCTCTTATACTGGAGGATGCCTTGACCCCACCTATGCCATTAGCCCTACCTTCATTCGAAGACCATACCTTGCCTACTCCTCAAGCATAAGTAGAAGGCATGTTCATCCCTACCTCCTTCCCTCTTGAGGAGCCGCCCTCTCTTATTTCTTCTCTATCAAGAGAAGACCCAGTCTCTTCATCCATTTCGACTGAGGAAGACCCAGTCACGGTTTCCTCTTGCCTTTTGCCTGAGATTGCTACATCTCATTCACCTCCATTCACATATAAACCCAAACCCGCATCTAACCTCACCTCGTACAATGGTGGCCCTCGACCCAAATTAACGAAGACCACTAAACCACACCAGAGGACTCCTCCCCCACCTTCGTCATTACCTTCAATCTTGGGCCCGCATCCGTCCACTTTAATAGGAGTGCTTACCACTCCCATCCTTCACAGAGGTAATTTGCCTCCATTACTCTCTCAACCCATCAGACATACATTTCCTCTAAACCATCAACCAATGCCTCTTATGCCTCTCAAACCAACGTCATCAACCCTCATTGCAACAAAACATTTAGACCCGTTAGCAGGTTCATATGCCTTGTTGTTACAACACTTGTTGCAGTCATCTCGTATCAACCTCCCGCCTCTTAGACCATATCAATATCTCAAACCAAAACCACCTTGGTTCGATGACACTCGCATTTGTGCATATCATCACATGCCTGGACACGACACGGAGCATTTTTGTGCCCTCAAGGTTGCCATTCATCAATGTATGGGGAATGACACCCTTCTTCTTGACCACGTTATCAATAAGCCTTCAACACCGCCCCTCTCATCAACTCTCGGATCAAGACCCTCTTGGTTCGACAACTCTAAATTCTGTCACTATCATCACACTCCAGGACATGACACTGAGTGTTGTTGCACTCTCAAAGCTGTCATTCGTCAACAACAGAGAAAGGATTCCCTTCTCATCAAGGCTTCTCTTGACCACCTCTTCGACAAATCATCAACACCGACCCATACCTCTCCAACCTCATCACCTAAATCAAGATCTCTACGTCAGACTATGGTCCCTTTGCCACCTTTGACCCCCTTATTCGACATCAATACCGTCCATCTCACCACTAAACCTCAACTGACCTTAACCAATCTTTCAAATATTCTCCCTACTTGCTGGGGGAACTCAACCTTCATCCAAGCCTTGACCAACCTTTCAACCCAGTCTCGACCACATATCAATCACTCTTTTAATCCTAAACCTTGATCAAATATCAATCAACCAAACATGTGACCAGTCTCGACCAATCAGCAACCAAATATCATTCAACCAACTTTTTTATCCAAACATTCGACTAGTCTCAACCAATCAACGACCATGTCAACCAAATTCACATCCACCATCAACACCTAACCAATCTGGAAAGAGCCAAATGGGGCAAGGCTGCTCCTAATTGACTTGGACCTTATCATACGCGCACAAGCATGGATCAAAGATTTATCAGACCTTAAGCCTCTTAATGTGTTGCATCTACGACCATTTTTCTGTTAGTCAAGTATTCATCCACTTGACATTTACCTTGAGCTTGTCCCTTGAGCAATCCCTGTCCTCTTCATCCTTATTCCTTTCAACCCTACTCCCCTTAACAAATCCTATATAACCCTTTTATATAGTAGGGATGCTTTATCCTAATAAAAGGGAGTCCTTGACCTTCTATAGTCTCGTCTATGACTCACATTTCTATCAAAACTAAATCAAGATGTCAACATATCCAAGGTCACCAACTTAAATCAAAAGGCAGACTACTCCCTCAAAGGACAACTGTACTATCATTGCTATAACTAATAGACTGCTCCCTCAAAGGACAGCTATTCAAAGCCCTTATATCTAAAGCAAAATATAGACCACTCCCTCGAAGGATGGCTATGATTAATTCTTGCTACAAATAGCAATATTTTTTTGAAGCTTCCTGCATTGATCAGCTTCACAACATGACCACCAATCAAATGACATCTCTTTGCAGGCTTCTCGCATTGATCAGTCTGCGCCAAAAAAAAAAGAGTCATGGACTTGGCTTATAGTTGTCTCAGGGTCTCCTATAAAAAAGGGCAAAGTAATCTCTGCTCTAAAATGGGTTACCCCTTATCCTCCTCCTATCACCTGCTCAAGGGACTTCGAGCTCACTTAATGTCAAGTGATTCGATTACCGCTCTAGCACAACACTGGTCAACGACGTCATGCATGAATGGGGCTTTTGTTATAACAACCCCTATCTATGCTGTCCCTTCTGGTCCTTGTCAATGAAAGAGCAATTTGCCTTTCACTTTTTCTCTCTATTTTGGTCACATTCAACCCAACCTTTTTTACCCAATCAATTCCAACCAAGCCAACCTCAACTTTTTCATCATTTACATTATGACATCAGACATCATCATTATCCATTTCACATAGTTTCTATGGACACCAATACACATGGAAACTATCGACCAGACCTAATTTATGTTAAGCATAAACCAATACTTGCTGAAGCATAAATAGACCTCAATTCATTTTTAGCATACATCCATTATGACTATGGAAAATTGCTAGGGATGAAAGACCCTCGACCAATGTTACATAATACACCATTTGGAAAAGGCTGTGAAATCTTCTTCTCCTCATCATTTCAACATTTGACCACATCCAATCATCGACCATTTTGCCTCTTAGTCTGAACTACATTGGTCTGAGACCCTAAGACCAGGGCTATATAGGCAGCACTCAGATGACACGACATCTTCTGAGGTTAGCTCGACCACCCTCGTTTGTTCGTCTCCCTGATGGACAAACCTTTTTTCCTCCTTTTAACCATGACTTTGCCCTCGACCATGACCAATTCCATCCCTTTGACCATTCCTCCCTTTTTGGGAGAACTACATTGGCCTGAGGCCCTTCACACAAGGGCTATGTAGGCAACACTCAGTATTCTGGGGTTAGCTTGGCCACATCCTTTCATCCATCCATCCACCTTGACCAATGACCATTGGAGATCATACCTATCTCCTTTGACCTTGACCACTTCCAAGACAATGTTGCCTTGGTTGTTTTTGCATATATGCTACCTCACGACTGGTTAGCAGAATTGTGCGCAAACTATTTTTGGACCCTCACAAGTATAGGATCGCAAGCCGGTTGATCCACACTACTTGTGACATTTTTGTGTTTTTGGGAGCACTTCCTGAGCCCAGAATACCTAGAACATGATGACCATTTGGAGCTTTAGCTTAGATTGAGTGACCCGATCAGCAGATGACTAAATGCTAGGGTGTAGTTACTTCAATTTTGGCACTCCTCAACCCTTAACCTGTGACAATTTGACCTGACCATCTCGTGAAGTGGTAGGCGTGCAATCACGACTTTTGTAGTGTTCACCCTCACCCTTTTTCATCCATCTCTTTGTCAAATCAACACCTGATTCCCAGTTCCCTTCCCTCAACTCCTGCTTTGAGGGGCAATACCTCATCCACAATTGGGGCAACCTATCTTTTTCTTGTTTTGTCTTGCAGTTCATTCAAACAACCAACAAGATGAAATCGACCTTACCCATCACCTGGGGTAATCAACCTCCTATTTTTGTCTTGTAATTCATCCAGAACAACCAACAAGACAAAAAGGGGAAAATGTAGACACTAAAATTGTGTCTACTCCCCTGGTCATCCCTCATTTTATTCTCCCTCACCTATTTTGCCTTTGTTGACCATTTTCCCACTAGCCTTGACCCTAGCAGCATGTAAAAATGAGCAGAGAGCTAAAGCTAGACCCTGTCTCCATTTTGCATCTATTGACGATGGTCGTTACCTAGCTGATGTCACCGACGTCGGTCACTTATCGGCCGACATCAGCAATTCTGCCGACATCGATCACCTTACCGTTACCTGTTATCAGTTATCTATTCAGTTTCCAACTAGTTTCCTGAATGGTTGTCAAATAGTCCCTCGCCTTCATCAGCCTCTTCCAATTGATCTCAAATGAGGACATTCAAAAACTCTAACCAATCCATAGACTCTTGCAAACCAATCCACAGACTCTTGCTGACCAATCCACAGACTCTCGCAATCGATCAATCAACTCCAGCATCAACCAATCTACATTCGCTTCGATCTGGCAGCGCATCGATGATTTCAACTATGTCTTTCATCATACTCACAGTGTGACAGGTAAGTATCTCCCTCTGTGTTTTATTTCTTTTTGGTTATTATTATTTGTTATTTCTATCACCCCAAATCTTCAGACTGTAGACCTGAGCCCTGAGTTCCTTCTTTACACTTCTACCCACTATCCCTTGACTACACTGTACTCTATTCAGACCTTCTAAAAACCCCCAAACCCTATCTAGACTCGACCTTACCCTGACCAGACTCTGTCCAAACCCTACCCAGAACCTGTCAAAACCCTATCCAAACCCTGTCCTGACTCTACCAGACCCTGTCCCGACTCTACCAGACCCGACCTGACCCGCCCAGACTCTGTCCTAAACTATTGCCCCAACCGACGCCAGTCACTACCCCGACTGACGCTGGCACCTTAATCGACATTGGCACCTTCCCCTGACCGACGCCGGTACCACAGAGACCGATGCCGGTGACTGTGTAGAATAGTGCTGCATATCAGGTACGCATTCTGCTTTTCTTTTTTTATTTCTATCATTTTATCTTTCATTATATCGACTTTCGTCAAATATTCCTTTTTTTTATCAGTGGGTTGATATCCTTCTAGGAAGTCTTCGTACTTCTGGGATCAGGCTTTTGCCTGACAACCCACCATATCCTCATCTAACGTTTTTTCATCTTAGTCTCTCTTTCTTCATAGGTGTCATTCCTCCACAGCCAAAGAGGAGTACCTTTCAATGTCTGATTACGGTGTGCACAACTATATCAGGTATCTTCTAGCCTTGACCATTCGTTAGTTTCTCATTTTCTTTATCTTTGAATGTGAAAATGAAATTTACATAGAAACATCAACTTCTTAATCAATTTCCTTATCTTCCAAAAACTAAAAACAAAATGGTTACTTACCCCCAAAAAAGTGCAAATAAAATCGTGCCATATTTTCTATATATCATAGCCATATTTTTTATACTAAAAGAGGGGATTAGAAGTTTTAGAATTACACAATTCCATCTAGACTATGCCTAGTATAAGAAAAAATTGTAGAATTTCATTACCTCTTCTGGTCATTCATTTACACCTTTCATCATATTAATATAATGAATTGTTCCTCTACATGTAATAATTCTATTGTACTAGTGGTGTAAGCACTTGACTATTGAAATCTTGTCTTCCTTTAATAGATTTGGAACTCTCTCCAATTTCTATTCGCTCACTATCATACCTCAAACCTATAAAAAAAAGATGATCCTTGACCTACATTGGGTTAGTAATACCTTGGATATTATTTTGAAGATCTCTTCCATAAAATCTGATTTTAAACAATAGTTTTGAGCCAATACCTCTGGTGTGTTTCTCAAAATCACCAAAACTTTCATCAAAAACTAACTATGAGGAGGTGCTACATGGTGAACTTATAGTGCAATCATCCATCATGGTATCTACATCTATGGTGGAAGGTAACTCCCTCTATATATGACTCTGTAACTATGTTATTAACTCATCCTTGGTTTGAAAATCAACTTTCAAGTTTTCAACCTCCTCCTCTAAGGAGTGAAAATTAGATCTCAGGAAAGCATTCTCATCCTGGATCTGCTGATTGAACACTTTGAGATCTTCAAGCCTTTAATGCTTCAAGGTGGATCATTATAGGTGGATTAGTTTTAATGCCAAAATTAAACTCCAAAAATATAATCAATTAAAAATAATGCAATGCAAGTAATGATGAACATTACACACAAGTTGATAACAGAGTTCAATAGATGCCTACATTTTTGATTTCTCTAAATGATATATTGATTCATTATAAAAATCCATTTGTAAGTACAAATTTACAATTTAAAAAAATATAATGAATCTATCACGAACTCAAGTTATAATCAGTCCTACAAAGACTTAGACTGATCTTAGAAGGCTTGCATAATGTTTCAGCATGACTTCCCTATTTCACACCTTTTTGTTGACTTCTCCTATGTTGCATGGCCTCCAAGAGCCTCTACACAGATCTAAGTCAGAATAGGCCTTAGTCATTGGCTCCATAAATTGATTTTTATTTTTGGCCTCTAATTAGTGCTAACTCCTCCAATATAACTATTATTACAATACTCAGATTAATAACACCCTAAAAATAATAGAGAATCGGAGCTTTTGTAGTCATGCGCAATGCTCCTCCATTGCTCCAAAACATTGGAATGGAAGAGTTAAAATGTAAGTGAGAGATTTCTTATCAAATAATTTCAATGTAAGTGAGAGATTGGAGTGCTCTTGGAATTCTCTTGGAATGAGTTTACAAATGATTTTCATGGGTTTATATAGTTTTTTAAAACCCACCAATTATGGATTTCTTCATTATCTATCCCCATATACAAGCCTTTATTTAATATTCTTAGACTTATCTCCCAAAATGGGTCATGGTAAGTTGATGAGGTTCAATGGGTTGAACCACCCTTCAGATATTGCTCTTTTGATAAATCTCCCATGCATTTCTATGAAATATATCCCAGTTTCTATGGAAAATATCCCACATTTGTGGGGAAAGAGATATTCATGGAGTTAATCCCATTTTTCAAGCCTTAAGAAGTAGGATTTGTATAAAATCTTGGAGAATATTTTGTATCGATTGTGGAAACTCCAAATGTGAGGATTTTATTGGTCCATGTGTCAAAAATCTATTGGACCATGTGCATGTCTAGTCATTGTACCTGCACATTTTTTCCTTGTTGACTAAAAAGTTCAATAGGTCATAACTTTTGCATACAAACTTGGAATTGGTCTATTCAAAATATGTCAAAAATATTTTGATGAGTTATACACCATGGAACTAGTTTAGAAGCATTATAATACCATCAATTGTTCTAGTTTGACCAACTTTGACTACTTTTTGAATAAACTTTGACCAATGATAACTAGATCATATGAAGTCCATTTTTTGCATTCCAGTAGTTGCTAGAAAGCTCTTGATGATCTCTACATAATGGAGCATGTTTAAACAAAGCCAAGTAACATCTAAAAATATCCTCTGGATCAATGTTTCCACATTCATAGAACGTTTTTGTCAGTTGATTGGTCCTCATATAAAACATTGTCACTATGGAAAGTGGAAAGCAAATCATTTTAAAATATTTAAGAACACATTCCACCTAGGATAAATTATTTAAGTGGTTGCCTTTGCAAAAAACTATTCATTTTCTCATCAAAAGGATATTTAGACACAATAATATCACATTGAATAGGTGACTATTATGGTGTTTGTGTGTTATAGGCATGCACAAGTATATTTAGATGTAGTTTCCAGTTCTTATATTCAACCATTAATAATAAAATAATATCAATTATACATTAGTGATGATAAATACCATGACACACACTTTGTTCAACATTGTTTTAAGATCTGTTTTGAGGATATTGATAAGTGCCATGTAAATTTAAAAAAATAGTGTGTTTGGTCAGATGGTTGTGCAACATAATTTAAATCTTTAAGTCCTTTTTTTCACTTTGTAGATATGATCAATTTCCTAACAAGTCTCATGTGTGGAGTTTTTCTAGAGTGGTCATGAGAAGGGGGACATGATGGTATCGGTGCTTGAATTAAGAGGATCTAAGGAAACAAAGTATAATCTATGATGGAGATCAGTTGAGTGACACCCATACTATCATTGAATGGTGTAGGTTTTATTTTTAAAATAGTTCATTTCTAGCTGGGAAGAAACCACCTCCACAGGGTGTTTTGGGAAATTATAGGTATGTTATGCATTTAATGTATTCCATTCATTTTTATTAACACATATTATTTTTTATTTTTAAATTGGTTGCATATTTTAATAGGAATTGATCGCATATTGGTTCATGGTTGTCATAGAATACCTAATACCAGGTCAGTTCATTCTGTGATGAGCACTGATAATTGTAACTAAGCACTAAAAATAAGAGATTATTCTTATTTTTGTTACGATTGAATGGTAGGAGACTATGATAATTGTAATAGTCAAGCCCATGTTTATGTCAGGAAATGGAATATTATATAACTATTTGTGAATGATTTCTATGGGGCAGATCAAGAAGACAACCTTGAGTATGCTCTTTTGATATCATCAAATTATGACCACATATTCGAGCTAGTTGAAATTGGTAATTATACAAACCTTGTTATATATATGATTATTTAATATAGAATAAATTAAAGTTTTTATTGTTTAGATTCTAATAAAAATTCATATATCATATAATACATTTTTTATATTATAGGAAATGTATTTGAAATAATTAATACTGAAAACTTTGAAAATGTTAGTTACTACTTGTTGTGGTGCACTAAACAAAGGAACAATTTAAGGTGAGGGAACCTTGTTTATTATTGGGTCATTTTTGATGTAGGGGACATATTTGAGATAACTAAAGGTTATTCCAAGTGGGCTTCACTTTATTGATTATGAACTAGATAACAAAGTCTTACATTATAGCCACCATGTTATTACAATTGGCTTGTATCTTCCTAGAGTAAAACTAACATGTGGCTAAACTAAGTGGAAACTAGACAAGGAAGAGCATGAAAAAATATTACATGTTATTGAGGGATGAGCTAAACCAATCAATCCTTTATATCTTTTCATAATTGATTTATTTTTCCTTTTTGTGATGTTAAGTATACAATCTACAATGACAATTGACTCTCAGTTTACAATCCACTAAAGATGCCTTCATTTTTAATAGTAAATGAAACTCACAATCTATATAGAATTTAATGGTATTATTGATGTATCTTTTTTTCACAATTTGTCTTTTTGTTTATATTTAAATATATTAACTTAATAATGTTAGAAAAAATTGAAGTTTGGCAGAGGTTGAATTAATGCCATTATTTTATTGATATATAACTATCTGCAAACATACACTTGGTCATTCTTTATTGATTTCTTATAAAAATATAAACATGTAATATTTATGCTAAAATGGAAGTTGTTTCCTATTTTTTTATGTTGATTACCTTTTTGGATGATGTCTAATTTATTTAGACTGCTATAAAAAATTTCTTTTCAATAAGATTTATTAGATCTATGGATGCTTAGATCATTAAATATTCTACATTTGATTTATTAGACCTCCTAAAATTATCAGAATCTTTATATAATATATACCATCTTAAGTAGGTTGCCTATCTATAAAATAATGGGAATTTTAAATAATTGAGTCTATCATGGAATGATTAAAAATGGCACTTTCCTTGTATAATTGCATAATTAGTTCCTTCTTGTTATGAATTATACATTTCATTTTTAGCATAAAATTAACTAAAACAAATTGAAGGGTTTACTCTACAAATGGATAAATGATGCTCAAGTGATTTCATGTGTCACCTATTATCTTGTGTAATGAATATTGTTCCAATTTGAATCAATATGGAGTATTTATTAGATCAAGATAAAAATAATGAAATATGTAAGTAAATGGAATGGGTTTCCCCCTTTTGAAATTATGTCCAATTAAAGAACCATTTTGTGTGTTGTATCATTCAAATCCAACATTAAGTCCATATTATATTTATTTCACTAAACATACATTGATTTAACAAGAAATTAATAAGCCTTGATAGAATTATTAAGGAAATTGTGAAAACATGATCATAAAAGGCCTTAACAAAGGGTTTTGCCTTCAGCTCTACTTAATAAATGGATTAAAAAGAATTGAATCTTAATTAATGTTGGATCCAAACTAAATAATGAGGTAATTAATGAAAAATTAAATTTAATTAGATTAGATGAATTATAAAATATGAAACAAATTGAACAACAAATATTAAGAATAAAATGAAACATATTGATGATTTTATCTTAATGACAACTTGAAGTTGAATGAAAAATGGAACCTTAGATGTTCTAACACAAGTAATGCCATTTTGGTTTTTGGGAGATCAAGTTATGAAATTACTTAGAAATGAAAAGGTTACAATATTTTAAGGGTAGGGGTGCATGACCTCATCTAATCCATGTGAAATTAGATGATGTCATTCATCAATATCCCTAATTAACTATATAGGCATACTTAGATTCCACATATGAAAAATTGGTAGGAATAAATTATGAGATACATTGTTTCAAAACAAAGACTATAGGTTTAATCAAAATAAAGATGACATACATTATTGCAAAATTATGATTACAAATGCATTGACTTAAGTTGCAGCATTGAAGAACATAGTCTTAACCAAATTATATGATAATAAAATAAGATTAAATTATATATCAAGTAGTGCATAAAAATAGAAAATAATATTACTAATTTTTGTGCACCAACACAAAGTATGTTACTGATTTCAACTAATCCAAAATCACAAGTATATAAACAATCATATGTTATTAAGTGTTTATCATATAAAAGTATTAATTTGAATATAAAACTGTAGATGTAAATATGCATGAAAATAAATATATACATGAATATAAAATTATAAATAAAATACTACAATCATAACTGCTGGTTATCATGAGTCTCTAATCCCTCACTACCATCATGTTGTTGATCTTACATTTAAAAGACAAAAAAAATTTAGTTAAAACTCCATAAATTATTAACTTGATAACTATTTAATGCTTTTATCTATACAAAAATTAAAATTAGTTTTTAATTAATCATTAAATAAATATCACAACATTTCACCTTTGTACACATCTCCTCAAAATCAAGATGCCTACGAGTACGACACATACTTTGTGTCTAACTATGCATAATAGATCCTTGTATATAAAAAAATGTACATATTAAAATATGTTAAATTAATTTTTCATAACCAAGCAAAAATATAATTTAAATCTATTTGAATTTTTATATACATCTAACAAGCCAGTATGAATGTCACCTTAAGGATGTAACTCATCTACTACCTAAATAGTAGGATTAGCAGCATGCACAACATTATCCTTAGCTATGTGAGGAATAATAGGATCAATAGCATGATCAATAAAAACTATCTCTCTCTTATCCCCCTCAATCTCATATAAATTAAAGTCAGATCCAAGAGACCCCAATGATAAAATAGCCCCCTCATGTAGAATAATAGGATCAATAGCATGATCAATAGAAAATGTATCTCTCATATCCCCCTCAACCTCATGTAAACTGAAGTCATGAAAACAGTCCCCTCATGCATAAACAATGAACTATATCCTTGGGGTGCTGAAGACATTAATATTCTAACTGACTATGTGTGTCATACATGAAATAAGGTAGTAACACTGGCTCCATGTGGAGTGAAATAGGAGGGAAAGAGGTAGAAGGCTATATAGATGTACATATCAACATGTAGTCTAATTAGTTTTATAACATAATCTAGGGATTTTTTTAAAAAAAATGTAAATGTAATTTAAAATTAACACATAATAATTTAAAATAATACCACAAAAATTGATGAACATCAACACCACTTACATGCTAATCAACACTATGCACAGGGGCTCTCAAAATCTACTTAGGGGTGGAGAATGATGACAATGGTCCTATATCCTGATCATGTACACCATGAGTCTTAGGTGGTATAATGCTCACACCATCAAAGACTGGGTCTAATGTAAATATGCATGAAAATAAATATATACATGAATATAAAATTACAAATAAAAGACTATAATCATAACCACTAGTTAGCATGAGTCTTTAATCCCTCATTACCATCATGTTGTTGATCTTGCATTTTAAAGACAAATATTAATTAAAAATCCATAATTATTAACTGGATAACTATATAATTCTCTTATCTATACAAAAATTAAAATTAGTTTTTAATTAATCATTAAATAAATATCACAACATTTCCCTTTTGTACACATCTCCTTAAAATCAAGATGCCTATGAGTACGACACACACTTTGTGTCTAAATATTCCTAGTAGATCCCTATATATACAAAAATATATACATATTAGAATATGTTAAATAATTTTTCATAACCAAGTAAAAATATAATTTAAATCTATTTGAATTTTTATATACATCTAACAAGCCAGTATGAATGTCACCTTGAAGATGTAACTCATCTACTAGCTAAATAGTAGGCTTAGAAGCATGAAAAATAATATCCTTAGCTATGTGAGGAACAATATGATCAATAACATGATCAATAAAAACTATCTTTCTCTTATCCCCCTCAATCTCATATAAATTGAAGTTAGGTCCAAGAGACCCCAATGATAAAATAGTCCCCTCATGTAGAATAATAGGATCAATAGCATGATCAATAGAAAATGTATCTCTCATATCCCCCTCAACCTCATGTAAATTGAAGTCATGAAAATAGTCCCCTCATGCATAATCAATACACTATATCCTTGGGGTGTTGAATAAATTGAGATTCTAACTGACACTGTGTGTCATACATGAAAAATGGTAGTAATGCTGGCTCTATGTGGAGTGAAATAGGAGGGAAAGAGGTAGAAGGATATATAGATGTACATGTCAAAATTTAGTCTAATTAGTTTTATAATATAATCTAGGGATTTTAAAACAAAAAAAATTTAAATATAATTTAAAATTAACACATAATAATTTAAAATAATAACACAAAAATTGATGAACATCAACACCACTTACATGCTAATCAACACTATGCACAGGGGCTCTCAAAATATACATAGGAGTGGAGAATGATGATAATGGTCATATATCCTGATCATGTGCACCATGAGTCTTAGGTGGTATAATGCTCACACCATCAAAGATTGAGTATAATGTCTCATATCCACTATCAAGACTATAGATAGTGTCCTCCACATATCCAATAATAGAAGAAAGAGGGATACCATGATTAACTCATATGACCTAATAAACATGTAATAAATCATTAAAAAAAATCCATACCTTCCTACACATATGACTCATATCACTAATACAATCAATGTCACTAGGTGACACTATATGTGTCCTCACATAAGCCTCCTCTATTAATCTGATGCATATATTTGGTCATTGTAACAAAAAATCATCCACATGATCATGTGAAACTACTTATGTGTGGCATGTAATGTTTACCACACCCTCTACTACTTTCCCTTACCTTACGGAAATCAAGGATGTTGTTATATGGTCAAAATTAAGTAAAAAACCCAATATTTATCTCCTACAAGTTCATGGGTTTTAAGAGGTGTAGGTACTCCCTCACATCAATAAGTATATTTATCTTTCACTTTTCCCTTCCCTATACCAAAATATGTAGGTATATCACAATAATTTACACGAAGGTTTAAATGAACCTCAAGGAATAACTATTGTGCAAAATATAGAGAAATCTAGTCATTATCTGAATATTGACCATGTGCAGTGATAAATTTAGGGTATATCAAGGGTGCCATAATATCACACTTACATTAGGATACTACATACCTTTGTACCCTTTATTATCCATTATAATCAGGAAAATAACTTTTAATCATATGTTTTGATACAATATTCCCTAGATTTTTGAATCTGATTATTCTTAAAACATTATATTGTAATTTTTGCTTGAATATATCAAGATTTCTTGGATTGAAAGGGTTTATGTGTTTTTAACATTTCTTGAATATTTTTCAATTCTATGAAAATGTTTTCATAATAAATTCTATATGATGTTTTAATGCTAGGATCTCTCAATATTGTTTCCAATTTCTTTATTTCCATATCAATTCTGCTAAACAAATCTCCCATTTATGTTGTTTTGCATAAAAATAAAAATTGAATTAATTAAATTTTTTGAAAACAATAAAAATTTAAAACATTTACCTATAAATAATAATTAAATATACAATCAAATAGGTCAACATAGTATATAGATACTTATAATGAAGAAAATTACTCTTAAATTCATAAAACATTAAACACGTACATAAGTTTTAAAAATATTACAATAATGACATACTCTAAATTAGGGTGGCTTCCATTATTGATATTTGATTGTGTTTCAAATTAAATGTGAATGCCATAAAATTAAATATGTACATATTCTCAATATTGGAAGAAATACTAAATGGAAACAAAGAAATAAAATTATAAGAACAATGCAAGACTTTCTCAGACATCAAATCATAAGCACAATCTACAAGCAAGATGTAAAAATATTTCTAAACCTATATATATATGTAGCAAAAACTATATGTAGCGAAGGTAAAGAAACCAAGAACATATCCAACACATTTACAACTTAACTGAGTTTATTGAGATGGTAAGTTTAGAGCTTAGAACATGAACCTACCAAAATTAAATGACAAAGCTCTAAGGTCTCATTACCTTCCACCACTATTATGATATTACTATTTATGCATGGGAATCATCATGGATTATTGATCATTTGTATTTAGTAAAGATGGAGTGGAGAAGTAGGATTAGATCTCACAACATGAAATATCTAGTAGTGGTTCTTTCCTTCAAGAATATTTATGGTGTAACATTTACTTAAGGGTATTTCTATTCCTATTTATGAGAATATTGAAGATTTAATCTCATTGGTTCAACATTCATCTCAGGTTGTTAATTTTTGTTATTATTATTTATATTAGATATTTGGTTTTGAACACCATTATCACATAGATTTTGCACCCATTCTTGATGTTGTAACTTGCTGTGTAAAAATATAATGATACAATGGGATCAACTCCAAGCTATGGGACTTGGAAAATTTGATTTGAACCTTTGGAGAAGGTCAGATTCCTTTCAGTAATCTCAGTGCAACTAACAAAATATCAATTCATAATTTTTTTGCTTCTTTAGTGATCTTGCTCCTAAACTAGGGTTTTGACTTGTAAAATAGTTGGAATGAAATTTTAAAAACTAAAATGGTGATTACACCAAATATTTGTAGTTGTTCTTAATTCTTGCTTGAATAAACATAAGATTATAGAAAATAGATTGAAATTTATTTGAGCACAAACTAATGTAAATGGGAAATCAGAGGCAATATTTTGTTATTTTTCACAGAAGGGAAAAAAATATTTATTTTAATCAAACAATATTTTAGAAGGGTATAAAATACCAAAAATGAATTCTTTTCAATAAAATAAGAATTAAAACTTTTTCAAATGTTCAAATAATTTGCATACACAAGGATTTCTTGGATAAGAAAGGAAAAATCTTCAATTTATTTCATTCTCCAGGTTATAGCTTATAGAAAATACATTCAAATTGAAGAATAATATTACTAACAACAAAAAATATAAATTGGACTATGGGTTTCTACCTAATTTTATACAAAATATCTCATAACTGAGATACAGTTATCAAAAACTTCAACACCCAGTAGAAGAAATCATGCAAATCCAAAACTTCATGCAAAAGATGCATGATCTCCTATTTGTGGCATCATTTATCTTTACAAAATGGTTTTGAAGAATGCATACAATATCTAGGCATGATCTTCATCTTGGTGTGATGTAGATAGACTTGTAAAAATATTCATGAAATGCCTTGGGTTTTTTCCATACAACTTCAAAACTCATGTAAATGGATGGTGTTAAAATGAAACTCAACATTAGATAAAAGATAACTTAAAAATAATTCAAGCTACTTTTCAAAAACCCTAACTTAAAAATTAAAAATGAGAATTTTAAAACTTGCAAGTCATTTCACTTTGTCAAAACTGTATTTGTAATTTTTAATATATGTTTTTGTAAGTTGAAGCAATTCTAACTTGTTAAAATGAAAACTGTAATTTGAAAGTTTGATTTTAACAGTTTCCAACTTGTCAAAATATAAAGTATAAAATACACTTGTCTCTTTCTGAAAAAGAGCTACAAAACATAGTTTTAATTTTATAATATAAAACTTTACAATGCTTTTACAATATTGAAAGTACAAAATGTTTTCATCAAAGAGAATTAATCAATTTCCAATATTTCCTCTAACTCCTTATCTTTTGTAGCCTGAAATTTCTCAACATATGTGTCAAAAGCCTTGAATATCTCCTGTATTATATCCTCATTTTGTCCAAAGGAGTAGAGGTTAGAGACCTCAAAATTTTCTACTGTATCAAAAAATTCTCTCCTCAAAGTCTTGATTTCTTGCATTTCTCTACACATCTTATCTAATGCATTTTGATACCTGATATAGTGGTGGATAGAGCTTAAGATAAAGAATATATATTTTGTAGATTCCTTTTCAACTACTCCCTTGAATTTTATCTGAACCTCTTCTACTAGGAGGTTATCTTCATCATTTTTTGGTATGCATAATAATTTACTCAACATTTATTCAATGTCATAAAACATATCAATAGCCTTGCCATGTCCAACATTGGCCTTATGGGCAGTCTCTGTAAGTATATTTATCTATAATTACACTAATATATGTAATTATACTTGTTGTCCATCATTTACAGTATATTTTTAGCAAAAAGGATTTACATATCAATTGAATCCACAATTGGCAACTTGGGATAATATAAATTCAAGCTTGTTATTTCCCCCTCATATTTATTGACCAGCTCTCTCAAGGTAATCATTCATTTCCTTAGAACTGTATAATGGTCCATGATCATATAAATAATATTATTTCCCTTGGAAATTAGTTCCTCTCACCATTCCTTAATATCCCTTCCCATTATTACAATTTTAGTCACCACATCAATTGTTCCCTAGTCTAGAATCTGGTTGTACCAATGAACCACTAGGCTCTATGAATTTGTTTAATGTAGTTGTAAGTTGATCAACCTTGATTTTCAATTCATATTTATTTGCCTTTTCAATATCTATTCTATAAAAGAGGGATTGTATTCTATATTTAACATCATTCTTTTTACCTTCCCTCATTGGACATCTAAGGTGAATCTTTGAAATTTGATAGTCCCCCACTACTAGATATTATTTTGGTTTGTCTAATGGGGGTACTGTAATCTCCACATATCTCTCACCTATGAAGTCACATAGTATTCTAGATAAGGTCTATGGAGTAGACTTTGATTTATTTTCATATATGAAAGATCAAAGTCTAGTGTACATGGGGAAATCATTTATTTTCTCTTATTTCCCACTGTTTGTGCTAGCCAACTAGGGGTAGTATCCTAATGTGTAGACACTATCACCTAAGAATTAGTAGCTGAGGCTATTGCACTAGAAGGAATTGTGACAAGTTTTGAATCATGTGATGAGGCTACCATTTATTTATTCATAGAGGCTTGTGGAATTTCATCTCCATCAGTAGGTTACCAATCTACATTTGTGTGAAGAACTTGCTTCTCTCCTATCTCCACTGAAAGTGATTTAGAGATTATAAAAACGGAAGAGGTGGGGATAGATGTGTCTAATAGGGGTTTAGATTATGAAATTAATAATTTTAGATGAATATACATAAAAACTATGAACTTGATAAATGAATCAATTAAATGAGTTAAGCTGTCAGTGTTGGTACAGTAGGGAAGATGAAAGGGGATGAGGATGAAGTAATACTTATCCCAGGAGTTGGGATAGCTAGTGAAACTAAAGTTAGGATGATTGAGTCTATGGTTATATACTATTGAGTTATGTTTGAAATCAATGTGGATGAAATGGGAGGAGTTATAAATGGAATGGAAAGAGGGAGTGAAATGGAAGGAAGGGAGAGTGGAGTGGAAACTTGAGTATCCATTGATGGGGGACACTGAGTATCCATATGAATTGATTACACTGGTTATAGTGGACTTATTATTATAGGTAATGTGATAAGAATAAGAGATGGAGTGGAAACCTAATATGCAAGGGGATTGGAGATAGGAGATAGAGGTGTTGGAGCTACATGAACAATGTACACAAGGGGAGGGTGAATAACAGATATAAGGGTTATCACTATTACTGATATTGGTGTTGAATCTATGGGGGCTTCAACTATAGTTGTGTCCTTAGATGAGATGACAATTGGTTGGTTTATTTTTGACCTATCCTTACTAGATTGAACCTTATTGACCTTAGTTTTCTTCTTCTTCTTCTTCTTCTTCTTGTGATAAATCACTAGCCCCTCTGATTGTTCTCTTGTTGTCCCACTAGGACCCTCTACTGATGAAGTAATTCCTTCTTCTTTAAGCTTTAAAATATTATCTATATTACTCACTATATCTTTTGTCACTTAGACCTCTTTAATTCTAAGTGAGTTTATCATTCTATTGATCACATGTATTATTCTATCTAAAAAATAAAAGGATTCAGGAACTGACCACCTTACTAGTGGAAGGAGCTGAGTGATGATCTATTTGTAGTAGTTTGGGTCCAATAGGGACTCATCATCCACCAAGTTCTTGGGAAATGATGCCAAATCAAATGATTTGACCTATTCCAAGGTCATCCTAGAATGATCCTTCAATCTAACCTTATCTTCATCCTCAAGATCATCCCAATAGTCTTAAAAATATAGAACATGGCAATAAGTGGAAATTCCCAGTGTGTTAATGATGTTACATCATAATATATCCTTGATTCCAAAGCCCTAAGTGCCATATATGTTGTTTCTACATCAACACACTTGGATTTGAGCATGAAATGGCATGTGTATCTACCAATATTAATTAGGAAATGAATTCTCAACTTTTTCTTATTGGAAAGGAGTTTATGGGTCTCAACAAGTTGTCTTACTAGCTCCATTAGTGCCCATTTATCACTAACATATCTGGGGAGTGTGTAGGGGCAACCATCGAATTTAGATACCCTAATATAAGACTACATGGGGAACTGAATGAAGTAGAATCCCCATCGAGTGATTTCTACAATTATTGCATCTAAGAATATTGTTCTCCCAAGCTCTCTATCAAACATTATGATGATTCAATATATGAATGAATTATTAACTCTGTTGAAATGTTACCTATTAGCCTCTAATGTGAGGTCATAATAATAGTTATATATTTTATTTATTTCACCAAGTACTATGTTGAGGCCTGGAAAAGCTTATCCTTTGGACAATATGTATATAAGACATGAAGTCATGAAAAACTTTTCATTGGTTTGCACCTCCATAAATTGCTTGTGGAGGGAGTTACTAATGAGCTGGGCCTAGTGGATGTATTATGCATTCTGACGGATGACCCAAATATATTGGTACATCCAATATTATAATCTCTTAGCATTAGAACTACAAATAATCATGTGTAATAATATTATTATATCCCCACCTCATTTTTGAAGTCAATTCTTCCCAATGTCTTTGGCAATCTAATGGAGGTTAGCCTTAGGGGCCTTAAGCCATTATTTGTTAATCATTTTTTGATACCCATATCTATTATCTTGAAATAATTTTTGGGATGTCTCTAGATTTATGTATAGATATCTCTAAAAATTTGGTATTAAAAACTTTTAACAAATGAAATCAGGGTCTAGATTCAAAATATTATCCCCTTTATCATTCAGGACCTCTTGTTTGTCAGCATCATAATGTTTGACTAGTATCACTACCAACTCAGGACTTTAGACCATCAAAGGGAAATATGAATGCTTATGGGAGTCCAAAATCATAGATATGTTGGAGCTAGTCATTCTACATTTATTAAGGTCTCGAAGCCCCTAGGTCAATGTGACCTAAATCTGTATCAGTTATCTTAGTAGTATTGGAATATAAGTTGAGAGTCATCCTAGGGCCTTTTGATTTCAAATTCATTTCCTTTTGAGACATGAATTTTGGAGAGAATTATTTTTTAAAACCAACTACAAGAGTTGGTAGGATTTACAAGTGCTTGAAGTAGGTATAATATCTAGTGGAGATTAGAGGTGCTCTAAGCAAGTAAAAATTCTAGTGGAACTAGTAAGAATTTAAAGTAGGTGAGAAGTATATGGAACTAAGAAGTGTTATGGATAATAGAATGTTTGGTGGAACTTAGAGCTATTCTGATCAGGGTGAAATCTTCCAAGGATGGGAGGTGTAAACAACAAGTAAGAATCCCTCAAGTCTAGGAGGTGTTTGAAGTAGGTCCAACATTTGTAAGGACTTAGAGGTATCTTAGAGGGAATATTATTTGGTGTAGGGAATATTCTTAGGAATATTCACCTAGATGTGATTTTGAAAACCCTATGTTTTAATTTTGAAGATTGGGGAAAAATCTAAGGTTCTTTATGATTTCAAAAATATAAAATCTAAGAAAACCCTAGATCTTGACTAAATCAAAAATTTGAAAAACATAACATAGACAAACCTCAAACTAGACAAAATAAATAAAAACCCTAAAAATTTAAATGACATCTTACAAAATAGAAACCCTAAACAATGAAATTAAAACTTTTCATAGGCAAGGCAGTATTCCAACAAGCTTCAATTGTAGGAAATAATGGAAAAATTCACAAGACCAAGGAATACCATGCAGAGGTGTCATAGCATTGATTACAGATGTGGCTTGATGCATGGCTCAAGGTCGAAGTCATGTTCATCACTATCAGAGCTCAAAAACCAATTTAAAAATTAAACAATCAATTAAAATCCCCAAATTTACATTATTTATACAAAAACATTACAATTAATGCAACCATGGTGATTGGTGGTAGAAATTTGGAGTCTTCATGAAATTTTACAATTTTGAAAATTGCATGTTGACCTATGAATCCCATGGGTAGTGTAGGTTAACCTCTATAAAAATAGGATGGCGAAACTCCACGTGCAATTTTCAATTTTTCAAAATTACAAATTGTGTTTAGATTTTTAGATTTTGTGGCTTAAGTTGTTGGTAGGATCCAGAACCTAGATTACAATTTGGAATATTTTAAATTGTAAATTACTATCCAAGTTATAGATTATAGGGAGGTTTTCGGTTTATAGGTCAAGAACTCCACTTTAAATTTATAATTTTGTAAAATCAAAAATTGTAAACAGGTTTCTAGATTCCATCGACTAGTGAATTGTGGGATCTAGAACTCGGGATGCAATTTACAATTTTGTAATTACAAATTGTAGTTAAAGTTTTGAATTCCACTAAAAATGGAAAGTTAGTGTATTATGGGATCTATATCTTAGGAAGCAATTTGTAATTTTTTAGATTGAAAATTGTATACAAAGTTTTGGATTTCGTAATACAAAGGGAATGTGGGGTTTTAGTGAATTCAAGGAATTTTCTCAAAATATTTAGGGGGTCTCCATTAAGTTTTTTGATGTTAAGATATTTTTGGGACAAAAATATCAACATTTTTGGTGACCTCCATAGCATGATTTCTTTATAATCAGTTTCTTTCTAGTAGCCTTCTAGTTCATTAGGAATTGAGTCATTTTAAGCATAATACACTACAACCTAGTGAAGAACAAATTGAGACTTGCCTAAACAAGAACGAAATAGGGAAAAATGGAACAAATTAAGGAAAAAAAAATTCTTAAAGAGTTGACCTGTGCATAAGCACTTATTTTGAAAAACACAACTAACCCTATTATATACAAAATTTTATTTTTTTGGAAAGAATTCATACCTAAAAGGCAAGCTTTGAGGTATATCCCATTAACTGGGATAGGCAGTTTTGATCCTTCAAGCTTGGATAGATGGAATACATTATCTCCTTTTCACTAAGTTATAATATATGAACCACTCCATATTGCATCAAACTTGGTGTGCTTGCTTGGTTTATCCTTATTTGCATCACATTTGAGAACCATGTCTCCTTCATTGAAGCTCTTGTCAGATGCCTTTTTATTGAAATTACCCTTTATTTAAGATTGATTTTCTTCTAAGATTTTCATTGATTGGTTCCTAATTTCTTATAATTTCATGAATTCAACCAATCATACTATCATTTCATCATTATCAATCAAATCCAGTTGGTGATTGAGCTCTAGAGATGGTAACTCAATTAATAGTGGGATGTGTGCTTCCCTTCCATAAGCCATAATGAATAGGGAGTTTACAATGTCTCTCTTAAGAGTGATCCTATGATCCCATAGTGTTGATCTCAACTTTGTCTACCATGTCCTTTGATTATCCTCCATTGCTCTTTTGATAATTCTTATAAGGTTCTTGTTGGTTGACTCGTCTAAGCCATTACCCTAAGGGTAATAATTAGAAGAATTACATAGGTATGCATTATGATTTATGGCACATTCACTCGCTTGAGTGACCACAAAATATTTGACATTTTCTGAGATAATGGTGTGAGGAACACCAAACCTTGATATAATACCATCCATGACATCTAAGATAGATGCCTTAATAGCATCTTTTAATGTAACTGCTTCAGTCCACCTTGTGAAATAATCTATTACTATGAGGACCCATTTGTGGCCTACACTTGATGGTGGGTTGATTATTCTAATGGAATCCAATCCCCATTGAGGAAATGATTGATCTGCTTGAATTGGTCTGAGAGGGAAAGCTACTAATATTTGCTTGCTAGTGAAGTAAGCACACTTTTCATAGTTCCTTACTCATTGATTCACAAATTTGAATAATTCAAGATAACAATAACCCCATCTCATTATATTTATGGTCATGGTTCTTGCAAATAAATATCCTCTTGATGGGCCATCATAAAATTCTTTGAGCACTTTGGGGACTTGATCATGTTTAATACATATTAACATGACCCCATTCATATCCTTTATAACTAATATTCCATCAACAAGGACATAAGGAATGGATTGGAGTTTGTAATACCTTTTTTATACTATTGAAATTCATAAGGGTACTCACCAGTATGCAGGGAGTTGGTCATGTCATAGATCCAATTTTTGAATATAGGTGGGTTGGTTGGCTGAGATGCATTCCAAGAATATACTGTTATGGATGTTGTTTCAGTATTCCTAATATCAGAAACCAGTTTTTCACATAAACCCTTTCCTCTCACTAACTTGGTAACTTTGATGTCCACATCATACTACATGACCTTGGTGATCCATCTTACTCTTTTTTCATTTATCTCTTGGCTCATCAAGAACTCTTTAACACTTTGATGACTCACTATCAAATGAATTTTTTTGTTGGAGAGTATATACCTAATTTTTTTAATATCCTTAATTACATCATATACCTACTTATCCATGAAACTCTAATTCTCCTCACAACCCTTTAAGGATTGATTGAAAAATGATATTGGTTATTCTAATTGTTCTTTATTTTGTTGGGTTAGATTAGTCGAGATGCCGCCTTCCCCTCTATAAGTATAAAGAATAAAATATTTAACATAATTGGGGTTGACTAGAGTAAAAGCCTAAGCAACAATTTGTTTTATGGCTTTAAAACTATCTCTTCCTTCCTGTGTCTAGCTGAAAATAGTACCCTTCCTAAGTATTTCAATAAGGGGTTTAGCTAAGGAGGCAAAATATGGGACAAATCTTATTATAAAATTGATCTTTCTAAGGAATCTCTGTAATCTTTTCTTATGGATTGGTAGTGTAGACACCAGAATCGTGTCTACTCCTTGGTCATTCTCCCCCTTGCTCCCCCTTGGTCCCTTTCTAACTTCACCATGCCTAACCTATGCTTTATTAATTTAAAATACCTATTTTAAATTAATAATTCCCCCTTGCCACATCATCCTTGACACCTCACCCATCACACCTCACCTCTCCTTGGATGCCTTCATCACCCCATGCCAAATATTAAATGCTTAAACCCTATTTCATCCCTTCCACTATCCTCTTGTGCTCATTTAACCCACCTTCGACCATTTTCCCATGACCAGCTGACCTCGGTAGAAGGAAGAATGGGAAAAGGGCTATTTTTAGCCCTTTTTCCTATTCCTTGGCCGCTGACGTCGATCAGTAGTTGACCGATGTCGATGGTATTTTTGACGTCGATTGCCTTCAAAATTGCATTTTGCACCCCGAATGTAGGATCTTCAATCTTTAATCTTCAACAATCAGCCAATCTTCCAATTCTTTTTTATCTCCTAGACCCGAAATCTGACCTCTCTCTCTCCCTCTCTCCCAGACACACACCAAGCATCACAGGCTATAGGCACTCTGCAGAAATAGCTCCAGACTCTGGGTTAAAGACATTGCAGGGAGTCTTCTACATCAGCGGCATCAGCAACACTTCTTCTTCAGCAGGCATGAGCTAAGTATGCTTCCTTTATTTCATTTTAGTAATCTATAAATTTATTAGTAGTTAGCTCTTATTTGGCTTTTCTTACTATCAACCAGACCACAACCCAACCTATTCTTCCTGGAGAGGCTGAAAGGCCTTCTCTCATCCTTATCTCCCTGTCACCCCTGTTCTCTACCTACCCCCTTTTCAGACCATACTCTTTACCCTGCAGCCCTGCATAGACCATCTAAACAGACTCTCAGACTACCACAGACCATTATGTCGACCATAAACCCATTCAGACCCTATCCAAGGCCATTTCCCCGATCGATGCTGGCCACCAGGCCCATTGCCCCTATCGATGTTGGCAGACTAACCGACGCTAGCAACCTTGACCTACCGACGTCGGTAGACTAATCGACATCGGTGACTGTGGAAGATAGATTGTACATACAGGTATGCATTTGATTCTATTTCTTTTGATTCAATCTTTTATCAGTTTTATTTTTGGCAACATTTTGCTCTTTATCAATCAATGGACTGTCATCCCTCCAGGAAGTCTTTACACTTCTGGGATCAAGCTTTTACTTGGTAGTCCACCTTATATCCATCTAACACTCTCCTTGTCTTAGTCTCTCTTATTTATAGGTGTCGTCCTCCACAGCCAAAGTGGAGTCCCTTCAATCGTCTGGATTCGGTGCGCAAACTTCATCCAGATATCATCTAACCCTTGACCCTCTCTCTTAGTTTCTTAATTCCCTTTTGAATGTGAAAAGCAAAAAACTTGTTAGAAACATTCTGGCACGCTCGGTGGGACCCTAGAAGTCTTTCTTGGGTTCATTACTTTTTCTTCTAAAAACAAACTTTTCATGTAGGTGCATTAGGTCTCTTCTTGCATCTTTTTCTTCTATCTTCTCTGAAAAGACACCATCAACAAAGTTAAAAAGAATCTTTCTTTTTCTTTCTTTCCTGCATCTTAGACTAGTAAAACTCATACTCTTCAACCTTTTCTCCACTTTTTTGTATCCGAACACACATTTCGATTTGGGCTTAAAATCTATTGCATCTCATTTCTGTTTGAATGCATATTTAGTCCACACATCTAGTAATTAAAACCGCATTATGAATAAATCATAGTGCACTCATGTTACACGACCAAGCCACTTACACAAACTCAAACATCTAAACATACCTGAGAGTAGGTCCGACTAGGATTTCATACCTAGCGAATACCTTACCCTTCCTAGCAATCCCACTTGGACTTCACTACTAAGGGGAGAGCCCACTCTGTTCTCTGGCAGAGGATAATCTCTAGGGGAAGTATATATTGGCTAAGTGGCCCAGCTTATCTCTAGGTTCGTGAAGTGAGGGGAGCTTGCTCCTTAGCACTAGGCCACGTACAGAACCTAACACAGACTCTTGAGCACCGAAACTAACCTGAAACCAGCCTTAGACTACCTCTTCTAGGACTCGTTCTAAAAGCCAACTTCCCAAACACACTCTAAGGCATAAGCCAACATGATTCTAAAAGTTTATTCTTAGGATTTAATGTTTAGGGTCTGCTTGTCTTCATCTTCTTTTCTATTCTTATCTGGTTGTTTGAGCTAGTGAGGACGTATTATCTTGAATGCTTTTGACACGCAGTCAAACCAGGACTCTTGTTGACCATGCAAGGCAACAACTGCTTTTGCCCTCGCCTCCTATATCTAGTCCTTTAATAGAGTATCATTCAGAGACTGAACAAACTCCTACCCTACCAACCCCGACCCAACCATCTATTGTTCCCAAAGGGGACCAAAACTTTGAAAGGTTCCTTGACCTCAATGTTAAGGCCCTTCAACATTATCTCGCGAGAAGTCAAACGCGAGACTCTTTAGGCAACCCAATTTATGGGATGCCAACCTCCTTAACTGAAGTAGCAACGATATCGATAGCATCTGTTACCCAACCATGACCACTCTGGCCTTTGCTTCGACCATCAACCTGAACATCTCCTATCTTCAAAATGTGGCTTCTCCTTCTATCTCTGGGCCCACTTCCATTGGGGTTTTGGCCCCCCATCAACCACAGACTATTCAAAAAAAATTTACCCCTTTCCAAAGCCTAGTTTTCTCCATCCCGCCCACTCTCTCCCCCATCAACACTAGTGTGGCTACTCATCCTTTGGCTAATGTCACCACCATCCAACCACCTCTGGCAACATCAAGCCTAGTCATGCCTTCTACCTTCATGACACAACCACCCCTGGCTTCAACATCTGTCCCTATGACTAGTTATCAATTTGTTGTGCCTATACAAGTGCAACCGACTATGTCATATGCCCCTTCTAGCACCTTTCAAGTGCCTTACAACCTAGGGGGTGCCCCACCTACAAATCCATCAGCAGATCTCATCAAAATGCTGATGGAAAAAATGTCTAGTCTTGAGGCTTCCATTTCTGGTTCAAGCAATGCTCTCTTGTATGACCAAATTTACAATGAACCCATTCACCCCTCAGTCCCAATCTGAATGTATCCTAGTCAATGGGAACCTCCTAATTTTACTCACTTCCAGAGTAAGGAAGACCCATAGCAACATCTGTGAGCATTCAGACATGCTTGTTATCTCATAGCCAATGATGATGCATTACTGCTACGCACATTCCCCATGTCACTTTCTGGCCTTGCCCTCGATTGGTATAGCTCTCTCACAAGTCACTCTCTCTTTTCATTTACTCAACTCGCCCAATTATTCCTTGACCACTTTTTGATCAATATCACCAAAAAATTCTCCATTATAGACCTTTACTCTATCAGGCAATTTGACGACGAATCAATAGCCGATTTTGTCGCCCGTTGGAGAGGCTTGATCAACCAACTTTCCTTCTCTTTACCTCAACCTAAGCTCATTGAGCTCTTTTCAAGAGCATGTGCTAAGCACATCTCATCCACCTTGCAGGTTCAAACATTTTGCACTTTTGACAAAGCTTTCACCATGGCCTGAAATCTTGAACTCCACGCGCTTGAAGAGAATAAGGTTAAATTGCATAATACCAATGCAAAAGCTGATGACTCTTCTTCTTCCAGACCTTCTTCTTCCCATTCCAAGTCCAAAGGCTCAGTAAATGCTGTGGTCATTAGATCATCATCCTCAATAACAACTGACCAATCTCAACCTTCCACATCTCAAAGTATCACACAACAATTCCAACAACGGTACATACAGCGTCACTACACTCCAATTGGAGAGTCATACACTTCCGTGCTAGAAAAACTTGTCAAGCAGGGGGTCTTCAATCTCCCTCAAATCTGACCACCTCAATTCGACCCTTCAAAAGCCATCCCTACATGGTATAGGGAGAATGACTTCTGTCACTATCACCGTGTCCAAGGCCATGACATAAACAACTGCCTAACCTTTAATAACATTGTCCAAAACATGATAGACAAGGGGGATCTTGTTTTGGATAACCCGAATGTGCCACCCAATTAAAACATTGACATCTTCAGATAACCCTTTCCTAACCATCTTCCTAGTCAAAATAATGTCCAGGCCTTGGTCGATGACTCTCAAGAGCATGATATACTCATGGTCAACACTGTCTCTCCTCTTGTCCCTGACCAACCTCCTCCACAGGTAGAAGAGCCTTCTTCTCCTGTTAGTTCTCTAAAAACCTCTCTTATATTAGAGGATGCCTTGACCATATCAATGTCGCTAGCCCCACCTTCATCCTTCCTCCTACCAATGGAGGACCCTACCTTGCCTACTCCTCAACCACAAGTAGAAGGCACAATCATCCCTGCCCTCTACCCTCTTGAGGAACCACATTCTCCAATTCCTTCTCCACCAAGAGAAGACCCTGTCTCTTCACCCACTTTAACTGAGGAAGGCCCAGTGACAATTTTCCCTTGTCTTTTGCCTGAGATTGCTACATCTCACTCACCTCCATCCACATCTGAGCCCAAACTTGTGCAGGCATCCATCATGCCAAAAGAGATTAAATCTCTTAGTGTTCGCTGCATATCTAACCTTGCCTTGCACAATAGTGGCCCTTAACCCATATCAAAGAAGGCCACTAAACCACACCGAAGAACTCCTCCCCCACCTTCATCATTTCCCTCTATTTTGGGCCCGCATCCATCCACCTTAATAGGAGTGCTTCCTAATCCCATACCTCACAAAGGCAAATCACCTCCATTATCCCTTTTACCCATCAAACATATATTTCCTCCAAAACATCCAACACCTTTCACCACAAAAGTGCCATCTACACGTGTGGCTACACTGCAAAAAAAAAAGATGGTACAACCAATGCCTCCTACAACTCCAAAACAAAAGTCATCAACCACTACTGCAACAAAATGCGCAGACCCATTAGCAAGTTCTTATGCCTTATTGTTACAACAATTATTGCAGTCTTCTCGCATCAGTCTACCACCTCTTAAAGCATACCAATCTCTCAGACCAAAACCACCCTGGTTCGATGACACTAAAGTTTGTGCATATCATTGCACGCCTGGGCATGACACTAAGCATTGTTGTGCCCTCAAGGTTGTCATTCACCAATGTTTAGAGAAAGATAGCCTTCTTCTTGACCACACTGTCGACAAACCTTCAACACCATCCCTTTCCTCCCAAACCCCCTCACCTTCACACTCATCAACTCTCAGATCAAGACCATCTTGGTTCGACAACACTAAATTTTGTCACTATCACCGCACACCTAGACATGACACTGAGCATTGTTGTGCTCTTAAAGCTGTCACTCGTCAACACCAAAAAAAGGATACCCTTTTCATTAAGGATCCTCTTGACCACCCCTTTGACAAATCATCGACACCATCACATGCCTCACAAACATCATCACCTAAATTAGGATCTTCACACAAGACTATGGTCCCTCCACTGCCTTTAACCCCATTATTTGAAATCAACATAGTCAATGTGACCACCAGCCCACCGACCCAAAAGGATAAAGGGAAAAGACATGTTTCTATCCCTTGGACATATCCATCCATCAAGCGTTCACCACAACCAAAACCCAAGATTATTGTCTTGGGCACATCTCGACCAGCATCTTCGAAGACAATCCCTGACTCCATGGTGAAACAACCTCACCACATGACCCCTGTGAAGATGTCTTTGTATGATCTCATTCAAAGCTCTCCACAGCATCATCAAGCCTTTATCAAAGCCTTGCAATCAATGGAGGTCCAACTTGATGACCCCCAAACTCTGGCCGCTTTAATCAAATCATTACTAACCATTGCCTCTGTCACCACCCTCAATCATTTTGAGATTCCTACCTCTGACCTGGCAGATCAGGACCTTGCCCTCTCAAATTAAATCTATCAACCATTCTCCCTAGAAATTGGGGGAATTTGACCTTATCCTGACTATCATGACATTGACCAAACATCAACCCAGTCTCGACCAAGCATCAAACTGACCTCGACCAAGCCTTAACCAATCATCGACCAAGCCTCGACCAGTCTCGACCAAACATCAACCAAACTTTTAATCATGACCTCAACCAAGCATCAACCAAGTCTCAACCAAACATTCAACCAACCATTGACCAAGCATCAACTAAACCTTGACCAAACATCAACCAACTTTTTAATCATGACACCAACCAAGCATTAACCAAACCTCGACCACGCATTGACCAAATATCAACCGACCTCGACCAAGTAAACCTCAACCAAACATCAAACAACCAAGCATCAGCCAACACGTGACCAATATGGAAAGAAGTAAACAAGGTAAGTTTGCTCCAAATTGGCTTGGACCTTACATTATAACGCACAAGCATGGACCAGGGACTTATTAGAACCTGAGCCCTTTAATGCCTTGCATCTGTGACCATTCTATTGTTAGTTGAGTACTCATTCATTTAACTTGAGCTCATCCCTTGAGCAACCCTTGTCATCGTCATTCCTTATTCCTTTCAACCCTTTTTCCCAACATTAGTCAACCCTTTTTGTCAAGCATGAATTCTTTGTCTTAATAAAAGGGAACCCTTAAACCTCTAGAGGCTCATCCATGGCTAAAAAATTCAGTCAACCAAAACATATCAAAAATGGGATACCTAACATATCAAAGGTCATAAAAATCTAAATGTAGACTGTTCCATCAAAGGACAGCTGCATAATTGTTGTATTTACTAGATTACTCCCTTGAAGGACAGCTAGGCCAGACATATCAACAACATACAAAGCAAAATATAGACCACTCCCTCGAAGGATGGCTATGACTAAATCTTGCTATAAACAGCACTTTTTTTAGAAGCTTCCCACATCGATCAGCTTCACATATGACCACAAATCAAAACAACATCCCTATGTAGACTTCCCGCATCGATCAGTTTGCCAAAAAAAAAATTGACAAGCTATTAAGTCATGGACATGCTTATAGTCATTCTCAGGGTCACCTATAAAAGGGGCAAGGTTATTCTTGCCAAAAAAAGGGTTACCCCATCCTCTCATATCACATAACCAAACTTATGACCCCAACCTACTCAAGGGATTTTGAGCTCATTTTAATGTCAAAGTGATTCAATTACCTCTCTAACACAACCACTGGTCAATGACGTAATGCATGAACGGGGCTTTTGTTTCTAAAAATCCCTTTATCTATGCCATCATCCTGGTCCTTGTCAATGAAAGAGCAATTCGCCTTTCACTCTTTTTTTCACACTTTGGTCACATACGACCAAACCTTTTTCTACCCAACCAAACCAAAACATTTTCAGACCAATAACATTATCATAACCTATTCACACTAGTTTCTATGGACACTAATACACATGGAAACTATCGACCATAAAATTTATGTCAAGCATAAACCATTACTTGCTGAAGCATAAATAATCTCAATTCATTTTTTTAGCATACACCATCACTAATATGGAAAATTGCTAAGGGATGAAAGACCACTCAACCAATGTTACAGAATACACCATCACACAATATGGAAAAGGCTGTAACATCATCTTATCCTCATCATTTCAACACATGACCAAACCAACCTATCGACCTCTTTGTTTCCTCCTCGAACTACATTGGTCTGAGGCCCTAAGACCAGGGCTATGTAGGCAGCATTCAGTCGACATGACATCTTCTAGGGTTAGCTCGGCCACACTCCTTCATTTTTCCATCTAACAGACCATCTATCTATCTCAACTCAACTCGACCAATGACCTTGGAGATCGCAACTATCTCATCTGACCCTGACCACTTCTAAGACAACTTTGCCTTGGTTGTTTTTTGCATTTATGCTACCTCACGACTGGTTAGCAAATTGTCTGCAACCTATGTTATGACCCTCACAAGTATTGGATCGTGAGCAAGTTGATACCCACTACTTGTGACATTTTTCATGTTTTTCAAGAGCACTTCCTGAGCCCAGTATACTTAGAACACGATGACCATTGGAGCTACAGCTAGGATCGAATAACCCAATCAGCTACGACTAAATTTTGGGGCTCGATTATTTCAATTTTAGCACTCCTCGACCTTGACCTGCGACAATTTGACCTGACCATCACGTGGAGTGGTATACATGTAATCACGACTATTACAGTGTTCATACTTCAAACTTCACCATCTCCATCCTCTCTCTATCAAATCAGCACCTGATATCAGGTTACCTTCCCTCGACTCCCACTTTGAGGGGGAATACCTCATCTCACATCTGGTGCAACTTCCTCTTATTTTTGTCTTACAGTTCATTCGAATAACCAACAGGACAAAATCAACCTTATCCCATACCTGGGGCAACCTACTCCTATTTTTGTCTTGCAATTCATCAAGAACAACCAAAAAGACAAAAAGGGGCAAATGTAGACACTAGAATCGTGTCTACTCCTTGGTCATTCTCCCCCTTGCTTCCCCTTGCTCCCTTTCTAACTTCACCATGCCTAACCTATGTTTTATTAATTTAAAATACCTATTTTAAATTAATAATTCCCCCTTGCCACATCATCCTTGACACCTCACCCATCACACCTCACCTCTCCTCGGATACCTCTCCTTGGATGCCTTCATCACCCCATGCCAAATCTTAAATGCTTAAACCCTATTTCATCCCTTCCACTATCCTCTCGTGCTCATTTAACCCACCTTCTACCATTTTCTCATGACCAGCTGACCTTGGCAGAAGGAAGAATGGGCAAAAGGCTATTTTTAGCCCTTTTTCCTATTCCTTGGCTGCCAACATCGGTCAGTAGTCAAACGATGTCAGTTGCCTTCAAAGCTACATTTTGTACCCCGAATGCAGGATCTTCAATCTTCAATCTTCAATAATCAGCCAATCTTCCAATTCTTTTTGATCTCCTAGACCCAGAATCCGACCTCTCTCTCTCCCTCTCTCCCAGACACACACCAAGCATCACAGGCTACAAGCACTTTGCAAAAATAGCTCCAAAATTTGGGTTAAAGACATTGCAGGGAGTCTTCTACATCAGCGGCATCAACAACACTTCTTCTTCAGCAGGCATGAGCTAAGTATGCTTCCTTTATTTCATTTCAGTAATCTAGAAATGTATTAGCAGTTAGCTCCTATTCGACTTTTCTTACTATCAACCAAACCACAACCCAACCTGTTCTTCCCAAAGAGGCTGAAAGGCCTTCTCTCATCCTTATCTCCCTGTCACCCTTGTTCTCTACCTGCCCCTTTTTTTAGACCATACTCTCTGCCCTACAGCCCTACACAAACCATCCAAATAGACTCTCAGACTACCACAGACCATTCTGTCAACCATAAACCTATCCAGACCCTATCCAAGGCCATTGCCCCGACCGACGCCGGCCACCAGGCCCATTGCCCCTACCGACGTCGGTAGACTAATTGATGCTGGTGACCTTAACCTATCGATGTCGACAGATTAACTGACGCCAATGACTGTGGAAGACATATTGCTACATACAGGTATGCATTTGCTTCTATTTCTTTTGATTTAGTATTTTATCATTTTTGTTTCTGGTAACATTCTGCTCTTTATCAATCAGTGGACTGTCATCCCTCTAGGAAGTCTTTGCACTTTTCGGATCAAGCTTTTGCTTGGCAGTCCACCTTATATCCATCTAACACTCTCTTTGTCTTAGTCTCTCTTATCTACAGGTGTCGTCCTCCACAGCTAAAGAGGAGTCCCTTCAATCATCTGGATTCAGTGCACAAACTTCATCCGGGTATCATCTAACCCTTGACCCTCTCTCTTAGTTTCTTAATTCCCTTTTGAATGTGAAAAGCGAAAACAGTTAGAAATAGGTCGTGCTAATGTAGATATAGCACTAATTATTTTTGGGTCTATCACGAGACCCTATTTTGACACTGTGTCCCAATATCTTCCCTTCATAGACTATAAAAACACACTTCTTTGGGTTTAAGGAAACCCCAAATTCTCTACACCTTTCAAAATGTTTCCTAAGATAATCCAAGTGTGATTTAGTATGATTTTAATAAAAAATGATATCATCTCTATTTACGAGGATCATTTTATTTATCAAGCCTTTAAAATCCATATTCATGGCTCTTTGGAATGTTTTACTAGCATTATTCAAATCAAATATAATCTTTTTATATGCATGCATGCCCCATTTTGTGGTGAAATCACACTTGTAATGGTTTGATTCTTGCACTAAAATTTAGTTATATCTAAAATAAGCATCTAGAAGTGAAAATCTTTCAAATCCTACTATAATTTGTAAAATTTATTCCGTGGGGGAAGAGTATAATGATCCTTTAGAGATACTTTGTTCAAATCCCTGAATCCTACACAGTCTCATTTTGCCATTATTCTTTCTTACAAGGACCAAATTAGCTACCCAATATGAGTGTTTGATAGGGAAGATGATGTTAGAATCTATCGGTTTGGATAGCTCACTTTTCATCAAGGGTTCTATCTTTGAATTAAATAAATATTTGTTTTTGTCTTACATGCTTGGTATTTGGACCAAGTTTTTTTGTATGTTGGGATAAACTAGGGTTAAACCCCACTAGATCATGATAAATCCAAGTGAATTTATCATCAAATTAATTTTAAAAATCAATTAAATCTTTCTTTTTAGATTTATTACATACCTTTCCTAGATTCAATGTTTTGCCTTCTGAAATAACAACCTATTTGTAGTCTTCTTCATTGACCATAATGTTCTTTTTGTGTTTTAGTTGACCATTTGAATTGAAGATACTATCTAAAGTGACAAGGCCCATTGGAAATTTATTTGTCTTCAACTGAATGACCTAATCTCTATATTAATATGGAAGTTTTGACTGGTTTCTATTAGAGAATTTAGATTCTTCCCTCAAGAAATTGATAATTTGTTGATCACTACCGAAGATTTACCAATTGATAATGTTATCAGGAATAGACTGTCTTACTACCAAATTTACATGCTGGCTTTTTTTTTGAAATTTTCTTGGTTAAGTTATATTTGGATCCCATCAAGGCCATATGATCAACATCTTTGTTCTGTAATTGATCCATAAACTTAAGCAATATTACGCTTACGTAATTTAATTTTTATTTACAATATCATTTTAATAAATAATTAAAAAAATGACTTACAATCATGAATTTAATAAAATAATTAACAACATTCAACAATAATTTGATAACAGAGTTCAGCATGAAGGCCTACATCTCTGGGTCTAATATCGATCGATAAATTAGGAAAAACATTTAAAAAGTACTTACAAACATTTTCATAATGAAAAATGAACAACTACAAAGTTGTCCATTAGGAAAAACTAATATAAGTCCCTTTTCAAACTTTTTCCCAATTATATCCCAAGCACCCTCCACAACCTTTGCAAGCTCCCTAGCTCTTAGTCTTTGCAATGACTATTGGCTTTTTTGAATTGCATCACAAATGTAATTTCGTGGCTTTATATAGCCTCTCAAATCTGTAGCCCAAGTGGTTGGGCCTTATCATTTTGTTTGAGAGGATAAGAGTTTGAAACTCATCCCAACCCTTTTGGTGGGCAAGGATTATCATTTATCCCACATTCATGGGGTTTTGACTTATCTTAAGGCTTTATTAAGCCTTATCCTCTCATTTGTCTTCATGGCTTATGCCACATTTTCCACCTTTTGCTTTGTCCACAGTTATGACATGGTTGGATATTGAAATATGTGGTGACTTGGGGAAAGTTTGTGGTACATGGTGGTAAAGTGTGGGAACCACGTGGAAACTTGGTGTGGACCATGGGAAATATATGGAAAACATGTGGAATATTTGAATGAAATGTGGAAAGGGTCTTTCACATGGAATGTAAAGTATTTTTGAGGGGCTTGGCATGAAATTTAATTACAATATATAAAATTAAAAAAATTGACCATAATGAATGGTGACGAGCCACATGGTGGCTTGAGGACCCACCACATGGTCCAATCTCATCATGCCACTTGTCAACCTCTCACCACACCACTTGTCAACCACTCGTTATGCCACTTGTCATCATCCTACTGGATGTTCCATCCAAACCCCAAATTATTTTATTGATTGTCGAAGATCCCCTGTCAAATACAAATGATTGAAACCATAATTTTCTCATGCCACATGTCACATTCTTACTGGTCTAGATTTGTCACATCATCTTGTTGATCGTGTTTGACCACAACTTTTCCCTACTATATCTTTTACATATGAACTCCATTTCACAAATCATAAATTATGCTTAAAATCTCATAATAAAATATTTGCCATGGAATGATTATTAGATCATTTTATAATGGTCAATTTCTATAGTTTGACCAACTTTGACTAGCTACACAAGGAACATATGAGCTCCATTTTCTATGTTCTACATACTGTTAGAAAGGTCTCTGTTGGCTCTATGCAATGGTTTAGGTTTGGATCTGATTCAATAATTTTTTGAGTTGACCTCTGGATCAATTATTTTGGCATACCTTAAATATTCAAAGTGGTGAAATCTTCTAACATTTCCCAAACCCTATGTTTGTAAGATCTTAGCAAATTATTCTTAGTCACTCTTTTAGATATCACTTGGTGAATAATCAACTCATTATTACCAAATATCTTTAGGGATTATATTCCTCTTTCCTTGGCCAACTTCAGTCCTCAGATTAAATCTTCATATTTAGCTACATTATTAATATAGCTAAACTAAATTCTAAAAGAATAGAAATATCTCTCCCTTTGAGGAGAGATCAAGATAAAACCTTCACCTACACCATTCTTGGTTCTTGAACCATCAAAGAATAGTTGTCACATTCCTTGAATATCTTAAGCTGGATGTATAATATTAGGGATGATTGCATCATTTTCATGTATGCAATATGCACCCAACTTGGTTTTTTGCACATAGTCATAAGGATAGAATTGGATAATTGATCCCTATTCATCCAAGTGAGTGTCTATAATATATTTTATGGGTGTTTCAACTTCATGATCAATTTCTTCTTATTGATCTTGTAATATACAATTCATGTCCATAAGGGGAGGAGTGTATGGATCAATATGATCTTTAGCTATTGGCTCAAATTTTATTATTACTTTTGTTCCATAAGTCATTCTAAAAAATATGTGAGAATAGTGTAAAAATAAGTATCTTCCCATTTTTGATATAAAATCTAATGAAAGAAAAATGGCAAAATAAGGTAGATGATCGATAACTGAGATATCTTGAGAAATTGACAAACTTGGACATGCATGGATAGTGAGATTTAGGTCTTTTGTAGTCCCTATTATTTGAACAGTAGTCCCATCCAATTACATCACTCCTTTTAAAATAAGTGTATATTTAATGCCAAGAGTATTAGTTATCTTTTTGGGCATGACAAAACTACTAGCCCCTAAATCTACTATGCAATTATGAAAAAGATGTTTCCCTATCATGAGTTAAAGATAAAAAGGGGAAGGTTTCCATTTTTTCTTGCTTTAGAATTAGTTTGACACTAACACAAATTAATTTCAACATTAGGTCCCTTGAATGGAAATCTATCCATTATTTGGAAGTTTTTCAAAGTTTCCTATAGTAAATCTCTTTGTGTTGGTATGGATAGTGCTTCCCACATAGTAACATTCAGATTGGTCTTCTTCATTTAATCAACTTTATTAAAAAGGATATTTCCAACCTTTTTTGGTGCCTTTGTAGGAGATATGTCTTCTTTTATAAGATTTGGAGAGGGCACTCTTGCATTGGGCTGACCTATAGGTACAAAGGGCAACCTTTGTACTATGTTTCTTTTTGTAGATTTTGGTATAACTTTGGAAGTTGTAGCTTGTTCCACCCTGGGGGGATGATCACTCCCCATTTATCTTTTCTTTGAATAGACTACCACTAGACCTCCACTATTGAAGAATACTTCCTCTTGGTTTATACAATAAAATTCATCCTCTTGCCAATTTAAAATAGTTGCCTCACCTTGATCAAGTTCTTGTGTATTTGCTTATTGGGAATTGGATTCTTCTTATTGTCCTTGTGTACTTGATATGCCTTGCACCATCAAGGCTTGAATGATAACACCATTATAATAAGAATTATAATTATGTGGCTACAAACAAGGATAACACCACTCATAGTCTTGAACTAGGTTATTTTAAATAGGTACCATAGATTTGGAAGTACTTGATACAATTAAAGCATGAAAAATTGGAGGTTTTGGTTACATATTTTAACCTTATAATTATTGATTGCCTCTATATGGTTTCCTATTAGGCTACAATGTTGGGTTAGCCTTTTGATAAGGCTTATAATTTTGGAGTTACTACCTCTTCATTACTACTAAATCATTGTCAAAAATTTTGAGTAGTGACTTGACCTCATGTAGTTCATTTGTTAGAGCAGGTGTCAAATTTGGTGCCTTGCTCATGGTGGGTATTAGAGTAATTATAGGTGGTTTAGGATTTATTTCTATAAATAGAGGCATTGGTGGCCTTGTGGCAATTTTTCCATCTTAGATTGAATAATTTTCTTCCCTTATCATAATTTCATAGGTAGTAGGAAGTGTGGTGCTACCCATTGACTAAATCATAACAATCATATCACTATTCAAGGCTTTAAGTAATATAGGAAAACATTGTTTGGAGTTGGCTTAACTAGTTTTAAAATTATATTCTATCTTTTGAAAATATAAATTAAAATTAGTCATGAGCTCATGAGGAGCCCATTGAATGGCAGTTAAGTTTTCAACAAGGAAAAGGTGGTCACTCTTATCTTCAAATTAAGCACATAGTGTGGTGCCTAAATCATCTAAAACATGGATAGAATAGGGAGGAAGGATTATGTACCATTGCAAGGATTTAACTTCGAAAGAAGATATTAGGAGTCTAATTGCAACATTATCTTGTATCACATTGTGGACTAAACAAAGATTAGCAATATCTTGTATGTGTTCATAGGGGTAGTGGAAGTTTCATTAGTAAAATATGGGAGGATTTTTAAAGCTATGGTGGGTATATCATGATACTAAGCAATTGGATTGGGATGACTCCATTGAAAGCTATGAAATTTAAATCTATGGCCATTATGAAAGGTATGAAACTAATAAGAGTAGAATTACTTGCAGAAGATGCAAATAAATTTATATGATATACTTTAGGATGGGGTACAACTTATTTTGATCTCTTTATAGATGGAAATGATAACTCTTACAAAATAACTTTCTTACCTTTAGTGGTTGATCTTGTTATCTACTTGGCATACAAAATCCTTGAAATTTTGAATCCATAAACCAATGGAGTCACGAGGTGATTTTGGAATGTGTAAATAACTCAAAAAAACTTGTTGAGAGTAACACCAATCTCTTTATAACTTTTGGTTCCCAAAGGGCATGCCAAAAACTATTATCACATAGATTTTACACCCGTTCTTGATGTTGTAACTTATTGTACAAAAATTTAATGATACAATTGGATCACCTCCAAGTTTTGGGACTTATAAAATTTCAGGTGAACCTCCAAAGAAGGTAGGATTCCTTTCACTAAACTTAATGCAACTAATAAAATATCAGTTAGTAGAATTTTTGCTTCTTTAGTGATCTTGCTTTGATTGGGAAAAGAGTTAATAATTAAATTTACAAAACTAAAAAAATGGTGATTGTACTAAATATTTTTAGCATGTTTTAATTCTTCCTTGAAAAAACATAAGAGGACATAAAATAGATTTAAATTTATTGGAGCACAAACTCATGCAAATAGGAAATCAAAGGTAGTATTTTATTATTTTTCATAGAAGGGAAAATATTATTTATTTTAATCAAAAAATATTTCATAAGGGTATAAAATACCACAAATTAATTCTTTTGACTAACATAATAGTTAAAACTTCCACAAATATTTAAATAACTTGCATACACAGGGATCTTTTAGACAAGAAAGGTAAAATCTTCAATTTATTTCATTCTCCAGGTTATAGTTTGTAGGAAATATATTTAAAATGTAGAATACTATTACTAACAACAAAAAAGATAGATTGGGCTATGGGATTTTGCCCATATTTGTACAAAATATCTCATAAATGAGATGTAGTTATCAGAAGCTTCAACACCCAGTAGAAGAAATCATGTAAATCTAGAACTTTATGTAAAAGAGGTGTGATATCCCATTCATGGCATCCTTTATCTTTGTAAAATGGTTTGGAAGAATGCATGCAAGATCTATGTGTGATATTCATCTTGGTGCAACATGGATAAACTTAGAAAAATCTTCATGAAATGCCTTGGGTTTTCTCCATACAGCTACAAAAATCTTCATGCAAGTAGATGGCGCTAAAATGAAACTAAACATTTAGACAAAATATAACTTAAAAATAATTCAATTTACTTTTGAAAAACCCTAACTTGAAAATTACAAGTGAGAATTTTACAACTTTCAAGTCATGTCACTTTGTCAAAACTGAATTTGTAATTTTCAATATATGCTTTTGCAAGTTGAAGCAAATATAACTTGTCAAAATGAAAAGTGTAATTTGTAAGTTTGATTTTTATAGTTTCCAACCTGTCAAAATATGAAGTGTAAAATACACTTGTCTCTTTCTCAAAAAGAGATATAAAATATAGTTGTAATTTTATAATTTACAACTTTACAATGCTTTTATAATAATGAAAGTATAAAATGTTTTCAATAGAGAGAATTAATCAATTTCCAATCTTTCCTCTAACTCCTTATCTTTTGCATCTTATAATTTCTCAACATATGTGTCAAAAACCTTGAATATCTCCTATACTATATCCTCATCTAGTTCAAAAGAGTAGAGTTTGGAGACCTCATAATTTTCTACTGTATCAAAAAGTTCTCTCCTCAAATTCTTTATTTCATACATTTCTCTACACATCTTATCCAATGCATTTTGATACTTGATGTAGTGGTGTATAAAGCTTAAGGTAAAGACTACATTTTACATATTCATTTTCCACTACTTTGAATTTTCTCTAAATTTCTTCTATTTGAAGGAGGTTATCTTCATCATTTTCTAGTCTACATGATAATTTACTCAACATTTATTCAATGTAATACAACATATCAACAACCTTATCATGTGTAACCTTGGACTTATGGGCAATATCTGTAAGTATATTTATCTAGAATTAAGACAGTTTATGTAATTCCTCTTTTTCTCCATCATTCCTCAGTATCTTTTCAACAAGGAAGAAGTCCATATTGATTGAATACACAAATATCAACTTAAGATAATATAGATTCAATCTTGTTGTTTTCCCCTCATATTTATTGACCAATTCTCTCAAGGTAATCCTTCTTTCCCTCAAAATTGTATAATGGTACATGATCATATAAATAATCTTATTTCCCTTGGAAATTAGGTCCTCTAGCCATTCCTTAGTAGCCCTTCCCATGATTGAAATTTAATTCACTACATCAATTATTTCTTGATCTGGGATATGGTTGACTGGTTGTGCTAACTTAGGTTATCAATGAACCACTGGGCTCTAAGAATTTATTTAATGTAGTTGGAAGTTGATCAACCTTGCTTTTCAATTCATCTTTAGTGACCTTGTCACTATCTATTCGTTAAAAAAGGAGTTGATGCCAAATTTAACATTATGATTTAACACCTCTCTCATTGAACGTCCAAGGTGAATATTTGAAATCTAATTGTCCCCTACAACTAGATCTTCTTTTAATTTATCTAGTGGGGGGACTACAATCTTCACATATCTCTTCACTGTGAAGTCAAATAGTATTATAGATAAGGTCTGGGGAGTAGACTTTTATTTATTATTCATATCTAAAAAAATAAAGTCTAGTATACTTGGGAATATTTTAATTTTGCTTCTTTCCCACTATTTATGCTATCCAATCAGGGGTAGCATCCTGATGTGTAGACATTGTCACCTAAGAATTAGTAGCTAAGGTTGTTGCACTGTTAGGCATTATGATAAGTATTGAATCTTGTGATGACTCTACCATTTATTGCTTGATAGATGCCTATATAATTTCATCTTCATCAGTAGGTTGAAAATCTACATTTGCATCAAGAACCTATTTCTCTCCTATCTCCACTGAAGGTGATTAGGAAACTACAGAAGTGGAAGAGTTAGGGATAGATGTGTCTACTAGGGGTGTAGGATGTTAAAGTAATACTATTAGGGGAGTAGACACATGAAATCTAAAATTGGGAAATATTGGAAGGGTGGAAGCCAAATAATTAAATGAATCAATTAAATGAGTTGGGCCACTTAGGGTTTGTAAAGTAGGGAAGATGAAAGGGGATGAGGATGAAGCAGTACTTATCTCAGGAGTTGGGATGGCAAATGGAACTAAAGTCATGATGACTAAGTTTATGACTATATACTATTGAGTTTAGTTGAAAATCAATGGAGATGGAATGGAAGGAATTGTAAATGGAATGAAAAGATGGTGTGAAAAAGAAAGAAGGGAAACTAGATTAGAAACTTGAGTATCCACTGATGGGGTACCCTGAGTGTCCACTTGACTTGATTACACTAGTTTCAATAGACTTATTTTTGTAGATAATGTGGTAGGAATAAGAGGTGGAGTGTAATCCTAAGATGTAAGGGGAGTGGAGATAGGATATGGAGGTGTTAGAGTTGTAGGAAAAATGTACACAAGTGGAGGGTGAACACTAGAGATAAGAGCTGTCACTTTTAATGATATTAGGGTTGAATTTATGGAGGATAAAAATATAGTTGTGTCCTTAGAATAGATGACAATTTATTGGTTTATTATTTCCCCATCCTTGCTAGATTTTCCCTTCTTAGCCTTAGTTTTCTTCTTCTTCTTGTGAGAGTTCATTGGCCCCTCTAACTGTTCTCCTATTATCCCACTAGGACCCTCTATTGATGGAGTTGCTTCTTCCTTAAGATTCAAAATCTTCTTTGTGATACTCACTATATCTTTGGTCACTTTCACCCCTTTGCTTCTATGTTAATTGATCATTCTATTAATCATATGTGTTATTCTATCTAACAAAAAATAGGATTTAGGAACTAACCACCCTACTAGTAGAAGGGGTTGAGTGATGATATTTTTGTTGTAGTTTGTGTCCATTGGGGACTCATCATCCACAAAGTCCTCAGGGATTGGTGCCAAATCAAATGATTTAACTTGTTCAAAGGTCATCCTATAATGGTCCTTCAATCTAACCTTCTCTTCATCCTCCAAATCCTCTCAATAGTATTCAAAATATGGAACATGGGAATAAATGGAACTTCCTAGAGTGATGGTGATGTTACCATAAACGTCATAATATGGCCTAGATTCTAAATACCTAAGTGCCATCTATGTCACTTTTACATCAACACACTTGGATTTGAGTAGGGAAGGGCATGTGTATCTACCAATAGTAATTGGGAAATGAATTCCTAATTTATGATTAATGGAAAGGAGTTTATGGGTATCAAAAAGATATCTTGCCACCTCCATTAGTTCCCATTTATCACTAAGGTATCTGGGTAATGTGTAGGGGAAGCCACTAAATTTGGATACCTTGATATAAGAATACATGGGGAACTAAATGAAGTAGGAGCCCCATCAAGTGATTTTTTCAATTGTTACATCTAAGAATCTTGTTCTCCCAAGCTGTCTATAAAACATGATGATGATGTAATAGATGAATACATCATTAAATCTCCTAAAATGTTACCTATTGGCCTCTAATGTGAGGTCATGATAATATTTATATAGTTTTCTTATTTCACTAGGTACTATGTTGAGGATTGGGAAGACTCATCCTTTGGCCAATATGTATATAAGCTAGGAAGTCATGAAAATTTTTACAATGTTTTGCACCTTCATCAATTACTTATAAAGGGAGTCACTAATGAGCTGGACCTAATGGATGTATTGTAAATTCATACAGATGACCCAAATGTATTGGTACATCCATTCTTGGAAGCTCTTAGCATCAGTACTATGATTAATCTTGTACAATAATATTATTATATCCCCCACCTCATCTTTGAATTCAATTCTTGCTAATGTATTTGGTAATCTAGTTGAGATAGCCTTGGGGAATTTAATCCATTGTTTGTTAATCATTTTTTGACACCCATATCTATTATCTTAAATGAATTGATGGGATGTATTTAGAGTTATGTCAAGATATCCCTCAAACTCTGGTATTACAAATACTAAATTAAAGAAATTGGGGTCTAGATTCAAAATCCTATCCCCTTTATCATTTACGACCTCTCATTTGTTAGCATCATAATTTTGGGATAGTGTCATCACCATTAGAAGGAAAATTGCTACCTATGGGAGTCTAGAGTCATAGATACTTTAGATCTAGTCATTTTTAAATTTTGCATTTATTCGGGTCTAGAAGTCCTCTATGTCAATGTGACCTAAATTTGTATCTTAGATATATTCATTCTTAATTTTTACATTTATTCAGGTCCAGAAGTACCCTATGTCATTTTTACCTACATTTGTATCAATTATCTCAATAGTATTGGAATCTAAGATAAGAGTCACCCCAAGGCCTTTTGATTTGAACTTCATTTCCTTTTAAGACATGAAATCTAGAGAAAATGTTTGTTGAAAACCAACTACAAGAGCTATTGGGGTTTCTAGGTGCTTGGAGTAGGTATAATCTCTGGTAGATATTGGAGGTGATATAAACAAGTAAAAAGTCTAGTGTAACTAGAAGGTGTTCAAAGCAAGTGAGAAATCCATAGAACTAGGAAGTGTTTTGGATAGTAAGAATGTCTGATGGAGCATAGAGTTGTTTTGAGCAAGCTAAAATCCCATGATGATGGGAGGTTTAAACTACAAGTGGGGATATTATAGGTCTAGGAGGTGTTTGAAGTAGGCCCAATGTTCATAGGTACTTGGAGGTATCTTGGAGGGAATATTCTCTAGTGTTGAGAATATTTGCCTGGCTGTGTTTTTGAAACCCCTAGGTTTTAATTTGAAATCTTGAGGAAAAATTTAAGGTTATCTATCATTTTTAAAATACAAAACCTAAAAAATAATTATATCTTAACTAAATTAAAACTTTGGAAAACACAAAACAAACAAACCTAAAATTAGACAAAACATAGAGAAACCCTAAAACTTTATATAACATCTTGCAAGATGGAAACCCTAAACAATGAAATTGAAACTTTTCACAGGCAAAGAAATATTTCAATAAGCTTCAATTATAAGAAATAATGAAAAAAATCACAAGGAAGACTAGGGAATATTATGCAAGGGTGTTGTAGCATTGCTTGGAAATGTGGGTTAATGAATGGCTCAAGGTCAGAGGCATGGTTATCACTATCAAATCTAAAAAATGATTAGCAAATTAAAAAATGAATTAAAATCCCCAAATTCACATTATCTATATAAAAGCCCTACAATTAATGAAGCTATGGTGATTGGTGGTATAAATCCATAGACCTCATGCAATTTTTCAATTTTTTAAATTATATGTTGACCCTCAAATCCCATGGGTAGTGTAGGTTGACCTCTATGCAAATGGGAAGGCAGAACTCCATGCACAATTTATAATTTTACAAAATTATATATTGTGTTTAGAGTTTCAAATTCATGAGTTAGGTTGTTGGTGGGATCTAAAACTTGGATTGCAATTTACAATTTTGTAAATTGAAAATTGCTCTCCAAGTTTTAGGTTTTGGGGAGGTTTTTGGTTTGCAGGATCTAAAACTCCACTTGTAATTTAAAATTCTACAAAATTTCAAATGGTTTTTTGGATTATGTTGGCTAGTGAATTATAGGATTTGGAACTCAAGCTGCATTTTACAATTTTGCAAATTTCAAATTAATGTCAGAGTTTTGAATTCCATCAGAAATATAAGGTTAGTGTGTTGTGGGATCCAGAGCTCAGGAAGAAATTTACAATTTTGTAAATGGAAAATTACATCCAGAGTTCTAGATTTTGAAATACAAAATAAATGTGGGTTTTTGGTAAATTCAAGGAATTTTATCAAAAACATTAGGGAGTTTACAATAGGGTTTTTGATGTAATGATATTCATGGGACAAAAATATCAACATTTTTTGTAACCTCTGTGGGGTGATTGCCTACCAATCAGTTTGTTTCTAGTAGCCTTCTAGTTCATTAGGTATGGAGTAATTTTAATATTAACACACTACAACTTGGTGAAGAACAAACTAATACTTGACTAAACAAAAAATAAATAGGTAAAAAGGAACAAACAAGGAAACATAACTCCTAAAGAGTTGACCTGTGTAGAATCACTTATTTTAAAAAACATAACTAACCCTATTATATACAAAATTTTATTTTTTGGAATGAATTCCTACCTCAAAAGAAAGATTTGAGGTATATCCCATTTACTGGGATAAACATTTTTGATCCATCAATATTAGATATCTAGAATACATTATCTCCGTTACATTGAGTTATAATGTATAGACCACTCCATATTGCATCAAACTTGGTGTGTTTGCTTGGTTTAGCCTTGTATGTATCCCATTTAAGAACCATGTATGCTTCATTAATCTCTTGTCAAATGCCTTTTTGTCAAATGTCCTCTTTATTTGATCTTGATTTTATTCCAAGAATTTAATTTATTGGTTCTTGATTTCTTCTAGTTCCATGAGTTTAGCCAATCTTATTGTCATTTTATCATTATCAATCAAATCTAAATGGTGATTGAGCTCTAAAGATGGTAAATCTATTGGCATTGGGACTCATGCTTCCATTCTATATACCATCATGAATGGGGAGTTTCCAATGGCTCTCTTATGAGTGATCTTATCATCCCATAGTGTTGATCTCAACTCTGTATGACATGTCCTTTGATTATCCTCCATTGTCCGTTTGATAATTATTATAAGGTTCTTGTTGGTTGACTTGACCAAGCCATTACCCTCAGGGTAATAATCAGAAGAATTACTCAGGTATACATTGTGATTTACATCCCATTCACTCACTTGAGTGATCACAAAAGCTTTGGCATTATCTAAGATAATGGTGTGAGGAACACCAAACCTTGAAATAATACCATCCATGAAATCCAAGGCAGATGCCTTTATAGCATATTTTAGTGAAACTACTTCAGTCCACCTTGTGAAATAATCTATTGCTATGAGGACCCATCTACATCTTGCACTCGATGGTGGGTTGATCATTCTAATTAAATCCAATCCCTATTGAGCAAACAATTGATCTACTTAAATTGGTCTAAGAGGTAAAGCAACTAATCTTTATTTGTTAGCAAAGTAAGCACACTTTTCATAGTTCCTTACCCATTAATGGGAATCATTAAATAATTTAGGCCAATAATAGTCCCCTATCATTATCTTGATGGTCATGGTTCTTGTAGAGAAATGTCAACCTGATGAGCCATCGTGAAATCCTTCGAGCACCTTGGGTACTTTATCATGTTCAATACATCTTAGCATGACCCCATTCATATACTTTCTAAATAATATTCCATCAACAAGGATATAAGGAATGGATTGGAATCTTTAATACCTTTTCTTAAACTTTTGAAACTCATACGAGTACTCACCAATCTGTAAGAATTTGGTCATGTGATAGATCTAGTTGTTGAATATAGGTAGGTTGGCCAGCTGAGGTGCATTCTAAGCATATATTGTTTTAGATGTTGTTTGACCAGTATTGATATTATAAGTGAGCTATTCACATAAACCCTTTGCTCCCACCATATTGGTAGTTTTGATGTCCATGTCATACTCCATGACCTTAGTGATCCATCCTACTCTTTTTTCATTTATCTCTTGTCTAAGTAGGAACTCTTTGACACTTTGATGACTCACCATCAAATGAATTTTATTGTTTGAGAGCATATGCCTAAATTTTTTGAGAGCCTTAATTACAAAATATACCTACTTATCCATGAAACTATAATTATCCTCATAACCCCTCAAGGATTGATTGAATAATAATATTGGTTGTTCTAATTATTCTTTATTTTGTTGGGATAGAATAGTTGAGATGCTACCTTCCCCTCCAAAATCATAAATAATAAAATATTTATCATAGTTGAGGTTGACTAGAGTAGGAGCCTGAGAGACAGCTTGTTTGATGGCTTCAAAATTGTCTCTTCCTTCTTTTGTCCAGCTAAAAATGGTATCCTTCTTAAGCATTGTAGTAAGGGGTTTAGCCAAGGAGACAAAATTTATCTTTCCAAGGAAAATTTGTAATCCTTTATTATGTCTCGGTAGTGTTAATGCAGATATATCACTAATTCTTTTTGGGTCTATTGCATGACCCTCTTTTGACACTATGTATCCTAATATCTTCCCTTAATGGACTGTGAAAACACACTTCTTTGGGTTTAAGGAAACCCCAAATTCTCTATACCTTTAAAAAAAAAACCTAATATGATCCAATTGTGCTTCAACATGCTTTGAGTAAACAATGATATCATCTAGGTATACTAGGATCATTTCATTTATCAAGCCTTTAAAATCCATATCCATGGCTCTTTGAAATGTTGCACCAACATTAGTTAGATAAAATGGTATCTTTTATATGCATATGTGCTCCATTTTGTGGTGAAGGTAGTCCCTTACTGGTCTAATTCTTGCACCAAAATTTAGTTATATCCATAATAACCATTTAGAAGTAAAAATCTTTCACATCCTACCATAGTTTTCAAAATTTATTCATGGGTAGAAGAGGATAATTATCCTTTAGATATTCTTTGTTTAGCTACTTGAAGTCTACACATAGCTTGATTTCAGCATCCTTTTTTTTATAAGGACCAAACTACCCAAGACGAGTGTTTGATAGGTAAGATGATGTTAGCCTCTATCATTTTAGATAACTCACTTTTCATCATGGGTTCTATCTTCAAATTAATCAGTCTCTATTTATGTCTAATAATCTTGGTTTTTAGATCAAGTTATATTATATACTAGGCTAAACTAGGGTCAAACCCCCATAGATCATGATAAATCCAAGTGAAGTTATCATCAAATTCTTTTCACAACTCAATAAAATCTTATTTTTCAAAGTCATTGCATACCTTTCCTAGCTTCAATGTTTTACCTTCTAAAATAAGCATTGGTTCATAGTCTTCTTCATTGACCATAATGTTCTTCCTTTCACCTTTTAGATAATCATCTAAATTGAAGATACTCTCTAAACTGATAAGGCCATTGGTAATTTATTTGTCTTCAACTGAATGACCTGAAATTCGTATTGATCTATAATTCTTGATTGGTTTCTATTAGAAAATTTAGCATCTTCCCTTAATAAATTAAAAACTTGTTGATCACTATCAAAGACCTACTAATTGATTGCATTATCAAGAATAGATAGTATTACTATCAAATTTACATGATATTTATTGGGATCCCACTAAGGCCATATGATTAGAATCTTTGATCTATGATCTTGGCACTACTTGAATATTCAAAGTGGTTAAATATTCTAACACTTCCCAAACCCTATGTTTGTAATATCTTAGTAGATTATTCTTAGTCACACTTTTATATCTCACTTGGTAAATAGTCAACTATCACCAAATATCTATAGGGATTCTATTCCTATCTCTTTGGCCAACTATAGTCCTCAGATCAAAGCTTCATATTCAATTACATTATTAGTGAAGCTAAATTAAATTCTAAAATAATATAAATATCTCTCCCTTTGAGGAGAGATCAAGATAACACCTGCACTTGCACCATTCCTACTTCTTAAACCATCAAAAGAATATTTGACACATTCATTAAAGATATTCAGCTAGTTTAATAATATTACAAATGATTGCATCATTCTCATGTATGCAATATGTACCCAACTTATTTTCCTGCACATAGTCATAAGGATAGAATTGGAGAGCCAATCCCCATTAATCCAAGTGAGTGTCTATAATATCTTCTATGGGTGTTGCAAATTCATGACCAATTTCTTCTTCTTGATCTTGTAATATACAATTCATGTCCATAGGGGGAGTATTGTATGGCTCAGTATGATCTTTAGTTATTGGCTCAACTTTTATTGTTACTCTTGTTCCATGCCTTGTTCTATTCAACATGCGAGACTAGTCTATAGATAATTATACTCCCATTTTTTTGGTAAAATCTCATGAAAGACAAATGGAAAAATAAGGGGGAAGATTGATAACTAAGATATCTTTGGAAATTGACAAACTTGGACATATATGGAAGTGATATTTAGGTATTTTATAGTTCTTACTTATTAAATAACAATCCCATCCAATTGCACAACTCCTTTTAAAATAGGCATATACTTAATGCCGAGATCACCAACTATATTTTTGGGCAATGATAAAACTATTGCCCATGAATCTACCATGAAATTATGAACTAGATGCTTCCCTATTATGAGTGAAATATAAAAAGGGGGAGGCTTACCATTTTTTCTCACTTTAGCATCAGTTTGAGGTTGACATAAATTAAATTTAGCATTAGGTCCCTTGATTGGAACTTTATCCATAACTGTAATTTTTTCAAAGCTTCCTATAGTAAATCTCTTTGTGTTGGTATGGATAGAGCTTCCTACATAGTAACATTCAGATTGGTCTTTTTCATTTTCTCAACTATACTAAAAGGGATATTACAAACATTTATTGATTAATTTGAAGGAGATATGTCTTATTTTACAAGATTTGGATTGGGCACTCTTGATTTAGTATGGCCAATAGGTACAAAGGGTGGCCTTTATATCGTGTTGATTTTTTTAGATTCTTGTATAACTTTGGAAGTTGTAGCTTGTTCCACCCTGGGGGGATGATTACTCTCCATTTCTCTTTTCCTTGAATGTGTGTTGGCTTCCACTAGACCTCCACCATTAAAGAATGATTCCTCTTGATTTACACAACAAAAGTCATCTTCTTTCTAGTTTAGAAGAGTTGCCTCACCTTGAATAGGTTCTTGTGTATCTACTTGTTGGCAAGTGAATTCTTCTTATTATCCTTGTATACTTGATATGCCTTGCACCATCAAGGCTTGACTAATAACATCATTAGGAAAATTATTCCAATTATGTGGATATGAACAAGGATAACACCACTTATAATATTGAATCATGTTATTTTGAACAAGTACCGTAGCTTTGGAAGTACTTGTTGCAGGTAAGGCATATACATTTAGAGGTTTTGGTTACATATTTTGACCTTGTAGTTATTGATTGCCTTGGTATGGATACCTATTAGGATAGTATGTTGGCTTGGCCTACTGATAAGATTTATAATTCTAGGATTGTTGCATCTTCATTGCTACTAACTCATTTTCAAAAATCTTGAGTAGTGACTTGACCTTATATAGTTCATCTATTGGAGTGGGGGTCAAATCTAGTGCCTTGTTTGTGGTGGCAATTGGAGAAATTGAAGGTGAGGTAAAATCTATTTATTGAAATATAGGCATTGGTGACCTTAGGCCAATTTTTCTAGCTTGGATTAAATAATGTTATGCCCTTACCACAATTTCATAGGCGACAAGAAGTGTGGTGCCACCCATTGAATAAATCATAATAGCTATATCACTATTAAAAGATCTTAAGTAATATATGAAAGCATTATTTGGAATTGGTTTGACCAGTGTTAGATTTCTATTCAATGTCTTTTAAAAATGGAAATTGATATCAGTCATGAGCTCATGAGGAACCCATTCAATGGTAGTTTATTATTTAACTAGGGAAAGTTTGTCACTCTTATCTTCAAATTGAGCACATAACATGGTGCCTAAGTCATAGAATTGGTAGGAAGGATTTTGAACCATTGCAAGGATTTACCTTTAAGAGAAGAAATTAGGAGTCTAATTTCAACATTATCTTGTACCAAATTATGGATTTAACAAAGATTAGAAATATATTTTATGTGTTTCATAGGGGTGGTGTAAGTTTCACCAATAAAATATGGGAGGCATTTTAAAGAAAATGTGGGTATATCATCATACTAAGCCAACTAGAGTAGGTTGACTCCATTGAAATATATGAAATTTAAATTTTTGGCCATTATGGGAGGTATGCAACTGATAGGAGTAGAAGTACATACAAGAGATGAAAATACATTTATAGGATATACTTTAGGATGAGGTAAAACTGATTTTGATCTCTTTTTATATGGAAATGATAACTCTAAAAAATTAGCTTTCTTACATTTAGTGGTTGATCTTGTTTGTTTGTTTGGCATACATAATCCTTGAAATTCAAAATTTGTAAACCAATGGAATTATCAACTAATTTTAGAATGTGAATATAAATCTCATAGCACTTGATAATAGTATCACCAATCTATTTATAACTTTTAGTTCCTACAGGGCATGCCAAAAAATATTATCACATAGATTTTCAACCTGTTCTCGATGTTGTAACTTATTATGAAAAAATTTAAAAATACAATGGGATCACATCCAAACTATGGGGCTTGGAAATTTTGATGTGAACCTCTAGAGAAGGCTAGTTTCCTTTCACTAAACTCGGTGTAACTGACAAAATATTAGCTAGTATAAATTATGCTTCTTTAGTGTTCTTGCTCCTAAATTAGGGCTTTGATTGGGAAAAGAGTTAAGAATGAAATTTATGAAAATAAAAATGGTGATTTCACCAAATATTTATAATGGATCTTGTTGTCCCCCAAAAAATATCACTCATTTTTGGGACAACATTTGAACTATTTTGGTCCTAAGACCAAAATTGTCTCTTCCCTTTTCAAAATTTGTTCTGAGCATTCAAATTTCTCATTTTTAAAGCTTCTCAAAAATATATGGACTCTGCAGGCTTGAATCTATGGACTCTACAGGCTTGAATCTATGAACTCTGCAGGCTTGAATCTATAGACTCAGCAGGCATGAATCTACAGACTCTGCAAGCCAAGTTTAACAGACTTCACATGTTAATTTCTATGGACTCTGCAGGAAAGAATCAAGCTCTCAACACTTAGGTGATTTCAAAGTTGGTTCAATGACAAGGCTCAATCAAAAGAGTTCATCGGCAAGCTTCTAAGCAAGGATTGAACTAATTGAACCAATGAACCATTGAACCACTTTGGTTCAAAGGTTCAATGGGTTCAAGGTTCAAGGTTCAAAGGTTCAACATCAGTAGAAAAAGATCAACTACTTCAAAGTTCAACTGCTTCAAGGTTCAATGGCTTCAAAACACTTAGCAAAGAGAAGAAGGCTTGAACCATTGAACCATTGAACCATTGAACCACTTTGGTTCAAGGGTTCAACGGGTTCAAGTTTTAAGGTTCAATAGGTTTAATGACCAATGGTTCAATGCGTTTGGTTCAAAGAGGTCAAAAGGACTTAGCTAAATAAAAAGAATGAACCAATTGAACCATTGAACCTTGAACCAAATTTGGTTCAATCGGTCGGTTCAAGAGACAAGTTCAAAGGTTCAACCAGTACGATGAAGATCAAAGAGCTTAGAAAGAACAAGGAAGTGATGGACTAATGGTTCAGTAGGTTCAAAGGCTTCTATAGGTAGGTTCAATCAAAAGAACAAGTTTTCGACACATAGTCATTTTCAAGGCTTGAACCATTGAACTGTTGAACCATTGAACCACTTTGGTTCAAGGGTTCAATGGGTTCAAGGTTCAAGGTTCAACAGGTTCAATGACCAAATGGTTCAACGTGTTCAAAGGGAATGGACCATTAAACCATTGAACCAAAGTTGGTTCAATCAGTTGGTTCAATCGATAGGTTCAAGGGGTTACCCCAAATCCAAAGGATCAAACAGCCCTTGTGGAGGGCAGAAAGGGGGAAAATGGACCAATTCCCTGGAAAAATAGACAAAGTAAATTCCTTTAAGAAAATGAACAAGACAAAGAGACAATTCCTTTGGGGAAATTGTGTGAAAGAATTCCTTCAATTATTTTCCTCCAAAAGAAAGAAAAGAATGAAAGACTAAGGCAAAAAATGAATTCTTTCAGACAAAAATTTTGAAGAAATATGGCGAAGCTGCGGGAGAAAAGCCCAAAAGAATTTCTGAAGGCCAAAGACAAAGCAGCCAAAATAATTCTTGCAGACTTTTTGTTCATGGGAAAATATCCACAGAAAAAAGTCTATGAAAAAGATTTAAAGGACTCCAAAGACAAAAGGCCACCGAAGGACCTCGAAGGGTAGGTGCCCTTACGGGGGACTCTTGATTGCCAAATTAAAGGACACTTCCCTAAAGCTAAAGGGTCACCTTCCCTTTGAGAGGATGAAAAACAACAAATATGAAGGAAACAAGTAGCAGAAAAGGCAAAATCAAGAGAAAGTTGAAGAAAGTCCAAGGGGTGACGCCCCTGAAGACATCAAAGTCAAGAACAATGAATTAGCTATTAGAAATTCAAACATAGTGACAGGTGTGTGAACGTCAATTTCAAGGTTTGTAAAATAGCCGTTGATTTTGGAAAGCCTTAAAGAAGAGCCAAAGAACTTAGCGACCCACCAAAATCCCAAAGGCCATTTGAAGACTGCCCAAAGGGTAGATAGCCTTGCGAGGGGATCTTCCTGACCCAAAATAGACTCAAATGCATTCAAAGGCTTTAAGGCCAAGACCAACAGGAAGCGACTAAGGAACAAAGCATCAAATTGAATTAAGGACCTTATTCAATTAACCAAAAGAGGAACGATGACGAAGGATCAAAAATATTTGCACATCGGATATGTTTCTAGAAGTAGACTGCTAGGGGGATATTGAAAGATACAAACTTTCAATAGCATGACCCATTTCTCTGCATTGAGAAAAGCAAATGGGTAAATGCCCCTAAATTCGAGCATGTCTTCTTAACAAAATTCAATGCAACATGATGTGTTACTATTTCTATGCTAATTTCGCTTTCACATTCAAAGAGAGAAATGAGAAACTAAGAGATGGTCTAGGGTTAGAAGATACCCAGATGTAGTCGTGCGCACCAAAATTAGACATTGGAAGGTACTCCTCTTTGGCTCTGGAGGAATGACACCTACAAAGAAAAAGAGATGAAACACGAAAAACGTTAGACAAGGAGATGGTGGGTTGTCAAGCAAAAGCCTGATCCCTGAAGTATGAAGACTTCCTTAAGGGATATCAACCCACTAATTAAAAATAGAATATTTGACAAAAACAGTAATAGTGAAAGATAGAATGAAAGAAATAAAAGATAGAAAACAAAATGCGTACCTGATATGCAACAAATTGCTCTACACAGTTGTCAGCATTGGTCTCTGTGCGGGCGTCGATCAGGGAAGGGTGCCGACATCGGTTAAAGTGCCAGCATCGATAGGGGTAGTGACCGATGTCAGTCAGGGCAGCAGTTCTTAGACAGGGTCTGGTCAGGTCTGGTCAGGTCTAGATAGGGTTTAGGGTTGCAGAATGGTGTCTGAGGGTTAAGGAGTCAGTTTGGGAGTTAGAGGAATTATTTGGGGGTTTGTACAGGGATCTGGGTAGAGTTGAAGATTGTGTATTTTAGACAGGGTGGACAGAGGTGATACAGGAGGAAGTCAGGTCAGGGCTATAGTCTGAATCTAGATCGGGGTTGATAATAGTAATAAAAACAATAACCAGAGAGTAGAATAAAAACACAGAACAGACGCTTACTTGTTACGCGCTGCAAATAGAGTCAGAGACATGATTGACGTTGTCACTGTATCACAAAAGTTTAGTGTAGCAGACCTCCAGCAAGATGACTGAAGAAAAATTCCTGTACCAGAGAGAGAGACATGAGAGATTGATCGTAGATTGATTGGATGCAAAAGTTGGCTGATCGTTCGAATGAAGAGGTTGCTGATTGATATGAAGGAAGGTCCGATAACCGATCAGGAAACTGATTGGCAATTGAATAATGAAGAACTGAATAATAGATAACAGATCTTATGTTCAAGTTGAGAACGCAGTGTTAAGGATAACCGACGCCAGCAAGACCACCGATGTCGGCCGAGAAGTGACTGACGTCGGTAGATTCAAAATGGGGACATAGGCTAATTTTAGCTTTTTGCTCATTTTTACATGCTGCCAGGGTCAAGGCTCATGGGAAAATGGTTGAGAGGGGTTAGATAGATGTGAGAGAATAAAATGGGGGTTAAGGAAGAGGATGACGAGGGTTAGACACAATTTTGGTGTCTACATTTGCCCCTTTTTGTCTTGTTGGTTGTTCTAGATGAATTGCAAGACAAAAACATGAGTTGGTTGCCCCAGGTGTGGGATAAGGTTGATTCCATCTTGTTGGTTGTTTGAATGAATTGCAAGATGAAAATAGGAGGATTGGTTGCCTCGATTATGGATGAGGTATTCCCCCTCAAAGTAGGAGTCGAGGGAAGGGAACCGAGAATCAGGTGTTGATTTGACAACGAGTGGATGAAAAAGGGGTGAGGGTGAATGCTGTAAAAGTCATGATTGTGTGCATACCACTTCACGAGATGGTCAAGTTAAATTGTCACAATTCAAGGGTCGAGGAGTGCCAAAATTGAAATAATCAGGCCCCAACATTTAGTCATCTACTGATCGGGTCACTCAATCTAAGCTGAAGCTCCAAATGGTCATCGTGTTCTAGGTATTTAGGGCTCAGAAAGTGCTCCTAAAAACATGAAAAAGTCACAAGTAGTGCGGATCAACTGGCTTGCAATCCTATACTTGTGAGGGTCCAAAAATAGTCTGCGCACAATTCTGCTAACCAGTCGTGAGGTAGCATACATGCAAAAACAACCAAGGCAACATTTGTCTTGGAAGTGGTGAAGGTCGAAGTCTGAGGAGATAGTCATGATCTCCAATGGTCATTGGTCAAGGTGGATGAATGGACCAAAGGATGTGGCTGAGCTAACCTTAGAACACTGAGTGCTACCAACATAGCCCTTGTGTGAAGGGCCTCAGGCCAATGTAGTTCTCCTTAAAAGGGAGGAATGGTCAAAGAGATTGATGGTCTTGGTCGAGGGCAAGGTCATGGTCAAAAGGAGGAAAGAAGGTTTGTCCATTAGAGAGACGAACAAATGAAGGTGGTCAAGCTAACCTCAAAAGATGTCGTGTCATCTGAGTGCTACCTACATAGCCCCAGTCGTAGGGCCTTAGACCAATGTAGTTCAAACTGAGAGGCAAAATGGTCGATGATTGGATGTGGTCAAGTGTCGAAATGATGAGGAGAAGATGTTACAGCCTATTCCAAATGATGTATTCTGTAACATTGGTCGAGAGGTCTTTCATCCCTAGCAATTTTCCATATTCATGATGGATGTATGCTAAAAATGAATTGGGGTCTATTTATGCTTCAGCAAGTATTGGTTTATGCTTTAACATAAATTGGGTCTGGTTGATAGTTTCCATGTGTATTGGTGTCCATAGAAACTATGTGAAAATGACTAGGATGATGTATGATGTCATAATGTCATGATGAAAATGTTGAGGTTGGTTTGGTTTGAGTTGGTTCGGTAGAAAAAGGTTAGGTTGAATGTGACCAAAGTGTAGAGAAAAAGTGAAAGGCAAATTGCTCTTTCATTGACAAGGACCAGAAGGGATGGCATGGATATGGGTTATTAGAACAAAAGCCTCGTTCATGCATTGCGTCGTTGACTAGATGTTGTGTTAGAGCGGTAATTGAATCACTTTGACATTAAAGTGAGCTTGAAGTCCCTTGAGAAGGTGATAGAAAGAGGATAGGATAACCTATTTTAGAGCAGAGATAACTTTGCCCCTTTTTATAGGAGACCCTGAGACAACTATAAGTCAAGTCCATGATTTTGTGATTTTTTTTTGGTGCAGACTGATCAATGCGGGAAGTCTGCATAGAGATGTCATTTGCTTGGTGGTCATGTTGTGAAGCTGATCAATGCAGGAAGCTTCCGAAAAAGATTGTTGTTTGTAGCAAGAGTTAGTCATAGCCATCCTTCGAGGGAGTGGTATATATTTTGCTTTATATATAAGGGCTTTGAATAGCTGTCCTTCGAGGGAGTAGTCTATTAGCTACAGCAATGATAGTATAGTTGTCCTTCGAGGGAGCAGTCTGCCTTTTGATTTGAGTTGGTGACCTTGAATATTTGGACATCTTGATTTATTTTGACAGAAATGTGAGTCATGGACAAGACTATAGAAGGTCAAGGGATCCCTTTTATTAGGACAAAGCATCCCTACTGTCTAAAAAGGTTATAGAGGATTTGTGAAGGGGAGTAGGGTTGAAAGGAATGAGGATGAAGAGGATGGGGATTGCTCAAGGGATGAGCTCAAGTTAAGTGTCAAGTGGATGAGTACTCGATTAACAATAGAATGGTCATAGATGCAACACATTAAGAGGCTCAGGTTCTGGCCGTCCATCGAGAGAAGACAAACGATACATCCCTAATCCATACTTGTGTGTGATAATGAAAGGTCTGAGCCAATTAAGGGCAAACTTGCCCCATTTGCCTCTTTCTAGATTGGTCAGGTGTTGATTGATGAGTGTGAAATTGGTTGATATGGTCGCTGATTGGTTGAGACTGGTTGAATGTTTGGATAAAAAGGTTGGTTGAATGTTTGGGTTGAATGTTGGGTTGATTGATATTTGATTGTTGATTGGTCGAGACTGGTCAAATGTTTGGTCGAGGGTAGGGTTGATAGACACTTGGTCGAGGTTTAGGATTAAAAGAGTGATTGATATTTGGTCGAGACTGGGTTGAAAAGTTGGTCGAGGTTTGGATGAAGGTTGAATTCCCCCAGCGGGTAGGGAGAATGTTTGATAGATTGGTCAAGGTTGGTTGAGGTTTAGTGGTTAGATTGACTATGTTGATGTCGAATAAGGGGGTTAAAGGTGGCAAAGGGACCATAGTCTGGCGTGGAGATCCTGATTTAGGTGATGAGGTTATAGAGGCATGGGTCAGTGTTAATGATTTGTCGAAGGGGTGGTCAAGAGGATCCTTGATGAGAAGGGAATCCTTTCTCTGTTGTTGATGAATGATAGCTTTGAGGGCACAACAATGCTCAGTGTCATGTCTCAGAGTGTGATGATAATGATAGAATTTAGAGTTGTTGAACCAAGAGGGTCTTGATCTGAGAGTTGATGAGAGGGGCAGTGTTGAAGGTTTGGTGATAATATGGTCAAGAAGAAGGGTGTCGTTCCCCAGACATTGGTGAATGGCAACCTTGAGGGCACAACAATGCTCAGTGTCATGCCCAGGTGTGTGATGATACACACAAATGCGAGTGTCATCGAACCAGGGCTGTTTTGGTCTGAGAGATTGATATGGTCTAAGAGGCAGGAGATTAATGCGAGAGGACTGCAACAATTACCGTAACAACAAGGTATAAGAACCTGCTAATGGGTCTGGATGTTTTGTTGCAGTGAGGGTTGATGACTTTGGTTTAGGAGGCGTAAGAGGTGTTGGTTAATAGTTTAGAGGAGATATATGTCTGATGGATTGATAAAGTAATGGAGGTGACTTGCCTCTATGAAGTATGGGAGTGGGAAGCATTCCTATTAAAGTGGATGGATGCGGGCCCAAGATTGAAGGTAATGACGAAGGTGGGGGAGGAGTTCTCCGGTGTGGTCTAGTGGCTTTCTTTGGTTTGGGTTGAGGGCCACCTTTGTGCGAGGCAAGGTTAGATGTGGGTTTGGTTTTAGATGTGGATGGAGGTGAGTGAGATGTGGCAATCTCAGGCAAAAGGCAAGAGGAAACCATGACTGGGTCTTCCTCAATCGAAATAGGTAGAGAGACTGGGTCTTCTCTTGGTGGAGAAGAAATAGAAGAGTGCAGCTCCTCAAGAGGATAGATGGCAGGGATGATCATGCCTTCTACTTGTGCTTGAGGAGTAGGCAAGGTAAGGTCTTCAGATGAAGGTGGGCTTGATGGCGTAGGTAGGGTCAAGGCATCTCCAGTATAAGAGAGATAGATGGAGGACTAATAGGAGAAGAAAGTTCTTCATCTTGTTATGGACGAATAGGAGAAGAAGACTCTTCTACCTATGAAAGAGGTTGGTTAGGGACAAGAGGTAAGATAGTGTTGATTGTGTGAATATTATGGTCTTGAGGGTCATTGGTCAAGGTCTAGACATTGTTTTGAGTAGGCGGATGATTTGGGAATGGTTGTTTGAAGATGTTGATGTGTTGGTTGGGTGGGGCATTCGGGTTATCTAAAATAAGATCCCCCTTGTCGATCATGTCTTGGACTATGTTTTTAAAGGTTCGGTAATTGTCGATGTCATGGCCATGGACATGGTGAAAGTGACAGAAGTCGGCCTCCCTATACCATGTAGGGAGGGCTTGTGAAGGGTCGAATTGAGGTGGTCAGATGGGAGGGAGATTGAGGACCCCTTGCTTAACAAGTTTTTCCAAAATGGAAGCGTATGATTCTCCAAGTGGAGTGTATGAACGCTGGATGTACCATTGTTGGAATTGTTTGGTGATGCTTGAAGATGTAGAAGGTTGAGAGTAATTAGTTGTTGTCAAGGATGGTGATCTAACGACCACAGTGTTGGCCACTCCTTTGGATTGGGAATTGGCAGAAGAAGGTCTGGAAGAAGAAAGGTCGGCAAATTTTGCGTTGGTATTATGCAATTTGACCTTATCTTCTTCAAGGGCACGGAGTTCAAACTTTTGAGCAATGATGAAAGCTTCGTCAAAAGTGCAAAATGTCTGAATCTGCAAGGTAGAAGAGATGTGCCTGGCACACGCTCGAGAAAAGAGCTCAATGAGCTCAGGTTGAGGCAAGGAGAAAGAGAGCTGGTTAATCAGGCCTCTCCAATGGGCGACAAAATTGACTACAAATTCATCGTCAAATTGCCTGATGGAGTAAAGGTCTGTGATCGAGACTTGTTTGGTGATATTGATAGAGAAATGGTCAAGAAATATTTGGGCAAGTTGAATGAATGAAAAGATAGAATGTCTGGCAAGAGAGTTATACCAGTCAAGGGCGGGGCTAGAAAGCGACATGGGAAACGTGCATAATAATAATGCATCGTCATGGGCAATAAGATAGCAAGCATGTCTGAATTCCCAGAGATGTTGTTGTGGGTCTTCCTTACTCTGGAAGCGAGTAAATTTAGAAAGCTCTCAATGGTTGGGGTATGGTTGAATAGGGACGGAAGGATGGATGGGCTTGTTGCAAATTTGCTCATACGAGAGAGCATTGCGTGAGCCAGAGATAGAGGTCTCGAGACTAGACATTTTATCCATCAGCATCTTAATGATGTCTACTGATGGATTGGTGGACAGGGCACCCCTAGGTTGTAGGGCGCTTGAAAGAGGCTAGAGGAGGCATACGACGTAGTCGGTTGCGCTTGTGGGGGCGCAACATATGTATAACTAGTCGCAGGGATAGAAGTGGAGGCCAAGTGTGGTTGGGTCATGGAAGTAGAGGGCATAAGTTGACTAGACACTGCCAAAGGTGGTTGAATGGCGGCACTGGTAGAAGGATAGGTTGGCACTCCTGCATTTATGGGCGCAAGAGTGTGAGGGGTCGAGACAATCAAGTTCTGGTATGATGTAGAACTTGGTTGAATTGCAGGTGGTTGAGGGGGTAATGGAACCCCGATGGAGGTCGATCCAAAAATAGATGAAGAGGCCAAACTTTGCGTATTGGCCATGGTTGGGTTAATGGTTGAGGCGAAAGGCTGAGTCATAAAAGGCTGGGTGGCGAATGGTGTGGATGTCATTGCCACTTCACCCGAAAGGTCTCGCATTGGGTTTCTTGCGAGATAGTTTTGGAGGGCTGTGACATTGAGGTCCAAGAATATCTCAAAATCTTGGTCCCCTTTAGGGATGATGGGGGTCTGAGTTGGGGATGGTCCTGTAGGAGTTCTTTCAGTCTCCGAGTGGAACTCCATTATAGGACTGGTTAAGGACTGGGAATGAGAAGGCAAAAGTGGTTGATGCCTCGTGTGGTCGAGAAGAGCCTTGGTTTGACTGCGTGTCAAAACCATTCAAGGCAAGAAAGAACGTCCTCACAAGCTCAAACAAGCAGATAAGAATAGAAGAGATGAAGACACAAGCAGATCCTAAAAAAAAAGACCCTAGGAGTAAATTATTAGGATTATAGTGGCTTATGCCTTAGAATGTGTGAGGAAGATTGGCTTTTGAGTCGGGTCCTAGAAGAAGTAGTCTATGGATGGTTTTGAGTCAGTTATGGTGCTCAAGAAGTCTGTGTTAGGTTACGTACAAGGGCTGGTGCTAAGGAGCAAGCTCCCCTCACTTCACGAGTCCAGTGATAAGCTGGGCCCGCTTAGCCAAAATATACTTCCCCTAGAGATTAGGCTTTGCTAGAGAACAGAGTGGGCTTTCCCCTTGGTGATGAAATTCAAGTAAGATCACTGGGATGGGTAAGGTATCCGCTGGGTGATGAAATCCCAGTCGAGCCTTGTCTCAGGTAAGTTAAAATGTTTGTTTTAGTGCAAGTGGTTTAGGTCGTGTAACATAAAGTAGACTAGATTAATTCAATATGCGGTTATTAATTACTAAGTGTGGTCTAAGAAATGCAAGCAAGCAGAAATGCAAAGCTGAGTGTTTTAATGTCCAAGTTGAAATGTTAAGTTTGAATGAAGACAAATAGAGAAAGGGTCGAAGAGTATGAGTTTTGGCTAGTCTAGAAGTGCAAGAAAGAAAAGAAAAGTTCTTTTTATTCCTACTGATAGTGTTGTTTAGAAGAGAAAGAAGAGGCGAAAAGGAAGGAACCTAATGCACCTATATGAATGAAAGAAAGAAAGAACCCAAGGAAGGCCCAAGGGTCCCACTGGGCCTGCCAGAATGTTTCTATGCTAATTTTGCTTTCACATTCAAAGAGAGAAATGAGAAACTAAGAGATGGTCTAGGGTTAGAAGATACCCGGATGTAGTCGTGTGCACCGAAATCAGACGTTGGAAGGTACTCCTCTTTGGCTGTGGAAGAATGACACCTGCGAAGAAAAAGAGACTAAACACGAAAAATATTAGACAAGGAGATGGTTGGTTGTCAAGAAAAAGCTTGATCCCTGAAGTATGAAGACTTCCTTAAGGGATATCAACCCACTGATTAAAAATAGAATATTTGATAGAAACAGTAATAGTGAAAGATAAAATGAAAGAAATAAGAGACAAAAAACAAAATGTGTACCTGATATGTAGCAAATTGCTCTGCACAGTCACCGATGTCAGTCTCTGTGCCGAAGTCAGTCAGGGAAGGGTGCCGACGTCAGTTAAAGTGCCAACATCGGTAGGGGTAATGACCAACATCGGTCAGGGTAGGAGTTCTTGGACAGGGTCTGGTCGGGTCTAGTCAGGTCTGGACAAGGTTCAGGGTTACAGAATGGTGTCTGAGGGTTAAGGAGTCAGTTTGGGAGTCAGAGGAATTGTTTAGGGGTTTGTACAGGGATCTGGGCAGAGTTACAGATTATGTATTTTAGACAGGGTGGACAGAGGTGATATGGGAGGAAGTCAGGCTGGGGCTATAGTTTGAATCTAGATTGGGGTTGATAATAGTAATAAAAACAATAACCAGAGAGTAGAATAAAAACACAAAACAGACACTTACCTGTTACGCACTACAAATAGAGTCGGAGACATGATTGATGTTGTCACTGTATCGCAGAAGTTCAGTGTAGTAGACCTCCAGCAAGATGACCGAAGTAGAATTCCTGTACTGGAGAGAGACACGAGAGATTGATCATAGATTGATTGGATGCAAAAGTTGGCTGATCGTTTGAATGAAGAGGTTGCTGATTGATATGAAGGAAGGTCCGATAACTGATCGGGAAACTGATTGGCAACCGAATAATGAAGAACTAAATAACGGATAATGGATCATGCGTTCGGGTCAAGAACGCAGTGTTAAGGATAACTGATGCCAGCAAGACCGCTGACGTCGGCTGAATAGTGACCGACGTCGACCAAGAAGTGACCGATGTCGGCAAATTCAAAATAGGGACAGAGGCTAATTTTAGCTTTCTGCTCATTTTTACATGCTGCCAGGGTCAAGGCTCATGGGGAAATGATCGACAGGGGTTAGATAGGTGTGGGAGAATAAAATGGGGGTTAAGGAAGAGGACGATAAGGGTTAGACACAATTTCGGTGTCTATAGTTACTATTCCCAAGTCCTTCTTGAAGAGGCTATATAAGGGACTCTCTTGTTATTGTGGAGGAATCTCGCTCTGATTATCAAAAACAAAACTCTTGTTAGGTTGTGGAGCTAAAAGCTTCACTGATGCAAATAGGGGAGGAGGTTGTTGAGTGTCATAGACACCGGCATCAGTTAGGCCAATCGACGTTGACAGGTAGCAGACAAGAAGGCAACTAACGTCGGTCAGAAGTCAGTCAGCGTCGGTCACCTTCAGGCAGACAGGGACCGATGTCAATAACCTGTGTGGTTCAGAACTACAAGTTTTACGGGTAGTTAGTTAATGAACCAAGTGTTTGCATGTCAAGAGCCAAATTTAGACTAGAAGTTGTGGATCTAATTATTGTAGTTAGATGTCTAATTATTGTTTGGATGAGATATATATAATAGACTCATGGGTTGTATTGTAAACTTGTGCTAGAGAGTAAGAGAGGAAAATATAAGCTCCTTCAAAGAGAAGAGAGCATGGTGTGTTCCTCCTAGTGCCACAGTACCAAGTGTGGGTGCTGGATTGGAGAATTAGCAGGGTTATTCATGTATGTATGATCTTGGTCATCAGGTGTGCATGACTATGTTTAGAGATCTGCATGGGTAAGTAAGATCATTGATCTGCAGGTGTATGTGTGTGCATGGTCTAGGTTTGCAGGTGTGCAGAACTAGGTTGATCTGTGGTGGCAGTAGAGTCAAGGTGACAACAACACAACAGGGAGCAGGATCAGGCAGGATCTACTTGGAGTACAGTGTGTACTGTACAGAGAGCAAAGAGGAAGGCAAGGGAGATCCTTCCATAAGTAAGATCATTTGGGGTATAGGTTGCTGCAGTTCATGGAAGATCTACTTGGAGTGTGTTGTGCACTTAGTTGAGTATGTGTAAATAGTCAGAGTACTGGCAGTAGTGGATACTGACTAGTTGGAGGTGAACACCAACTCTGTGTTTGAGTTGTGTGTTGGGACCGTAAGAGAGAGAGCTTTGAGGGAAGATTTACTGTTTATGTCCTAGAGGTGTGGGAGCCCTAGAGGTGTGTAAGGAAGAAGAACTATGGCAATATTCTTTGTTGTATTTCCTTCTGGAAGAGTATTAATACAAGTTGTGTATTGTCTCTCATATTCTTTGTTATTTCTGAATTTTAGTTACTTGTATATTTTGGTTATTTACACATATTAAGTTTCTTGGTAATCAATTGTGTGCTTCCATAAATTCCCAATAAAGGTGGTGGTAGAGTCTTTGGTTGGGTGCCTAACAGAGTGGTATCAGAGCTAAGGTTGCAGGGAGCAATTTTGTGCTTGATTACAGGTCACTCTGAGGGGTTTCTGATTGAGTGGGAGTAGAGCAATGGTAGAAGATAGTAAGCTAAGAATGGAGAAATTGAAAAGCACAGATAATCACTTACGGTGTTATGGAAAGAAAGAGCAGGTAAAAGAAAATTGTTGGTTTGTGGAAGATCAGCATGAAGGAACTGAAGAAGCAGATGTTGTAGGTGATGTGGCACAGGATGATCTGGTATGTTTCTTGGATAAAGTAGAATCTTGTTTTAAAGATTCTTTTGCCTCTTTCCATGCAGTCTGAAATAGAGTATCTTTTCATGGTAAGGTCTTTGGAGATTTTGGAAGGATTTATTTAGGGGCTGGTGTGCCTTGCCAAAGAATTGGCAAAGGGGAAGTGAAGCTAAAATTGCAGGCGGCTAACACATGGGTGTTGAAGGATGTCATGCAGGTCTCAGTCTTGGAGATGTGGCTAATTTATTCAAGGAAGTTGGGTGATGAGAGATGAACAAGAACTCTCACATCGGATGCACTTGAATTACCTGGTGGTAAGAAAGTAGGTACCCTTTATCTACTTGCTTATATTACTGATTCTTCTTTTATTGTAGAGACGTGGCTTTGTAGGCTTGGTCACATGAGCAAGAAGGAGATGCATGTTCTTAAGAGGAAGTTAGATGTATTTGACATGCTTAAGAACTAGAAAGCCTTGGTGTTTATGGAGGAGATGGCAGACATAGATCAGTGGAAAAGGCTGAGTAACTCTGAGCAGGGCGGTTTGGACAGGGTTTTGATCCATGGAGAGCTTGCATGTAAAAATTCATCACTCACAGGAAAACACAGGTACTGGCATTGGTCAAGAGGAATCAGCATCGAACAGATAGGTGCCAATGTCGGTCATGTGCAGACCGAAGCCGGTGATGTTGGGCAGGGTAAGACCAATGTTGGTCAAGAGGATCGACGTCAGAAATAGGTAAGACTGATGTCAGTCAGAAGGACTGACATTGGCAATAGGGAGACCGATATCGGCAGAGTTGGTAGTCAGGATAGGCGCATGGAAACTAACGTCAGTCAGATGCAGACTGTGTAGTAACTGAGGTCAGTCACTGTAACAAATTTTGGGCAGATAGCAAGCTATCAAAGAGTCTCAAATGCCCATATGGAGGACTGAAAGGGTAAGTAAGCCTCAAATTCATTGTTCCTCTTCTTTATACTCATTGCTCACTGTATAGTAGGAAGGATCTAGAAAATAGTGGGAGCATGGCAGGAATATGGATGCAAAACCAAGTGGGAGATTTGGTGGGGTTGCCAGCCGGATGAAAGCACAGAGATGAATGGATACCTTAGTTAAAGAATAGAGAGAATGGATACATGAGACAGAAGGCCAGGTCATATGGTCTTGAGGAAGCTGCAGGACAGTGGTACAGGTTTGACAAGTGGAGGACAAAGCATGGCTTTAGTCAATGTCAGCGTAACTACTATGGGTTACTTTACTAGGTGGATGATGAGTTGCAACATCATCCTGTTACTGTATGGTGTGTGTTTTCATGCAAGGTTACACATACAGGGTTTTTTCTGAGCTAAAGGTAAAGTTAGTTCAGAGGTATGTCATGAAGAATTTGGAGCAGCAAAATTCTTTAGCATGAGTGGGTTCTAGAGACATGGAGATCACAGGTTGATTTTGTCTCCGGATGATTGTGTGAAGCTGGTGAGCACGCCGATGGGTTGGATAGTTTTATGAGCAGTGTCCTAATTCACATGATGAGGTTAAGTACATGAGTACTGGACCTAGGTTTTCCAAGCAATGGGAGCTGTCAAAAAGTTTGGAGCTAATTCAGGAAAGAAGCACTGGAGGGCATTTTAGTGGATTCTCAAGTATCTAAGATGGACCAGCAGTAGGTATACATGCGATGCAGGGTCAGGTTCTCTTCTACATGTGTTTGTAGATGCGTATGCAGTAGGTTACTTGGATGACAGGAGGTGCATCACAGGAGTTGTGGTGGTTGGTCTTCAAGGTTGAGCTTGAAGAGGGATACAAGCTAGGAAATAGATTAGACAGAGTATAAGTACAGGTACAGTGTAGCTATTTATCTCCAAGTGGGAGATTGTTAAGTTGTGGAGCTAAAAGCTTCACTGATGCAAACAGGGGAGGAGGTTGCTGAGTGTCACAGACATCGGCGTCGGTCAAGCCAACCAACGTCGACAGGTAGTAGACAAGAAGGCAACTAATGTCGGTCAGAAGTCAGCTGACATCGATCACCTCCGGGCAGATAGGGACTGACGTTGATCACCTGTGTGGTTCAGAACTGCAAGTTTTATGGGCATTTAGTTAACAAACCAAGTGTTTGCATGTCAAGAGCCAAATTTAGACTAGAAGCTGCAGATCTAATTATTGTAATTAGATGTCTAATTATTGTTTGGATGAGATCTATATAATAGACTCATGGGTTGTATTGTAAACTTGTGCTAGAGAGTAAGAGAGCAAAATATAAGATCCTTTAGAGAGAAGAGAGCATGGTGTGTTCCTCCTAGTGCCACAATACCAAGTGTGGGTGCTGGATTGGAGAATCAACAGGGTTCTTCATGTATGTATGATCTTGGTCATCAGGTGTGCATGACTACATTTGGAGATCTGCATGGGTAAGTAAGATCATTGATTTGTAGGTGTATGTGTGTGCATGGTCTAGGTTTGCAGGTGTGCAGAACCATGTTGATCTGTGGTGGCAGCAAAGTCAAGGTGACAGCAACACAACAGGGAGCAGGATCAGGCAGGATCTACTTGGAGTACAGTGTGTACTGTACAAAGAGAAAAGAGGAAGGCAAGGGAGATCCTTCCATAAGTAAGATCATTTGGGGTGCAAGTTGTTGTAGTTCATGGGAGATCTACTTGGAGTGTGTTGTGCACTCAGTTGAGTATGTGTATATACTCGGAGTACTGGCAGTAGTGGATACTAACTAGTTGGAGGTGAACACCAACTCTGTGTTTGAGTTGTGTGTTGGGACCGTAAGAGAGAGCTTTGAGGCAGGATTTATTGTTTATGCCCTAGAGGTGTGGGAGCCCTAGAGGTGTGTAAGGAAGAAGAACTGTGGCAATCTTCTTTGTTGTATTTCCTTCCGGAAGAGTATTAATACAAGTTGTGTATTGTCTCTCATATTCTGTGTTATTTCTGAATTCTAGTTACTTGTATATTTTGGTTATGTCCACATATTAAGTTGCTTGGTAATCAATTGTGTGCTTCCATAAATTCCCAATAAAGGCGGTGGTAGAGTCTTTGGTTGGGTTCCTAACAACTCTGCCAAAATTGAAAGGTATTACTAAGACTGAGCTCAGATTGTTGATCATATTATGTTATTGGAATAAGAAAACAAGTGACTTTTCAAACTTTGTGCTATGATATCTTTATTGTTGGGGAAACTATTCTTATGTCTTTTTCCTTAATATATTTTCTATTCCTTTAATTTAATAATCAGAATTAGCAAAAATAGTCAGGAAGGTGTCTTGAAGCTAACTGTGGAGAGACTTTGTGCCCCAACAATTACCTTTAGCATGTTTTCTTTTTGTTTCTGTGTAAAGGACCTTGGGATGACTTTGTTCCCTCATTGTCCTTCGTATCTCACTCTTACACAATTGAGGTGCAGACTTTGTGCTACATCTCAATCTATTGGTTACTACTTCTTTGGTTACATTTTGCAATTACTACCAGAAGGATTCTTGTGGTTTGTTGAATAGTACTTCTGAAAAAAGACGAGTGCTTTCTATCATTTCCCTTGAGATTTCCCCTTTGATTTACATGCATCATCTCTGAAGAAAGAGAGATGGATGGTTTGTTCTACCCTTGAGTATTATTATTATATATATATATATATATAGGGAACCTCCCCTTGATGAGAGGAGAGATTAATCCCCTTTTGATGTGGTAAACCTACACATTTGGATGACCAATCTTCCTACTTTGGATGATCAGACCTATTTTGTCTATCAGTACGCTGATCGACAAAATATTCAACCAAAAAATCTTAATGATTTATTGAATAAATACAAGAGGACATAAAATAAATTAAAATTTATTTGAGCACAAACTCATACAAGTGGGAAATCAGAGGCAATATTTTATTATTTTTCATAGAAGGGAAAAGATTATTTATTCTAATCAAAAAATATTTTATAAGGGTAGAAAATACCACAAATAGATTCTTGTGACTGAAATAATAATTAAAACTTCTAAAAATATTCAAATAACTTTCATACACAAGGATTTCTTAGACAAGAAAGGTAAAATCTTCAATTTATTTTGTTCTCTAGGTTACAGCTTGTATAAAATACATTCAAAATATAGTATAATATTACTAACAACAAAAAATATATATTTGGCTATGGGGTTATACCCATGTTTATACAAAAGATATCATAAACGAGATTTAGTTATCAAAAACTTCAATGCCTAGTAGAAGAAATCATGCAAATCTAGAACTTCAAGCAAAAGAGGCTTGATCTCCTATTCATGGCATCCTTTGTTTTTGTAAAATGGTTTAGAAGAATTCATGAAATAGATGGGAATGATCTTCATCTTGGTGTGACATGGATAGACTTGTAAAAATCTTCATGCAATGCCTTAGGCTTTCTCCATGCATTTGCAAAACTCTTCACCCAAATAGACATTGCCAAAATGAAACCCAATATTTAGACAATAGATAACTTTAAAATAATTCAAGTTACTTTTTCTAAAACCTAACTTGAAAATTACAAGTGAGAATTTTTGAACTTGCAAATCATGTCACTTTGTCAAAACTGAATTTGCTATTTTCAATATATGCTTTTGCAAGTTAAAGCAATTATAACTTGTCAAAGAAAAGTGTAATTTGTAAGTTTGCTTTTTACAGTTTTTAACCTGTCAAAATATAAAATGTAAAATACACTTGTCTCTTTGTCAAAAAGAGCTATAAAATATAGTTGAAATTTTACAATATACAAGTTTACAATGCTTTTACAACAATGAAAGTATAAAATGTTTTCAATAGAGAGAATTAACCAATTTCCAATATTTCCTCTGACCCCTCCTATAATTTCTCAACATATGTGTCAAAGGCTTGAATATATATTATATTCTATCCTCATTTGGTTTAAAGGAGTAGAGGTTGAAGACCTCACAATCTACTACTGTATCAAAAATTTCTCTCCTCAAAGTCTTGATTTCCTACATTTCTCTACACATCTTATCCAATGTATTTTGATACCTGATGTAAGGGTGGATAGATCTTCAGGTAAAGACTGTATCTTTTACAAATTCCTTTTCATTACTTCCTTCAATTTTATTTGAACCTCTTATACTAGAAGGAGATTATCTTCATCATCTTCTAATTTTCATGATAATTTACTCAATATTTCTTCAATGCAATACAACATATCAATAGCCTTGTCATGTGCAACCTTAGCCTTATGGGTAGTCTCTGTAAGTATTTTTATCCAAAATTGAGCTTCTCTATGTAATTCCTCTTGTTCTCCATCATTCCTCAGTATATTTTTAGCAAGGAGGATGTCCATATTGATTGAATCCATAGCTATTGGCTTGGGATAATATAAATTCAAGCTTTCTATTTCCCCATCATATTTATTGACCAATTTTCTCAAAGTAATCATTCTTTACTTTAGAACTGTATAATGGTCCGTGATCATATAAATAATCTTATTGCCCTTTGTATCCCTTCTCATGCTTCTAATTTCAAAACCACATCAATCGGTGCTTGATTTGGGATCTGGTTGATTGGTTATGATGACTCAGGTTATACCGATAAACCACTAGGCTCTATGAATTTGTTTAATGTAGTTATAAGTTGATCAACCTTATTTTTCAATTCATCTTTAGTGATCTTATCACTATTTATTATCTCAAATATGGATTTGATGCTAGATTAAACATCATGCTTTAACCCCTCCCTTGTTGGATGCCCAAGGTGAATATTTGAAATCTAATAGTCCCCCACCACTAGATATTCTTTTGGTTTGTCTAGTAGGGGATAATAATCTCTACATATCTCTCCCCTGTGGAGTCACATAGTATTCTTGAGAAGGTCCAGGGAGTATATTTGGATTTCTTCTTCATCTCTAAAAGACCAAAGTCCAGTGTACTTGGGGAAATCATTTTTTTTCACTTCCTTCCCACTGTTTATGCTATCCAACTAGGGGTAACATACTAATGTGTAGACACTATCATCTAAGAATTAGCAGTTGAGGCTGTTGCATTGGTAGGCACTATGACAAGTGTTAAATCCTATGATGAGGCTTCCATTGATTTCTTGACATATGCCTATAGAATTTCATCTTCATCAGTAGGTTGTAAATCTACATTTATGTCAAAAACCTATATCTTTCTTATCTCCATTGAAGGTGATTAGGAAAATATAGAAGTGGAAGAGGTGGGGATAGATGTGTCTAGTGGGGGTGTAGGAGGAAAAATTAATATTATTGGGGGAGTAGACATAGGAACTCTTAACTTGGGAACTAGTGGAAGGGTGGAATCCAAATTATTAAATGAGTTGGGTCAATCAAGGTTGGTAAAGTAAGGAAGATGAAAGGGGATGAGGATGAAGCAGGACCTATCCCAAGAGTTGGGATGGCTAGTGAAACTAAAGTCAAGATGACCGAGTTTGTGGCTATATACTATTGAGTTGTGTTAGAAATCAATGGGGATGGAATGGAAGGAATTTTAAGTGGAATGGAAAGAGGGAGTGAAATGGAAGGAAGGGAAAGTGGAGTGAAAACTTGAGTAGCCACTGATGGGGGAACCTGAGTGTCCACTTGACTTGATTGCATTGGTTATAATGTACTTATTATTGCAAGTAATATGGTATGAATAAGAGGTAGTGTGGAAAAATAAGATGAAATGGGAGTGGAGATAGGATATGGAGGTGTTGGAGCTACATGAACAATGTACACAGGTAGAGGGTAAACAATAGAGATAGGGATTATCACTATTATTGATATTGGGGTTGAAGCTGTGGAGGCTTCAACTATAGTTGTGTCCTTAGATGAGATAAAAATTGATTGATTTTTTGTTGTCCCATACTTATTGGATTGCCCCTTTTTGGCCTTATTTTTCTTCTTATTTTGAGATATCATTGTCCCTTCTAATTTTTCCCTTGTTGTCCCATTAGGACCCTCTATTGATGAAGGAATGACTTTTTCCTTAAGCTTCAAAAGCTTCTCTGTATTACTCACTATATCTTTGGTCACTTGGACCCATTTTTTCCTAAGCTAATTTATTGTTCTGTTGATCACATGTGTTTTTCTATCTAACAAAGAAAAGTTTTCAGGAATTGACCACTTTACTAGTGGAAGGGGCTGACTGATGATCTGTTGGTAGTAGTTTGGGTCCACTAGGGACTCATCATCCACAAGTCCTCAGAGACTGGTGCCAACTTAATTGCTTTGACCTATTCCAAGGTCATCCTAGAATGGTCCTTCAATATGACCTTCTCTTCATCCTCCAAATCCTCCTAATAGTCTTCAAAATATGGAATGTGGTAATAAGTCGAAATTCCTAGTGTGCCGATGATGTTACCATAAAAATCATAATAAGGCTTGGATTCCAAATACCTAAGTGTCATCTATGTCATTTTTGCATTATCGTACTTGGATTTGAGTAGGTGAGGGTATGTGTATCTACCAATATTGATTGGGAAATGAATTCCTAACTTGTACTTACTAGAAAGAAGCTTATGGGTCTCGATAAGTTGTCTCACCAACTCCATTACTACCCATTTATCACTAACATATCTAGGGAGTGTGTAGGGGTAGCCACTGAATCTAGATACCCTGATATAAGAATACATGGGGAACTAAATGAAGTAAAAGCCCCATCGAGTGATTTATGCAATTACTACATTTGAGAATCTTGTTCTCCCAAACTTTCTATCAAACATGATGATGATGTAGTAGATGAATGCGTTATTAAATATCTTGAAATGTTGCTTATTGGCCTCCAATGTGAGGTCAGGATTATATATATATATATATATATATATATATATATATATATATATATATATATTCCACCAGGTATTGTGTTGAGGCTTGGGAAGGCTCATCCTTTGGCCAATATGTATATAAGTTAGGAAGTCATGAAAAACTTTCCAGTGATTTACACCTCCATTAATTACTTGTGGAGGGAGTCAATAATGAGATAGGCTTAGTGGATGTATTGTGCATTTTGATAGATGACCCAAATATATTGGGACATCCATTCTTGGAATCTCTTAGCATTAAGACTACTAGTAATCCTATGCAATAATATTATTATATCCCCTACCTCATCTTTGAAGTCAATTCTTTCTAATGTCTTTAGAAATCTGGTGAAGGTAGCCTTGGGGGACTTAAGCCATTGTTTGTTAATCATTTTTTCACACCCATCTATTCTATCTTGAAATAATTGTTAGGATGTCTCTGGAGTTATGTCAAGATAGATCTCAAACTCTGGTATTACAAACACTAAATTAATGAAATTAGGGTCTAGATTCAAAATCTTCTCCCCTTTTCATTCAATACCTCTCATTTGTTAGCATCATAATGTTGGGCCAGTGTTAGCACCAACTTAAGGATTTGGTCTAGTAGAGGGAAATATGTTGCTTTTGGGATTCTAGAGTCATAGATACCCTCAATCCAGTTCTTAAATTCTGCATTTAATTGGGTCTAAAAGTCCCCTAGGTCAATGTGACCTAAATGTGTATCATTTATCTCATTAGTATTGGACTTTAAGCTGAGAGTCACCCCAAGGCCTTTTGATTTTAACTTTATCTCCTTTTGAGACATGAACTCTAGATAGAATGCTTGTTTAAAAGCAACTATAATAGCTCACAGGTTTTGTAGGTTCTTGAAGCAGGTATAATCTTTGACAAAGATTAGAGGTGCTTTAAGTAGGTAAAAAATTTAGTGGAACTAGCAGGTGTTCAAAGCAGGTGAAAACTCTATGAAACTAGGAAGTGTTCTAGACAATAGGAATGTCCAACATAACTTAGAGTTATTCTAAGCAGGTTGAAATCTTATGGGCATGAGAGGTGTAAATTTCAAGTGGGAATCCTATAGGTCTAGGAGGTGTTTTAAGCAGGTCCAATGTCTGTAGGGACTCAGAGGTATCTCAGAGGGAATATTTTTTGGAGTTGGGAATGTTCTTGGGAATATTCACCTACATGTGATTTTAAAATCTCTAGGTTTTAATTTGAAAGCTTGGATGAAAAGCTAAGGTTATCTACGATTTCAAAAATAAAAAACCTAAGAAAACCCTATATCTTAACTAAATGAATCTTTGAAAAACACAACATAGATAAATGTCAAATTAGACAAAACATAGAGAAACCCTTAAAATTTAAATGATGTCTTACAAAATGGAAACACTAAATATTAAAATTGAAAATTTTCAAAGGTAAGGCAATATTCAATAGGCTTCAATTGTAGGAAATAATGGCAAAAATCATAAGGAAGATTAGGGAATACTGTGTAGGGGTGTCATAGCATTGTTTGCAGATGTGGGTTGATGCATGGCTCAAATTTGGAGGCATGGCCATCCTTATAAAAACTTGAAAAATAATTAACAAATTAAATAATGAATTAAAATCCCCAAATTTACATTATTCATATAAAAACCCTACAATTAATGCAACCATGGCAGTTGGTGGTGGAAATTCAAAGTCTTCATCTAATTTTTCAAAATTTCAAATTTCATGTTGACCACTAGATTCCATAGGTAGTGTAGTCTAACCTCTATGGAAATGGGAAGGCAAAATTCTATTCACAATTTAAAATTTTGTAAAATTAGAAATTGCATTAAGAATTCTGGATTTCGTGGCTTAGGTTGTTGCCAAGATCCAAAACTTGGAATGCAATTTGCAATTTTGAAAATTGTAAATTGCTCTCTGAGTCAAGGATTCCATGGAGGTGTTTAGTTTATGGGATCTGTAACTCTGCTTGTAATTTGTGATTTTAAAAAATTACAAATTATAAATAGGGTTCTGGATTATGTCAGCTAGTGAATTGTGAGATCCAAAACTTAGGCTACAATTTGTAATTTTCAAATTATAAATTGTAATCAAAGTTTTGGATTCCAATAAAAATGGAAGGTTAGTGTATTTTAGGATCTAGAGCTCTAGAATCAATTTTCAATTTTTCAAATTGCAAATTGCATCCGAGTTCTGGATTCTACAATACAAAGGGAATGTGGGTTTTTGGTGAATTCAAGGAGTTTTCTCAAAAAATTTAGGGGGTATCCCTTAGGGTTTTTGATGTTATGATATTTTTGGGATAAAAATATCAACAAACACCACACCAGATTGGAAAGCCCAACAATTTTAATAATGTTAATTAAATTCTCAGAATGGAAATGGGTAACTAGAATTGATTAAAAGGATTGCCTAAATTCCATATACTACATAATTTAATGGTTCAGACCATAGGAAAAGAGTTACTAAACATTTACAAAATATTCAAGGCACAATTATAATTACTTATGCTCATAAAGGTTACGATCATGATCAAATATTTTTTAACACAAATGTGAAAGCATAAAATTTTTTAAAATAGATTAAATTTAAAAGGCATGCACGACATCTAAAACGTGCAGGAGAAGAATTAATGGAAGGAAATAAATGATATATTAAATTTAAAAAGCATGCATGACATCTATAGCTAAGTCCAATATTTGGGTAATTGGGATTGCTTGTGTGCTATCTTTGCAGTAAAAATCCCCCCCTCCCAACTGAGCTCTAGTTTGAGTAAGTTTGTCCCAGGGTTTGGGTAAGATGATCTACTACCTAGATACAAGTATGATGAACATGATTCATACTCTACCTCAGCTATATTTTTCAATTCATAGCCTACTTGATCATCATTGACTCAAAGTAATCCTATTGAGGATTGGCTGTAGATATTATGAGACTATTATGAAGACAACTAATGAGACGAGCTTTACTTTTGATCATCAACATAGATGACTAATGAGATGAGCTTTGATTTTGATCCTAAATAAAAAATAATATAGTATATTCAAAATAATTAAACATGCCCAAAATAAAAAAAATTAAAATTAAAATTTATAAGTCTAATAGTATTCTATTTTGAGAGGGGTTTATTTAAGCTTTTGTTTACTATAAGTGCAGATCCTCACATGATGTTGCATATTTATTCCATTTCAGCATATACTAAACTAATTTCAAAATGGTCCTTATAAACTTATTTTTTATTTTATGAAAATGTCATAGATAATAAACTTAAATTGACAAGCTACAAAAGAACATTTCTACTCAATTAGATTTATAGCAAAGATCACTAACTAGATTTTTATTGAACAAGCATGATTTTAGTTATGTTTTCAAGTGTCCAAATGGTAAGGTGTAACAAGGTGAGATAATAACAATCAATAATTATTTATTTATTGTTTGAATAAATGTTTGGGGAATACATTAGTCCCATCTAATCCATTTTTAAAAAATATCAACGATATCTCTATCTTCACTTGTTTATCATATTTGTACTTATAACTTATATTCTTGTGATTCATTTAACCATTTCAAGCCCTTATATGTTTAATATCTTAAAGTCACATTATTCATTTTATTTAGAAAATATTATCATACTTAGTTCTTTTATCAATGCTTTTTTAACTCTTCTACGTTATCGTTCCTATATGGTGTATTAAAAATGGTCTTGATAGAATGATTATGGCTTTCCTTTGAATTAAGTTGGAGTAAGCATAGAGAAAAAATAACACTCATAAGGAGGTGTTTTGGGGTGAGTACAGTGATGTGCCATACTTCCAACACCTCCCCAGTGCAGTTTAATTCACAACTAGCACTTAAATTTATATTTTTATTTTGACAAATTTTTGAATGGCAAACACCTCTGTTCTAATGGAAATTTTATTCTAAAATGTTATTTAAATTTATTTATGTTATTGGCTGGATTTTACCTAAATATTTAAATGTATACCTTACACTCTTTAGGTTCTGATCATAGAAAAAATAAATCTAAAACACAGGCATACTGAAGACTTGAGCTAGAATAATAAAATTATAGCTGCACAGAAATTGACTAATTTCTAACTAAAACTCTTGAAATTACAGCCATATGAATTTACAAGCTACATAAACTTACCTCTGTCACAATACTATTGTTTCAAATTATGATTATCCATAAGGTAACCTCCCTCTTTGAAGCAGAATGTCTTTCTTGGATTCATCATTGAAATATTATTGGATTCTATTGGAGTGACACTTGATTTGAGAGAGTTCCAGTGACTATCAACATTTAATTCAGGTGGAGGCAAACTCATTGGATAATTAAGAGAAATTTATGAGCTTAAACCACCTAAGATCTTCATAATAAATTTTAGGCCCTAACCCCAAATTTATTTGAGGAAACATCCTCTCCCTACCCACCCTTCACACTTTTTCTCCATTCAAATGGAACTTTAATCACTAGAGATGCCAACTTAAGGTCAGGTAAAAAATGAACAGAAAGAACAAAAAATGAATCTAAAATATTTTTCTTTTTCCCTATGGCTTGAAAAACATTTATGCCTTCACATCTGGATCTCATTAAACTAGTCTGGCATGATTCTTGGAAATTTGGTCTAAAGGTAGAAATGTATTTCTGCACATGCATTCAATTTTTCCTGTTTGAGTGCTTATGAGGTACCATAGTTCTAATAATTGTGCTTTCCATATTATCACCTAGAAAAAAAGTAAAGGTGTTATTAAAAATGAGGTTGAACCATACAATGGCATATGTGAAGAAACTTTTGAATGGGTAGTCTAGGAAGGAGAGAAAGAGCTATTATTTGTATACTCTATTTGCATTATTGGGTTTTATTTTGTATTTCCTTTATTTGTACCAAATAAAATAAACTCAATTTCAATTAGTTTCTCAACATTGTAATAATATTTTAATTTAGATCATAAGGGATTGGACACCTTCATATTACCCATAAGATCAAGTATGTGATTATCCTTTCTTCCCTAACTTCCCCATCTAAAATTGTTTATTTTCTTATTACGATGTTTCACAGAATGAAATGGGTACATCCAGTAAACATATTTTCCTTTAGAATTATCTATTTTCTAGTAAAACTTGAGGATTAGCAGGTGAAGCTTGCATACTTGAACAAGAAAAACAATTTCTAACACAAATTGAAATAATTTCTTTGAGATCTTTTCATGCTTTGGTCTAAAAGAACTACATTTGCTTCTTGATATATGTAGAAATTATTGCCTGTAATATCATTTTTGGTGCCACAAATGCCTAACTATCTGGTGAGGTTTGTCTTACTATAAATTATTAATGTATTATGACTCACTCAGGGAAAATCCCTTGGAAGATATTTTCTCAAATATATATTTGTTATGATGCCTCCATTGGGCATTATGATTAACAATGCTAGTTATGCAAGAAACTACATATGATATCTAGTAAAACTTTAGTAGTGATTAACAATAGAAAGCAAAACCATAAAAAGAGACCCAAGTGAGCACTATGATTAACAATGTTAGTTATGCTAGTTTGGAGGCAGAGTGAGTGTTCTAGTTAATACTTAAACTTCGAACATATGCCTAATTGGGTAGACACCCTCCTACGTATATAATGGACATATAGGTGAGATTATTAGAATTTCACTATTCTTAGGGCTAAGGTGATTCCTCCAACTATTAAGTGTAAATTTTGGGTTATTGGGATCACATGTGTGTTATCCATAATATAAAATTTGAGTAAGTCTGCTAGGGCTAGGGTGATTCTTCTAGCTCTAACTTGGTCATTTTAATAAGTCTACACTAAGATTTGAGCCTTGAGCCAGCTTAAAAATACTATTAGATTAAGACACTAGATGCTTTGCTACCTGGATACAAGTATGATGAATATGATTCAATCTCCACCTCAGCTATATTTTATAATTCATAGCTTGTTTGATCGTCGTTGACTTAGAGTACTCCGATTGAGGATTGGTCGCATATATTATGAGACTATTATGAAGATGACTAATGAGATGAGATGAGATTCTGATCATCAACACAAATGACTAATGAGATGAGCTTTGATTATGATCCTAAATATAAAATAATATAGTATATTCAAAATAGTTAAACATGCCCAAAATAAAAATAAAAAATAAAATACAAGTAGACATTATGCCTAAATGAAGTGACTACAAACACTTTTAGTAAGATATAACAACTGGCAGAAAGCTTCTCTTAATAGCTGGGACACTAGACCAAGGTGGTCCCAATCTATTTGATGTACACCAGACCAATCTAAAGAGGAAACTAGGCCTCCAAATCAATTATCATCTTCTTGGAAATTAAGTGAATAAACCTCCTCCTCCTCTAAAAATAAAAATAATCCTTTACAATAGCCAAATGGGTGTCAAAAGGCAAACCTCAAAATATGTAATCCCTATCAGACATGAATCAAAATGAAAAAGTGGTTGAAACCACAAAGAAAATAATAGAGGAGGAGAAACCCATAATGGTGGTATAGATTATCAAGATCTTAGAGAAACACAAACTTATTGTCCTTCCTTTTGACTTGCAAAGAGATTGACACCTATAATCCCCACAAAAATATTTAAACTATAATTTTTTTTAAATGTTTTGTCAAAGGAAGGATTAGGAGGTGTGGAACAGTTAGATAAAACCTAATTTAGTATCAATTTCATGGATTTTTATTTAGAATAGCCACCTATTTTTCAGAGTAGCAATAGTGTTTCTCATGATAGTTGGGACACCCTTCATAGTATCATAGCTAAGGTAGATTTCTTAATAGAGGCATTTTGAGCCAAAATGGGTGCTTTGGAATAGGGTATGGGCATCCATAATGCAATGACAGAGGAGGGACAGACTGGTTTGAAAAAAAAATTAATATGCAAATCGAGGAATCAATTTGAAAACATTTAACAAGATTTAAAAATTAGAATCTCCCTACCTTGCCCAAATACAACTTTGAATCTCCCTGAGCTTTTTAACAGCTTTCAAACCTGCTTTGAATGAACCTGCTTCAAACCAACCTACTTGAAAATGAACCTGCTTGGAATGAACCTTTTTGGAATGAACTAGCAGAGGAGGAATGTGCAATCTTAAGTAGAGGGCAGGTGGTTATTTGTAGGGGGTTTGAACAAATCCCCTTTGCTTAAACATGGTTTGAATAAAACACCTTTGTTTGAACCCCAGGTCAAATGTACATGTGGCGGTTTGAACAAATGGGCTTCATTCAAACCCCTCTTCACATTTCATGAGTTCCCTTAGCTTGACCACCAAGTGGGACTCACTTATTTGCGTCAACCCAGTATTATCCAAAGCATTAATATTAAAGTGGGCTTAGTAAGTGAGTAAACAAGTTAAGAATATAGCTTAAGATAAGACCCTGGGTTAGGATAAATGATCATGTGCTATCACTTTGATGATTACCTTATGTAGTCCATGTATACTTGGTTACAAAAAATAAGAAGTCAAACAATATCTTCCATGTTGACTTCAAAATATATTCTAGTATGTTGTCTCATTATCTTAGAAAATAAATTGGGTAGTTTTTCAATGGCTGCTTCATGTTTTCTCATCCAACTTACAGTTTTACCAAAAACTTTGAACTCATATGCACCGATAGATCTACAACAATCAAGATCCCCATCGCAATTAGAATCCTCAAAGCCATTTAGATTCACTATCTTTATTTCACCAAGGTTACCATGATAGAAAATTGAATAGTCATAAATCCCACATATATCGATGAAGATCATTTTCACCACTGCCCAATGCTCCTTTCCCAAATTGGACACGAATCTATAAACTATTCCCATTGTATGCACAAAGTCAGCTCCTGTGCAAACTATTACATACATCAAGATTCCCACTACACTCACATACAAAACCTAAACCTTGTCCTCAAACTCCTCTCGTGTATTAGGACATTGTGTAATCGATAGTTTGTGACTAATAAAGAAAAGGTGTGCGCATAGGTTTTCTCTTCTACTATAGACACATAAAATTGGGATTAGACACTTGACAATGGTAATCTTAACCTATATTTACCATACATTTCTTGTGCATAAATACATGACTCTTTTCAATAGTCCTTCTTAACCATTCACCTTATATGGACCTAACCTTCTCAAATTTTTATCTGTCACCTACACATATTCCCTAGTTTATCCCTAATTTGTGTATTATCCTTATCAGACTATTTTTTGATCATCAGATTGTTGTTTCTTTCTTTTTTGGACACATCTAATTATAGTTAGACGCCTCTATTCTACTAAAGATGTCCACATGTATTGGATCTATTAGCATTCCTTGTGATGGTCATTTTTATAAATTCAAAATTTTCTTGTAAGTCAACCTATATCTTGCATGTTAGTGGAAAAACAAGTTACCCAAAGAGTTACGTATTCATACACAATAGGCCTAAACATGTTCCTATGTAACAAACATCTATCTATCATATATCAAGTGGACTTTATCATTTACAAATTGAGAGGAACAACCGTAAAGTTTTCAAATCATAAACCCTTCAAAGGAGTAGGACCAAGTCATGTCTGTACATATTGTTAAGTTTCGTAAGCCAAGTTATAAGTTGCATCCATATTAAAGGAGCATCATTGCACACATACACTTAATCAAGATAGCATTGTGTAGTTTGTGACCTATTTAGAGCATTAGAAATGTAGGCAACGCTCAACCACTTAGTGGGAGGTGCTTGGGGTTAGGTCAACACATCTTTTACATTCTCTTTTTAAGGTAAACCTAGAGTTGAAAGTGGGGCTAGGATTTCAAAATGAAAAGACATATTTTTGGATGTGCGCATAGAACGAGCTTCTGATATTGCATAGAATGATAGTTTACAAGCAAGGGAAACTATTTCTTATGAAACAATCCAACACAAAACATAGGGACGATTCTGAAAGACATCAAACAACTTCATATTTTTGCAGTGTCCATCCTCTCCCAATTTTGTCTAGGCAAGCTTAGATTTTTTTTCTAGATCTAAGCGACTCTTAATAGATCATGAGTTGTGATCCGAAACATCAATAAAAAAAATTAATATATAATTTATCCAAAACCCAAAATTTACTAATCCCAACCAAATTTTTATGTTTTTAAATTTCATGAAATGATAAATATAGATTTTTTTAATTACTGGTAAACGTTTTATTAAGCTCTAGAGCTATGAACCATAACACTTTTGATTGGAGCTATGAACCAGTCTGGGACATAAATGAGAGGCCTAGATCCCCCTTACAATTATCACAATGGCCATGAATGACCTTACAAACATTATCACGGCCATGACATGCCCCACATATATCATCACAGCGATGACAGACCCCACATATATCATCACGGCAATGACATACCCTACAAACATTAAAACTATTAACTATAACCAACCTAATATACCACTAAAATTTGAACGTAAATAAAACTGAACATAATCAAATATCTTTAACCAATTCACCTACATCTAATTAACGATAAATATAATTTATTTTATTTAATTATTTATTTTTTAAAAATAACTATACACAAAATCCATCCTTACCATTTCATCGAACGAGAAAACATAAAAACTTACGACCCACTAAATGTAAACATAAACTTTCGAAAACAAAAAACGTAACACCCACAACTAATAATTAAAAAATCGTGTTGTGCCTTCCAAAGTTTCCGCTTCCAGCGTTGACTTTAGAACCATGGAAGAATCGCAAGTGGCCGTACATGTGAGATTAAAGGCAATGGCATTAATTTACGGTTGAATGAAATAATAATTATAATTTACAAACGGTTCAAAATATATATTCTTAATCAAAAGTCAGCATGAAATTAGATTCCATTTTTGTAGCACATTTTGTATAATATTTAATTTTATTTACGAATTAAATTACACTCCAATTTGCAACGTGCATTCTTTATATTGGCATTAACTTTTTGAAGTTTAAAGTTGATGTTATTAAATTTGAAAATATTTTTTAGTTTAATTTTAATTAAATTTAAAAAAAAAACTGAAGTTGTGTTAGGCCCAAGTTTCATTACAATTTATTTTTTTAAATTAATTGCGATGATTTGATATATCCCATAAATTATTATGAATTTATATATTAATTTTTTTTTAAAAAACTTATAAAAAAATATATTTTAAATTTAATATTTATTTTATTTATTTAAGTTTTTTTTTTTAATTTTTTAAAAAATCATTTAAAATGGTACAAATCTATTTTTTTTTCCTAATATTTTATAAAATATGAAGAAAAATGGATAGATTTTTTGCTGGAAGCTATAGATTATAATAAATTTATAAAAAGTCAAATGTTATGTATTTATCCACTTACTTTTTAGTAGAATTAAATAAGAGATTAGTCGTTTATATATGGTGCTTATAACCTTCAACTTAATTATTTATAGATTATATTGATCCCATAATTTAATTATTGTTTATATAAGAGTTATATTAAGATTTTAGTCATCATATATTATAAGGATTGTGTAAGTTCCCATAAAAATAGATGAATCTTGTATTATAATATTATTATTTCATATTATGTAGATTTTTTCTTTTTACAAGTTATTATTATTATTATTATTATTATTATTATTATTATTATTATTATTATTATTATTATTATTATTATTATTATTATTATACAACTTATTCATTATTAATAAAGGAACATAAAGGGTTGTAGTTTAACTGGTGAGGATGAAAAAAATACTAATAAAGGAAGTTGAGATGTAAGTTCCTTTATAGTACAAATCATTAAAACTTAAGTTTATTTAAAATTCATAATATTTCTTATTAATTCTTCTTATGGTAAGTCATTATAAAATATAGTTGGAACAATTAATTTTGTTCAACTAATTAATGAATAAGAAGTATTTTTACCTAATATTAAATTTTGAAATATTTTTATTTAATTTTTTAATTTTTTGGATAAAAAAATTATTAAAACTATTTATTTACTATTCTATGAATTAGATAAAATTAATAAATAATTAAATATTACAATATTTTTTAATTAAAATTTCACTAAATTTTGAACCAATACTAATGAAGAAAGTTAGATTTTTTATATTATAATTTTACCCTTTAAATTTTAAAATTAATATAATTAAATATTATAACATTATTTTATTAATATTTAATTTAATTTTTTTAAATATTATGATATTGCTATTAAAATTCAAAATATTATTATAATATTTTTTATCAAAATTTCATTCACTTATGAATGAGTACCTAAAAAAATTTGAGGATAATTTATATGATAATTTTAATTTTGAAAATTTAAAGTTTCAGTCAAAATAATTAAATTTTATAATATTATTTTATAAAAATGTAATATGTTTTGATATTTGGGATAAGCAATTTTGATATACCGAAGCTATGAACCACAGTAATTCATAAGGAGAAGTGTGACCCCTACCTCAAAGTGTCTACATGACCACTTTTTGAAAGAGTCTTCATATATTCAATGGAAATGAAACTTGGGTTGATGAGTACAAACTACTTATACCTCACCAATATACCAAGCCCTTAAGTATAAAAATGTAATCTGTCAATCTATATTATTTCAAAATTATAAATAGAATAAATAAAATAAAAAAAAATATCACACTTTATTAATGGTATTTTTTTTTCAATCAATATTGAAAAGAGGTTTAGTTTTCATGAATCTAAATACAATCATCATAATAAAAATAAAAAATAAAAAAAAAATAAAAAATAAAAAAAAATAAAAAAATAAAGCTAATTTATTTTAAAAATTAAAAACACACACAATTTTTTTAAAGCACTCTTAAATATATTTGCGGTATGATAATTAAAAAAATTGCATCAACTTTGACAACAAAAATTTGATACAATTATGTATTTTTAATTTTACTTATTTTACATATGGTTTGTATTAAAAAAAATGGGAAAACAAATATTGTGCTTTTGAGAATACAGATTTATTTATTCTTTTTACAACATAAATTTATTTATTTGTTTTAAAATTTTAATTAAAAAAAAATTAATTGAAGTTTTTTTTAGTGTTTTAATATTTTATTACAATAAATTCAACCATTAAAAAATTTTATATATTTTTTAATTATTGAAAATATGTAATTTAATGAAATTTATATTAAATAAGTTAATGTATTTAATTATTTATATATTATTATATGATTTTGAAATGTATTTTTAATATTTATTTGTAATGTAAGTATTAAGTAATACATATTTATCTATAATATATTATTAAAAAATATCATCAAGTAAATATTTAATTCATTTTTATTAATAATATTTTTATTTTTTTTATTTTTAAATATTTATCAAAATCTTAACGTTAATCTTAATTTTTTATTTTATCTATATAAGAATATAGAGGACTAGTGGGTGAAGGATCTTGTGAATGGAATTTACTATTATATTAATAATAGAATCAAGCTAATGAGGTAGTTATGCTATTTGGACATGTATATGTGTTATTTTATTTTAAAGCTTTTATATATTTATTGATGCATGTATTTTAGATTTTTTTTAATAGTAGCTAATAATTTTTTTAACCATATCCAGATAATTTAATATGGTATCAAAGTTATAGAAACTTCATCTCATTTTACATAAAAGCTTAAGGGAAATTTCTATAATTTATATATATATATATATATATATATATATATATATATAAAGATCTACATTTTTTTTTTAAATTCTAACTTTGGTGCTCAATTTAGTGGCATATTAAAATTAACCAAATGTCCTCTTACCTCTCCCTTATAAAAAATTAGTTTATCAAAAAATGGTAAACATAGTGAAATAATAAGAGGTGAAGCAAAGTTATTTCATAAAAATAACTTAAGTTTTATAATTATGTTCTAATAATTTTAAAACTTATACGAGATGTTTTAGGCAAAGAGATAATTAGTTTCACTTGATCTATGGTGTGAGGGGTATTGTCCCAATCCTCAATCCATCAAATAGTGTTGTGTGTATATATATATATATATATATATATATATATATATATATATATATATATATATATATATATATATATAGGCAAAGAGATAATTAGTTTTACTTGATCTATGGTGTGAGGGGTATTGTCCCAATCCTCAATCCATCAAATAGTGTTGTATATATATATATATATATATATATATATATATATATATATATATAATTTTTCGCATATCTCATAGTGTGTATGAAGTGTATAGTTTTTCTTTTTGTTAATAATAAGTCTCTCAACCTTTTGATTATGTGGTGCATTGATTAATGATTAGCTCTGAGACATTACTTTAAAAGTACATCAAAGATGAGATAATATGTCTAAGAAACAATAGAAACCTCTGTAGTCAGTGCTTTTTGGACTTGTTAGGTATTTACATCTTTAGATTTAAATGTTAGAGAGCCTATAAATCAAGCATATCTCAAACCAATTTTTATAAACTTTGGTTACATTTAATAGATTTGTATTATTACAATATTCTCTATTTTAGTTTTAGCTATAATATTCCATGTCCAAATTCAGTATCCTTATTTGAGTTTTTTTTTTTTTTTTTAATTAAAAATATTACAGGATAAGAGTAGAGGGCATTCTTTTGGGAAAAAATGAGTTTATCATATATTTTTAATCCTTTTAGGAAGGTCCCATGTACTAACATTTCAACGTGAATAAACAATAGTAAAAAATTATTTTATGGGACATAGGGCAATTACACCATTGTTATTTTCTTATCGAGATGATTTTTTTAATAGTTATTTCAATTTTTTGAAAACTAATTTATTTAGAAGTCTTTTCCCCTAGAATTCTAAAATCACTTTTTTTGCTCATAGGTTGATTGCACCATTGTGATTTTATTGAAGAGACGATCATTTTAATGTGTATTTACAAAAATAATTTTTTGAAATTTATTTACATACACAAAAAGCTGCTTTTGACACTCATTTTTTGTGTAGTAGATAAAAAGATAACCCTTTCAAGCTCCAAAAATATGTTATAGAAGATGAAAATAATTAATCAATAGAAGGTTTATCTACAATATTAGGAAGGCACATGGTGTAAGGTGATGAGCAAGTAAATTTTGTCCATGCTATGGCATTCACTGATCTAAATACAGGTTGATACTCTATTATATATGTTTTAGATAGACTGCCACTCAATAGAATGCCCTATATATCTATCTAGAGAATTTACAGAGACAAATCTAAATGGAATTCTTTAGGAATGGAAATAAAATATTTGAAGGTTGGAGTAGGTAGTATGGGCATACAAATAGAGCACAATAGTTTAATGTGTAGTATATCTCTATAAATTCTTTAAGAATAGAAAATATTAGGCATTGAACATTCAATAATCTAATGTAAAAATATTCCTTATAAGATATAATATGGCATTATTATTTTGTTTTGGATATATTATGATAATATAATTTGGTTTGGAATTAATCATTCTAACATCAAATATGTGAAATATGAAATATTAAATATAATATAATATTCTAAAATACAATAAAATTAATCCAATAAACTTAATATCCATTCATTAATTTAGATGGGATAGATTGAAAACTATAAAAAAAATTAGTAATATATATTATACTAATATAGATCACACTTTAATAAAACTTATATTTACATTTAATTATTTTATTTTTATAATGATTAAATTATTTAGATTGTATGTGGATAAATCACTAAAAAAAGAATATTAAATTAATGTAATATTCTAATAATAATTTGAAAAAAAAAATTAATTTAGACATATAATTATAATTTATGTTAGCACATTATTTATTATGTAATATGTTTTTATTATGACGAGAACAACTTTCTAAGCAAATGGGAGTAATTTGTTTCTTTTGTGGCTACCTAATCAGTCACTAGTTTGTAACCCTCACACCTTGACTAATGATATGATATTATACATTGTAGCTTCATCTTGGCCTTCATTAGGTGAATAGGTTGGGGACTAACAACATAATTAAGATGTTTGAGAACTACTGATGGTCACACATAATTGGGCTCGCTTCCTTCATGTCTGGAAAATTAAGTTATTTTACATGCAATTAGTAGAGAAATTTCATTGCCATCACTGAAGGGTGGCAAGGTGAGTATTGATGGGTTGAATGCATATCAATTTCTCGTTTGACTAGTATGCATGTTAGAAAGAAAACAAAAATTAAAGAATTAATTTAATTTATTATTTAATATTAATTTAAAATATTTTTATTTTATTAAATTTTTTTAATTGAAAATATTTTATTATTATTTAATATTTGTGGAAAAATAAATAAAAAATAAAAAATTATTTGATGTATATTTATAAAACAAAATAAAAATTAAATTTGATGATTGATTAGATTTATCATAATATATATTTTTTAAAATGATTATTTATTTAACGTTAACCTTCTCATAAACTCTGGAAAAAATTCAGAATTCAGAGATCTTACTTAAAAATTAACTTCACCCTATTGTTGACGGAACATTCTGATCTAATTTCTTTAATTTTATAAATTCGCAGAAAAACTGCATGATCCCCATTAAATATTCGATTGACTGACAATATAAATTACATAAACGAAAGATTTCACACAAGATTTTGATTTATAAATATTTTTTAAAGTTTAAACTTAACCAGTTTTCACAAATTGATAGGATCGTACTCACAAATTGATAGGATCGATAATATTTTTATTTATATAATGGCTAGACAATATCTTGTTGAACAAGTAATATCAATACAGAAAGTTGCAGAACTGAAGTAAGTTTATTCAATTTGACTATGACAAAAACAAATTCTCTCCATTGACATCATGATCGAAACGCCATGACGCTGAATGCTTCGCTGCATAAATAATCGAACGATGAAAGCTAATTAACACAAGAATGTAAGCTACTTAATCAACGAATTTAAAGATGGGCGTTAGTTTTACCTGCGTTAGAGAGATTCCAGTTGCTATCCCCAATGACATTCCAGAAGAAATACCCCAGACAATTTTTGTAATTAAAATACTCCACCTTCGCTTTAACAGACTGTTCATTGTCGTAACCTATCCATACAAACCCCGCCTAGCAATAACACCCGTCACCCCATGCCTACAAGCTACAGTATATAGACGGCGGCGGTGATAAGCAGGGGATTCTTGGAAGATATTCGAGCCTCTTCTTTTACTGTAATTTTCCATTCATCGAATAGCAGCCCTAAGTTTTTCATGTCCTCCGGGGTTTCTGGATACGCCCAGTAGAGGTCGAGCCCGTGTAATCCATAATATTTCGCTAGATTTATAGATGAATCTATGAACTTTCTACGTAATGGCGAACTGGCAGCCATTGTGGAGAAGTCGTCGTTGTTGGCATTTCCTTCCCCGATGGAAAGCAAGAGATTGCTGCCTAAGATTGAGGCAACCTCTCCTAACCTGGCAGAGTCTGCTATGCCTTGCTGGTACTGTGCAGAGATGGTGACCTCAAATGTGTTTGGATTCAGATCTGCGAAGGCGTAGATGAGATGGGTGTAGAGATTAACATGGAGCCAAGAGGTACGGAAATAAGGGTAGCTGTAAGCGGGCCAATACCCCACTTTATATAGCTTGGGAATGGCCGGGGTGGAAGAAATTGAAAGGCAGGTAAAGGCAAGGCTGATAACCCAGGTTTGCAATATACGGCCCATTCTTCCAATGTTGCAGAAATACAAATAACATTTGTCGTGGGTTATATGCATATCGTGTGTCTCGTATGCAATGGTCAAACAATTTGTTTTTAAAAAAAGTGACATCAAGGTTAATCTATTTTGGCAATTGATGATGTGTACGGCAACAATGACATTACTTTAGTATTGAAAAAAATATACTCATATTTTATAACTTGAAGGTGTAAGCTCCAAGTATTTTACAGTAAAAACATGAAAACAAGCATCTAAATGGCATTGTGGTGAGTACGCCTAGAAATTGAGGATGTGCAGCGAGCTTTTAGTATTTGTGATCATATATTAGTAATTACAAGAAAATGTGTAATGTAAATATTAAGAAGAGAAAAAAAAAATGGAATTAAATTGAAGGAAGAGTTAGTTTAATGTGGAAGTTAATTTTTATTTTTATTTTTATTTTTTATTTTTTATTTTTATTTTTTTGATGTGGATATATATACGATTTTACATTGTTATTAATTGTTCGCAAGATAGAGACGATTTTATATTGTTACTAATTTTTCGAAAGATAGAGATGGTGAAATACAAAGCTCTTGCAAGGTGTGCATTCTTGACAAAATACAATGAATTATTATACTACAACACAATCTAAATATCAATCAATTATAAGGTTACTACATTGGAGGTAAAAGCTATGTAATCATATTACAACATGAATTTATTAATGTATAAACAATTTTATTAGTTTAAATAAATTTCTCATTTATCATTTATGAATGATATCATTTATGAATGATATGTGAGTGTACATTACGACATGAAAGGATCAACATGTATTCATTATCGGGTTTAGTCTAATATTATTATACTTCAACATGGCTCAATTATGGATCAATTATAACTTTACCCCGCACAAACAATAAGGATAAAAGATACACAAATATACATTATGATACAAAATTTAAAATGTATTTATGATTTTATTAATTAAATAAATATATTAATGCACTCAAAATGGATAAGTGTGTACCTCAAAATAAATGCACAATACAATGACATATAGCTTACACAATGTATCGAGTTTTCGACCTTTATGCTTCAACCACAATCAAAAACTCTTCTACATGGTGCATATCAATCACATACTTTACACTTCAATTTATATAAAAAAACTACCCACAAGTTTTACATACAAAATGTAACTAAGATATAATACTTTTAAATTTTGATTGCAACACATAAATAAATAAAAATAATTTTATATTTAAATTGTGTTAAGAAATTTGGAATCTCATCCTAAATTAAATTTTACATATGAATACTTTTACCTTTTTTACTAACTAATGGAGTTCTTAGGTCCAATGGCACATTCAATAATTATATATAAGTTATGTTGAATTTTATATGAATGTAAAATGGGAATGCAAAATTCCAATTAATTGAAAATTAGGTTTTAATCATAATTCAATTTAAATGGATGTTTGTTATTCTTTAATATAAAGAAAATAAATGTTTTTAATAATAATTTTGATATTATATTATATTAGTAACAATTATTTATAAATGTATGAATTATTTGTTTATAATTATTTAATATATAAAAATAAATATTTGTTAAAATAATTTTAATATTAAATTATATTGGTAACAATTATTTATATATGTGTGACTTATGTGTTTGTTATTTTTTAATAAAAAATAAAAAATTATTTTTTAAAATAGTCTTGATAATATATTATATTAATAACAATTATTTATAAATATATAATTTATATGTTAATTTATTATTTTTGTCACAAACAAGAATTATGATCTTTCACATGTCACAATCAGAAATAAAAGAGTTCACTTTTAGTGGTTGCTATCTTAGATCTTTATTTTATATTTTTTCGTCTCGTATTAGCCACATGAATTTTTAATGTGTAATGTATATCCTTGTATGACTAAGTTTATCCTTGAAAAATTATGAACGTTCATTGCTTTTAACTATATCACAAACAACCAAAATAACCCATGTGGTCGGCTTCTATTTTCTTGCATCAACGGAGATATAAAATGTATTGAATCTTTTCAAAGGTACCCAAGTGAATTTATGGATCCATTGGATTATGAAATCCAATTTATATTTATACGAGTCTGATTTTTGCTTGCTTCTTGACTTTATAATCCATAATTAACACTTTTCCCTGTGACTAATAAAAAAAGCTGCAATTTAAAAAACACATTAATAAACATGCAAACTACTCCAATAAATTTTTCAACATAAAATATAACACATGCAACCACTTTATATAGGTCACTGAATAATAGAGATCACTTTTGATTCGTGACTTAGCTCTAAAATAAAAAGGCATCCACATATTTGTTAGGTTATAAACTTCACTTTAGATTTTGGTCAAGTTTGTACAATACAAGAGGTCTCAAGTGAGAATATTAAGGTGTGAGCCTTAGACTTATGTATATATGAAAGAGCCTTGAATTAAATTTAATTTTTTACAAGGATTATTGTGATTAAAGTACTTGTGACTTTTCCTACAAAGGACACATGACGATCACTTAAAAAGTATGTATGAAAAGGATCAAAATTAAATTAATTTTTTTAGAAAGTATTTTGCAGTTAAGTGATAAGTAAATTTTTTCATAAAGGACACATGAATATCACTTAATGCCACATAATCATAGTTTCACAAGAGGACTTTTAATATTTGAAATAGAGTGAGGTCTCTGTGGATCCATTAAGATATGAATTGCACTCTATACTATGGCTAGGTTTGCTTAAGCAATGAAATGCTTGAATAACTTCCTTTGAGTAATAGTTAAAAATAAAAAAAATAATTTTTTCCATGTCCAAAGGCACTGGTGCATACTAGATGTCAACTAGGAAACAAATTATTTTTTATACTTTAAAGTTAAATAAAAATTATAACGTGTTGTAAGCCAAAAAAATATGATAGCATAACAATGCTGAGCAATACATCAAACACCATGAATGCAACAGAGGCGGCATTAGTATGTACAATGCTAGAGGTCTCAAAGAGTAACATGGCAAGGCCCTCTTCAGGTGGAATAGTAGTGATAGAAGAGAAAACATAATCAGAGAAAGCCAAAGTCATAGTTGGAGAAAATCCACTGCCACGTTGACCATCATGAGACATGGCCACAACAAAGATATTTATCCTTGACTTGGGAAACTTGAATATCGTGTGGACATTATCATTCCTAGGAAACTTGAACAGTGTGTGACCATTATCATTCCCTCACAAAACATACTTCACTATATACGTCTAGTTTTTAATACTGTAACATTGACGAATCAAAACACAACATACGCTAAAAGTAAGTTAGTGCAATCATATTTATCCTCCAACAACAAATATAAATTATCGAACAACACAAAACTCAATGTAATAAATATACATATTAATATAATTATAATTTTATAATCAAATAAACCAATAAACTATTATATTTTTTGGTACCACTTCCCCATATATATATATATATATATATATATATATATATATATATATATATATATATATATATGCTTCTTTATATATGTGTTTAAATACATAGAGGCTTTTTTTTTAAATGAAAAAGTTGATTAAAAATT